>OY735199.1:7933730-8021230 GCA_963457665.1 Thysanoteuthis rhombus | reverse complement strand
TATAAATTAAATGTGTGCATATATATATATATATATATATATATATATATATATATATTAATTATCTGCACAAATAAAGCTATGAGAGTATATGTTCAGCACTGAAGTTATCCAAAGAAAACCTTACAACCTTTTGATGCTGATCTCCTCTGCTGTCATCTGTGTAGTTCAGACTTATTTCCTTCCGCCTATGCTAACAGTTGTCAGCCAACAATTTCTCATTCTTTTATTTTTCAGGACAAAGCTGAGAACATAGTGATGGCTGCTGTGTTCCAAACTGCTGAAGATGGTAACCTGAGTGGCTTGAAGGAGTTGTTGAATATGGCAAACAATGTCAACGTCAACATAGCCAACAGAGTGAGTCATTTTTTTTTTTGTTTCATTGCATCTGCCCCTCAAACACTTTTGTATGTGCGTAACTTTGCAGTTTATTGTTCAAAACATAACTCGTGTAAAACGATTCCATCGTATTCAAAATTGAAGTACAAAAGCATTTACTGTTGCCGGAACCAGTCCTTCTCTTTTCTTCTGTCTTGTTTATGAAACACAACATTTTGATTGGTGTTTGACTTTTTCAAATACATGCACGTTGCTTGGTGATCAATAAATGTGGAAATTTACAGCTGGGTAGTGACTGGCCATCAGCTTCCATAAAAATCTAAATCCAACTCAACAAAAGTGACATGATGGTCTTAAGTTATCCAAATTCTTCTTGTTGAAGCATCATGATTTAATTTTTTACTAATTATTTTTGTTGCTTAATGCTCAGGTCATTTTACATTCAACAACTGTTAAGCAAGCAGTATAGTTTTGAAATACTCCACCTCCAACAATAAAAAGGAATGAAAATAAAGGAAAACCAGTCAAAAGTTAATGACAACAAAAGTGACTTGACTTTTTAATTCAGATTTTTTGGATTTTGACAATTCCTCATTTAAAAAATACCATCATAATGAATTCAACAACACTTTACCAATTTTTATCTGAATTTTGCTGGACAGGAGGAATAAAACATTATGTATGTGATCATACCATTTTCCTTGTTTATGTATTCTTTTTTTTTTTTACAACGTTTCCGCCATGTACCCTCCAGTTTTCATGAGGTGTTAACAACATCATTCAACAAAGATCAGAGAGTATATGCCCAAAACGTGAAAAAATGAACACACGGACAAGGAGAATCATCCGACCATGACATGCATTATGATTAACACTTTACTAATTGCATTTTCTATTTAGATATTTAGTTGTTGATAATCAATAGAATATCCTTATCTATAAGAGACTCTGTCCATCTGTCAGTAGGTAGGTCTGTCCCCAGATAGTTTTTCAGCTGTTTCAAGTCAGATATACTTGAAACTTGGTAAAAAGGTGTCCCTTGATAAAATACTCCTTACTTAGAAAAATCTCAGGGGATTACATGATCAGGCAATAATGCATTTAAACTTTGTTTTGAAATAGATTAAAATCGATCTTTTCACCTGTTCCAAGTCAAATTTACTTGAAATGATAGAAAAGTGTTTCTTGAGTAGATGCTTCTTACCCTAGAAAAATCTTACACTCAGGGTCAATAATGGCATTTAAACTTCATTTTGGACGCCTCATTGAACTTGCGATTCTTGTTATACAACATTTTAATTGTTTTGCTCCCCAGCCTTTCTAGATTAAATTCTTTCCAACTCATTACTGATAAGTTTTACTTGTAATCCAGGCTGTGAGCAACATCTTGCTAAGTACTTTCTTGTTGAATTACTGTGTCAATTTACTGTTCTCCTATATATCAGGCTAGAGGAACAGCATGAGGCTGGTTATAATAAAAACCTATTGACTTAGATTCTATTTTCTTTTTAGTAAGACTTGGTAATTTTAAGTGCTTTGGTTTCAGTAATAATCACTTGTAACTGACTTGAAATAACAGTGATGAAATAGAAACATGTGTAGCAATTTCAGTCTTAGCTTTCAAAATGGATAGAATATTATTTTACGTGATTTTTAATCTCCTTCCCTCAAGGACAGAATATGACACATGGTTGGTTTAATATGGGCGGCTCATAAGCATACGTGTGGGTAAGTTGCCTAGTCTTCTTGACCAGTGTCACAAAGGCCTCAGGACTACTATTCTTAACTCTTCCATATAATGCAATGATGAAGTGCTACCCTGGGGCCAGAATCTCATGTTGCTTACGCCTCATCCTGCCTAGATATAAGAACACTTCAAAGGAACAGATACTACACTAGTATCTCAACTTAAAAGTCAAGCAGATATACTCAAATCCTACACATCTGACCATTACTTAATTGAATTTTTTTCATGAGCTGACAGTTTTGTTTTTGTTTTTTCTCTCTTCATATTGCAGTTTGTTCAAGATAGACATTTAGAAATCAGTTCTGAATGAATTGGGAGTTATATGTTTTGGAATCTTAGCAACTGAAATTATTCAAAAATTCTTGTTGGAAATTTGTGCAAATATTAATTTGATTATTTTTCATATTCACTTTTGGACCATCTATGTATGTAGCTTTTAATCTTCTGTGCTCACAATATGAATATCTAATTTCCAGTTCTGCAAACATTCTTTATTTTCTGCCTTTATGCCACCAGTTTTGTAATCTTATTTTTATATATATATGGCGAAATGATAAAGCTCCTCTTTAATTCAACTTAGTGTTGAATGTATAGAGTACTTTATGAAATAAACCCATAATATATCTGATTTTGAATTACTGATTTGTACTTTTGTATATGTAAAGAAATGGACATATGTGTTCTAACAAAATGATTATAGATTGCGTTGAATAGACCAAGAATAAACGAGATGAGAAATCAGTGTGAAAGTTATTTGGTCCGTTATATTACTGGCGGCTGTTTAGCTCAATGGTAAAAGCATTGCTATGTTGAAGCGGCTACCCTATCAGTGGCAGGTTCAATTCCTGCAACAACCCCATTTTCTTTATTTGTTCAATTTACATTGTCTGGGGTGAGGGATACATTAACTATGTAATGACAGGAGATCATCTCCAATAGGTTTCTACATGATATAACGCAATTTATAATCACACACACACACACACATATATATATATATATATATATATATATATATATATACACACACACATGCATGTATGTGTCAGTATTTGTAAAAGAAAGAAAATTTGTGACTTGATATTTTCCCTGCCTTCTAATATCTATCATGAGCCATTTCAAACAAAAAAACTAAAACTCTCTGCAAAAAAACACTTCACATGCCTCGTTTGTATTTTCCATTTGAAACAGTTGGCAATATATTTATATCTATGTTTTACTTGATGTTACAAACATGTCTGGGTGTATTTTTTATAATTTCCTGGTTAGCTGCATCTTAGATAAACAGGATGTGCAATCCCATAGCTAGCTTTCCTGATTAATTTTTATTTTCTAATAGAGAAGGTACATCAGATTTAATGCTTGGAAAGCAATTTAAACTAATTTCTTTTGAATCTTATTCATAAAAACTTGATTTTCTCCACCTGACAATGTTTCGTTGCTATTGGCTACCAATGATATAATCTATTTTTCTTCAAAATTCCAATGTAAAAAAAAGCAAGAGAAAAAAATTTTTTTTCCATTTTTTTATATCTATCTAAAAAAATTAGTTTGCTTGTAGATATTTTTATCTTTCTTATTCTACCACAAGGCTACAACTATAAAATACTCGATCAAGATCAAATTCATTACACTCACAATAGTCTAACCATTGTTCTTTGCATATACAAGAAAAGTCAAGTCATCCAGGTGTAACCAAAAATAAAATACTTGCCGTCTCAGTAAATGATTGAACAACAAAATTTGAAGTCATGTAAAAATATTTCCATTAAAGAATATAGTCAGAAAAATTTCCATTTATGACATCACATGACATTTTCCCCCTGGAAAACGTCAATTGATTAAAAGCACACATTCCGGTTCTGCAGAATCTAGATGTTATTCATAAACCTGTTGATATAAAGCCCCAAAAAGGTCCCCCCAAATTTTTTCTGCAAAAAGTGTTAATAAACAAAATTTTTAGAAGGGGTCCAGTGGAGCACTGATGTCAATTTTAAAGTTTTTAGACAAAATGATATGGCCAAGAGTACTGGAATACACTAACATGCATATATATATAAGAAAAAAAAGGATAGAACCATTCTCTGCCTTTTGATGACTGCACTTCAATAAATCAAAGACTCAAGTTTTATATAGATTATTTATTCCTTTTAATGATTTTTCATCATTATCAGCAGCCTTTTAAGCTTTTATCAGCAGCAGCAGCCTTTTTGCATCCATCATTGGACATAGATCTATGTTGTCCCATTATTTCAAAAAAAGGACATAACTTATAGGCAAGTAATTCTAGGAGCACGTAAAACATAATTTTTCACTCCTTAACTTTGAAGAACTAATTTTCATATCAAATTTTAGATTCCAATTTTCATAATATTTTAGCCCATTTAGTAAAGATTCTTATTTTTATATAAGAAATATGACCTCCAGTTCCCACAAAATGTTGAAAAAGGCTTTTGGAATAATTTAGCTTCAAGTATTTGACTTGTTAACTGAATTTTGTCTTGTTTTATTTGAAGCATGGAGAAACTGCTGTACATATGGCTTCTAGTGGTGGCCATGTTGAAGTTGTAAAGTACCTTCATTCTAAAGGAGCCAACATTGATGTACTTGACAAGGTGAGCAAATATCAGTCTTGAAACTATTCCCACTTGTCTCTTTCTCCTCTTCATATTTACTCAACCATTTTGTTTTCCTCTCTTCATCTCTGTTATTGACATAATTTTCAAAGTCTAGATACATAGAAATGGTGTTCATTTTGACATTTATTGAAATTATTCAAGTTCTAGAAGAGCTGCATCTTGTGTTTGCTAAGAAATGATGTTGGTTCTTCTCACTGAAAAAAGAATGTAAGCTTTCTAAGAATTGGAAGGTTTATCTAATATTTCATTGTTCAAACTCTACAGGTTAATTTTGAGGCTATGCTCAAGAAAATTCTAATATTGGTTACTCATTTGATGTAGGTAACAAGTCTAAGATTGAGGAAATCTTTTGATTGTTGTAGTTTGAAAAAGTTATCTTGGGAGTTTAATGGAAAGATTTTTCTATTATAAAGTTCATTGCAATTTGTCCTGTAAAGGTACCATTCCTGCATTCCTGACCATAATCATAAATATAGACTGCTAGGCACTCACATTGGACAAAATCCACAGATGGTCGTAAATACTCCTTATACTGGAGTACTTGGCCAAGATTGTGATGCATATTTCTATCAAAATATACAAAATACCCATCAACAATACATAACATTTTATTGTTTTGAAAAAGAAAAAAAAGAAGGTTCATATTTTGAAGCCCTTATCATAAAATAAAGAAACCTGAAACTAAATGATCTTCAATTTTAGTTTTCAATACAATTTGGATATGATTGATGTATTTAGCCGAATGAAGAATTTCTCTTGAATATTACTTTGGGTGTGATGTAATGATAATACACCCATGGCAAACACGGTGTTCAAAAGTACTCAAAAATTAGGAAATGAGTAACATCCTCAGTTTTCCCCTGGTCTTGATAGTTCATGTCCAGAAGTATGGTTGATGGCATCAGATCACATACAGATAATATTTGCTATCATTTGATCCAGAAATACATTCTCTTGTATGTAAAGATGAAAAGTTGACTGAAAAGATTTTCCAAATTCAATTTTTTTTTTTATCGTTCCAGCACAATGACAGTGCTATTTATTGGGCTGCTCGTCAAGGACATCTTGAGGTTGTGCGTTATTTAAAAGAAGAAGCTGTACCATTGGATACTCAAAACAAAGTAAGTATTACCTGACAGGTGAAAGTATTTGATTGTTTAAGCTCAAGGATCAATTTTTGAAAGCTCTATCATTAGAGACCGTGAAATTTAGGAATTTTTGTCAGTTTGCAGTCTATATGTTTGGCATTCCTTATTCTATGCTATGAGTTTATGTATAACTATCATATTTTGTGGGATTACAGTGATTCCATTATCTTTCAATAAACTTGAAATTTATCTGGAAACATTTAAATAGGCATTTTTTATTACTTATTGAATTTTTGGCTATCGACTGTTTACATCAATGCTTACATAACAAGTTAAAAATTCTGCATCACAAAAAATCTCAGTATTTCAAACATAACTTGCTTGTTTTTTTGTATTTTCATCATGACTCATCATCATAATTTTCAGTCATCCATCGTTGGACATAGACTTTCCCCAGGATTTACCACATTCCTTTTTCATGAGCATCACGGAGCCAGTATTTTCTGAGTATGTCTAGTTTGTCTCTCCCTCTTGGATTCTGCTGGCCTTAGTTTCACATGTGATCTCTGGGGATCCATGTCATGAGTCATGATGTCCATCAGTTGTCTGCCATTCTTGCAACATGACCGGCCCATCACCATCTAAGTTTTCTAATAGATTCTGTGATGTCTAGGACTCCTGTTTTCTCCCTGATATACTGTACTGTTTTGTGATCTCTCCAAGTGAGGTTGAGTGCATTGCATGGTTCTCAGTTTGCAGTTCTGTCTCTTGGTTTGGTTCCACGTTTCAACTCCATAAGTGACTATCTGGAGAATGCATTCATTGTATACTATTCTTTTTAGGATCAATGGGATTGTCTTGTTTTTGAAGGTTGAGCTTGCTCTGCCGATGACTTGCCATCCTAGAGTGAATCTCTGTTTGATTTCTTCTTCTTTTGTGGGATTCATAGAATTCTATATTTAAAAGAATGCTTTCTTATGTACAACTGAATCAGACAGTTGAAATTTCTCAGTACTAGTTATTTTGCTTTACTCACAAAGTTTCTGTGGAATTGATCAGTTAGACCGACTGTACCATGGTGTCTAGATCAGTGGTTCTCAGACTTTATTGTATGACGGCACTCTAAAAAATGTGCATAATGTACTAATTACTAATAAATATTATAATTCCCCAAATGACCGTGCTTCTGCCCATCTGAAAATAAGTGCCTAGGTACTAGATATGAATCTAGATAATTATAAATGAAACCTGGTTGATTTTAGATAATTATCTGAAATTCCCTAGTTTTATATTTTGTAGTTTTATTTTTAGCAATTTTGTCCTTTTGCTGTGTGAAAATTCATCATAAGGGTCCTTTGCTATGAGAGGTGCCATATTTGACTGGATTTGTATCTGCTGAATATTCAGAGGGATACTTGACTGTCAACTCTTTGGTGGAAGAGGGGCGGACATAATACCTGTACTGGATGTATTCAAGTCTCCAAATAGATCTGTGCATATTTGGAAAAATCTACACTGTTCATGGGGGGCGGGAAATAGTTGTGGCACACTCCAGTGCCATGGCACATAATTTGTGAACCACTGGTCTATATTCTCACTATTTTATTTTTTTTCGAGTCTGTTTACACAATTAATCAAGTTTCAAATAATTTGTTCATATATTTTGAGGAAATGTCAATGATAAATTATCATTCTTTTTTTTAAATATCTTTTTAGTCTGGTGAATCTGCTCTGCATGTAGCTGCCCGTTATGGACACACTCAGATCGTAGAATATCTGTGCTTGCCTGGCTCTGATATTGATCTGCAAGATAATGTAAGTTTTTTCAGCTTAATTTTCTATATCTTTTTATGTGGAATTCAGTGGTTTCCAGCCTTAACACAAACCCTTTCTTGTTCATTTTAATTTTCCCACAGTCCGACAAATACATGCTGTCTAACACCAAAACGAGAGTTCAAATTACAGTTTCTCCTCAAATTGACTGAATACCACTAATACTGTCTATGAATTGATTTACTCAAACAAGGCATAATGCCATATTTATTGAGAACCAAATAGATACTCATCAATATTTGGGAATGACTGGAATGCACACACACACACACACACACACTCTCATGGAAGACCTATCATTTGTTTTAGTTTGTGTTTTGTAAAAAAAATTTTTTAAAACCTTGTGCTAAATTTACAAATTCTCATATTGCAGTAAAATTCTTAGCTACAAAAAATGTAGACATTGCTGTACTGTTTTTTTATTATGGAAGCACAGTGGAGAAAATTATTTGTATAAATACTTCAGAAAGCAATTAGTATACTATATTTGCTGACCAAGAAAAAAGTATCCAAATGTTACACCGCCCGATGATCCAGTATTATGGATGCCAGGCCAATCCCCAAAGACTCAAATTGCATGGATGGAGTTTTGGAATGAGTTGCAATGAGCAAAGATTTAAAGGGGTGGAGGCACAAAAGACCCAATACAATGGGGTGCTTCTAGACCGTGCATGTGACTTGTAGACTGACAAGTATGCTATATATTGAGACTTATTTGTTGTTACGAGTGAATGGGAAAGGAACATCCTCAACTAGACTAATAATTAAAATTATGTGTATATATATAAAGAGAATATTTCTTGAATATAAACTTTTCTCTTTAAACTTTGTATATTTTAGGGATATTCCAGATAGCTGGCCAAAGAAATGATATTTAGGTATACTTCATACACTTATCAGAAATTGATTTTGATTATGTATAACCAAATATAAAGATACTTAAAAAGCACTGTTGTTTGGACGGGGGTAACCTTGCTTAAAATACTAATTCAATTCATGGTTAATAATTTTCAATGTTTGTCAAGACTTCTTGGTATTTAGAGCTTAATTTATAAATGTACTTATGTGTAACTTTAAGGTTCTTACAAGTCAGTTGTGAATCAGTGGTAGACTAACCACATAACATCAAAAGGACCACCCAAAATCTTTCATGTACTTGTATCTTGGCCATTCATTTTTCTAATGAAATTTTGATAAAATTTCTCTGTGAATTTCAATTACCTTTTGTGGAAAAGTGGACAATGGAATTAAAGTTTGTTGAATTTTGGGGCGATTCCAGGAATTCTTGATTGAGAGATATTGCTGTTTTTGTTTTTCGCTTTTTTGGAGTGAGTACATTATTGGAAATGCTCCTGACTGTCTATATTATATCTCCAAAAGTTCCCAATGAATTACTATGAAAATTTGTAGAATGATGAACAATAGATCATGTAAGAAATGATTGAATTTTAGATAAAAACATTTTTTTGGTGTGCCCAAGCTTATTTTCTTCATACTATTTCACTAAGTCAGAACTGAAAAATTGAAAGCTAACGATGAATAGAATTCTTAGTAAAATTGATTATGGGAGAATTATGATGTGCAATGAATAAGTACAAAAAGATCACCAAAATTCTAGGCATCCTGCAAAGAGAGCAAGGTCTTGGGGGTGAGATGACACCATGACTTACCACTTTGGGTGACGCCAGCTGTAAGCCCACCACTGATGTGAATCACTCATCATCGTCTAATTTTTAAATTGATAAAACAATTACCTCTAAATTTGAATTTTTGTTTATCGGAAAGAATTTAATGTTCGGATGTTATCATGCTGTAAAGATTATCTCTTGGTAAAATTCCTATAAGTAACAAATCAAATGTTAAACTAACGTTTGTTTGAACATTTTTGACAGGTTTTCTTGACATTTCAGGGCATCTTTACTTCTCAGTTATAAGATGTGTTTTTTTAAAATTGTCAAGTGTTTCTAGCTTGAGACTATGGTCATGTATTAAGCATCGTGTATTTTCAGCACAAGGTTCTTTATAGAGAGGGCCTTCAGTGAGAATCAAACTCACTATTAAAGTGTAATAATCTGCAAAACAAGCCAAAGATAAGTGTAAAAAATGAAATTCAACCAATACATCATACTGATTTTCACCTGTTTTTGTAACCCACATGTTGGGAGTGGAGAAGCTGCCATTAATAAAAGCTCACTGTTATTAAATCTTGTCTAATTACTTGGTATACATTCAGCTTCTTTTTTTTTTTTTTTTTCTCCATTATAAGCTGCAGTTTTTATTATTTGACTATTGAATAATTTTTGTTTGGAATTAAACTCCGGTGTATATCATAAAAAATTGGGTAAAGATCTTTTTCCCCCTGTGTGGTAACATTCAATTATTGACGAAGCAAACTGTACATTATGAAATGCACTGTCCTGCTCTGTTTATGTTTCAATCACTTCTTTTCAAATTACCCATTTGTCTCTTGATTTTTCTGATTTATCTTTTTTTCTCTCTCTCTTTTTTTTTTTTCTCTCTTGGATGCTTGTTACATGAAGTAGGCGTCCGTGTGCATGTGTCTTTGTTGCTATGGCAAACACTGCAAGTCCTGCATGATGTCATCTTGTCATGTCATTTTGAAATGCAGAAAACATACTATTCACTAACACTCAGAGGAAACAATTTATTGCAAATAATACCAAATGATGAATGAATAAATGAATCTTCTAAAAAGCAATTAGCTGTAATAATTCACTTTTCTAATTCAGAGGAATCGGTTAAAAGCCTTTTTGGAAAACCAAAAGAAAATCCTAGTTTTTAAACAATTTATATTTTGTACCTGAATAGAATTGATTTTTGTGTAAGCAGTATAATCAACTGTTGCCCTTGAATTTTGAATAGCAATGATTCGAGTTATTTAAAAGCTGAGTATCATTTGATTGTCCATGCAGAAACATGGGGGATGGTTTAAGAGATACAAGCCTGCAGTTCAGTAGATGAACTCACTCACAATGTCTTGAAAACTGAAAAACTAGAAATATTATCAGAACTTTTTTTTTCCATTGATTCTACTTTCTTCCCAACATTGTCATAAAACAATGGCCACTTCCTGGATGATACAGCCACATTAAAGAAATTTTTGTAAATTAAAGACATGATTTCACACTTAATGAAAATAGCCATTCTGATATCCAGGTTTGTCTAATATCCAAAAGTAGAGCATTTTTATAGAAAACCTCTAGTGAACAAAAATGGCATAAAGCAAAGAAAGATTTTAGACTTATTTTCTATTTGGAAAAACTTCTGAGTATTCCCAGCCTCCCAAAATGGTGATGGACTGAGTCATCAGAGGTTAGTGTGATGAGAGGTACAGGAGACTCGGGTTTAGGGAAAAGGTGTGCGTGTTATCTTTATAACGGCTCACTGCAAAACAAATGCTTAACTCTATTTCACTTCCCACCTTTTTTCATAACACTGAAAAAGTGGTGTATAGCAAACTTAAGAGAAGTGGAGGAATACTTATTTTAAACATGTCAGTTTTCGATCCAAGGGAGCTGCTCAATCGTACTGTTTGAGTTATTTCAGATCTTCACACTTTCACCAACTAAACATTCAATGAATTTTTAGAAGTTGATAGATTTGTATTTGCAGTAAGTGTATTTGAGATGATAATACACTCTTGATATAAAGTTGGATTAGATTTACCTACAGCTTTTTTGAAATTCAATTCTATTCAGCAGGCTGCTTCACCCACTTCAAAGTCCATTCACTTCCAAACATGCACCTTTGGAACGGGAGCTTCACTAGTGCTAGTAATTAGCAATTATGCAAAAGTATTCAATACAACCTCTTTTTGCAGTACATTCGACAAATTCATTTCACAGCTTATTGCCCTCTATTCCACTAAATTTTATTCAAATTCATTCTGAACATCAGGTGATACAGAATAGCTAGGACTTTATAAAGTGCTTAGATCTGGAATTTTGATACTTTCTATTCACATTAGATCTCCAAATTTCTCTATGAATTTCAATGAAATTTTGTGGAAAAGTAGGCAATAGTTTAGGAAAGGAGTTTCAAAATGTTAGTGTGTGATAGGGTTTGAGAGAAATGATTAAACATTTGAGCTGATCCATCACCAATTACCTCCCCTATGTTGTAGCTCTCAGGTGTTTCATTTTTTAAAATGGTTTATGACATCTGATTGCAACTTGCTCAGAAAGAGTCGGCAAATTTTGCAAAGTACATTCATGGTTGTAACAATTGCCCTCTGACTATAAAGAGAAACATTTAATATTTTATCACATTTTGGGGGGATGTTTGTATCAAAATACAATAAGTCAATACCTGTAGTTTTTTGTATTTTTGCCACATTGTCATTTTTTTTTTTTTAAATTTGTTTGAAATATACTCAAACTTATCAATCTGCTTGAACTATTGAGTATTTGGTATACTCCTGTTAACTTTGGCAAGCAAGTTGTGTATTAGTTGTAAAAACATAATAAATTGGTTAGTGTGTACTCAGATGATGTAATGGTCAGCACATCTGCATCACACACTGAAGAATCCATGTGTGATTCCCGGTATGAGCAAAGTGTGTGGAAAATTCTTCATTAAGACGAATTTCCCTGTGCGCTTAACAGCTAACTGAGTATTCCCTAAGCTGTGTGATTAGGGTGAAAAAAATTGAGAAAGGAGTCACGCTCTCCACTATTCAAAAGGATAGTAGCAAATGAGAGAGAGGAACCTTCAGGTCATCCCCAAATGCCAGCACAGTATAGTCTTTGACTCAACTTGAAGAAAAACTATTCACCGAATAGCCTAGATATCTAATTAGACCGGAGTTACTTGGTGAACCTTTTCTCTAAAGTCGTGCAGAAAAGGAGGAAATTAAACAATGGTGTCATGAATGCTGACATCTTTTTGAGATCCACTTAACATAAATTTTAATGAAGAAATTTCTTTAGGTACCAAACAATGAGGAGGAAAAATTAACAAAAGATTCTCTTCCTTAAAGGAAGTGCTCTTGCTTCTATTTTGCAATGAGTGTCCTCTTCCTAAGCTAACAGGATATATAGGTTTTACTCATGTCTGTTGAATGCCCTACATAACTGTGGTTAACTCTTGAGAACTCATTTGGCACTGCATGGTCAGTTATGTAAAAGCATCATCGAGTCGAGAGTTTGTCTCGGATCCAGTCAAGTCAAGTCAAGTCGTGCCTTCCACCTGTTTCTGTCTACCACTGCATTTGGCAGCTCTTCTGGTTGACGTCCAATATCACTTGCTTGTTGATCAATATATAATCGTGTAGGTCTTCTTACTGATTTTCTCCAGTGTAATGGTTACCAAAACATTGTGTTCCTCTAGCAACATACAACAGGTTTTATCGAGTTACGTGGTACCAGCAGAATAAGCTCTACAGATCTGACCTATTTGCAGAGGTGGATTTAATACCACTTCCAAGATCATTAGTGTAAAGGAAACACAAACTATCACGGCCCGACTTAAAACTCTGTTTTCTGATTCCATTTTCTGGACTGTATATCATTAAGCCCACTCTGTTCCATGCCTCAAAATGTTAGAAATTCAATTTTAATTTTTAAAAATTAGCATTTTTTAATAATTTTTCAGAATATTACTAATGTCAAAAGATTAAGTATCTGCTAATTGAAAAATAGGTTAAGATTTAAATGTATTTGAGATAACAGTTAATAATGAGTTTTGAGAAAATTGAGTAATAGTGAATTATGAAAATAATTTGATGTAGTATAGCTCAAGGCCATATGAAAAATGTCGGTGGGGATATTGTGCTGCCACATTTTTTTCAAGTTTGGAGGGCTTGCTTGCCTTTAAAATCAGCATGCAAAATCCTGGCTTTTACTTGGTCTTGAAGGCTGACCATTGGCACTGGAGAGAAATACATAACTATCTTTGGTTCAAATATTTATCTAAGAACAGCTCAGCCTAGCACAAGGCCATAGGTGTGGAGCACCCAATGAGAATTTAAATCGCCTCTATATTGACTTAATTTTCTCTGCCTAGATTTCTCCATCTCCCTGTGTGCACTTAATTTCCTGTAAAGTGTTTCTATAACACAGACAAAGTACTTGAACTGTCCTGCTGAATGGCTGCTTTCATGGACATTTTTTGTAAGGCTTTTTAGAATAATCAGAAGATGCATAACAAAAAAAAAGATAGAACTTGATTTTGAACAATTGAGAATTGTTATAGCATGGAATCAGGTTTTTGTAAAAGGGGAATACAAATAACAATTTGGATCCCAAGGTCAGTTATTTTTAACTCTTTTAAATGATTCATAGTCTAATTGTTGGTTTGCTGTTCGATGGTTTTAATATAATATATATGTAAAAAAATAATTCCCAAGGAATACATGCCACAGAGAATATTAGGCTCTCGAAACAGTCATTAGATTCCATCAAATATTATGTACATGTCTCTTGCGGCCGATAAAGAATGACCGAGTAAGCATATTGTTGGATAATCTAATTATCTTCACATCTGTCCTCGGGATGCTGTCTGACTAAAATAAAGAAGTTGGTTAATACCCAGCATTAATGAGTTAAACCCCTAAACCTGATCAGTTGAAATATGAAAATCTGATCAAATATATGAAGCATATATTAGCAACATTTTATTTGGGATTTATGAGTCATGCTCAACCTCCCATCGACACCTGTCACGAGACAGCTCAATATATCGGGGGGAAAAACAGGAGTCTGAGACATCATAGAATCAATTAGAAAACTCAAATGGCAATGGGCTGGTAATGTTGCAACTGATAGACATCAAGGCTCGCAGCATGGATCACCAGAGATCACATGCAAAACTGAGGCCAGCCAAATACATGATGGAGAGCTGAACTAGACAAGTTCAGAAATTATTGGCTCTGTACGCCCATGATAGAGAGATCTGGGGAAGGTCTATGGTCAATGACGGACAATGAAAGACTGATGTGGGCACCATGACATATTGTCTCCTCAACATCCAGTTCAATATTGCCTCATGATACATCAACTTGCTATACTGTATACTTGATAACTTGATTTCTTTGAAAGATTCCTTCAGAGAGTTCTCAATACTGACCATTTTCTCAGAATTCATCTCTACTACTTTTAAAACTGTTAATACTAGTTTTATTATCCACATATTCAGACAATTTATTCCAATAGTTCACAACTGTTTTGCTGGTGAAATTCATAGACTTATCGGGGCATATTTTTAGATTATTTGTTGTATTAGATATGATATATGAGTTTTTACCGTAATTATTTTATATCCTGAAAGTTTCAATTGAATCTTCCTGCATTCTATGTTCAAGTAGTGTTGTCAACCCAAATCTTTCTTTATAGCTTAGATTATGCACACCCTTTATAATTCTAGTAACACCCTTTATAATTCTAGTAAGATTTCTCTGACCACCCCTCTATATCCGAATTAATCTTCCTATTTGTGTGTTGTACTTTTGGTGCACATAACTGACAACAATATTCCAGGTTGTTTCTTATCAGTATCTTGAAGGCTGTTCTCACTACATATGGGTTTCTGGGTATTGTGTTGCACAACACCCATGCCATATTAGCATTTGCATTGGATATAAAACTGTACATGTGGTCTCTTAAATTAACATTCAAATTAAATAAAACACCCAAATCTTTCTCTATTTTCAATGTTTTCAAAATTGAAACTGAAAATTTGTACTCATTTTTAGGATACAGCTTTCCAATGGGAAACATTTTGCTCTTTTCAACATTGAATTCCAACAGCCAGTCTCATTCCCACAGATAAAGATTCAGGTCGTGTTGAATGGTCTGTAGCTTATGTGGATTTACAATCATCAGCAAACATTTTGATAATATTAGCCACGTACAAATAAATAAAAGAATGAATCTAGAATCATTATCATTTAACCATTATTTTTTTTTCCAAACAATAATAAATCACTCAAGGATATTTTGAGTTGACTTTTCAAGGCAGTTGGTTTGTACAAGTATAACTATTTCTCATGAGCAGTTCTCCTTACTTGAACTGTTCAGTTTTTAAAATATCTTGAAAGATATATGGCCTCTTTCTTCTGCTATGGTACTAGTAGGTGTTTTTAGTTTTTTATTTAACCTTTTAGCAAATCTTGTCACAAAACTACCCACTGTCGGCTAACTTCCAGCTATTCACTATTTATCTATGTTATCATATATTTTATTTTTCCTAAATAATCTTATATTCAATTGCTTTATTTTTAAAAAAAGACTTAATCCATCATTAGTCAGTCTATCATTTACAATATATCAGCTGGAGTTTTTGTATCCTCTTCTGTGGTTTTTTTTTTTTTTCTTTTTGTCTAACACTTATTAACATTTGTGATGAGTGTTATTTTTGATAACACTGATTTAGCCCAGCAATCCTCCGATGAAACACGTGTGCGTGTTATCTTATCATCTCCTTCGCCAAAGTGTTAATGTTACAGGTAACACACCTGAATAATAAGGCTCTTACTTACCCAACCCTACAATCTGTCCTCTGGTTGCAAGCTGCATCTTTTTCTTCTAATCAATCCCCACCCTTTACCCAGTGCGCACTCCCATATGTATGCACCAAGATATCTGCTGGTAAGCCTTTAGAAATGGTCTATGGACAAGTACTGAAAACTGTCAAGAAGATCAGATCCATCAAGCAATAATACAACACAAACAGATAGACAGAATTTTTTTTGAGTATATGCCCCCATTCAAATATTCCAGAGCTTCCAAGGGAGTCACATGGGGCCCCCATTCAGAATGGCAGCTCTTGATCATAGGTTCCCTGATAAAATGAGATCTGTTTATTTCTCATCTCTCTTTTCCAAGGACGTACAAATCAGAATAATTATCCAAAACAAGAGGTGAAAATTCTTGCAGAATTGAATCTAATAGCTATAAAGATTGTTTTCTTTGAAATATGAAAACTGAATCAAATTGACACTAGTTGTTCTCCTAAAACCCGAAAAACAACTTTATATTTCCCATTTGGCTTTTTTTATAAGGCATTCCTTTTTTATGTATCTGCATTTCTGGGTCATCCATTTGAATCAACAGTGAATTAGTAAAGGATGACTTGAGAACTGTAAAAGTTGAATCAGGCTTCCTCTCTCTACAAGTTGAAAAAAAGGTCATTTCTGACATACCAAAATACAATCATGCAAATCAACAATGGGTTCATTGTCACTGTTATTATTATTATTATTAGTTATTCATAACTTAAAAAAATTTTATATCTCATGTAAAGCAAGGTGAATTGTTTTTTTGTCAGCTTGGTGAGACAGCGCTTCACAATGCGGCCTGGCATGGCTTCCTGCAGATAGCGTATGCCCTGTGTGCCGCAGGTGCTCAGATGAATATCCAGAACAAGGTAAATAGTGTTGCATATTATCCAGGTGTCTCTCCAGAATGAGGTAAATGATATTGCTTATTTCATCAGAACAAGATGGGAGAAAAGTATTCATTCTTGCACAGTTTATATCCAAAATAAATGATTTTACTTATTAGCAAGAAGGTAAGTGTTCCATATTTCTCAGTTGTATGTCCCCCAAAAGATAAACACTTATACAAATTATCTTCCCACGTATCTGGAATAAAGTTATTTACTAAATTTAGCTTCGTTTGGCAAAAAGCCAGTCACAGAGGGGATCAAACTACACCAATGAATTGGTCCAAGACAAACATGCTAACCATTGTTCAAGAGTGAGGTGCCTAATAGTTATTTGCTAAAATTAGTTTAGTTTTGGCACAAATGGGTCACAGATAGGGTATAAAACTCACTGTACTCAAAGATTAACTCATTAGCCATTGATCAAAGACAGGTACCTTTAGAATGAAGTTAATAGTACTGCATACTGACTAGAACAATAAAATGTATTTTCCATTGCCAAAATAAGTGAATATGATTACTTTAATTCTGAGATTTGTATGCTCATTTGTGTGTGTGTATATATATATATATATATATATATATATATATATATATATATATATATATATATATATATACAAACTTATTTTATATGATCTACGGTCGTTAAACGCTTAATATATCACCCAATTTAGATAACATAAATAGAATAAACAATTGAAGAAAATGGGGCTGCTGCAGGAATCAAACTTGTCACTGATAAGGTAGCCACTTCAACAAAGGGATTCAATTTAGGTTGAAAATAGTTATTTGGTTTTACATTACTGGCAGGTTGTTTAGCACAATGCTAAGTGCATTACCGCGTTGAAGCAGTTACCTGATCGACGGCAGATTCAATTCCTGCAGCAAACCTATTTTCTATGATCATCTATTCTATTTACATTGTCAAAATTGAGTGATATATTTACTCTCTAATAACCGTAGATCATTTCAAATGAGTTTCTATATAATGCAACGCAATTTATAATTCATTCTGTTGGACCAAATATGTCCATTTCTTTTATATATATATATATATATATATATATATATTGTGTGTGATTATAATTTGGATGAAGGTATACAAGATGATTTATTCACAGTGACAATGTGGAAAAACAGACTTTGTAAAATAAACATTTTATTCACATGTTCAGCTAGTTTCAGCTTTGCCAGAATGAAAAAAAATGTATTTTGTTTTATCCTGATGAAGCTGAAACGATACTGTAATGTAAATTCTATGTCACCTTATTGCATGACGGGAGATGTTCTTTTTGCAGTATGAGTCTGTTATGACAATTATGTATATTTGTAAGACCTGTTGTTTACTTATTGTCTAATGATTTTAACCTTTTCTCAGCACTCAACTGATCCTTTTTCCTCGTGCACTTTCCTATTTCATATTTCCACAAAAACAAACCCCTCGTTAACATTGTCTAGCTTTATTCCATATGACCAGATCATCCACTTGACATTTTGAGTTGACTTACTCCTATGTCATCTTACTATGGTCATAGAAGTCAGCGTTAGGTCAGTGGTGAAAGCGTTAGACTTGAGACCAATGTTTTATTCTGGTGTTGGAGTTTCATTTAGTAAATTTCACTCAAAAAGAAACTGACCAGTATAAGTAGAGACCCTGAAGCTATGATTTACTGCTCTAATAAAAGCAAAAATACTTGAGGAAAGGTAAATACTACTTTATAGTTTACTTTAAAGAATTATATATTAGTATGTCTTGCAGTATAATTAGGTACCTTAGAGTACATCATTGTACAATACCCTCTATGCATTTCATTATCAACAGTCTGAACTAGAATAATAAATTGTTTATTTTTGCCTTGTTCAGTTTAGTACATCACTAAATTGAAAATTGGGATTGTGTTCCTCAATTATTCCAAATGGTTTGAAATTCAGGTTTCAAAATCCAAACTTTCTCCTTGATTTCGATACCAACCTTTGGCTTCACTATGAAATATACAACAACCTGAGCCACTCGGTAGCCAATGTTCATTTAGATATCTGTTGTGCAAGTGGGTACTTAGTACCAGTGATAGAATTGGTGTGATAAAAAAGGACTGTCAAGATAGAAAATATCTAGGTAAGCTTAACTTAACTTGGCACAAGATTACTTACAGAAAGGAAGATTGTGTTGCACCAATCATCCAAAGGAGAGCAGCCTGCCTGCTATGAAGTAAGTATTCAAAATCCTGCATTCAAACACTGATATTGGGGCTTGTGGGGAAACAAGCTACTAGATTATCTAGCAGCCCATAAGATATAAGATATCTGAGATACTGGACTACAAGAGTGTATCAATAGATTCACAATCTGACCTATTGTTATTAATTTAGTTTTGAATTTAAACTTTCACTGTGCAATCTTCAATCTATGTTGTTGATATTCACTATTCACTACCAAATCAAGTGCAATGTGAAGAGATTAAATAATGTTGATAAATAAATGTGTGTTGTGTAAAATGCTTTTTTCATCTCAGACTGCAGACTTATTGATATACCTATATACCTTGTTGACAGGTACTTAAAAATACCTTTGTGATTCTCAAGATTAAGGCACTTAATCTCTGATATGATCCTTTATTTATGATAGGATCAGTTTTGTTCAATGAGAACATGTTTTCTTTCACTTTGTGAAATCATCTGAAGACTAGGAAAAGAGAAGAAAATCAGTTTTGTTTTGTGAATTCTTTAGGGAAACATTTGCTTTGCACATCTTTCTTTGGCCTGAGTAAATTCATTGAAAGCATAGATTGATTCCAAATAAATGATATTGAGTTAGAACTGATCACTATTTACAATGGATATTGATCAAAGGCATATTCATCTGCAAACAAATGACTGATGTGTGCTGAGTAGGAAGCAAATAATCCCAAGTTCAGCACACAAGACATTAATATTGATGAACACAAAAAAAATAAATGAGTAAAAAATTCTCTGAATTGTATTCTTTGACTTGGTCATTCAATCTGTGAACTCTTTGAAGATACAGTCTTGAATATGATTTTTGAGCTGAGAGTTTGTGTTGCCTACGGGGGGGGGGGATTATCTGCTAGTTCCTATAGAAGGCCTAAATGGGGCTCTTTTGCTCCAATAGAAGATCATGGATTTGAACTATGTATTTATTGAATCATACTTTTTTTTTTAAATCATCTCCATCATGAGCTCTTGGATCACATTCAATGCAAATATTTAGGGGGAGGATTTCATGAAAAATAGGTGAATTGTAGTGAGATAGGTGGATGGAAATCGGACCATTATTATCTATATTATTTGGGGTAGGGGGGATTTTTTAGAAAAGCTTGCTAAAAATATGCCCTTCTTTATTTTAGATATTTTCTTATTAATGAACATACAACACAGTAGTAAAAAATAAAATTCAACAGGAAAAAATACTTGTTTTGATTGTATTGGAAATGGTTTTAGGAGACAGAAAATGTCTAAAACTGATATTAATTAAAAGATGTGTATAGTGTGAACATGAAGGAAAAATTATAGTGTCCACATATTTGGAAAGATTGTTGATGCAAATACATCTCTTTTGTAAAACACTGCCATTTTAAATCTTTTCTATCTCTTGTGCTGTTTTTGAAACTTGAATAAACTCCTTGCATGTTTTGATTGAAACATATTTACCCATCTGCTGCCATATCCCCTCTATCAATATTTGTTTATCTTTCTCTACGTAACTAACCAACAATCTTTTTTGAAGTTGATTCTTACATTGTACTTGTTATCTCAAGACACTTAGAATTTTGTTATTTGAGAAGAAAGGAAATCTATAGACTTGGAAGCTCACTTGTGGCTGAAGATGAGAACTATTAAGAATATTAAGATGAGATCCCTAAAATAAATCTGCATTGAATATTAGATTGATATTTACTATTAGCTGATACATTAATTGAATTAATATATAATAGATTAATGGATATTATGTATTTGCAAAAAGACATTGACCATGCCATGTTTGTGTATATATTTTAATCTTTTGATCTAAAATACAGCATTTTACAGCACTGAATCAAAAACTCCCAAGATACAGAAATAATTAAGCTCTATCCACAGATTCCTGTTAAAGTCCTTTTTGCTTGACTACTTACAAAGAAGATAGAGGTAACATAGTCCTGCAGACAACTTCTATTCTATCTGATGGTTGTAAGCAAGCTAAGATTGCAAGAATAACCTTTAAGATGTAGCCTAGGAATTTTGATTTCTACTTGGTCAATCGGGAAAAGATTTGTAAGCTATTCTCTTGACCCATTATAGTTATTATTTGACTCTTTTATGAAGCATGTAATGTTTTTGGTATTTCACAGGATAAAATCAAACATGCACAGAACAATTAAATGTTAATTCCTGAGCAGCATTTGGAAAAAAAGCTGTTAGTTTTCATATCTTATATTCTACTTGTTAGAAAATTTTCCCAGACTCAAGAACAAAAGTAAAACTTTGAAATGGCTAAATTTGCTAGAAATCAAACATAGGTAAACTTTTTTTCCTTCACTTGTCACAAGTGATGCATCAGGCTTAGAAATATTTCAGAGTTGCAAAAAGCAATGGTCAGTTGAAGCCCTCTTGGCAAAATGTAGGGAAGGTTGTCCTGATTGTAAAAATTTGAGAATTTATGGATGATAGAATTTGATTTACACACTACTATCTTCCAATAATAGCCTTTTACTGTCCATTGCTCTTTATAGACACTGAAATATTTTAGCGTCTTTGTGCATCCATAGCATACAAATTCATATGCTATTGCTTGTCATAAGTGTGAAATGTCAATTATATAATCAAAAACTAGACACCTTTTTTTTTTTTTAAAGGGTCAAAAACAAACAATGAAAGCAAGGTAAATAAACTTACATGCATCAGTTACAAAACCTTTGAGTAAATCATTGTTCTCGAAAAATACAGTAAAATATATACTTTGTAACTAGCTTTATCCAATTAAATTATATTTGTAAGTAAATAGTCAAAATATTTTTATGTTGAAGAAGCAGTCATGGGCCTGATATTGAAAATCTGCTATTTCAAGCAGACAAACATTGTTTTTGCCAATTAAAATACATTTTTCAACTTTTTATTGTATTCTTTTTCAGGTTTTTGAATATTCTCAGTGTTTTTCCTCTTCCTAGGATAGGTTAATCCCCATTATCATAAATCATAATCTTAATCAATTATTGTCTGTTATATAAATATAATATTGATATTTTCTAAAAAAACAAAAAAAAAATGAAGTGATTTTTAATTCGATATATGAATTCATAAAGGTGGGTACTGCTAATGAGGCAATGATTCTAATTCGTACTCTCTCCATCAATGTTGTATTTATTGAAATATTTTATGATTGATGTTTTATCATTTATTGCTGAAATGATTATTTCAATAATTCCATCGTAATATTTATAAATTGAATAATTGTTTTATGTCAATGCCATCTTTGTATACATTATGTTTGTTCTGTCTACTGATTTGTTTTTAATTATAAGTGGTACTTAGTCTATCTTGATTGACAAATTTTTTTTTTCCACTCAATTTGTATAAACTTTTACTGCCAACAAGCAACTTCTAAACATTTTGTCATCATAATTTCTCATGACTGTCAAAAATTTCTTTTTATTGATTATTTGACTGGGTCTCTTCTATTTTAATGTGCTAACAGGATGGGGAGACTCCCCTCCATTGTGCTGCTGCCAGAGGCCACACAGAATGTGTCCGTGTTTTGCTTGAGTACAATGCTTTGACCAGTATGGTGGACAAGGTAAGTCCAACAGCATGAGGCTGTTAGTTTACTGACATTGTTACTGTCAATGGACATGGTTGATATGTTCCCTAATGAACTGAATTTGTTTCCATACCTAATTGTTGGTACCACCAACTATTCTGTGAGATAGCTAATACTATCATGCTATAATAGTATTGGGTTGTCCCACATGAAATCGCCGTTTGCTAAAGGAAAAATAAAAACCTCTTAAATCTATAAACAAGCGTATTTCTTTACAAGTTGATATCTTGAAGTTTTGATTCCAATATTTTTGACTTACAAATATGAATAAGTCATTGCCACTATTTTGGTAAATCTAGTTCAAATGCAATTTTGTGTGCGCATTATAACTTATTCTATGTGTTTTGACATGCTCTGGTATTTACCAATTTAGTCAGTTATTATAAACCCCAATGAATGTTTCAGTCATATAGAAATGCATTAAAAATATAAGCCCTACGTTTATTTTAATTTCCTGTTATTTCTGCTTTTGCTGCATTAATTTACCTCTTCTTTTCAGAATGGCTGCACCCCTTTGCATTTAGCGTGTAACAGACGCCATGTCCAAATTGCGTTACTCTTGATCAACAAAGGTTGTGACCTTGACTCTACAGATTTGGTAAATCCTATTTCTTGAATTCACTTTTAGAGAGAATGAATAGATTCTAATCAAATTTTATCTTCTATTTTCCTTTTAATTTTTCTACTTCTTTCTGGGATCTTTACCTTCACAGTGTGTTTTAATGTTCTGATTAACATCCTTTAGCATTAAGTCTTGAGATTTTAGAAAATAAATATGATCAACTATTAAGAATATAATATTTTTTTCTTTTGAGCTTTTTTTTTTTTTTTCATTTTTTGAAGAAGTTGTCACTTGAACAAATCTATTGTTTAGGTGTATTAAATTGGTTTTGTAGCTCTTGTTGTTTTGCTGAAACTAGATTTAAATGTTTTATATTTTCTATGATCTCAAGATTATTATATTATTCATTTTTTGTTGTTTTTTGGGGGCTGAGAAAATGTGGTAAATGTTTTATGATTTGAAATATATTTTAGATGAATGCTTACATAAAGAGGATTTAGCTTGAAAGATGTTGAAAATAGTACAACTTTATCCACTAATTTTCATTCTGAGAGTTGATAGTGTATGAAAATGTTTGCTAATTTATAAACAATCTACATGAGATCAAAGTTCTGCCATGTTGCACAGCACATAAATGAGGAAAGATAAAATCCATTAGAAAATTGGCCTGCCAGGTTTTGGAATATAAATTGATTACTACACTGCAAATTTTTTCCTGTTGTGTAGATCAAGGCTTCTCATGCAGAGGTTTCATCAGTTCTTGAGATTAGAGCCTTAAAACAATTTTCATTATGCTGTCAGATATTTTTACATTTGCAAATTTTATCTAAATCAGACCCAAATTGTGCTGCTACTTCCCAGCAAATCAGTTTCTTTCTCCAAGGAATTTCATGTATAGGATTTGAAGAAAGAACTTCAAGCAATTTACCTGAACTGCAGTTAGATATTGTCCTTGGTATAATTCATCTAATATAAGAGATTTGGACATCAGAGTAGTGTAACTTAGACAATCAGAGAAGTGTACTGCATTGAAACTAGTGCAGCAAAATAATTTTCCTTTCAGCTCCTGTCTCTTTATGTGCTTATAATGCTCTTCGTGAGAGCAAAGTTTTGTGGTTCTATGGTTGCCTAATAAGAATTTGTAAGAGATGAAAATCCAGTCGAACTCCAAAATGACTTAACCTAACCGAGAGATAGACCTGCAAATTGAGAATCATGCAACGTGCACATGAAAGAATTATTCTCAACCTCACATGGAGAGACCACAAGAAAGCACAATACATCCAAGAGATGACAGGAGTCAGGGACATCATAGAATCCATTAAAGAAACTAAGATGGCAATGGACTGGCTATGTCGCAAGAATGGCAAACAACCAATGGACATCGCGACTCACGACATGGATCTCCAGAGATTATATAGGCAACAGAGTATTAGATGTAGAGAAGAGGTAGACAAATTCAGAAAGTACTGGCTCTGCAACGCCTGTGATAGTGAAGTGTGGTGAATCTTAGGGAAGTTGTATGTCCAATGACAGATGTTAAGAAACTGGTGATGATAAAGAAGAATATGGGAAATATTTCATAGAAAAGGGGTTGAATTGTTCCATCCAGAATTATTATTTTGATGTTTATTTCCAGGAGACTGGTGAGAATGCTTTGCATGCTGCTGCTCGGGATGGTTTGATGCCTGTCGTTCAAGCCATGTGTGGTTATGGCTGTGCTGTCGATGTTACCAACAGGGTAAATTATACTTTGTGCAATTATGCCAATAGATTAGCTGATACAACTGAAAAATATAGTCTCTATATGTGCTTTTTACGTCTCAAGAAATGCAACTTCATCTGTTATTATAATTGCTGTCATAAGTAAAATCTCGAATTTTTAGTAATATTGGTTCTAATCTGTTTTCTAACTTTTAAAAGTTGCTTTGGCATAAAGCAAAATATTCACAAATGACTTGATTTTATAAGGGGATTATTAAGATTGATTCATTGTAAGACAAAAATGTTTATAGTTTATTCCTTTCAGCAACAAAACCTTTACTTTGGTTTATAAAGAATATATAAAAAGAATGGCTTCTGTCAAATAGTTTTATTTATTATTGAACAGTTAGATAGCATGGCTTATATAAGTCAATGGCCTCTCCGCCTCAATAACAGTAAGTATGTGCCTGAATGAGAAAGAAAATTGTCTTCATGGGTCTTTGTTTGATCAGGGAGCAAACACTTCACCTAAAAAAAATACTGGTTGGCAATAAATCTGAAGTGACTAAATTCAATTGGTTTGCTTAGTCACATCATGTTCTTAAAAGTCTGACTCAGAACATCCTGAAATTATCAAGGAGGAATAAACTGAATACTTGACCTTAGCAGACATTTTAAGATGAACATTCATCTTTGTAAGACAGGAACCATCAAAAAGGATTTTAGCACTATTTCAAAGGCCTAATTTTCATGATGTATGATCTAGATAATTAAGCAAACCTAATCTTTTCAACTTACAACACAAAAAATCTTAATATTTTCAAGTGCTTTTAGTTTGAATGACACTAAATCTTCGTTTGACTTGTTCAGAGACCCAAACTGAATTGCAACTCTCATGAAAACTCATTGGAATATCTTTAACCAATAAAAAATGGACAAGTCTTTGATAAAGAAACTTCCAAAGCTTAGACGTTGTAGATATGTCATTGAATAATATGTTATCAACATCTCTTTTATTTCAGTGTCCTAAATGGGAAGTTTTTAGACAAATGATAATTTTGGCCTAATTTTTTTATTCTGAAAATAAAGAACATCTATTAAAGTATAATTATTAGCCTCCATTGTTCTAGGTTGGATAGTCGATTGATTTTTTCACTTATATTTGGTGTGTTATATACATATTCCTAAGAAAAACAGTTTTGTTCTCTCTATCTCTCTCGTGTGTGTGTGTATATATATATATATATATATATATATATATATATATATATACATATATATATACACCACATGGAAATATGATACCTAAACCGAGAAGGTCTCAGAAAATTATCATTATGTATGGATTTTTATAATTCTCTATGTAAATGATTAAGAAAAAATGCTATACAAAGGCATCCAATTCATTTAAAATTTTGCTATTTTTTAATTAAAGATTCCAAGGATTTTGTATTTATTCAATCTTTTTCAGGTTGGTGCTACTCCCTTGCATTTAGCTAGTAAAGCTGGTCATATAGAAATTGTTCGCTGTCTCCTTCTGGCTGGGTCAAATGCTGACTTGAAAAATAAAGTTAGTAAATTTTTTTTTTCTTTTCACCGAGTTGCAAGGGGACTTTTCAGACTACTTATTTTGTGCCGCTGCTGCTAATTTAGAATAATCGCATTACAGATTCTTTGTTGAACAAATGAAGATTAACTGATTTTTAAGAGTTTTGAGTCATCAGATACTATATTTTGCAATATTGAATACAGACTGTTTTTCATTGAAAGCTTTGCAATTTCTGTATTTCTGGGATATTTCTATGTCAACAGATAATCATTTTGATCAGCAAGTTTCTAATCTTGTCAAAAACAATATTTATCATATTTTAAAATAAGTTGATTTTTCATCTGTTTTAGTCAAACCTGCATATGTTTGATTGCAGCTTAGCTGTTGTACACAAGTTACAACAAAATTGATTTCTGTTTTGTTTTTGCCATTTATGATAGCACACTAGATATTTTGCTCAGTATTAATTGTTAAAATATTTCATTAAAGTCAGTATATTGCTGCATGCTGAGAAATTTATCACACCTTTATTATCCTTATTTATAAACTGTGAGTGTACAATTTATCTGTATTATGTTTATGTATACCTATGTCAAGTTAAAACCATAATTTTAAAGTTTTTCATGTAACAAGTATGAGATGAAAATTAGTTGATATTTCATTTTTATCTATGATGAGTAAAACAATGCATATATTTTTCAGGATGGAGTTACTGCTGAAATCATGGCTTTAGCCCAAGGATACACAGACATTGCTGAATTATTAAATAAAGTTCATGCTGTGAGTATATTTTGTTTTGTTTTTATCATTTATTGAGATCATTGTTAGTTGGAAAAATTCCCCTGGCTTATTCCTTTACTCTACACTCTGGAAAGGAAACGTCATCTTTCCAATACTTGAAAAAGGTGACAGAAGTGATCCAGAGAACTACCATCCTGTCTCTCTAATCTATATTATTTGAAGAATATTTGAAAAAAATAATGATCTCCAAAATCATCAAACACATAAAATCCAACATCATGGCATATGGCAAACAACTTGGATTTATTTGAGGAAAAAGTGTAACTGCAAACATATTTCAAACTTTGAATATATGGTTAAAACCCCTGATGTACAATTTCCCATTAGATATCTTGGTATCTTGATTATAGAAAAGCTATCAACATTGTTCCATATATATGTCCCATTAACCATATGGAGACCTTTGGTATCACTGGGCAAACACTGAAATGGATTAAATGATTCTTGACCAACCAATGCCAGAAAGTTTGGATAAACAGAAAGAATCATCCTGGACACTGGTCCTCAGTGGAATTTCTCTAGGATTCATCCTGGGGTTCGTTCTGTTCTTATTGTTCGTAAATGATCTACCAAAGGATATTCATACCATCATAAGTATGTTTACTGATGACACCAAAACTTACTCCCCATTAATGTCCAGTGAATTTGGAGTCATGCATATGAAGGACCTCATTACAACAATGGATCTAATCCATGCAGATGGGATAGAGAGAGTACAGAGGAGAGCCACCAAGATCATTTCAAGACTCAGAAATATACCTTACTATGAAAGATTGAAACAACTTCATCTAGAGAACCTAGAATACAGAATAAAATGTGCTGACCTAAGTCTATAAAATCCTAAACAATATACGTGTAGTGAATACTGACATTCATTGTTCAAAATACTTTAAGAAAATGCTGACTTCATCCATCTTCGGTAAAACTAGAGGACACAGCCATAAATTACAAATTTGGACCTCCACTGGTGTTACAAAAAAATTTTTCACAGCTAGAGTAGCAAATGCATAGAACTGCTTGAGTGAAAAGACGCTCACATCTGAGAATATCAGTATTTTTTAATTGACCAATATCAGAATAAAGGACATTCTAAATATAAGTAGCAATTTTCTTGGTTTAATTCCACCCCAACTTGACTGAAGCTGGCTTAATGATGCAAAAGAAGCTTATTTCAGGTACATTTATTCTTATCTTTTTTTTTTAGAATCATCATCACGTCTGTTCATCCATCAATCAGTCAGTAGGTCTGTCTTTGTATTGTCTCTAAGCTTGAAACTCTGTAGAAAGGTGTCAATAGATAAGATGCTTCTTACTTATAGAAATATTCAACTCGGGATCAAGTGATCTGACAATAAACTGTTTTAAAATTGATTTTGTCATCTGTCCTGGGTCAGATTTACTTCAAACTTGATAAAGAGGTGTTCCTTGATGAGATGCTTCTTACTTGAAATCCTTGTCTATTCTTGGTCACTTGATCTGGCAAGACTGGCATTCAAACTTTATTGTAGATGCCTCATTAAACTTTCTGCTCTTATTTTTTAATTGATCATTTGAAATTGTCTTTTTATGATATCAGTATTGAACTGCAAAAATCTAGAAATTGAAGATGCCTTGTCTCAGACATAATTCTTCTTAGGAAATGATAATTTTCATAAATTACCAATGGACATTTTAGCTATAGTATGCTAGAATTAGTTGTGAAAATTAAATCTTAAATTACTTGACCCTATGTTTAAAGAAAACAATTTAATATGTTCGAAGTAATGAGTTCCTTATCAAGATAGATTTGAAAATTGACAAGTCAGGCAATATGTTAAGCTAGCATTCCAAGGGAAATTGTAAATTGCCACCTTATATACTGTTTTTTTATCTCATAATTCAAGCAGTGTTGGCTGTAAAATCCAGTTAGCTTGATGAAAATACTACCTGTATGATTTGAATAATTCGTTTGCGATTTTAAAAAAAACAGGAACACTAAGGGATCAATTTGGCACAAAGTTTGATCATAAATTAAACCCCTAAATAGGTTTCTATTTTCAAGAAACAGGAACCATCCTCTCAACTCAATGTGCGTGCAAAATTTCAACTTTCTCCTATAAATGAGCAAAGTTTGGATTGATAGATAGATATATACATACAGAACACATGAATAACATAAACCCAGTAACAGTGATTGATCCAGTCTGTTTTTGGTTGCAGTAATTAAAAAATACTGGGTTATATAGGGCTAGACTGATGTTTTAAATTTGATCTTAGAATATTTGGGGGGATCAAAACTGAATGGGTCAGTTCTATTTAGGAATTTCTCTTTGTATTGAGGTAGAGATAATTTTACTTTGTCAAAACATAACAAATGATTCAAATTTTTTCTTCAGGATCGAGCTGCTGCCTTCATTCAACAACTGAATCCAATAAATCAACCCCTTTCTCGGATCAAAATCAAAATACTTGGTTCAACTGCTGTAGGTAAATCTACTCTTATTGAGTCTCTGAAGTGTGGTCTGTTCAGCAGCTTCTTCAGAGGACGTCTCTTCAGTGTTGGCTCCTTATCTGCCAGAGAAAAAAGTAAGTTTTCACCTTTTTTTGTACTTCACTCTGCTATGAAACTTCAAAGTTTTCACCCTCCCTATTCTTCATGATTTTTCTTATTCTTAGAATTATTATAAATATTCTATCTTCCCAGAAATAACCATTTCTTTCTTTCTTTTTGTTTTCTTCATTCCAGACCGTTCACGAATGCTACGTCAATACAGTCTCCCGACACCATTATGCTACTCTATTGGAAACCCTACTTACACAAAAGGAATAGATGTACAACAGGTGACGATTAGTGGTAAGTAAAAAGTAATGAAGGTAGCAATGAGAATTGTAATGATTGAATGAGGATTTATATTTGTTTGCTGAATTCTCTAATCCAATGCTTTTGAAACTTTGAAAACTTGAGGACCCATTCTATAAAGGAAATATTCTATCCAACCCCTATTTTTAGTTTTTAGACTGTAATCACTGAACTACAATAGATAATTTTTTACCTGTTAAAAATCGTATTTGTTTAAAATGGATTACACAAGAGAATCATGCTCAACATAACATGGAGAGATCACAAGACAGCACAGTATATTAGCAGAGAAATAAGAGTCCAAGATATCATAGAATACATTAGATAAATTGAATTACGATGGGCTGGTCATATTGCAAGAATGAGCAGACAACTGCTGGACATCCTGGCTTACAGCATGGATTCCCAGAGATCATATTCAAAACCGGGGCAGACAAAATATAAAATGGCGTGATGATTTAGAAAGTTCAGAAAGTACTGGCTCCATAACATGCACGATAAATCTGGTGAATCTTGGGGATGGTCTATGTCCAATGAGGGATGCTAAAAGGCTGATAATGATTTGAATTCCAATAAATGGTACTAGCCTTTATGTAATAATTATATTTTTTTTGATTGCTGTGCAATGAATTATGTTGTTTCTCTGCCACAAGATTTGCAATGTCAGGTTTGAAGGGAACATTGCTGCAGACTCCAGGACATTATTTGTTGGACACCAAGGAGTCCACAGACTCCAGTTTAAAAACCATTACTCCAATTTATGATTGATTTTCATAAAACAGCTCAGCCACATTAGTTCATTATTGAAATACACTCTGTTGAATTAAAAAGATAAATATTGTATTTCCCAACATCAAAGACACTTTTTTTTTTCCTTGCATCCTACAAACTGAAGATTACTTTTTTCACTGGCCTATCCAAACCCCAGTGTAGGGTGATCAATGCTAGGCAATTATCTGAATTCTTTTACCTAACCTGAATGAAGTTCATAAGTTATTCTAAGTATAATATAAAATAGTAAATAAACAAAAGTATCATTGTAGATAACAAAAAAGTATACATTATCACAAAAATTCTCATATTGGTATACTAAGGCAGACAAGCCAACAAACTTATGGAAATTTAAACATATATCAATATTGCTGGTATTTTCACTTTCCTCAAATGTTCTTATCTTCAGGAACATTATTTAGTGACAAAAGAAGCAACCCACAAAAAAATATGGTTGTTAGAAATATTTGTTTATTGATTGAAGCTCTATTCTACAAGCTCAAAATTTTGATTAAAAATACTATTGGAAAATAAATATTATCATGATGATCATAATTATCATAATTGATCTTTGTTTAAGGATGAGGTTGTATAATCTTTTAAAACAAATATTTTTGGATCTCCATTACTAAGTTTAGATTTCGCCATTTACTTTAATCCTAGTTCAGCTGGTTCAATTCTTTTCCATACAAGCTATAAATTCATTTTTTCATACTTCGTTAAAAGAAGGGTCTAGAGATTCATTCTCAAGTTGTCAAGTGAGTTATCTCATTTGGTTAAGAAGTTGTCTTTTAAACTCAGTCGTTTGTGATATATTAGTAGAGTGAAATATATTTAGAATATATGTATTCTTGCTCATGAATTGAAGAAAATGAATCTCTGAAGAAAATCCAGAAGAGAAGAAAACTGGTGGGAAGAAATATCAACAATACAGTACCTGACAAAGTATTTTTGAAATTCGCAGAAACATTTTATTTTTGAGTTCATCAAACAACTACAATAGTCTTGCAGAATTTATTATTCGCAGGGTTGTTTTCTTTAGTTGTTGTCATTGTTTTTTATCAATAGATGTAGTTACTCTCATGGACTTTTGAGAAAAATATCTATGACAATAATAAATACTTGATAAGGTCTGTATCTAAATTATGTCTAGAATGACTCTTTGAATTTGAAAAAAGAATTAACATAAAAAATGAAAATGCCAGAGTCTTTGAGTTAAATTCTCTGGCCTTCCATACTTACAAAAAAACCTTCTATTGGGAAAGAACAATTGATACACTACTAGTGTATTATTTTTTCTTCGCTGATTATATTTTATCAATCTTATCATTGCATTACTAAGTCTTTTTAACTTCTTGAGTAAGACGTTTTTATACAATGTTTTCATGCTCGTTTTTCATAAAGGTGAACAATTTATATTTCCATGGACTTATCTTTCATTTGTGTAAATCTCAAGAATGAGGAGAAATTATAAGTAAAATAAATCATTAAATAAATTGAGGTGGAGGGGGGTATAATCTCTAAGAAAAATATTTTTTCCTGAAATTTGGAATGGAAACTTATTTGAAATAATTTTTGTTCTTTATTAGATAAGTACTGAAAATTTTATCAAAATTCCATAAGAAGTTGAATCCACTAAATGAATGATAATCATTCCATACAGTTAGTCGGTTGTTCGTGTCTGATTGTGTGCAGATTTTTCAACTATAGCAAAGTGTGAGTTGGCAAAATTTGAGTAACTACAGTACTTGTGCTGTTGTTTTAATGAATTCAAGGAAGACAACTTCACAGCTTGAGAATATCTCTGAAAACATCTTTTCACTAAGTACCTAATTTTGTAAATAAATTCATGATTTTAATTTGTTCTGTGATGATTTTAAGGCATTAAACTGAGTTGATTATAAAATTTAATGCAAAGTAATTTTTAAGATATATATATATATATCATTAGATAATAGGGTGACTGCACTAGAACTACTACCACAGCTGATGTCATTCTCCTACCACCTTCACTATCACTCTTTCTAATGTGTATAAAACTGATAGAACTAGAGTACTCTAAATATCCTGTTAGTTCTATGTGAATCAGGCATCCTCTGAGATTTGCAAGTCACTTATTGATGATCATAACACAGACTGCCTGTATTGGGAACAAGTGATCCCAAAATTGCAATGTTGCTTGAAACAATGGCTGATGAAGAAGATTCAACATTTGGCAGTTGATATAATTGGTGGGCATTTAACTGTTGTCCACAACATACAAGTGGTCCAACGTAACAATATAACATTACTATAAAGATGCATTTTTGATTTGTTCAATAAGTGGTTACATCAGAATGCAATAAGAGATTGAGTATTTTCCTAATTCAAGGAAAGCTTTACTCCTACAGCAATATTGAAATTCTAAATATTCTTATTTTCTATTTCTTGTTTTTTTCAAAATGACTTTTATTGTTTTCTTTTTCCCCAGGTATACATCCTTTCAGCAAACAATTTTTTTAAAATTTTACATACATCTATTTATATATATGGAGGAATTCAGCTGAAGAATGCACACACACACACACACACACATACACATTCACTCCTGTTTTATTCAGGGGTGTGTAAGAAGGAAAATTTTATTTTTGATACCTATTTATCTATAATTACCTTCTTTTAACAATGTATCAGGCTCGCCATCAGTCAATAATTCATCAACCATAGCATCAAAATTTGAAGTCATGTAAAAAAAAATTCCATCAAAGAACAAATATGGTCAGAATAAATTCTATTTATGACATCTCTGGCATTTTCCTCTGGAAAACATACAAAATAGAGTATAGGAACCTCTAGATTCTGAAGAATCTAGATGTTATGAAAAAACCTGTCAGAATAAGACCCCTAAAAAGGTAGAAAAAAAAGCTTCTTTTCCCCAAATCAAATAGAAACATATTTAGAGTCTAGTGGAGTACTGATGCCAGTTTTCAAGCCTGTTGACAAAACAGTATGGCTAGGAGTGCTGAAACACATTTAAAAAATACACACAAATATAAAAAAAGGATCGAACTAGCCCTCTTTAATGGCTATGATTGCTCAAGTGAACACTAAAAAGGCAAAAACTGTTTGCACGTACTAAGTTAAGTTTTATATAAATCCTCTTCACCTTGTTATTCATTCTTTTCCACTCACCAAAAGTAATATTTTTCACTTTTTTTTACCTTTCAGGCATTGGAGATGTTAGTATATGGGATTTTTCTGGCTACCAGCCTTATTATATGCTATATGATCATTTCCTTGGTGATGTCAATTGTATTCAACTGATTGCATTTAGTTTAATGGATGCCTTAGATGAACAGTTGGCACAAGTTATTTTTTGGCTCAACTTTGTTAAATCACGAATATCTCTACAACCTCCTTTGGGTAAGTGCTAAATTCTTTTGTGTTTACTTGGTGTGTATTTTTTGTTGTTTTGCTTGTCAGAAATGTAAATGTGTACACCCTAATATGCCAACAATTGGTTTATGTTTGAAAGTAAAAGAGGTACACACAGATTTTATATGGTTTATTTAAACTGAGAACCATGCAATAAGAGAGAATCTTTTTCAACATAACATGAAGAGATCACAAGACAGCACAGTGTATTAGGAAAAACAGGAGTCCAAGATATCATAGAATCCATGAAAAATCTTGAATGGCAATAGGCTGGTCATATTGCGAGGATGGCAGACAAATGCTGGACATCATAACTCACAACGTGGATCCACAGAAATTATATTTAAAACCTGGATTGACAAATTGTAATATGGCGTGACGAACTATATAAGTTCAGAAAGTACTTGCTCCATGACGCCATGATAGAGAAGTATAGCAAATCTTGATAAAGGTCCATGTCCAACGACGGAAGCTGAAAGGCTACTGCCTATTTATAACCATGCTTTTTGTGCTCTGTAGAATATTAATTAGTGCACCTCATATTACGCGCAACAAAATAACATCGCTAAGGTATTCATTTACTTGGGCAGGGTGGGGAAGCATGGAATTGGTTTTGTTGAGTCTAGAGAATATTTATTCTTGGCAATAACTTGGGTTTATGGTTGACTTTGCATCAGACGAGCTCAAAAGAATGTCTTTCATCCAAGACGTCACAACTACAATTGAAAATGATACACTTTTGTTCTGCTTGAGATCAGAATGTTTTGAATTTTTGCTCGGAAACTCATAAGAGATCATTAACAGCTGTCATAGTTTACAATTTGAATCTTAATGAATCACCAGTTTTGCCTGGTTTGGATCAGTAAGTTATGATATATTCCCATTATCAGTGGAACATCAACACAGCATTTGCAAATGCTTTGATATTTCTTTTAATTAATTATGATGAGGACATAAGTGTATATTCTTCAATGATTAACTTATTAAAATCACTTGAAACTGAGTGGAAGGAAGAGAAAATGTTGTTTTTGTAAGTCCTGTAATCTCTCAATTATCTGCATGTCTAGATTTATATCACTAGCATGTGTTGAACGAAGAAAGTATTTCACCATATGCTATCTATATCAACGTCATGCTAAGAACTGCTATCAGTTGTAGTTAGAGATAGAATTGTGACAGATCCCAGAGCTTGCACCATTTTAATTTCCAAACGACAAATCTCTCTTAATTATTTGATTGTATTTGGTGAGAAAAAAAAAATTCCTCCTTTCAAAAGACTTTTCCCTTGTAACTCTGATATACACTAGGCCAGTGTTTCTCAACCAAGGGGTAATTTCAAAATCTTAGCAAGAGGTTTTATTCCATTTTCGAAGTGTATGTAAATGAACTTTGGGTGTCTGCCTAAATTGTCACGTCCCTTACTGAACAACTTTCCGCAATGGAATAGGCCAAATGAAATACATTGATTACATTTCTTTTAATATTCTTGTTATTTTTTCTCTTGCAACAATTTAGCACACATTGTATGTAGCCTACACTGGTGTGCCATTTTAGAAATACAAAAACCAAACTCTTGAGGAAAAATGAGTAGTATTACATTGCAATCTTGTATTCACAGATTTTCAGATAATTTTTTTTGTAATATGTCAGTAGTATGAATCACTATCATGAAGGGGAGTGAAGACACTGAAAATTTCAATATGGGTGGGAATCAGTTGAAAAAAAGGTTGAGAACCATTGTACTAGGTTCGTTAAGATGGTGTAAATAGGTGAAACAGGTCATAAACAATGAATATGTATAATGGTTGTCACAGCAGTGAAATGAAATCAATATACTTTGAATGACTAGGGAAACATGTGTCATTAAGTCTCTTCTCAGTTTTCATTTTCTCTTCATGAATCTTTGGTTAAATTTTGTCAATTCTTCTTTCAATTCCTTATATCGAAGAACATAATTCCATTTCATTAGACAGACACTACTTGTCTTGTCTAAATTATTGTATGTCTTTGTGCATAACCACATTTTAAACGTGACTCTTTAGCTTCTCTAATGGTATTGATGAGTTGAAAAACAGTACCTCAGCTGAATGCTGGTCAAATACAAGAGGAAAGCCCACCAAAAGAGGTGACACCAAAAATTTTCCATATAGTTTCTTGGTAATCCTTTGTTCCAGATAAAACATGTATGTCCTCTCAATATCTCCGGAAGAATTCAATGAATTTTAATTGAATTTTGTGGAAGGGCTAGCAGTGGGGTGAGAAAGAGTTGGTCTAATATTTGGACAAATCCACTAATATTTTTCAATGAAGAGATAATTTTCTGTATTTTTGGGTGTTTTTTTCCTTCTATGCATTTATTCAAACACTTATGAATGTTCGCATTATGTCTCCGGAAGTTCTCATTGGATTTTTTGGCTTATGCCATCAAATTCAATAACATGAGAGAATCATGATTAGTATTGGTAGAAAAGATCACCAAAATTCTAGATATCCTGGGAAGAGAGCAAGTTGTGTAAGGAAGCAGGTTGACACTGGGTTACTGCAATGGGTGATATCAACCATAAGCTTCAGCTCAACATTTACTTGACGTGTTCCCTCTGTAAAAGTTGTAAAGCCGTCTATACCCTGATTTCCTGACACATTTTGATGACAGATCCCTTTTTGTCCCTAATGAACCTGTTAAAATAATTTTTCTCAAGCTTTAAACCATTATTTCATCACTTCTATGTTAGTTTTAAACAGTAAACTACACAACTTAACATTGTCAGCTGATATAACTTACAGAAATTTTGCCAAGTCATGGTTTTGTGATTTAAGCAATTTTTCACTATTCCATATTTTGAATGGTCTTTCTGTGCTAAATGACAAAAATATGAATATAGGAATGATTTTTGTGCTGCAATTAGAATAAATTAAAAACAGATTGGTTGGTATTTATCAAAATGTGGGGCCCTTAAATCTGTATCAGTCCTTAATGATAAACAACTTGACCTATTCAACCTTCTAATAAAAGTCAATTCCTCATTGGATATAACTCTCTCTTTAGGGCCTCAAAATCAGTATTTGTTTAGCTCTAGAAGTCTCATCAGAATCTGTGTACTATCAAATCACCGTAGCCCCACATTGGCCCAACCATCTTCTCTTGGAATGTCTGTGTCCCTATCTGTGTGTCTCTCTAGGTATTACTAGTCACATTTTTGTTGCCTTGAAAATCTGCTTGAGTACACCACTAGGCACCATCTAAAAACATTTTTTTTTTTTTTTTTTCCCAAAGGTACTTTTTGGGGTCTCTTTGGTCATTTTGGACCGACCCCACCCAAATCTTGTGCTAGTATTTTTTAGATAAAAGATCTATTTTTTTTTAAGGATAGTTTCATATAAGATTTATCTTTCTTTTAGATAAACTTTTGGATAATTAACTTGTGCAGGCAATGATGATTTGTTTTTGTGAAGTACGGATATTATCATATACTGTTATTTAAAATATATGTAATAGATCGTAACTGAGTGTTTTTGTTTTCTCCAAACATTAATTGATTTTATCTTTCCTTCTGTCTTTTTAGGTCAGTTTGGTAAACCGATGGTTCCTCTGAAAGTGATACTCATTGCGACTCATGCTGATCAAGCAAACTACCCTCGCAATAACCGAGGAGAATTTGTGTGTCGTGAAGCACAGATAATCCTTGCAAAAGCTCAGGCGCAGTTTGGTAATGACATGGAGATTGTTGACAGGATATTTGTGGTTGACACTCAAGTAGCTGGGTCTTCTGATATGAAAGCACTTAAGAAACAAATTGCTGATATAAAAGCCCCAATTGTAAAGGTAATTGAATCTCTCTTATCCGTGAAGAATTTTCCCTTTCAGGTTTGTTTCAAAGAAATGATTAAGAAATCTGAGTTGCTGAAAAATTCTTATCTTGTTCAGAGCATAAAAATGTTGATGAATTGATCATGCCGATATTATTGCCCTTCAAAAACTTTGTGGATATAATAACTGCTGGTAATGAAGATTGTGCTGCACCAATTTCCCAATGATGTCTCTGTTTTAAAGTTTAATAAGGTCCATTAGAAACCAGTAATGCTACTTGCATACATACACATGCATGTTATTGATGACTATATTGTTTATTTCATATTACTAGCAAGGTTACCCAGCATTCCCCAGTGGAAAATAACTTGAAATATAACCAAATGTTACATTGCTTTTACTTTATCAGATCATTACCATTGTAATTTTGCCTGCTCATTCATAATGAATCACGTGTTAGTGATATGTAGATGATTTTTCCACTTATCTGTTCATAAGAAGTTGAATTCCACTTCTGATATCAGTCTTGTTTTTGTCCTCCTTCTTACATGAAACTAAAGTGTTTCATTTGTCAAACAACACTCCATTAACATGTGTATCAGTCCAATCAAGAAAATATAATGGTGATCTTTAACTAGACAATGGGGCAACATGACCAAAATGTTCAAGACGTACTTCAGATACAAGAAAGGTAAATAAGAATGCAAACATAGATACAAAATTATTGCCAAAAAATTCAAAAAATTGAGTAGAAATGATGTCCAGGGTTAACTTTGTTTAACCTGTTACTTTTAGTGTGAGAAAATGTATCCATATGATCAATTTCAGCTGCCTTGGTTGAAAATTGTGGCCCACAAATTTTAAAATTGGTTAGAAATGACCTCTAGGTGGCCAAAAAGTCCAAAGATTTTAATAAAGTGACCAGATTACGATCTTCATCATAAAAGGTATGCATATGCTAAATTGTAGCCTACAACTCTGAAATGGCCTCTGCTGACTTCAAGTGACCTCAGAGGTCAACTCCGCATTGCAAATAACTTACACCACTGATTTCTGTTTCATTGGTGCTAAATTGTGACTAAAAACATGGAAAATTGTTTTGAAATGACCTCCGGTGATATTAAATTACTTCAGGGGCCAAGGGTACATACAATCTTTGCCTAAGGAAGCTGTATCCATTTGCTAAATTTCAACATCTTCAGTGCCAAATTGTGGCCCACAAAAAAATTGGCTAAAAGCAACCTCTGGTGACTCTCGAGGTCAAACATCACATCTAGGAATTTGACCTCTTCTCAGTTTACATGCAGAATATTATGTGGATAGGTGTTGAAATTTCAGAAGAATCACAAATAAACAAACAGCTCATATATTAGTACAGATTCAGTACTCACTTCAAACGTAAGAAGCATCGGAATTATTGACTAATTTGAGGAGCTCTTTGTCAAACAGCTGTACATTTGCTGATTCAAACAGTGCACTGTCTTTATTACTATTAATCTCAAGAAATGAAACTTTTTTTTAAAAATGATATCCATTGGCAAAGAAATGGGTTAATTGTTTTACTTTCATATTTATCCTTTGAAGTCTATTGTTTGATGTAGGCCCTCCCCAGTGTCTGCAATTGTAAGTATAAAACCTGAGGAGTGGTGGGCCCTAACCTGCCGTGCTGACCCATTACGTGTAGTCAGGGATGAAGTGATCTTAATTTACCAGCTCAGACTTGGCCTCCTCAAAATATAGTACATACTTGATACATTCCAAGATTTCTTCACTGCACATAAGCTTTTTAGTTACGTTTGATGAAAAAAAGAAATCTTCTTTGAGGTTCAACAACTCTCTTTGATTGTTAGACCCAATCATATTTTTATCAAATCCATTCAAGTGTAGTTTTCTCAAAACATTTCTTTAGAGCTTTGGAAATAATGACTGTGTCCTTAGAGCTTTGAAATGACAACTGATTCCAAAGAGCTTCAAAAATGACAATAATAAACAAATTTTTACTGCTTTTGTAAAAGTTCATATTTCTTCAGGAGTAAATTCTTGTAAAGATCTTTTATGTTGATGTAAGTTTCCATAAATGTTAACACATTATAAAAACCTTTCTTTTTTTCCTTTTTTAGAAATTACCTCAAACTTCAGGCTTTTTAGAAGCAATGGTTTCCCAACTTCCCTACTGGCGTCGTTCTTCCTCTTCATTTCCTGTATTAACCTGGAAGAATTTCTCACAATACGTTCGTGCCAAGATCAACCCACTTGCTGGAGAGATCCACCTAAAGACTCTTGTTCATCATTTACAACTAATTGGAGAAGTAAGTGAACAACTTCTTTTTTTTTTCTCTCTCTAACAAAGAAAATGTCAAGGAATTGATAAATAGTGAATTTGGGCAATATTTAACTTCAAGGACTTAAATTCTACTTGTACTTTATTTTAATTCATAACTATATTTTTCTAGAAAAAATATTTTTGTAAAAATTTCTATACCTTGTATTTTTGAGGATATATTGATCATTTTTCTGACAACTTAGTGTTTGTTAATCTTTCAAACTATCTAGATTTGTTGCTATTTATCACAGCACTCAATGAACTTCTGAACCACTTAGACAAATAGCTCAAGATCCAAAAATATGACCACAGATTATGTTTTGTTAAATCTTTGAGACTTCCATGACTGAAGTGGTTATGGTAACATCTATAAAAGATAAGCTTCGTAGATGCGTTGTTCAAGTTTCATTGGAAACTACTTCTTCATTTTTGATTTCAAACTTTTTGCTCTCTCTGTTGAAGAGTGTCAATCCAGATTGTTGAGATAAAAAGCAAAAGAAATAATGTATAAAATGAGTAATTAAAAACCCACTTTTAGGTTTTCCATCTTATTTAGTATAATTAGTTTCAACTGGATAAATTAGACTATACATGTATAAAAAAAAATGTATCTACTAATTTTATCAGAAATTATGCAATGCTCTACTTTCTATAAGCTTAGTTTATGAATTTTTGGTGACTTGAATAATTTTCCCATCCAAATTTTTTAACTAATTAATTCAATTTGGATATTTTTTTCCTCACTTGATGATGTAAGATAAGCTATTGTAGTAAGAAGAGTTGCTTCCCTTGCTCGTTTTTCTGAAGTAAAAAGATATTAAATGTAGATCTTTTAATAATCAAACTTATACGAATTTTTATATAAAGAAAAGGATAAACTTTCACAAAATCACAATGTTTTCAAGAAAAGAAAGTCCCCAACACCTAAAATAGCTATGTTTATTGATGCCTTGGCCGCTAATTGACTCTTATTATATTTCAATGTAATATGTTGCTAGAACTATTAACATATATTTTATACGACCCATTTGGCAAACAAATGTTGTTTATTTGATCTACAAGTTATTGTAATAATCCTCAGGCCTGGATTGGCCCCTTGTTCTTTTTCTATTGATTTTGTTTATATTTAGGAAGAGGGAATGAAGTTCATATGAAGGGTTCCATAGCAAAACACATTATGTACCAATCATTTTTTTAAATGAGTCACCCCCCCCCCATTCGGTTCCCCAGAGTGTGATCTATCGATATTTGCCTTGCTTTTCCCTCTAGATCCTGTTTTATATACTCAGGCACTTATACAAGGACACTCTAAATGCAATACTTGGCTAACTAAAGTGTGTGTCTGTCTCTCCATACAGGCAGACAGTAATCATTGATGAGACTTCAGTCTATCAAAACTCTCCAAAATCAAACTTTTTTGTCTTGATGCCAACAAAGATTGGGCCATCATCATCATAAGCCTAGTATTGGTACTATGCTTTGGCAAAGGGCAGACCATGATATCAGGCCTACAGATCCAATGAGGCTACTCAATTAGTGAATTGAATGAAATATCAAGTGACTTCAGTTTTCAAGGTAGCTTTTGTAATGGAGAGGAAATAAGAAGCATTTTCTTGAACTGAAAAAATCATTGCAGAATGTTTTGTGTGAAATTTGTTAAATATATTTCATTTATATCATTAATTGATGAATTCTACTTGGGTTTGATTTAGAATAATCACCCCTACCCACAATATACCGGCTTAATCACTGTTATTGTGTTTAGATTATTCATGTGTTCTGACATTTATAAGTATTCATGTATCCGAATTCTGCACACACACACATCCCTATCAGTGAGTAGGGAAAATGGTTTTCTTGCTTTTTGAACCCACTCTTCCAATAGGTTTTCTTAGGATTGGGGTCAATTTACAATGGAGCTTTATGCTAAATTGGTCCCTTAGTTTGTATCTGTTTTTTATTTTTTAAATCATAAATTTATGTTTCAAACCATACTGGTAGTATTTTCATCATGGTAACTGGATGTTACCACCACCACTGCTTAACTTACAAAGTAAAAAGCAGCATATATAGATGTTGGTGATTCATAATTTCCCTTTAGTTTGTTTTATATAAGGTGTTTAATTCAATTTAGAGTTTTTTTAAAAGCTATCCTGTTCGCAACCTGTATAAACATGAACAATGTACTTAATAAAAAATTGAAATTCAGGGTTTTTTTCAGTTTTTGCATTAGGATCTTCAATAACTGAAATCTTTTTAAAGAAAGATAAGCCAATTGCTAAAAGATACATTTTGTACCTTGTTAAAATCATTTTGCATTTTCTATATTCTAATTATGATTGCATTTTTCTCTTCAGGTTGTGTATCTTGAAAGTGAAAACGGTCAAGATCTTGTAGTGCTTAACCCCGCATGGCTGTGCACTGATGTGATAGGTAACCTGATATCCCACGACAAGATCCTTCAGACCCGAATCACTGGTTGCTTCACCGTGGATGATTTCCAGCTTATGTACCCAGAGTCGGACGCCCTTGATCTGTTGCAGGTCCTCGAATGTTTGGAAGTTTGCACCCAATGTGATAATGATGGGGACATAGAATATGAATTCCCTTGCCTGAATTTCATAGAAACTTTGACTGGTCTCTGGCAGAAGGACAATCAGCATTACCCAGATGCTGTTTATGGGGGGATGCGGCTGATGTCTGTCATTGACAATGGCAACCAATTCAAATATCTCTTTCCCAGGGTTCAGGTTCACTTGAGGCGGACTCTCATCCAAGAAACGATCGATCCGGCACTGGATCTCTACCAGTGGCACCATGGATCCAAGTACTGCTGTGGAGAATTGGAAGGGATCCTCAACATGGACAAGAACGAGCAGTTTTTTGAAATCAAAGTGCGCGGCCCGAAAGACTCCAGAACTGCAGTGTTCTACTTCCTTGAAGACTTTGTGACGGCAATTGAGCAGATTGTCCATGACATTTGTCCAAATTTCCACATAGAACGACATGTCCTCCATACAGGTCAATTGAGTGAGCATTGCAAGATGGTGGCCAGTTACTCTCCCCGTCAATTAATTGAATGTCAACTTGACCATTCGTTGACTGTCAAATTAAATGACATGGACCCTGAGTGTATTGCCGAAGTTGTGTTCCTCGGCTCACCTGATGTGATGGACAATGTCACGCTGGGGGTTGACTTGCATATTTCAACTCTGTCTATTCATGCTCGTCGTGTATTAAGTGCCATGCTCGATCCACCGGATCCCATGGGGCGGGACTGGTGTCTATTAGCTGTTACTCTTGGACTTACCAATGCCTTGCCATCGCTTGATTCAAGTAGCAACAAATTAGAAAGTAAAACCAACCGAACTCTTGAAGAATGGGCTCTTGACCCACAAGCCACGATTGCTGTTTTGGTGGCAAAGCTCCGTGAGATTGGACGAAACGATATAGTTGAGACTATCTACCCACACCTAGTGCTCTACCAAGTGGGCTATGAGGACACTAGTGCTGAAGATAATAGCGGTGGAAGCAGACAGGGTACAAACGCTTCAACAAATACCCTTTCTAGTTTATCCCGGTAATGACATTAGCTAAAAGACTCTGTACCTTGACTTGCAGTGGTGCTCACAATGTTGGCAATTTTGCACATTCTGTCCGTACATAAATTATGCAAAACAAAAAAAAATGAAAGACTGCAATATGTCTGGCAACGTGTATTGTTAATTAACAAATGTTTATAATGTGGATGTATTATTTGAAAATTTCCAGAAACTCATCTCTGCTCTACGTATCTCCTGTGCACACACACACACACTAACACAAACTTAATGTTAAGATTGATTTTTTTTTTTCTCTCGAGCTGAAATACAAAGTTATTTCTCTGGTGTGTAGCATATTCCAGTTTTTATCCAACAACTGGAAAATTGAATGATTTTTGTTTTTTGTTTCTTTTTGTTTTTTTTTTTCCAAATAGAATAGAAAAATGGATGTGTGCTGTTGTTTATTTGATGCTTGGGAAGTCCGAACAAGAGAAATGTTCAACAAATAACGCAGAGCAAGATTCTCAAGAAATTGAACGTAGACACTCAGTGAAAATCTTTTTATATAAAATAAATATTTAAAAAAATAACTTAAAACATCTTTACCTCCTGTCCTCCTCCTCCTCCTCCAAAGTTTTATATTTATTACTTATATAAGATTTATAACTGATTTTAATTTTTGATTCAGTTTTCTTTTTATCATATTTGAATTTATTTTTCAAGCTTTTTGCTTTGACTTTTTGTTGCTTTTTTTTTGTTTATTCGTTTGTTTTTTTTTTCCAAACCAAATACCTTGAAATATTTTGACTATTTTCAGTTTCTGCAAATTACTTTCAAGAAAAAATACTGTCTGCTAATCCGAAGAATGCTGATGTCAGCCAATAGATGATTTAGGAATATATTATCTCTTTTTTTAACTCCCATTAAAATTATATTTATAACCCTCAAAAGGGTAAAATCTCTTTACCTGACATTTACATTTTTGCAGACAGTAAATTGACTTTTTTTTTGCAGTAATACTTTTTAAAAAAAATTCCCCATTCAAATAAATCAAATTAACTCAGAACAGAAGACATTTTACAGACTATTACTGAAAATCACAAGCATTTATAATTAGCTCCTTGAAATGCCTCAGTTTCCAATATAAAAATCAAGTATACTACATATTTTCTTGATTTATACAAGAAATCTCTTGTAGACAATACCTTCTTCATTCTATTATTGACCAACCCCCTCAGCAAATTAGTTTGTGTTGGGTCAGTTTGCAGATTTTCCTGCAGATTACTTTTTTCAGACTTAGTTATTAAGTGTTTTTGTAGTTTGTAGAATGACAAATTTTAGTACACATTTTTTGAAAATTGACTTAACATTATTGGTAATTATAATGAAAGTTGTGGTTGTAATTTATTCTGTATACTAGTTAGAAATAATTTATGGAAAACTATTATGTTAACAAGTGACATCATCATAAAAGAAATAATGGTTGGCACTAAAGGATCCATATTTAATACCAATGTGCCAGAACATTCCCATTTGTATTAAAAATGATTACTATTTTTTACAGTTCTTAATATGAATGCCTTTTTAATATCATTCATCATCAGATATTCCTTGTTGATTTTCCATCACTTTAATTATTCTGTGTTAATATGAAAATGATTGAAATTTATTTTAATTTTTTGGTCACTTTAGTATAAAATAAAATTATGTGCAAATATTGAGATAAATATAATTGAAAGCTGTTTTTGTTTCCACTTTCTAAAAATGGACTTTTTAGATTAAATGTGAGAACTCCCATCCAATTTTCATTTTTGTTTTTTAAGAAATATAAAAAAAAAAAAAAGTGCTAATGCTACCTAAGCAAACAATAGTAAACATATTTGATAGTTAGGGTCTGCTTCATAGCTGGGATAATTGTCTATTTTCCCCTCTGGTGTCACAGTTGGGTGTGTCCAGCCCCAGTAATAGCCAAAACTTAAAATGCTTATTTTTCAAGACCAGCAGGTTGTCCTTATTCTTCCAAGATTGACACATGGCATTTCTACCCAAAAAGTCCCACGCCCTAATTTGTCCTTGTGTTCTCCTAAGCTAAGCTAAGTAAATATTACAAGGAATCTTAGTCACTTTAATTGCTGCTCCTCAAACTCTTTTACAGTATTTGGGATTGGCAAGTGAGAAGAAGACGAGTAGTAAAAAATGTTGTAACAATAATAATTAGAAACATTTTTTAATTATCTTAAAACAAACCAATGTTTTATTTTTATGAACATCAGATGGAATGGTTGCTCGCTTCTCTTGGTTGTAGCAGTGTTGTTGTGGCTTACTTTCACTTGAATCTTAGAGTTTTGATGACCATTCTATATTCACAACAATCAGTCCATTGGCGTACTTGTAAAATCAAGAGTATAGAAAATTCACAGGTCTCCAGTTATTCAAATTGTGTATTACTTTTGAAGTAAATTCCCTATTTAGCAAACTACTTAATTAGAACTAAGGATTTGTTCAGTCATTGTTCTTTTAATCAGTTTTTTTTTTAATTTTCGTTATTATGATATATAGATGTTTTTTGTTTGTTTTTTTTTTTTTTTTCTTCAAATTTATCTCCCAATCTGCAAGAGTTTGAAAACTAAATGTCAACTGATAGAGAATTTATTGATAAAATTGATGATGGTCTTAAATCCAACCAATCCAGTTTACAAAGATACCATATTTTTAATGGTATATAAGAGTAACCCCCACCACCACCACCCATCTTATTTCAGCAAGAAATATGAAGGAAAAAAAAACACCTTTCCCTGAATTCCTATCATTTATCAACCAGTGTATTCAACTCTTCCTCAAGTTATGACCAATGTGGGGCTGGACAACAGAAGTTATGTTGCCATTTTAGAGGCAGGGAAAGGGGTTTCTTATGCTGTCAAATATGGTAATTTGTCAAAATAAGATCTCTCTTTCCTTTAGAATTTTTTTGTTAACAAAAATATCTTCATTTTTTTCTTCCATTTCGGTTACCTATCTTTCATTCAATACTTTGTTTGCAAATCTTGCCTTCTGGTAGGATTTATTTTTCAGTCAACAGTTTGCCCTACAATGACAACTTACTTTGTTAACAACTGGTGGACAAAATCTTTATCTTTATGCATTGTCACCTGAGCACTGGAGGAATTTTACCAACAATGTGATAACGAATATTCAAAGTGAAGGCATGAATCTAAAAAGATTTCAATTCAAATGTTCATATGCAGGTCCAGGCACTCCGAACTGATCTTTATGGTTTCATAGCTGTGTCAGATTAATTATCATTGGTCACCAGGATCATTGGGTCGTTATGCAGATTTTTAAAAAAAGAAAAAAAAAATCTCTGACCCACTTATTATACACCTACTATTGCTTTTAAGCATTATGGATTGGAAGAAAGATACACAATTACCCAATATGAATAGAAACTTTTGATCATTTTTCCATTGGATTAAAAACAAAATAGTTGAACTGCAGAATTTGATGGCCTACCAGTTTCTTTCTCATGACCAATTGTACCAACAACTTCCGCATAATTGACATTTATATTCTTTTTGGGGGCTTGATTTTTTAAATAAAAGAAGAGTATTTAATTTTGCTTCATCAAACACGTTTTAAGAATGAAGAATTTAACCCCCGGTAATAATCAAACATTCAGAGAAAATCTATTCAGTACACTAATTAATAACAAGGGTGAGAGTAATCCTGTTGTAATATACATGTCAAAGAAGATTCAAGTGGTGCCAAAAAGGTATCAAAACAATCTATTAAACCTCTTTGTTTCTAGCAAAATATTGTACAAAAAATGTGGAATGAAAAAAAACAAAAAACGATCAAGACACAAATATACATGTACAAAAAAACCCTCGGGTTTATGGTAAAAGTTTACAGCACCGTACTATGATTGAAACCTTAAAGAATGTTTTCACCAGATCTGGGCTAAATATACATTTGGTATTAGTTGGAAAAAACAATTCATGTATTCTGAGGGTAGACATGGAGAATTCAAATTATATTATTTGATCAAAAATTTCAATTTGAGGGCAAAACTGGGGACCTTGTAGCCCTTACAACCATTCAGTTTATGAAGTGTCAGATGAAAGTTTTTTGATATACTCCATTGTCACAGGCCATACAGCCCTTCCCACCCTGGAAGAGTTAAAAGGTTGAAACCCTACACTTTGATAAAATCTATAACAATTTGAATTGAAAAGGATAAAAACAGGAGTGAAGGTTGGACTTTCAAGACCTAAAACAAGGCTTTTGTTTACCGACCATTTTATTCAATGACTTCCTCATCCCCTGGGGGTGGGAGTGGAAGGCACCTGTTCTCTCGTTCCACATTTCTTTTCTTCTCCCTTCAGATAATGATATTGAATGATCAAATTTATTCAAATAGTCTTCTTCTTCCATTCATTTTATGTGCAATTTTAATGTTTTTATCTGTTAAAATTGCAATTCAAAGGAGAGCATCAGATAAACTTCCTTTTTGGATGAATGTGGTCTGCCAAGTGGTTGAGATAGTTGTGTACTTACCACTGGCATTGGCTTTCAAACTACTAGGACCTCTGCCTCCATCATTTGCGACACAAGGCAATCTCAGCTTATTAAATATCTAAAATTATTTAGTTGGCTGGCTTCATTTCTTTGCCCAAACCACCAAAATGAGAGACTGCCTCAGAAACAGTCATTTCTGTTGATAAAGCTTCTTGATTTGCCAATGAGGTTAAAGCACAAAGTATGGACAGGAAAAAGAAAAGTGATCAGTTCAAATGAGGATATACCTAAGACCTTGATTTTACCTCTTTTTTCAGACATAAAGAAGTCATTGTAGCTCTTGATAATCTTAGTTCAACACTGATTATTTTAGCAACGTAAACAGTTCATACTTTATTTCTGCTTGTTAGTCTTTGAGCTATTTAGCTACCCCTTTTAACCTTGAAGAGTATAATCTTTTCTTGAATCATTTTTCTCTAGCATTTCATTGTTATATATTTTAATTGGAAAAAACATACATGTTTTTCTCCAGATCAAAATGGCTTCTAGGATTTGTTAGCCATTGTTGGTTGAATTTAACATAACTGAAGATGATCACAAAAAAAATGCAAAGATGCCTTTGTATTCAAGTAAAGGTGTTATACCTACCTTCGGCAGAAAAGACAACACTTGAATCATCCAAAATAAAACACCCTAAAACCATTTATAAAAACCAGTGACTCTAAAATAGGCACTTCTGAAGGATGCATGTCCTTTTGACAATGTGAATCACACAATTAATTCAAAAATCAATTTGTAGATTTCAATTTGATTTTTGATACTTATTCATTTATGAATGAATTTATCTCTGAAAAGCGTAATTTATTAGAAAAATTTGTGGAAATCTTTTTTCAAGTCCCCCCCCACCTTTTTAATTTTATGAAAACTGTATAAAATATCTTTTGAACACTAAAAATGTTCATATTTCCATAAAGTCTCCTAAGAAATTAAATCAGTTGAAAATTCATCTGAATCTTAGGCGCGAGATGTAAAAATGTGTCCTGATTCGGAGAATAGAGACTGTAATAAAACTAAAATATTGTTTTGTTTGGAAAGTTTTTAGTTCCTTTTTAAATGTTTTTTAATTTTTAAAAATTATTTTTTTACTATTATTTTATTTGGACTCTTCTGAAATATAATTGAATAATAAGTTTTAATAATCCTGAAATGTTTAATAGAATCCAAAAGATATTTTTTAAAGGGAAAAAAAAAAGACATTATGCAATTAGTATGTATAGAAGATCCATAAGAAGTAATGAAATAATAACCTTTGGATACTATTCACGTTAATTCTAAATGCCTTCACGCTGAAGATGTTGAAAATCTACTTTGATAGAAGTTCATTTTATGAAAAAAAATTTTCATGAAATTAAAAAAATTAATTTCTTTCTTTTTGCTTAGAAAAAAAAACAGTGAAAAGTACATTTTCTGGACTGTAAAAGTGCTTTACGTGTCATGGTGTTAGGGTCATCTACCATTGATATGAGCTAAAACCACGAAATTCAAACTGAAAAATGGGGCCGTCTTATCTGAAAGTCACTTTATTCACCAAGATATTATATATCTTGGATGTGCTGTGTGCAACGAGTGCACAAAATCGTAAAAATATCTTAGTGTCTGTAAAAAGTAGTACATAGTTGAAGTTTTTTTAGCACAAGGTAGGGAAGGTGGTCCTGAATTTTGTCATCGGGGAATTGTTGGAGAACAGAATTTGGATTAGATATTATCAGTGAATTATAGTATCCAATGGAAACTTGGTTTTTCTTTCATTCATTCTCTTATTTCTTTTTATTTGTGTGTTGTTCGTAACATCGAATGAGTGATGGTGTGAAACTTTTCAATTCACAATCGGGACCACCTTCCCCACATTGTACCAAAAAGTCTTTTATTGTCCATTGCTTTTTACTGACACTAAAATATTTCTGCATTTTTTGTGTACCCGTAGCTTGCAGCACATCCGAGATACAAAGCTCCATACTCCACTGTGATAAATGTGTCTAGAAAGTTTCAAAGCCTCCTGGACATGTTTTGAATGAAATGTTTCGGTGACCTTTTATAGAATCTTTTGAAAAATAATTACCACTTTTTTGCTCACAGACAAGCAAGAAATGATTAAATGAAAATATTATTAATTTTTGACTTGTCTTTACCTTCATCCTAACTTTCAGTTGCTTTAATAACAATTTTGAATCTGACTGAAAATCCGACAGCAACAATTAAACAGTGCAATTGGAAAATAAAGAGCAAACCTATATTGAGAATCTAACTCATACTCTCTAGCCAGAGGGGGTTAATGACTTTATTGTTAGGCAGAAGCAGATTTTACACATTAAAACCAGTATCCGATACTTGTTAATGTTTATAATTGAGACCTATCAATGAACCCCTTCTGGCCAGAGTCTGAGAGTTCAATTCTCACTGTGGGCTTGCTCTTTATTGTCCAATTGTGCTGTTTAATTGTTGATCTGGTATTTACGGTCCGATTCAAAGCTGTGATAAAAAGCAACTGACTGCTGGGATGAAGATAAAAGCTAGTCAAAATCAATAATGATGCAACACTTGATCCAATAATGAATTTTGAAAAAAATTTAAAATATTGTATAAAATAAATAATAATTTTTTTTTTCTATCATTCTTGCTATTCTATTGCATATGAGGAAAATCTATTGTTCCTTCAAATTTGCTTTTGAGAATGTGAACAGTCTTTTTTCAACAACTTTAGTTACATACCAGTGTGAATAACTTATTGAAATTCTATGAATTGCATTCCTAGCCTATCACTTTTTTTCCACTTAATTAATAAGAAAAAAAGACTTGAGTCAACTCATTCCTCCATTGACTCAATACAGCCTTTTTTGTTTTCTAATTTTTTTTTACATTTCTTGGTGAAGGTCAAAGTGATATTTATTTTTATTACGTAAATATTAATTTCTTTCCCTTGTATATGTAAAAACAGCACATAGCCATAATTTCTCTAATTTCACACACAAGATAAAGAAAACACGATTTGATACTCCTGTATTATTAAAACCACTTGGTATGAGATCTAACCTGATGCTGTTTCTGTTTGCAAAATGTCTATTCAGTTGCTGGAGCAAAGAATCTAACACCCAGACAGACAAAATCTGCCTTATATATAGAAAATTCTCTTGTAATCCTCCTAGATCCTATATTTCCCCTAACAGACAAAATGTTCTGTTCATTATTGTGTCCTTTCTGTCTGTTTCCACCCTCTCAATCAACATGGACGTGGGAAAAAAATAGCTCACTCCTTCTGTTCTACAGGTTCATAAAAGGTGTTTTGTTTGCAATAAAAGAAATCATTGTTCGCTTTTTCATCTTTTCATCTGTTAAAAAGGTTTTGTAAAAAAAAAAAATTATTTGTCACTTCTGTGACTCATGTTGTTGTCTATATGGGGAAAATATCAACTTTTTTCTGTTTATTGCACTTGACTTTTATTCAGACAGATTTTTACTTATATTCACCTTTCCACACATTCTACTGAATTCAATGTAAGTTACTGAGCTCAACAAGAAATTTAGCTGGATTTTAAACTTTGCACTCGCCTAATCCAAGGGAGACAATTCTCAACAACCATCCGCAAATCAGTTCATCAGATTTGTTTCCCTTTAATATTTAGTAAGTGTAACAGAAATATTTAGAGAGCAAACGTATTATGGCGCAATTCACATTACGATCAGATCATATCACCGATTGATCAGTAAATTGAACACAGGTCGGTTTTACCGAAGTCTTGCCGGTTAGTATTTTAAATCGTGGGTCGAGATATTTAATAGGTATTCATGTCGCTCGGACTCAACTCTAAATCGTTCCAAAAAAAAGTCTGGCATCACATGACCAATATATAAATAAAACGATTGAAGGCAGTTGTAATTTGATCAGAATTATTCAAAATAAGGGTAATTACTTGAGAAGTTTGGAAGAAAGTCGAATATTCGAAAATAGACTGAGAAAAGGGTTTTGCATATCCTACCCCCTCGTGAAACCAATTTTGTTATTAAACTAACAAAAACTACAAACGTTCATCAATATTTTAGGTATTCTAAATGCACAATTAATTCATGAAAAAAAAACTACAAAGCAAACAAAATTTATTCTAATACAAAGCTCATGGCAATTTTCTCATTCAATGTTCACTTTTACCGTGACTTTAATTCTCGAGAAGACATCTGTGCCATAGTTTTACATCCAAAAAAGAGGCAAAATATGAAAACCTCTAACTTTTGCTAAAAATATGTATCATATTAATCATTCAGAGTTTTTTCGTGATGATACAGAATGTTTGCCTTTTTTTCCAGTTGAAAAGGAAGTGACGTTAAATCCTTCCGCCATTTTGATTGGCTACTACATCTGACCAGCTTATAGAAAATAGAACTTTTCTATTGCTACGATCCAATTGCCGATTGGATTAAAAGAATAAGAGATTTGACGAAGTCCAATCGGCGACCGATCGTAAGTGCGAGCTTAGCTTAAGAGATTAAGCAAGATTTCATTTGATGAGCACTAAATAAGTTACTGATTGCTAGCAGTAGTTGATTTATTTTCTTCCAGTCACATTACTATTTTTTTTATCTCATGAACTTCTACTCTCTGGAAGCTACTTCCTTTATATTTATAACTCGTGACAATTGCATATTTTATGAGCATACAAATGTAGTGGCTGTTCCTAACGTCTGTTATATGGATTTGCCTATTTGTTTGGGTTGGAAGGTTTTGCACACTCAATTTTTCGTACAATCGTAGTTCAGACAATATAAAATGTAATTTTAAAATGATGACTGAACCATATATCTTTTGAATTCAAAATCCTTTCAATACCTGGCGCAGGGTTCTATTTTGGGGCATCCGGTTATTTTTATCAAAATCTTATTCACAGTCAATGTCTGCAGTTCCAATGAACTTGTAAATGGCTGATGAAATGTCTGGAACTCGGAAGGAATTCGAAAATTTTAATTTCATTTGATGCTGGGAAATACGGTGCCAAACAAAAATTTGTCACAAAATTCATCCCATAGACCAGAGGTTATTTGTTTCTTTCATAGGTCTATCCAAACCTAGTGGAAGATAATGTAAGCTAGACTGTATAGTAAAACCTCACTATAATGGGGTCGTTAAAGTCGGAAGTTCGTTAAAGCCGATAGATGTGCCCCCACCTCATGTTTGCTAGTTCGCTTCATTTAATGGACACCGTTCGGTACATCCATAGGCAGTTTGTTTGCCCCCTTTTCAAAATGAGGAACTTCGGTATAATATCATTTTCGGGAACCCAAATTGGGTTCATCCGAGAGATTTTTCTGGGGGTCTTCAGTTGTGAATATGAATATGAATAATATAGCACGTGACACTTAATCTTTCGACTGAGTTTTGTGTTGGAGGTTTTCACACACAATGAATGAATACGTACTTTCAATTTAGTCGAAATTAGATTTAACAAGGGTGCCACAATCGCAATTTCACAATCCTAGATAAGCGGCGTAAATAAGGTTCCAGTGTATACCTCATATTATAGCAGTGTAAATTATTTTGACCACGGACAAATTGTATATTTGAAAATTTCAACACAATTAACACCACTTTTCAATAGTTTTCAACCAACTCATTCTTTCTAGTATTCAATTGTTTTAGGTGTTAGTGAGACACCTACTGGTGAATAGTTTTTAACGAATTGACCAATCACAGTGTAACTTACTGATATCTTGACAAGCATATTGATAGTATAGATTATTTTCAATGGGCAACTTGTGTGTACTTTGTTGCTGGCTTATTCAGTTAGTGATCTATAAACTGTCATTTAATCTATTATTAATTGGTTTTGCTGTTAAGTAGATAGTGAACAGTTTTCATAATATATAAGATTTCATGTCCCATAATTCCCTCTTTTAATAGAACGTCTTGCTAATGGTGAGTGTCCTCATTTGATTTGTTCATTAGGCTACGTAGACTACGAAAACTCATTTCAATCCACAATAGTTCGAAAACTACTGTTGCTGACACCTGTGATATGTTTCACATCTTCCTCTAGAAAGGACGATTGAGCGTGGAACGGGGACATTTTGTATCTAATCGCATTTTTTATTGAGATCGGTGTCGTCTTTTTTTTAATAGTCTTTCATTTTTCTTTCACTTATGTATACAAGGATGGATCAATAAGTCCATGTCCTAGCATGTACTTGTCAGCTGGATTTCACTGTATAATGTTCAATCTGTTATCACCAGTGAATTGAGTGCATTGAATCTTGCTGACAGTTGTTAGCGGCTTCGATCTTCATCAGATATCCCTCTTGATGCTTAGATACCAAACTATGCAAGGTTAATCATATTTAAGAAGAGGATTAAGATGCGCACCGTATAGCAATGATCAATGACAGTTGTTAGTGGGTTCGATCCTCATTGGATTGATGGTTTGATACCGACGTATGCTAATTTAGTCTATTTCTATACTGAGCAGCATTTTTTTGTGTTTGTTTTTGTTACTCTGTCTGCAGCCATCATATCTTCGATTTGTAAATAACAATTTTGCCACCCACCATTTGAAATTATGAATTACTGAAAGTAATCCAGTAATTTTTCTTAAAAGATCATCTCATGGAAGATTCTCCGCTATAGAGATTCTATGGTGAAATTAGTTTTCGTAGAGGAGTATAATTTACATAGGACTGGTGGGATGTATTTGTTACTCATATTTATACACTTCGGGTCACGTGATAGTAAAGCTGGTAGGAGAATGACGCCCGAAGTGGTAGCAATCGTAGGTTAGGAACTCAATCATTCAACCCAAGAAAATTTAATAATCGTGTTTTGCAATAATGTTTAGTGCTTCTGGAGGTGGACACTACAAAGTAAAGGACTGTGATTCTTTGATTTTGCGTTGTTAATTCTGCAATTACTCAACAAATGATTGCTTGAATGGATAACCAAGTACACTGGAAGCAAAATTGAAATTCAGAGTTAACTAGTCGTTGAAGACTGAATAAATCTGTGTTTTTAACGAAGTTATGACTGAAGAATCCGAACTTCTGCATTGAACAGTTAAACATTCAAATTGTTACTACATTGTCTGTTTTCTTCCTCACTTATGTTATGGTTTCCCATCAATTTTACATGAAGCAGTAATTGAGCAGAGGCTCCAAGACCGACGATTTTGTAGGTACTGAGTTTTATTCCCTTACAACTTACATGTACTGACGGTACCAAAAAAGCTATTCTTTAAGAATTCAAAAACTCACACTGGAACAATAATCAAAATCAGCTTAAAACAGGATCTCCATTCGATAAAACTTCTATTTGGTTGTTGGATCGTTGAATGAAAACTGCTCTTACTGCTACTGTGACGTCACCTCTTGCCACTTCTTTTTGTCTAGGGACTAGGGTGTATAAATGGTTGACAGTCGAGTGACGTCAGGACTGCTTGAGTGAAGTCGTCACGAGTGACACAGTGTGAGGCAGGTGTTACGGTTCAAGTAATCAGATTTTCTTCGTTTGTTTTTTTTTTACTACTGTAGCATTCAAATACGTTCACGGGAAAGAGTTGTTATCCAGTCCACGCCAAGAAGAGTCCGTTACAACTTCTAAATCTCTCTCTCTCTCTCTCTCTCTCTCTCTCTCTCTCTCTCTCTCTCATATATTATATAATGTGAGAGAGAGAGAGAAAATGGCGACTAAAACAAAGTGGCTTCATTCATAAAAGTGGTTTATTGTTAGCTGGCAATAATCAAACCGATTCGTCTACCATTCAGAATGCTATAAAAAGTCGCCTGTGCCAGATTCGCTTTAGTCTATATAACTCAAGTCACAAATCTAGAGATAGGGCCACAAGTAGTATTCAATAAGTAAATGAGATTGGTCCAATAGATCTCATTATTATGGACAGTGTTCTCTCATTATTTTGCAAGAATAAGTAAGACTAGTTATTAAAGAAGGGGCCTATTTTTTCCCGTCATTTCATTATGACGTTGGAACAAACTCTTTCTGTCACGGCAACAAGCTGTCATCAATAATGGAAAAAAATGCTCTTATTTCGGTTTCTAAACAGCGGAAAATGGTAAACCTAAAAACGACAGATAAATCCCCGAAAGATTTTTGTAGACAAACCAATATCAACAAAAATGAGGTTTGGGTGATTTTATTAATCGTTCAATGTTTATTCACTTCAGACTCAGAATATGTGTGAAACTTTCGGTACTTAAAGGAATGTCTTAATTCAAACGTTGGATCAAAGTGTACAATGAAATGGATGGAAACAAATCAATCTATGTTTGTTATCGAATTATCGTAGCCTCATGAATGGCCCGACCAAACAGCCAAGTGCGCAACAGATTCTTTTCTTTTTGAGTGTCTCTGTCCTTTGTATGTATCTATCTGTGGGTGGATGTGTCTGTTTGTGTGTGTTACTGGACGTTTCTGCTCACATTTTAGGGCTACAATCTTGAAAATTGTACACCACTTTAATCGCTTTTTGGGGTCTTCATGGTCAAATCTTGTGCTGGTATTTTTTTTTAGATAATGAGTTATGGCACACGCACTGGCTGGGGTGATTCTCTTATGTGGTGTACAGATATTAAAATATTGATTACTTCGGTGTGTTTAGTCTCTTCTATATCATAAAATTGTCTTTTAAGAATTTTAGAATTTTCAAGTTTTCTTACAACCACCAAAAATGTGTATTTCTTCTTCTAACTTATATTATGTAAAATTTAGAAATAGTTTTTTTTTCTCACAATCTGCAAGAATATACAACACTGACCTCATAGGAACCAACAACAGTGCAATGATCAATAAGTTCGTATCGCTGACGAATTAGATAATCTAGTGAGTTCGATCCCCACTGAGTGTGCCGATGTTGTGGCTTTGTGTCAGATATAACTAAGCTTAGTAAATAACAACACTAGTTTCGCCCAAAGAGACAGAATACTAGGTTTATCAATGAAGATACGCAAACAACCGGTGTCTGGTCGTTTTGTCGTATGACTTACCGTCGACACACAATCAGCCGACTACAGTTTCGTAGACAATTCGTAGACAACCTTTTTGACGACGGGACGTTTTGCCGACTTCTTATTCCGCTGACTGCCGTTTCGTCAAATACTTTTTTGTACCATTTAGAGGTTAAAAACAATAAATAAAGAAGTAGTGAGATTCCTGAAAAATAATTTTATTTTATATCCTAAATAACAACGATGGAAGGACAATATGATAAAACACTTTTTTTTTCGCTGAATGATCAGAAAAATAATCCAGCAGACATCGATCCCCTATTTTTTTTTAAGTAATTTCAATTGAAAAAAATTGATTTTACTAAAAAATAATCCCAGATTTCAGTCAAAAGAAACGAAAAACAAATTTCCACTGATCATTGGATCTTTTTTCTTTCAAGCAGAGCCATGAAAAAACTTGGCAAAACCTCGCTTCGTCAAAAAAGTTGTCTACGAATCGGCTGCATTACGAGAGAACAGTCAGCTGAATGAGTGTCGGCTGTAAGTCATTCGATGAAACGACCGTTTATCAAACAACGAATTTATTTTATTTCTCTTTGTAGGTTTTGCTACAGAAGTAAATGAAAGGAATTGATACTGCCATCTGTTTAGTACTTCTGAGAGTACTTGTTTTCGATTCATAGATTTTCTCCCGCTTTACGAACATTCACCTTGCTCCATTTTTTTCGATTCTAATTCTTTTTTCTCCTACACCCAGTCTTCTGTATGCCCCATCACCCTACCTCCGATGTCTCGGCTGAACACCATCATCACCATTTTGACGATTTGGGAACGCTAAAAAAAATATAATTAATGGTGATCGCTTCTTTGTTTTACGCTATTTCGGCTTACGAAAGATTCTCATAGGAATGTATTACTTTCGTAGGGCAGAGGAAACTTCTACTCCATCTACGTTTTATTTTTCTTATTACAGATTGTGAAAGACTAAGTATAATTCACTTTTCTGAAATACTGTCACTTGAGAATCCTCTGGCTTTTCCTATCCTCTTCTTGTGCGGCCTAAGTGTTAATTAAAGCAATTTATTTAAAAAAAAAAAAAAACTTGTAGGAACTTTCCTTTACGAGGGTCGAGACTAAATGGGGACTCCAAAAGTGTTTTATTATTTCAAGTCAATCCTAATGTTCCGCTGCTTTGTCCAGTCAGAGCTGAGCACAGAAAGAAATTCTAACCAATTAGTTATCGCAGCAACGAGCTGAGTCTGCGGTCTTTCGAAACTAGTACAAAAAGGATTCTTAATCTTCTAGCAGTTGGTACAGTGCCCATGAACAACAGGCGGATTTCTTTTCTAACCTATATTCAGACGAATTGACTCTTTCATCTTTCAGACTACTTCAGTCACAGTCTCTTTCCTCCGGGTCTCGTCTACCCACTACTTCCATATATGTCTTCCTGACTTAAATGTACACAGATTTCATCATCATCATTATCATCATTATCATCAACAGCCTTTTTATGTCCATCGTTGGACATGCAACTTCCTAAAAATATGCCAGACCTCTCCATCGTGGGCGTCGCAATCCAATACTTTCTGAACTTGTCTAGGTCGTCAAGTCATATTATTTTTGGTGGTCACAGTTTCGCATGTGATCTATGAGGATCCACGCTGCAGGTTGTGATTTCCAGAGGTTGTCTGATACAATCGCAACATGACCAGCCCATTGCCATTAGAGTTTTCTAATGGTTTGTACGATATCTCTGACCAGATATTTGTTTTCTGATATACTGTGCGATCTTATGATATCTCCATGTGATGTTGAGCATGATTCTCTTCAGTGCACATTGCATTGCTCTCAGTTGAGGGCCAATCTTTGGTTTGGCTCTAAGCTTCAGCTCCATAGGTGATTATCGGGGCGATGCATCGGTTGTAGACTCTTCTTTTTAGGATTAATGGAATTTTCTCGTTCTTGAAGGCTGAATTTGCTTTACCGAAAGCTTGTCAACTTCGAGTGATTCTTCGCTTGATTTCTCCTTCTTTCGAGGATTTCATGGAAATTCATTGACCAAGTGTAGATGTAGGCTTTAGCTCTGCGTTTTCGTCTTTGATCGTTATATTTTTGTCCCCAACAAGTTTGATACACACGACATTTGTTTTACAGATGTTCATGTGATGACCATCTTTCTTGGTTTCTTCATTCAGTTCGTCAAACATTATTTGGAGATCTTGAACGAAACTTTGACTTGAGCTCCGTCAATCCCGTGCCCGTTTGCGTTGCTTTGACCGCGCGTGAACAATACCATCGACTCCCTTTGAGTTATTGTCGTAAACAACCATTTGGCTTATGGCAATTCTTATTGCAGATTTGATTCTGTTTTTTCTCCCCAACCCCGACAATATGTTAGAACTGTTTTTTCACCTCAACGTTGAAGATCTCAGTAATTCCACAATGTCAAACTCCTATATTGGTGACAACTCAAACTTTTTTTATTTAAACAGAAACGAGAAGTCCTCCACCTACAGAAGTTGGTTTACAGCATCTAACACAAGGCCACTATTGTGAGTATCTAGTGATGATCAAACTAACTACACGAGGGGATTTTTTTAGAGACGAGCTTGTTGACCATTGCACCACGCTAACCGGCCTAAACAGATTATCGATAATTCATCACAAGGTCAAGTGAGGGTCGGTTGATAATTCCAGAGGTACAGATCCAACCTACTTTGGCTCAGCATTTTCAAAATCCTGGCTTCTAATCTGGCTTGAACACCGGTCTCTAGTGATGATGACGTCACTTTTCAGTCATGTCGCGAGTTGGAATATAATTTTTTTTCATATTCATTCATTCATGTCAGCATATCACCGAGTGCGAACGGCAAAATATATCATTGCGATTATAAATACCACTCTTCCCTACTTTTATTTGATAATTTCCTTCTTAACCAACATTACTTCTATGATTAATTTTTGACAAATATTCCTTTATCCTGACCGTCAGTAAACAGCACGTATCGGAAATAATGAGTTTGCACGCTTTCTCCTTCTTAAGGCTGTTCTACTTTTAGGTTAGAGAAAGCCAGCGGTTGCAGAAGCTCAAATTTGACCATATGGCACTATTTCCCAATTTTTCTTGAATATCTGACGCTGTCATTTATTGATGTTTTGATAATATTCACTTGTACGAATAGTAGTATTATTATCTTGAATTTTACTTCTGGATGAAGCATTGTCAATCGTTAATAATTCAATTTTGAATTGCATTTCTTTCGTCTTGATGTGAATGCATCGCTTTTTAACGATTTCTCAATAATGAGGATGATACATTTTTAATTCAATTTATATATAGCAGAAAAATCGCCCTACGAGTATAATTTCCCATTAGTTCTTGTGCAAGGCCTAAATAGGACCTTTGGCCCTAATAAGAAATCAAAACTACTTTTTCTATGTGTTACTTCATTCAATACCTCTGGATATAATACACTGTTTCGGCTTCTTTAAGTCTCAGATAAGCTGAATCAGCCTCTTAGTACTTGATAGATACGTGGATGGAAATCAGATCATTATTATCACAATGAGTGCAAGCGGAGAACCCACACTTATTCAATTATAATACTACAATGCACTGGTTCAGCTACTTAGAGATCACATACAAATAGAGAATCGGAATTTTAGGTATTATATAGATAGACGTCACAGTATGATTACTAGTTTGGACTTTTCCAAAATTTAACATGCTAAAAGCATGACTGGGTTCTCATTGGTACATGCAGATATATTCATGGAGATATATTGCGTGATTCCTGAGTCATGCTGTTACATAGAGACAGATAGACGGATATTTGGTGAATTGTAGTGGGATAGAAATTATAATAAAAGAAATATTTTTTGTTTGCTTATGATTTTCATTTGATTGCACGGTATTGAAAATAATATTTGTAAATAAATCATAAATACTGGTATAATTTTATGCTAAAATAAACGTTGGAAGTTGTTGAATTTAGACTTGTTCAATTCAGCTCCAAACTGCAGTTAGGTTTTTACACATTAGATTTTATGAAACGGTTTATTAACCGTTAAATTATGGTTCTAAATTATGGTTCAAAAAGTGGTTTGAAACCGAATTGACAAATTCTTGTTGCAGATCGAAACTGGGTTTGATACGTTTTGGCGCAGCTATTTGGGCGCAGGCGTTTCAGGACGACCTATTTGGGCGTCAACCCATTTGGCGAACAACTGGCGCTGAGGACATTGTTAGAAAGTTTGAAAAAAAATACTTAACTGAATGAATAACACCCATATACATGCCACAAACTCATACATATACATGCACAAGCACTGCATACATCACATACACATACACACACACGTGCACATATCACATAAATACATGCTATATACTCTGGCGGACATACATTTATGCCACATGTGCACATACATACTCACGTACACATACCAGACACACATATGCAATATACTTACATACAAACGTGCACACACATGTCATATTTGCATTCAGGTACACGACAATGATAGATACACTTACGCAAACAGGCTATCCCTATACACACGCATGCATACACTTACGAATATGCAACATACGCACACGTGTCCACTCATACACATAAATGCCACAAACACATGCATGTATACATGCTACATACGTATACATACACATACATACTACCTATACGCATGCACGCGTACAACACATTCACTTGCACACATAGGTACATATGTATACGTGACAAATGCATACAATTACGCACAAATGCAATATAGACTGATATACACACATACCAGATACATACGCCACGTACATACATACCAAAATACATACCTACCACAAACACGTAAATACATACAAGCCACATACGCATACATATACACATGCATACACATACAACGCGCAGATTCGTGTGTATATGGCATGTGGGCTTGAGTGTATATGTGTATGTATTTATTATGTGTTTATGTGCACAGGCTTATGGAGTATGTGCATGCTGTATGGAGTATGTATGTGTGTTATGTGTATGTGTTTACATGTGCATGTGTATATATTGCAATGTGCTGTATGTTTTCCGTATACACGTCTATGTATGTGATTATTCAGCACATGAGTATAAGCGTATGTGCAGTGTGTATGTAGTGTGGGTATATATATATTTGTGTATCTGTCATATGTATGTCTGTAGTGCGTATGTGTATGTCGTATGTATTTATATATGCATGTGTGGGATGTGTCTGCATGTAATATTTGTGTACGTGTCGATGTATGCGCATATTGCATATATACGTGTGTTCATGTATGTACGTGTGTGTTTGTGGGGTGCATGCGTACTTGTATAGGGCACGTGGGCATAAGTGTTCGTGTGTAGGTATTTTTCATGTGTCTGGTTGCGTATTTATATTCGCACGTGTACATGTGTGTATGTGGTATATGTGTCTGTGTGTATGTATTATGCATGGCTATGTGGGATATTTGTATGCGTCCGTATGTAGATATGCATGTGTATGTGTGTGCGTATATCACATGAATGTATCTTGTATCTGCGAGTGTGTATTTTTTAATGTGTGTTTGTGGTGTGTATGCGTACGGGTGTATTGAATTGATGATGACTCAATCCAATTTTTTCTTGGTGCCCAAAAGTTCGGCGCCAAAACGACTGACACCTAAACGGTTGTGCAAAAATAAAACCGCGCCAAAATGGCTGCGCCCAATCGCCCCATTCTGCTATAAACTCGTATAATCAGTTACAACGCAAGTCGGACCATAGAAGTTGCCAGGCTGGACATGTACTACCCATACATTTTAAAGATTTAGGCTGGAATAGATATCAACAGCGTAACGCAAATCTGAAAAATACTATCGCCATAATATATTCATGATTTGTTGTAACTGAGCGAAATCTACTTCCTGGATTCTTCTCGCAATAGTAAAAGTCGCTATTATCCATAGATTTAATATCAATGCGATTTTTTTTTTTTTTTGTTTTTTTTGTTTTACAAGAAGACATTTGGTTTACTGTTCACAGCAGGCCATAGGATTCGTTATGTAAATACTGAGAGGCTCCGTGTTGGGACAGGAATATATCAATACATAATGCGACAGTTTATCGGTCCCCCAATACCAGCAAAACAATTATTGTTTTTATCCATTTACATTGCATGCAGGCGGAACACTGTCATAATCTATAGGACGGAGTTACTGTCATTAACCATAGCAACAGGATACCGTGACTAATCGATAAAAGAGTGTACTCTATTTCCTCCTCCACCCATAGAACCCTAGTGGAATTAATGAGGTAACGTTATCACGCAGTTTCTATTATCTACCGGACAATCGCGTACGTACACCCGTGTACATACACATACAGAGGCGCATTAAAGTGTGTACGCACTCCAGTCCTCCACAGGTGTGGTGATTTATGAGACAGGTAAGGATTTTATTCATTTCTATCCTCCTTTATTTGTGACCCTGTAAATAAGCAGCATTTGAGGAAAAGAAAAAGTTTGATACTTCCCTTTGAGATTTTATTGAGTTGTGCCGTACACATCTGGTCAGTTACACCCTTTCACGCACATCTTGAAAAGTAGCAAAAGAAAAACAATGTTTTCAAATTGGAAATAATTGCCTTTCTAAGCGGTTATTTTTTATTTTAATTATCATCTTGCTAAATTTGCGAAGCGTTAAATATTTAATTTGTGCACACATATATCTCTTCGAAGGATAAAAATTGGTGGTGGATAGATGATCGTACCAGTAGATATTAATGATCTTGCCGATTAAGGCTGATTGTCTCGTTAGAGAGGGCGGGGTCTCTTTACATTAATTTGGAATTAGTTTCCCCTAACCCCCCTCTCTCTCCCTGAAGACCTTCCCCTCTTCCACCAAGTTGAAATTAGAATGATACCTCTGATATTCCAAATCAAATACTACCATTGGAGCCAGTCGTTTGTCGTTATTCAAAATATATCTTTAAAAAAGATGGGATTTTCATTTCGCTTATTTGTATCTTCTTTTTCGACTTCAAATGTTTTTCAAACACAGTCGTATTCCAGTCATCATTAACGATAATTTTCTTTCTTCAGAAGGTCTAATATATTATTTCAGAAATCATTTCTGCCCTCCATTCATAAAGACTATTTTCCTATTTTTGTTTACAGACACTCATTCTAAAATAATGTTATTCCATCTTGTGTGTTTCGAAATTATTGTTTCTTTTGCCTAACATAGTTGTATAATTCATCAAGTGAGATGAGGTTTTTATTAATGATAGTTCTTGAGATTTTCACACGGGGGCGTTGGGTAGTGATACAAATAACAAAGATGAGATTTACACAATTTCTCAGAATTGAAAGCAGTATTCTATTTTAAAAGATTAAATATAAATGCATCGAATATTTTCTCTCAAATTATCATTCTTCTCCAAACTAATAACCTAAAACTCGATATCATTTCTAAGAAAAACATTAAAATAACTCAATGACTCTAAACGAAGAATTTGAATAAGTTGGTTTGCATGCAGTCAGAAACTGAAACTGTCACAAGGGATTCAATATTCACATGGGTCAACACTCAATAAAAGTGACACGGACAACAAGTCACGTCTGCCATACTTATTGATCCCTCATCTTCAAATATATTGATTGCGGTAACCTACGGAAGTAACCCTTTTGTTTGAAAAAATTAAACGGGTAGTATAAAAAAAACATAGACAATACAATACAGTGTGATAATATCTTATATGAAATAACAAACTATATTTTTTATGACACGATCCTAAAAATAATAAAACAAAGCTATATATTAAAATCATAACCAAGGGGAGGTGGGTTTTGATCAATAATGCTGGACAGGCTTGTTAATATAACTGTTTTGTTTTTAAATCCCCGAAACGATTACATGGTAAACTAGTGATGATCCCAACAAGAAAAATTCACACACAGTACCATAATATCTAATTCTGTGTAAAACATTAAAAAAAAAACTCAAAAATACATAAATGACATTATTTGAAACGACGTTTATTTTTGGGAAAGAAGCTTTTTAATATATATTTAGTATTTAAAGCTGTAAAGTAAAGCTCTCAAGACTCTCTCTCTCTCTCTCTCTCTCTCTCTCTCTCCATATATATATACATATACACACACACACACATATATATATATATATATATATATATATATATATATATATATATCCCTCGTTTTTAAATGAGTTTTTTGGGTAACCTACGTAAGTCCTGATTCAAAAAATGATATGTTGTACAAAATAGTATCAATATACAAAACTCATAATACCTTGTATAAAATGACAGGCTATATGTTAAAACATAGCTGAAAGAGAGGTGCTATTTGATCAACACTGTCGGGATCCCATGTTGATTAAACTGTTTTGTTTTCAAAATCCTTTAAATGGTGACATGGTAAGCAACTAATGACCTCAACAAGAGACAATTTATAAATTGTACCATAATAACAAAGTATATGTAAAACACTGAAAAAATTACATGAATTGCATTGACAGATATTGGGAAATAATTTAGTGAAATGACACAAAATATTCTTAAAAGTTATATAATGTCAAGTGTTTAAAGCTGTAATGCTTTCTAGACACACACACACACACACACATATATATATATATATATATATATATATATATATATATATATATATACTGCCAAGGAAAAAAAATAATTGATACTGAAAGGTCATGTAGTTAATTCCAACCCATAGCTTCTCAGAGTAGGATTTGCCAAAATTGACTGTTTTTGAAAATGCCAGAATTGATCCAACCTTGAATTGACCTTCAAAGGACACCAACAGCTAGTGTTACCTATCCTATGTTTATCATGGGAACAAGTCACCCATGTACACACATTTGCAGTCTGTCTCCTATAGGTTTCAAAATGCAAAAATTGACCTGAACCTAAATTGACCTTTAGAGTTCAACAGAGGTCAGATCAATCTACCCTATGGTTCGGCTGCCTTTGCACACTAATTTGGAGCCAACAGGATGCAGCTGTCTGTTAGATTCGAAAATACCCAAACTGACCTTTACAGAAAACGCCAGAATTGACCTGGCATTGAATTGACCTTTAGAGGTCACTGGAAGTCAGTATCATCTATACTATGTTCATGAAGGGGTTAAGTTACCCATATACACAAATTTTCAGTCCGTAAGGTGCAGCCGTCTCTGTTAGTTTCCAAAATGCCAGAATTGACCTTAAATCGACCATAAGAAGTCACCAGAGTTTAATATCACCTGTCCCATGTTCACCCTGCATTTAAGTTTAGGCCTTCCAGGGTACAGCTATTTCTGGTAGTTTTAAAATGCCAAAATTGATCTGACCCTAGATTTATCCTTTTAGACAAATTTTCAGTTTGCAGAATATAACCGTTTAGAGAGCCAGGAACTAACATTTTTCGTCGTAATACATTTATATAGATGGAATGTTTATCTACAAATTGTTTGATAAACAAGATAGTTTCCCGTTCCGTGTAATGAAAATGCCTTTTAAAATAAGAAGTATACCAGCGTATGTATTTTACGGAACAATGTTACCGGAATATTCGAGAATCGCTTGAGTAACTCCAAGATTTATTGATTTTATACCAAAATTTTTTCCCCGGTTGTAAGAATGGTCAATCAAGACAGTAAAATTAGTAAGATTTTTAGACAATTTGATAAAACCACGATTAGACAACTTGATTCCTTTAAAACTTACTAGCTTGACCATCGTGATATAATGACGAAAATTAAAGAATATGTTAACGAGAGAAGAAAAAAATAAAATGAATGAATAGTGCATATCAAAATATATCAATTTGTGTCAATGTTAGGGGAATTAGGTAACCAAAAGTCTTTGTTAGGGCGAAAGATTATTGTCTTGACTGGAACCTGGGAAAGGGGAAAACATAAGGCTCTGGTCCATTTGTTTGACCGATAGGTAGTTGGGTAGGGTAGGAGACCGAACATGGAATGCCATGTAACAAATTGTTTAAGTATATTAATGGAATCGCCCATCGAGTTGTTAATACCCGCTAGAAAGTGGTTTCGTGTCAACTATGTATATAAGAATAGTTTATTGGATAATTAAAAGTGTTAAAGAAAAATTTGATGGAAGCTTGATGTTATACAATCTGGAAAAGTAATTTTAAGGTTAGTGGAAAATAATTGTCAAATTCTTCGGTTGAATATGTTGGTAGAGAATCGACACGAAGAAGTTTTTTCTGCGTAATTTTTATTCTTGAAGATGATATCATAAGTTGATTTGCATGCAGTCGAAGATTAAAACCAACAAAACGGTTCAATATTCACATTCAATAAAAAGGACACAATGAGGGAATCATGTCTGTTGTTATACTTACTGATCTCTCGTCGTTAAAAAACGTTTTGGGGGTAACCTATGTTTGTAAGCCCTCTTTCAAAAAATAGATACGCAGTCTAAAATGATATCAATATGCAATACACTAAAACCTTATATAAAATGATAAACTATATGTATGGTATAAACTATATGATAATAAAGGGAATTGGTGTTTGATCAACACTGCTGAAGTGCTGCGTTAATATAACTGTTTTGTTTTTAAAATACCCGAAACGGTTACATGGTAAATAACTGATTATCCCAACAAGAGACAATTTATACATTGTACCATAATAACAAAGTATAGAGAAACAGGGGAAAATACTGAAGTACATTAGATAAAATTGCATAGACAGATATTGGGAAATAGGTGACTGAAGTGACACAAAAAATATTTTGAAAAAGTTTTATAATATTTAGTGTTTAAAGCTGTAAAGCTTTCTAATATATATATATATATATATATATATATATATATATATATATATATATGTGTGTGTGTGTGTGTGTGTGTGCGTGTGTGTGTGTGTGCACACACACGGGATGTGTCCGGAATGTATCCAGCCATTTGTTATTAACGATCAAAATAACAATAATAAGAAGCATCCTCACTCATTCATACCTGGACGTATCTACCCACCATAGCAGATTCGATAATTATTAGGTAGAACAAGACACCAAATGTGCAGTACCAGATGAAGATTAAACTCACTGAAGTAGTAGTTATTTAAAAAGCACCTTTAAAGAAAGCAGCGGGTGAATTCATCTCGGCTTTCCGTTTCCATTAGTTGCAAGAAACAAAGAAAATGATGTAAGTAGATTTTTGAAGTAGGTTCGTTGAAGATGGGAAATGAAATAGACAAAACTTCGTTTAAAACAACAAGGACAAATAGGATTATATACACAATTTACATTAAAGTTGAGATAGGAATTTAGATACACTTTGTGAGTTTGTCGCGAAGGTCCTCACAAAAAGAGATATACTGAATTAGTGAGTGTTTGTAGGTCCCCAGGAAAAGTTCTTTTAGTTTGTATAATAAAAAGTTTTGTTAGATTAAGTTACTGGATAGATTTTTCAAGTTGATTCAGTTATGGGTTGTTCAAGAAGTGGTGTCAATAGAGAGAATACCAGAAAATAAAGTGTGTGTGTATGTGTGTGAAAATTATACTGGCTTGAGTGAGCCTAAAATGTAATTGCGAAACATTGTTTTCAGTGGCATACTGTCTCTGAGACGAACGAATGCAGACTGCCTGAATGAACTTTTAGAGTGTCTTATAAAGGATTAAGAAGGCTCCAGAGAAAAGTTGTTTGAAATGGGATACTCTGGTTTCTACTGATCAGAAAATATTATTTGCCTTTTTGCCAATTGGTTATGCTATTTAAAATCTATTTTTGGTGAGAGCTAATGAATTTTCATCCATTTTGCTCGTTGGTTTTTATTTGTTCTTGTTTTTGGAATGACGATGTCACTTCCAGAGTTACAGATTCAAGCGATGGTCGCATTTGGAACATGATTGTCTCTTGATATTAATGAAACAAGAAAAACAACTAACTCTGTTCAAAACCTGCGATGTTGTATATTCAATTTTTTTACAACATTTGTCAACAATTGTTTCTGTAATAAAAGAGATGTAATCAATATTGAAAAATATTTGTTTCCTATAGATTTTTCAAGTAAATCCCCAAAATGTCACTATAGAAAATAGACTGCCTTTGGATGGGTCATTTGAATCTGAAACCGTTGTCAAGTTTATGATCTTATCTTTTAAACATTTGAGTGAAAAAGTGTACAAACCTACCCTACCAGTCTGATTGGTCAAGTTAATTCTCTTGCTAGTAGGTACAAATGAGATTAATATATTGCTATATATTAGAAATATAAAATTTTAAGCCGGATAGAAAAATGTATTAGAGTGAAAGGAAGGATTTTAGGAAAATAATGGCCACCTGGTATAACAAGTGGAATCATATAAAAGTGGACCTCAATGATGCATTGTAATAAAGCGGGAGATGGGAGAAAAACAATGAGAAAAAAGTGACGATGCAAATGAATTGCTTGAAGTTTGTTTCGTTATTTTGCAAGATTTTTGTTTTCTTTTGTCTCAGTTGTATATAATTACAACGTAGCACGTTGCCCTATTTGTGATATACCAACCAGCCCCAAAATATGGTTTTCTTTACATTCTTTCCCTCGAAAAAAAAGTTCTGATAGAAGTTGTTTGAAATGTAGTATATGTAGTGTGTATTGCCACTTCTCATAAACACAGACTACGTTATCATGAACCTCACAACACAGCATGAACTTGATACTCGTCAGTGAAAGGGAAAAAGTTACTTACCAAAGCAAAAAACATTCTCATACCGAACTGTTCGTGGTTACAATGCATATGATTCAAGCTTAGTAGAAAAAGGCTCAAAATATTTCTGCTTGAAACGAGGCTAACAGTGTCGCTATCAAGGGGTGCAAACAAAAATCAAAGCAAGTGATTCAACTTGTCCCTGTGCCCGACTACCCCATCCCTGTAATATGATATTCTCTCACTTGTCCTTTTTTTTTTTTAGTTAAATGATCCAGACACTAGACAAATTATTGCTCTTTTTCCCCTTATTTTATATATTCCTTTGGTCTTTTCTTGAAAGCTTTTATAAATTCCGTATTTAAAGATAGAAAACAATAAAACTTCATCGAAAAAGCATGATTTACTGTTTGTTTGATCAACTTCATAAATAATAACAGGGAAATTCGATCGTCTGGTGTCTCTGGTATTATTACTCTCTCTTTCTCTCTCTTTCTCTCTCTCTCTCTCTCTCTCTATATATATATATATATATATATATGTGTGTGTGTGTGTGTGTGTGTGCACTTGAATTTTATTTCGATTTTATTTACTTAGTACAATATAATTACATAAAAAAAAGAAAATGAAGTTGCTGTTGCTATTGTCACCAGAAGTACATGGCCGCTGCACAATTCGAATAAATACAATCGATTTTTTAACCCGTCCATTGCATAATTAAATGCAAATAAATACCAGACATCACGTTGGCAACAAGATTGTCATAGATCAAATTTTCATCAATTGCCTTCATTACAACCAGTCCAACCAAGATCTCAATATCTCTGCTATATTCAGTTGGTAGTAATATCTATCTATGAGCATGAAATCATTCCTTAGTATGAATACATACATACATACATACATACTTACATACATACGTGCGTGCAGTGGGCACATAAACAAAGATCGTAAGTATAATTAATTTGTTCGATTTCTTTTAGCATAATCTCTTGGTGTACGTTGCAGGCATTTCAAATTGTTGCTGGGTTTATGCTTATTGCCATAAAAGACAATAAAATGCATCATTGAACAAACTCGGCGCCTGTCATAACCTGTTCTCACAGATGTATTCACGAGGACCGCTCATGTACGCGCACATCTTGCTACTTTTCAATTTATATATAATGAAATGTACATCAATATTAATGGCTTATCAACCGTCCACGCATGAATTCAGAATATCCTGGTGAATAACTAACTCGGACTTCGTTTGTTGACTTACTGATATTTACGAAGCTCAGCTCAGTATGGCACGGAGCCACAGATGTGGGGGCACACAGTGAGGCCCGAATTCGCTTTAATAGTATTAGATTATAAAATACTTACTTTACTAATGCTTAAAACACTTGGAAAATGTTCTGGTGTGAATTCGAGATACTTTCCTAATACTAATTCATCTACAATATTTCTACCAACATTATACACTAACAAATCTCACTAAATGGTAGAGGGGGCCGCTCAAGAAGCCGAGCCCAACCCTCGGGCTCCAAATCTCCAGCTACGCCCTTGTGTGTAGATAATATCGGAAGTTAACTTAGTAACATTACATGGTCATGGATTCTTCTATTTCATTGGTTGCAAGTAATAACACCACCCAGAAAACCTTTCTGTTCAAAATAATTATAACACCAGTATCAGATATGCTAGTAAAAGTCAAGATTTTGAATACTGATATTCAAAATAGACAAGCCCTCTTTATTTGGAAGACTGGTGCAACGCAATCTTCCAACATTCATTTCACATTTGTAAATTCTCATAAAAACACCCTGAAATGTCGTTTTGCCTGTTCCCAAAATACAACGGAACTAGAGGCTTTTTCCAAAGGAATTTCGGAACAGACACAGAGATCGCATTGATATCTAAAAACGGTATGTGTATGCCAAACATTTAATGTTACTACTTTCCATAACTTTCATTGAAAAAAAAACACACTAAAGCGATTCATTTTTATTGTTTTCCAAGAGTTAAACATTTTGTAGTATCCTTTTAAATATTTACGGTCCAGTGGTGGGCGGCGAAAAAAAAATTCCACGTGGATGTGGGTGATGACGCCAAAAAAGGTCAGGAACTCCAGGGATAAACTTGAAAGCCACTGAGATAACATCTCTTGAGCGACCTGTCTTGTGGTTGAAAAAGTTACGTATTTCCTGTCAACACAAGAGGTTGGTGCTCAAACCAAGGCAAAAGGAAGAATTTTGAATGTTAAATTTAATCATCGTTCAAGAATTGTCGACATCATCATTCCCGGATGGAACAAGAACTTTACACCAAGAAAATGAAAGTGTAAGGATTAATAGAAGATTAACTTATAGTTTTATATTTCATGGAGGTATAAGTTGAATTGTAGAAGTGATTTTTATTGACTAGCTTTTCACGAAGAGCTGAGAGAAGGGGTTGTTTTATTATATCGTGAGGCTTCTATACACTAACCAAGGAGTTGCAATGAAAGAATCAAGATGGAACAATTATTCGTTAAAATAATGGTTGACAATGCTTCATCTAAGTAAAAAAAATCAAGATGATATCATCAGCAGCAGTAGTCCTTTAGCGTCCGTCATTGGACATAGACCTACCCCAAATTTCGCCAGACATCTCTATCATGGGCGTTGCAGAGCCAATACTTTCTTAACTTGTGCCTGTTGATACTCACTGACAAAATATTGGCGAGCAATAATTTGATGGATCAGAAAATCGTAAATTGGAATTAAGATTCATTATTTTCTCAAACAAATTTCCAAGTCAATGAAGATTATTGATCACAACAATTTTTCTAGATTAGTAGAGTAGATAATTATCTGTACTGCAAACATGTCCATGGCAGAGCAGCAAACAGGCGATCTATCTTCTGGGGCTTCCATCCCAAATAATGGATTGAATAGAGAAGGGGGCGCTAAACAAATATACTACATAGAAAAAAAGCTCTCTTCTCAGTTTTGTTATCACTCAAGGGAGTCAAAGAGTTAAGCAGCACTCAACTACAATTAAATCCCCAAACTACTGATAATTATCAACAATTACATTATTTCATTCATCTTAATTTTTGTTGCTTTTCATCGCAACTAGATCATCAGTCTCTGGCAGTGAATAAACAGTGTAGATGGCTACCGTACACTGACTGGGTAGTAGCAATGAAAAAATCAAGACGGTAAAATTATTTGTTAAAAGAATGGTTGACAATGCTTCATCTAAATTTTTTTTTAAATGAGATAATATCATCAGCAGCAGCAGCCCTTTAGCTTTCTTAGTTGGACATCAACCTCCTCGAATTTTCGCCAGATCTTTCTATCATTGGCGTCGCAGAGCCAATACTTTCTGAACCTGTCTAGTTCGTCACACCATCTCATTTTTGCTGGCCACAGTTCGGCATATGATCTCTGCGGACCCATGTTGTGAATCATGATGTTCAGTGGCTGTCAGACGTAATTGCAACATGGTCAGCCCATTGCCATTTGAGTTTCCTAATAGATTCTATGATGTCCCTGACTCCTGTTTTTCTCTAATGTAATGTGCTATCTTGTGATCTCTCCATGAGATGTTGAGCATGATTCTCTCTAGTGCACGTTGCATGGTCCTCTGTTTGAGGTTCCATGTTTCCACTTCATAGGTGACTATCGGGAAGATGCATTGGTTGTAAACCCTACTTTTTAGAAGTAAAGGGATTTTCTTGATCTTGAAGACCGAGCTTCCACTACCGAAGGCTTGCCAACTTCGAGTAATTCTTGAACGGATTTTTCTTCTTTTTAATTCACGGAGTTTCGTTGTCCTTGGTAGATGTAGTGATCTACTTTTTTCAGCTTTTCGTTGTCAATTTTGATCGTTGCATTTGTCCTCGTCATAATTGTTGTACATGAACTTTGTTTTACTGAGGTTCACGTGGAGACCAACTTTCTTGGTTTCTTCATTCTAAAATTATTTGGAGATCATGGATGTTCTGAGCAAAAAGGATGATGTCGTCAATGAATCTGGGATTCCTTTAGACCAGCTCATGGTCATTCGAGTTTCTAAATCGATTCTAATGATATTTCGGCCCCCTGTTTGTTTTCTAATAGAATATATTGTTTTGTTATCTCTCCATACGTTGAACATGATTTTCTCCTAGACATGTTGCATGATTCTCGGTTTGAGGGTCAATCTTTTGGTTAGGTTCTATGTTCCTGTATCACAGATAATCAACGGGAGGATACATTAGTTGCAGATTCTTCCTTTCAGAAATAACTGGATTTTCTGTGGTTGAGCTAGAGTGATTCTCCGCTTCAATTCTTCTTTTGACAATTTCATGAAGATTCGTTGTCCACTCTTTTTCAGACTTGCGTTTTCGATTTTGATGGGGTTTTTTTTCTCGCCATATTGCACATAACAATCGTTCTACAAAAGCTCATGTGGATATCAACTTTTTTGCTCTCTCCACTCAATTCGTGAAGTATTATTTGGAGATCATGAACGTTCTACGCAAAAAACGATGTTGTCTGCTAGTCTGAGGTCACATATGTATTCGCCATCTATTCTGATTCCTATATTTTCTCAGTCTGGGTTTCAGAAGATCATTTCGAAGAAAGTTGTGAAGGGTTAGGGTAAGCTGGTATCACCTTGTATTACCCCTTTTTCGAGATGGAAAGACTCAGAGTCCTAAGGCTTTTCACCAAAGTGGTCACCAATTTAATCACCAAGACGTTAGATGAAAACTAATCATGAGAACAGACTGGCTTTAGAAGAAACTACTCGACCATTGGCCGTCTCCATTAGGTAAATCAACTGAAAGAGAAAGCATCAGAATATAAAATGCCACCTGCTGTAGCACTTGTTCAATTCAAGAATACCTTCAAATCAGCATCAATGACCCTTCGGATTTCCATTATCATACAACAAGGCGTAGACCCCGTATGATGTCAGAGTCTTGCAATATATCTACCAACACAACTGTTCATGTATCATGCTACATAATATTACGACTGACAATTATATCAACAAAGATTAGCTTATTTTGACACATGGTCTAACAGGAGTGAAATTAGGATAATTTATTTCCCCAGCATTATAGCCAAAAGTTAGATGTGATGAATCAGTGTAGAAGGACTGTCGTGCTAACCTTCTAAGGAAGCCTGTTTGACTTGAGAATCAGCATTCGAAATTCTGGCATTGACATCGGTGGCAGATGCGAAATTATCTAAAGCCACCAGGCCACAGTCGACAATTGTTAGGATTGCAAAGGAAAGATTTTCAAAAAAGAGTAGATGTCGAGAAATCAGAAGCGAAAGAAGGATGTACCAGATTTAAAGGTCATAATTTTTCTGGCTTAAGACACCGGCAACATCAATAAACTTCTCTTGTGACACAAAAGCTGGGCAGGATTTCATCTCACGCAATATACTGAAATCGTGATTGATGGAAATAAAGGGAATGCACTCTGTTCAACATCAAACTCCGAGGTTGTTGCTTTTCTTGTCCGGCTTTCAACAACAAAACAAAGGTCGATACGATCGAGTAATGATTTTTATTTTTATTGACAAAAGGTAAAAGATCAATAGATTATTGCATACAAGAAATAAAAAGAATATTCAGCTTTGGAAGAATCGATTTCCAATTATACTTGAAATAATGTATAAGCTATAGTGTAACTCTTTAAGACTGAGGCTTGAAGTTTTGTCCACACATTTGATATCACTGGTATATCAGCGACTTTTCTAGTAGTAAGTTTACAGCGTACTTCCTTCCTTCTTGAAAAGTACTAATAAAAGTCTTTAATCCTGCATTGGGGATCGAACCTTTGGGATCGTCTGTCTTTTGCTTTGCCTAAAACGTATTCGTTGTAAGTGTTGGTATTCACTAATTAAATCGCACCCTATTGGGCAGTTTTCAGCAGGCAAATGTGAATAGTACGATGTCCGTATTCGTGAGACAATTGATTGAAAAATGAATAAATAAAACCTCTCTTCCTCTTCCCTCCACGTACAGTTTGCTCATATCTAGCCGGTCTAAAAACTACCTTTCTCTTCTGCCTCTTGATAAGATTAATTATTTCGCAATATGAAATCTAAATATTTTGTGACCAATAAATATAACTTCATTAGTAAAAGCCAGAAAAGACATAAAATTTACTTTAAATCAACAACGTCTGAATCAGTCAGTTTTATCAATTATTGAGTGTTTTGAATTTCAGAAAAGAAAAACCTAATCCTTCACGGAGCGATGTTTCGAATTAAAATCGTGATTTTTAAGAGACAGAATGAGCAAAAAGAAAGGTAGTTTAATAACAGGGGATTGAAAACGGGAAATGAATTGAATCGTTATGCCGAGAGGGGAGTATGGAAGATAGAAACGAAAAAAAAGCACTTTAATAATTCACTCTTTCCTTCTTCCTTGGTTTTCTTTCCGTACGTTCATAGGATGGACGAAGACAGTAGCATCTGATGTGACATGGCGTTTAGCTTGTCTCATTATTTTCGCCATTTATCTCTCTTTCTCCCTTCTATTCCACTCTGTTCATTTTCTTCTTTTCACCAATACAACTGAAAATTCGATTTTTTTAAAGTAAGGTGATCGTAAATGTCACCAACGTAGTCGATCGACTATTAATCTAAGAAGCCACTCTTGGTGTTTGATACTCACCTTGACCTTGGTTGCCATGTGCAATGTGACTGGGACACAACGCTTATCTCTATAATATTATGCGAAAGTCTGTGTCGCTGTGTCTCTGTTTGTCTATCCGAGCTCAAAGACCAAAAAGAAACACTCGAATTTTGTATGGATATTTATTTAACCTTGGGATTGAACATTGGCTCTTTTTTACAAATTTGGACACTATCGTGTTTTGATTGGAGGGATTCGATTTACAATGTAAGTATTATGCTGAAGTGTACACTTGATTTGTGTGCAGCTGAGCTGATCATGTGTAGAAAGCGCTAGTAAAGTATTCTGGGTTTTTGAAAAGAAACGTTGAGAGAGAGATAGAGAGAATGTTCATATGTCTGACTGAGATAACGTTTATGTTTACAAGAGAGAGAATGTGAATGAGACAGGCAGATAGACAGACAGAAACAGAGACAGAGAAAGAACGTTTTGTCTATTGTTTTCCTCGAGCAACGCTGAGTATCTTTGTAGTTGGTTGATAAATATCAATCCAACGGTCACCATTTATAGTTTTTGTACAAAAGGCCAGAGTCTTTCCCCTTTGATGTTTCTTCTGCATCAAACTAGGTGGCTCGGAGAAACAGAGAAAAGAGGAACGACGGGGAGGGGGTAACAAAGAACTTCTGGCATATGTTAGAGCAACAAGAATATTCAAAAGCAAAAAAAAAAGTACGGATTTGATATGAATCTACTCACAAATCGTTGGATTCGTTGAGCTAAGTAGATATAGAGGTCTACTTTCTTGAGAAATACTCAAAAGAAGAGATCAAGCGAAGAATCACTCGAGGCTGGCAAACTGTTGGATCCCATTAAACTTAAAAAAGGGTGTACAACCAATACACCATCCTGATAGTCACCTATGGAGCTGAAACATGGAACCTAACCAAACTGAGAACCATACAATGTGCACAGGAGATAATCATGTGTAACATCACCTGAAAAAAATCACTAGACTGCACGGTATATTAGTTAAAAACAGTCAAAGATATGATAGGAACCATTAGACAACTCAGAGGGCAACGGGTTGATCATATTGCAAGAGTGTCGGACAACCAATGGATCTAACGACTCACAACATGGATACCTAGAGATCATATGCGAAACTATGACTGGCAAAATATGAGATGGTGTGACAAACTAGACAAGTTCAGAAAGTATTGGCTCTGCGACGCCCATGTCAGAGAGGTCTGGCCAATCTTGAGGGAGGACTATATTCAGAGACAGACGCTAAAAGGCTGCTGCTGCTGATGGTGATGATGATGATTAATTCACAAATCAGTGAAATGCAATTGTGACATTTTTCAACAACAAATTGATTAAGCGAGCAGTATAATTCAACATACGAAAGCGTGCTCACAAAGGATACTGAAAAAAATTAATACTACAATATTCGCCAACGACGGAATCTGTAGAGTCAATAGCTGCATAAGCATTTCACAGCAAAATACAAAACAGTATGTCAATATTTACCATAAGGCAAATTGATATAAGAATAGTATATATGGATTGGGTACGATTCGATGCAGCTGACTCGATACAAAAACAAACCGACAACGTGTTCATATATAAAAAGCACGAACATCTTGAAATATTAATGTTATCACAAAAAACGTTGGAACCGAGAGGAGAAAACTGGAGAGAAATTCAAATATAAAAATTATCTATGTAAACTATGTAAACGATGATATATTTGTGTTTGAAAACTTGCCTCACGCGAAAAACCTAAGCGATTGTACTACAGATTTATGTGAAATTGCTGTTTTGCAGTGTAAACATTTTTTCATATGATTATATCATCGGTTCAATAGAGTTATTCACATGAGATTTATCGCATATCTTTCGTCTATCCTTCATCTCTTCAATGACGCAAAAACATCTATTTATGAAAATGCTTCCCAGCGTACGACACGGAAAAATCTACCGACAAGCAAAAGATTAAAGAAAGGACCGCTGTGGAATATTTACGAAAAATTGCTTATGATTATGAATTAATTAATTTCACCGTCAAAGTAATGCTTGCTCATCATCCTCTTATTTAATATCCTTCTTTTATTGCCATTTAATGAATATGTAATAAATGTTGCATCGAGCAGTGCAGGCGTCAAGTTGGCTAGTTTGTTTAAAAATATTGTTATAATAGTTATAATTAAGTTTGTGTCTAGTCTTTGTGATCAATGGCCTCATGTGCAGTGATAAAATTGCAATCTTTTTTTATTGTTTGAAATGTTAAATGTTAAAATGACTATTAACAGAACATACATGCCATGTTCTTGAATGATTCTAGAATGGTCCAGATTTGTTTAACTATGTTAACCAATGAAAACACTGGTTTGTTTCAAACAACCAATCAATCAGCCGGTAAAATTTGTACCTGACCTAAGCGGTAAAGAGTTAGTGGGAGAAACGATGGGATGATTAGTGGATGCAAAAGGTTCTTGATGTGGAAGAGAACTGCAGATCAGAAAATGATATAAGATGACTTTTTGTTCAAAGAATACACCTTCTGACAGGAGCTTCTTTGATTTGTAATGGAATTTATTCAGGAAGGATACAGATTGCCTCGTCCTTCAGTCAAACTGAGAGGAATTGTGACCTTTACCGCTTTAATGAAATTAACTCATTTGGTGCTTCGCCTACTGGAGTTGATAACCTTTCAGTGTACAGCACTGTTTGTTAATTGGCAACTGCCCGCAATGACGGAAAATGTTCATTGCAATCAATTTGAGAACAAGACAATCAACTAGAGACCAAAATCCAGTTAGGCTGCAACTTTTCAATGCTCTTAGGGACATTTAATTAAAGGCTAAACAGATCTACAAATTTAGAACCATGCAACGTGCACATGAAAGAATTATGCTGGGCCTCACATGGAGAGACCACAAGACAGCACAGTACATCTGGGAAAAGACAAGAGTCAGGGATATCATAGAATCCATTACAAATCTCAAATGGCAGTAGGCATATTGCAAGAATGGCGGACAACCGATGGACATCGTGACTCACGACATGGATCCCCCAAGATCACATGTGCAACTGGGGCCGGCAGAATATTAGATGGAGAGACGAACTAGACAAATTAAGGAATTACTGGCTCCGCGACGCCCATGATAGAGAAATATGGCGAATCTTTGGGAAGGTCTATGTCCAACGACGGACGTTAAAAGACTGATGATGATGACAAAACTATCTTCTGATTATTCAAAGTTTGCAGAAGCTTCCTTTCTCAGTCTTATCAACTACATTCTACGACCATAGGCCCACTGGCTAAAAAAAAACGCCAGACTAGTTTTACTATAAACTATTCTTGATTGTGGATGTAGGGATTCCCATAGCAAACGACTAAAAATGATCAAGAAAGCATTTTGTATGAGGCACACAATTTCGCAATAAAAAAGTCTGGAATGACCAAGAAACAAATGACGTTGAATCGTCAACTTTGAAAGATAAAGGTATTTAATTCAAATCTACATCCGATGGAATACACTTTAAGTGGACGAAATCGTAAAGTCGTTGTCTCGACGCATGCCTTTCATTTATATCAAGCTAACGTAATAGGAAACATTTCCAAACCTTTCGCCAATGACACAAAAATTTCGTTTCTTTTTCTCAATCTTATTGTGTTCATGCAAGCTTGTTTTAAAGCCTTTCCGACGGTAATTGTGTACTAAAACGTCTTCAAATTTAATCTCTCAATGGTGTGAGTGTTCGGGGGTCTTTGGCTGGCGATTGTGGCCTTTCCCGTTTCAAAATAGCTACAGCTTATTAACCGTAACTCCAAACCTACCTACTAACCCTATCGAAAATATAATCGAAAATGACACTATTTGGACATCGGTAAAAATCTAGCCACCTTTTGTTATCGAAAAATGGCCAATTCAGAAATTTGCCCGTAATTTTTCAGCAGTAGTAGCAACTTTAGTGTCTACGTGAATCATCTCCCTTGCCAGATATCTACGTGTTGCTTAATCTTACCTATTCCAAACAATTATCGAATTGTCTATTCACCTTTGACTGACCAATGCGTGAATATGTAGAAAAATTAAGCCAATATTGACCGTCTTAGATTTGATATAGCTATCTTGGAAGTCATCTTCTGTCATCTACTTAGGCACAGGTCAAGTCTGACAACTGTTGTCAGTAGAGCGATTCTACTTCTACAGAAGAAAAGACATTAATGTACGCATGCGTGTTTATGCCTATGTTCCAGACCAGAATTCTGACAATTTTACATCAGACGGACACAGATGTGGTGCCATAGCCAATGCTATTTTTAGTCAAGTCCAGAGGGTCCAGGATTCGTCCTGAGACCCAAACACCAACGCTCTTACGTCTTTGCGACAATAGTTTCGGGGACTAAGAGAATTTTTGAAGACAAATAGGATGTGTGTGTGTGTGTGTGTGTGTGTGTGTGTGTGTGTGTGTGTGTGTGTGTGTGTGCGTTAGTCGTTGCGTTTGTTTTATTTGCAATTGTCATGGATGCTGTGAAAGGACCTTTTATTACAATTTTTTTCTGTTTAAAGATCTTCGTATCAAGTATTGAGATAAGATCTTTTATTGCTACAATGATTTATGACCAACCTACCGATAACGCTTGAAAATAAGATCTACAAATACTGATAACAATTACTTTTGATTAGTATGATTAACATTATTTCAGCACCGGCAAGTTGGTGATGAAGTCTATTTGAAATAAATAGAGAGGATATGAGTATCGATTTAGTAATCTTTAGTAATCTTTAATAAAGTTCATCTGGTGCCCGACTAGGGTAATTAGACCCTTTAATAAGGTCTAGTTCCTTTGATTGGGTCTCCTAGCGCGTTCAAAGTGTTTTTGTGATTAGTAGAAGTTGTTGGTGTACCGATAGTCCTTATGATGTCTATCCATCGCTACCCATACTTTAAATGCATTGACTGACGGTGTGCTCATTGTTTCCTGACTCGGGTTGTTCCAGGCTGAAATGATTCTGACTACAAAAGATGACTTCCATGGTCCAGGCTGATGTTGCACCCGTAACTTCTGTTCATGACCCCCTCCCCAGTCCTTGTGCTGTGTATTCTTCTAAACATGTTGTTCCAACAGACTTGACATTCTCTATCGTACCACATTTGATCAACGTCATGGATGATTTTGTTCGTCTGGATGACGTCAGCTCACGGCGGCGGAACTTGAGGATGGGATATTGCAGACTAGCTAAACGCTCAGAATAGGAAATGAGAGTGATGCCTTGTGCCAGCCTGATGTCGCTTTGCTTTACTTGTTCAAGGGCATATTTATCTATCTTTAGCTTTGGAGATCAGATCACCGAAGCGTATTCTAAGTAGGGTAGAATAATGCTCCAGTTGAGATGCCGAAAGGAGAGTCGGTGTAAAGCTTTGAATTTTGAATTTAAGGGTAAAAAAAGGTTACAAATGCGCAGAGATCAAAATGGGAATGTTTGAAAGAGCTTGAATATGTATGTATATTTTTGACTTACGTCTTTTTCAGCCAACATCTGGGTTTTCTACCTGAACGTTCAATAAACCTGTGTTTTTGAAATGTGATATCATTTCTCTCCGCTTTTGCATCTGAAGAAGTTTGGATACAAACAGATTGCATCGGGTTCTTGTCTAAATAGTAACATGTACTACTACGAATACACACACATATATATATACATCTATGGATATGGATATGTACACATATACATGTATATGTCTCCCCTCTCTCTATTTACATGTATACAAAGATACACATATGTACGTAGGTATATTAATAAATCTATAGCCTAATGATGAAAAAGGCATTCATTTTACACAAATGTCTTTTTTTGTTTGTTTGTTGTTTTTTTTTTTTCAACACAATCTTGTTTTTTGAACTCAAGGGGGGGGGGGAATAATAATCACATGAAGCGAACACTATACGGTGAAAATTTCAGATCAGAATTCAACTAACAACTACATGTCAAACTCGTGTATATATATATACTTTCTGGCCGCCCAGTGATGCCTGGAGATCGGTCCCCAGATCCCCTCCCCCTATAGCACCGAAAAGAGTAGATCATAGGCAAAACTTAATGCGTGCAGTGATAACCAAGAGAACCTAGCAATTTCTGAATGACCCACTATGTGTAACCCTGAATAGTGAGTGGATAGCCCTGACTATATGTCATATACTTTCTTCCAGTTCAGCAGCGTGAGTCTGATCATTTTCTCCCAATGAACACATATTCGTAAGTTGATGCTTAGCAGACTATTCGTGCAAGCAATTGCGAGTGAATTTGGTCCTTACTTAGTTGCTCCATCAATTAGACCTTTCGACAAACGTAGCGTAGTCTAATGAGTTTATCTAATGAAACATGCTTAGTCCTTTAAAGGAAATAAAAACTGTCCATCGTAAAAGCAAATTATTTGTCGAATGACCCTTATCACTGAATGCCGTTTCTGAAGTATGTATTTTTTTTTTAAATATCATTTCTTGATCAAAATCTCGTTTGATCAAAATCTCGTTTCTCCACTACAATTTAATTTTAACCATTTATGTTCCAGATCCTGTCGATGGCTCTGACGATCGCCATTAGAGATCAAAACACTGAAATTCCTTTATCTGAGCTTCTCGAATCTGCTACAATTTCATCCCCTGATTCTTCTGTCACACCAGACGCTTCAATCCCCACTAAATACATCACTCGAATAGAAACCCAGTATGTCCGGGCAGAAGCTTCTCATCGAAGAAGGAATAAGATGAAAATCCACGAAATCAATTTGGATCGAAATATCACCATTCCAGTAGACATAGACTGGGATGGATTAAACCAGTCTCTAGATTTTTCTTCGGATTCATTGGACTCTCAGGATGAAGACAGTAGCTTTTCTCAGCAAGGTATTTCTGAAAGACGGAGACAGAAGACAAACCATGAGAACTTTGTGGACAGAAGTCATTATTTAGTAAATGTAAATAAACTGCAACGTTTTGAAAGCTATGGCTCATTATCGTCTGATAATTATCAGCATCTTCAAAAGCGTCAAAAGAGATTCTTTTCTGACATCCCAAGAAGTAAAATTCCGGTCCGGGTCAAAAGACTACCTTATTCCGCTTTGAAGACTCACTCCATTAGTGAGCAAACTGTGCCAAATCTACAATATTTCACGAAGGAGTTGAAAGTGAGTAATACCTTTTTGGTTCATTAAATAACAAATCGATTCCCTCATTAATGAAATACTCTTTCAATTCAATTATTTTATGTTAATGTTTTCTAAAATAAAACACCGTTTAGTACTTTATATTACATTCTAATGGCTGTAAATTCGCCTATAGGCGGAATTTTCCACGGAAGTAGGGTCTTTGATTCCAATTAGTGATCAAAACTCATTTTTCCTGAGATACTCTAATTCATAACCTCTTGGCAATTTAAAGGTCACATACAGATAAATGGTATCAGTCTTTTGGTATAAGATAGATAGATGGAAATCGGGCCAACATTATCGTGATAAGCGCTAACGCACACCCCACACTATTATTATTTAGTTCTAAATCACACAGGCTTTTTTTGCATTCTTCGAGTTAACACATTACAGTGGTACCTTAATTCAAAATCTCTGGCTCCAATGCACCGTTTCGGCAACTTAGAGGTCACATACATATAAAAAGAATCAGACTTGTAGTATTATATATAGATTGATAGATGGAAAGCAGAGGATTTTTTCAGGGTTAGCATGAACACAGCACTTTTTTATTTGTAGTGAGGTAATTAGTACATTGTACATGATTAACAACATGATTTGAAAAATGGTATCTTGAACTGAGGTTTAATTCTTATCTTGTTAATAACTGATCAATATCTTGTATAATTATACAACGTATATATAATACATAAAAACCCAATAGGCGCTCGCTTTCTTGTAGCCCCTTGAGTTTGTATTACTAAACCTCTTAGCAAAGCTGTTTCTAAATTTTTTAATTCCATGTACATTAAAATACAGAAATTCCATATCAAAGTAAATTCTATAGTAATTTAGATCTCTTTCGGGTAAATAATTTTATGTCCGCTAAAGGAAAATTGGATATCTTACATACCCGTAAAGGGGATTAATCTATTTCAACGTACGATTTTAGTACTCCCTTGACAGAAATTTCCCATGCAGATCTTATAAAAGAACTAAATAAAATAATAGACTTGGCATTTGCAAGTGGAAATAGTTGATATATTGGGTTTACCAACTTTAAAGTTTTCTAGTGTAAAACAAAAAAAGGCAAGACTTACTTTACGTGTTCTACCCTTAAGGCGATTATCAGACATCTTATTGAGGAATGTTACTTTAAAATTGGTAATTAATTATTTCTTCTCTATATTGAAGTTAAGGACAAGTAGCATTCCATTTTAAATACTTTATGGAACAATATTATTTGGAAATTTAAGAATAGCACGAGCTATTCCTAAATTTATTGATTTTATACTGAAAATGGTTTCTTTAGTTGTAAAAATAGTCAATCAAGACGGCTAAATGAATTATAAGACAATTTGATAAAGCCATGACAAGACATTCTGGTACCTTTAAAACTTAGCTTGACTATAATGAAATAATCACGGAAATCAACAAATATGTTAACGAGAGAATAAAAATAGAATAAATGAATAATGTATATTAAATCAAATAAATTGGTATTAATTATACGGGAATCAGGTTACCAAAAAAGATAGATTTGGTTTTTGTCAGTGTGAAAGATCGACTACAACCAGGGAAAGGGGAAAACATTTGGCTCCGGTCCAACTAAGGGAAGTTTTTCTATGTAATTAGTATTCTTAAAGATGAAATTATAAGTTTGTTTGCATTCAGTCAGAGATTAAAACTGACTCAACGGATTTAATATTGACATGGGTGAACATCCAATAGAAGTGACACAAATAGCGAGTCACGGATGTTGTTATACTTATTGATCCCTCATCGGCAAATACGTTTCGGGGAGTGAGCTACATAAGTAAGCCTTGTGTTTCAAAAACTTAAATGATTTGTAGTATGAAATAACATCCATATCCAATACATTATGATAATACCCTATATATAATAACAAAACTACCAGTAGTATAACATGAGTTATGTATTAAAATCATAGCTGAAAAGGAGGTGGTGTTTGATCAACTCTGCTAAGGAGCCACATTAATACAACTGTTTTGTTCTTAAATCCCCGAAACTGTTTCATGGTAAACAACTGATGATCCCATTAAGAAAATAATTACACATACTACCATAATATCAAAGTATGTGCAAAATATTTTTAAAAATCATTAAAGAAAATTAAATAAATTACATTAATATATATCGGGAAATAAGTGACTGAAGTGACATAAAAAAGATTTTGAAAAGAAGTGTTTTAATGTGTTTAGTGTTTGAAGTCGTAAAGCTTTCTGGGTTATATATATAATGAAAATTTCCAAATAAATATAAAGAACGGTATCTTCCGATCGAGAATAAGTTATTTCTGAACGTTAATATCTTCTCAATATGCAAAACTGAAAGCCACCACCAAAGAACTGACGGTCAATATCTAGTTTATATATGATTGAAAATATATAATTGAAAAAATATGATTGAAAAAATATAATCGAACTTCCCAATATCCCCTCGCCTTTTTTTTGCTTGTTTTATCCTGAAATATAATCATGGTGTTTGGATCTTTATAATAGTCATTTCCCTGAATACATAACGAAAAAGCGAGATGTTCGTATAGCGAGTAGTGATATATCTCTAGTCAAAGTAGAGACGAGAGATTAGTGGGTCTGTTTGATGTCTCAACTGCTACTGAATAGTTGATAAGAATTTTTGTAGGGAATGACAGTTTGAAAGATGTAGTGTGTACATGTGTGACGGCATCTGACACGAATTTCCTGTCATTAAGAAAGGGGGTTGCCCATGCACATCACTGCTTTACCGACGGAGCTACTAGAGCTGTAATGATTGAAAGGCGATCAAATCTAATCCTTAAACCGACCCCTCATCCTTACCCGGTCTTTCGGCGCCATGTTTATTATCGTTTTTACGTACATTAGTAGTAGTAGAAGCAGAAATATTATCCTGATTTATTTTTATCAGATGAAGCGTGTGGTTTAGCAGGCCCCGATGCCTCATTATTTATGCTTCAGGTGTTTTCCCGGGACTGTTGTTAAAATTTCTTATACGGTATCCAAGTTGTGTAACTACATTGGCTCAGGTTGGATTAAATGTTCGTAAGTCGAGGACATTTGATATTTGCGTCTGGTCCTCCCCCAACCTCCGTCCAGATAACGATCTACTCCGGCTCGTCTACAATTTGATTTGGATTTATTTTTAATGGCCGGTGTTGTCTAAATCCAGGTGGATAGAGACGGTTTGTTATTAAGCCTGCAGGACGGGAAGGAGCAAAAAGGACGCGAGAGTGGGGGTGACGATGATCATACCGATAAAGTTTACGATGCTGATAAGAATGTCAATCAGCATTGATACTGTTGGTACTACTGATGA
>OY735199.1:7878730-7931230 GCA_963457665.1 Thysanoteuthis rhombus | reverse complement strand
ATTTCATGTCATGTTTCTTCCTCCGTTTATAATTACACATATATGAACTAGCTTTGTCATTAATGATATTTTTTCACAGGTTTCGCGGTTAATCCCCCTCTCCAGACTCATGTAATCATTTGTAGATTTCCATGTGACTTCTAAACGAACATTGTGAACTTTGTACAAAATCTCCTCTTCATCCCAATATTTATCAAGTCTGTTTTCGAAAGAATTCACATTTGTTGAACTCACTATTTCCTTAGGTAGACTATTCCATATCCAAACAAATTGATATCCTTTCAAGTCTTATTTATGATCACAAACAGAACCTAGATCCTATACCAGACTAAGCTAAGCTTAGCAAATTACTATATTTTTTTTGAATGAGGTTAAAGATAGAAACGATACACGTCTGCATCATGAACAGTAAGAGGTTCGTCAAAACATGCAGCTTTTTTAAACAATTTCACTAATAAGTTTTCTTTTATCACATTGTGAACGAGGTTATTTCTTATGTTTTTTGTTTTTTTTAGTAATGAAATCTACTTTTAAGAATGTTAACTATTGAAGAGACGAATCCTGGTTTGGATTTGATCCAGATGGCAATGAATAAAACCATTCAAACCAACTTCACAACTAGTTACTACGCCTGCATTGCATTATCATATAAACAGATACTACACTTTGATCTTTCATCAGAGGAAAAAGAAAAAAATTCAATACTGGTAAAATCTAACAATGCACTTGATCAACGTTTTGGATGCTCATTGTCAATTTTGTTTGATTATTAAAATATTAACGATTGTCATCTTCTTTTCTTTGTTACAATTTATAGGCATTTACTTATATATATGTATATATACATAAATATATATATATATATATATATATATATATATATATATATATATATATATATATATATATATATATATATAAATTAAATAATTAAGTCATCCCCAGACAGCTGTTCCATTGTATTACAACCCTTCAGTCTGGCTGTAGAGTATCCATTATTCTATCCAGTACCACGAGGTAGGATCGAAACCTTCGCTTCAGACCCAGAGGCCGGCATTTTACCTCTGCCATATATGTATTTATATATATATCGTATACTTACAAGACCAAATAAGAGTGCACGGGTAGGAGGTAGGTGGATTGGTAAAAGATCAGAACTCAAGATGATGAATAAGCAACTATCTCAGCCTTCACAATATTTATGTTTATATACTGCTGATTACGCTGATATAGATCACGTACATTACTGCTCAGGTCTAAGCAGGGAGAGGGATAGTTGACATTGACGTACGATTTTTATGGAGGCCGACCTTTTTGTATCTTAATCATTTTGGTTCTTGTATTCTATTCTGTTACTTGAAAGCACATCATACAAACTATATACGTATAAACCAACACATAAATCAAATGTATTTAGCACTGATTACAAAAATATGTAATGATCAGTTTGAAACGGAGCTTACATTTCCCATTTGGCCAATTACCAGCTCAGTTCTGTTATTATTTACTGATGGAAGTTTTCATTTTGCTACTTAGTTTTGAAATCTGGGCCCGTGTATGAAGCTTAGTATGTGTTTACTATATATTTCCTTCACTCTTTTCAAACCTTTCACTTCTACATATTGCCATATTGACAGAGTAAATTCACCATAGCTGAGATACTTACTGAAAAAACAAACCGTACAATGGCGTAACCTTTAGCAAACTAGTAGGCGTTTAACTGTTGCCTGTTGTAAACATTAAAATAGGAAGTAACTAATTACAAAGCCGATCCATCATCGCCTCAAACTGTGAAACTGAAAACACAGATCATCAGCGACTCCTAATTGCTCTCTAAGTAAATAATCTAGATAGTTTTACTTTTCATAAATTTTGACAAGTATTTTCTTTCAACTAAATATTTTTAGTTGCTCTTCATGGCAACTACCCAGGCCATCAGCCTACGGCAAAGAGTGAACAGTGAGGATCATGAACAGAGGGTAAACTGTCGGTGAAACTAGAATTTCTGCCTCGGAGAAGCGTGGTTATCCGTACCAGCTGCTTTTACCGACTGAGCTACGAGAACTACTAGAACAGTTGGCACAAGATCAAGTAATTTTCATTTATATTTTTTTCATACATTGACTGAAATTGAGCGTCAAGAGTATCGGTAGTAGGAGTACTGTTTGACGGTGAATGCCTTTCATCCCTCCCCTTCCCTTCCCAATACAAGCAGGCTAATTGAAAATCAGGTCATTTTGAGGGGCTTTTTAAAAGAAAAGATGAAAGTATTAGTACTAAGTCCGTGACTTACGATTGTTCAACGTACGATATTTCAAAATTGAGATCATATTTTTCATTTAAAATTACAATTACAATTAAAACTTGATGAACAGCAGCAATATATTTCATGCTACAAGGAAATCTAAAACGTAATCGAGTTACGATTCTTCGACTTATAATCTCAAATTTCAGTCACTTGATGAATATCAAAATAGAAATGGTCACCGACTTACGATAGGATTATCGTAAGTCATTTACCATTTGTATTTTGATATTCATTTCTTTTAGATGAACTATTGTAAACCAGTATTAATAATATTTGAATGCGATTTACTGTCATCTTGAACTTGAAAGATTCGTTTTAAAGCTGGATGGTCGTATGATAGACGGAGAGTAAGGGTCCAGTTCAGCATTATATTTATATCGTGAATATAATATATCCTCGCAGAAAAAATACATCAATCTTTTTCAAAACCGAAACTTTCGCTGGAGATACAAAAACTTCTCCAGATGTTTTATACTATCTATTTTCACCCAATATATATATATATATATATATATATATATATATATATAGTATAAAAAGAATTCTCGAGAAAATTTTGTACAAAAAAGAAACATTTTTTCTATCTTTTTGTTTATGATATCTAATCACACGGCTCAATAAGTAAATAGAGCTATTGGTACATAAAGTAAAATATACCGATGAATGTCAATATTTCATGCCAAACACTCTTCACCAACCGACAATATATATATATATATATGGGGGGATCTCTGTGAATACAATTGCTCGTCGGCTTACGCCTGACCGACTTACGTTTGATTGCAGTGCGGATGACGGGAATTTCAATCATGGCAGTCCTTTGGATCAACTGCAAATAAAGGTGTTTGACATCAGCAGATACGTGAAAGTTCTCCAGATAGGGATGCCAAGAAAAAGAAGGTAAAAGAGTTGGGTCAAGCTAATGATTTGTGAAATAAACGTAGTGTATGACATTTGTTCCTTAATCTATGAAAAGGCCAAGGAAATGGTTCTATGAAAGAAGCTCACATGATAAAGGCCCTCATGCAAATTCCCCACAAAAAAAGTCGGACATGAACTATCCAATCTATATACATACATACATACACACACACACACACGCATATATATATATATATATATATATATATATATATATATATATATATATCATTGTGTCATCCACGGACAGCTGTTTCGATGTATTGCATCTCTTCAGTGTGAATGTCACAGCTAAAAAGAACACAGAGGAAAAATAGAGGAAATGGCACAACTAAAATAAATGGTTTACAGAAAATCAATCATGACTGAAAATAATGTATTAACACTGCACAGACGTAATAGAATTATCCTTAAGGAAAATTATGTCTGTAAATTTAAGTTTAATCCAAATCTGATAAATCTTTCTTTTAAGAGTTATGTCTTCGGTTTAAAAACGACCTTAAGGTACAACGTACAATCGAAATTATTGAACAATACCCGGAGGTTTAATTTTAATTGCATTATTGCTTTAGAAAGTAGTCAGATCTCGGTAATCTATTCGTGGTTCAGTGGTTTGGAACGTTCGGCTACCACTCAGTGTATTTATGGATCGAATCCGTCTGGCGGCGACTTTTTTTAAATATAATTTTGTTCTATTTTTTTCCTCCTTAATTCAAAGAAAAAACGGAAAATTCCGTAGCAAAAAAATGGACAAATTATATTCCGATGTTTTATTTCAACATTAAAAGCTACGTGGCCTGGCATTTGAAAACTAAATCGATTCAAACATCCGGGCTCAAAAAGACGCTGAATTTCAATGAATGACCATTCAGAGACCCAATTTAGTGGTCGAATATTGAAATTGAAAGTATCCATTTTTCTGACCACTGAAAGATGATAGATTTTAATATTTTTTCATACAAACTTTGAAAACATTAGACATATGACTAAAAATATTTTATTCAATTTTTCATTCTTCGTAAGTCCTCATGGCCTGACTTGTTTTTCTGAAAAATATTTGTCAAACAAGAAATGAATTTGATCAAACACATTTTCATGATCAAATGTCGAAATTTAACATATGTGATTCAGTGTAGGAAACTCAGCATCTTCTAGGGCCCAGACATCATTTTCACTTATACATTTTTAAAGCTCGTTTGAATTGAATGCTAAAATCTATCAGTCTTGTTGTAGGTATGTTAAAAGGTAGCATCCTGTACAGTGGGATCTTTCCATGCAGTTTTTTTTTGTGCGAGCTTCTTTCCATGTGGACTTTTGGTTAAAAATATATATGTATATGAATGAATGGACGAATGAAATGCTTGGGTTCAGGGACTTTTTGATGAAAATGACTATTATAAGATGGACAGAGAAATTTAAGAGGAAAGCAGAGTTTAAATCTCAAAAATTTTGTTTCGTTGGATTTCGATGGAAGCCAGCCATCTTTTTCAGAGAAACTTGCTGCGGTGCAGAAAAAACTGTGTGCTGTTCATATGTTTGAGATTTGAGAAAGAAATGTGGATATTTCTGTGTTGTGGGTTGCTTAGTAGGTGTGGGTGGGGAAGTGTTTATGTCTATGTTGGTGAGAGTCTAGTTCGGTCTGAAATAATTTTTCAGCTTTCTATTTCAGCTTTTTATTGATGATTAAGACGAAACCAAATCGCATTCCGATAATTAATATCAGCAAATAGACTATCCCATCAATGTATTACAGACATTTGGTCCTTAGAGTTATTTGATCAACCTAGCTATCAGACAATTGGAACAGAACCGATTTTCTTCCCCCATCCCTGGTTTCAGCCAATTCAAGGATCTTTTCACGCTGACAAGGACTAAATCCATCTCTTTCTGTTTTGGAATCCCATGAAACTACTTGTGGATGTCGTCGAAAGCTACATAATTCTTCTTTTCTTTTTTAAATTTAACGTACATTCCTCGTTTCTTCCATTTTACTGTATTCCTGTTGACGTATTCTTTAATTTTCATTATCATTATTTCACTCTGGTCAACTTGACGAGTCTTCAAAGTTCAGGATGTCTAGTCATGGCTTTATTGAATTGCCTAGATATCTCACTAAGTTCGCCGCTCTAACTGACTGTCCCTATCGTTGAAGAAACAATCCATGGTACAGAGTCGATAAATTCAAGTTTGGCACGTGCGATCTTTGAATATTCTGACAATGCGGTTCCATAATATAAATATAATATGGAATTCTGCTTGTTCTAAAAGGCATCCGTACGATATGGAATGTAAATGAATCTCGTATGTCAAATATGTTATGGACAAACATTCCATTTCCGATTTTTAATATCCTAATCTAGGGGCGTCGGTTGCATTCTATGACATATGAAGGGTATATATATATATATATATATATATATATATATATATATATATATATATATATTATATATATATATATATATATATATATATATATATATATATATATATATATATATATATATATCAGCACAGGAAAGCAAATTACATTTGATAAAGATTTCATAAAATTGAGTAAGGGGGCGTATCTCGCTTAGATGTAAGAATGAAAAGTTGAAAAATGATTTACCTACCTTTTATTCAAAAATTTCGAAATTGACCTGACCCGAAGTTGATCATTAAATGTCACTAGAGTTCTGCGCTACCTGCCCTATGTTTATCTTGTGGCCAAGATACCCTTCTACACAAATTTGCAGTCCGTAGGATATAGCCATCTCCCTCAGATTTGAAAATGCTAAAATTGACCTAACCTAGAATTTACCCGTAGACGTCAGCAGATATCAGCAGAGGTCAATGTCACCTATCCTATGCTCAGTCAAATTACTCTGGTACACTAATTTGTAGCCTGCATCATGCAGCCTTTTAGACTCAATAGGTTCTAAACAGTAATGCTTTTACATAGAGAAATTCACAATCATTTCTTTCTTCATCGCTTTTTTCGTTGTTTTAACTATAATTTTGCTCAGTTTGTCAGTAAAGAACAGCCAGTTTATACTGAATAATTTGATGAGCTTTTGTCATTCTATTGATTTTCTATTAATTCATATATATATATATATATATATATATATATATATATATATATATATATATATATATATATATATTGCTTGCAAACTTTGAGCAACCAAGGTTAATAGCACGAGGCCCGTGTTGTACGTTATGAAAGGATTCTACAACTTTAAGCAATACACGTAAACATTCGAACATAATATATTCAGTTGTATTGTAAATTTTTTTTTCATTTTCTCTGCAGCTAGTTGATGCGACAAATATGTCTGACATTTCTGTAATAGTATTGTCGGGTTTGTAAGTTTTATTGATTCCATTAGGATAAGTTTTATAATAAAGTATCAGAAGGTTAGCACAGAAATTTTAGATGCGTGCTCACTTCTACTTAGACGTGAGTGTGGCTGTTATCATTTAGCCAATTAGGGGAAAGGAAGGACTTGAAGGCTAGAAAGGCAAATCACAGATGAATAATCGACGAAGTTTTCTCGTTAAAAATGCTACACAATTGATTTATGTTTACTTGAATTTTAATCTAATAAGAGACATTATTTATTCATTTTTTGTAGTGTGTACTTGGTCGAAAGTCATTTCAATGTGTTAATTATAAGTCTATCATGGAGGTATATGACTTGTAAATTGGGCCGTTGAGTTGGTCTTTTATATTCAGTCGTTGATGTTTAGGAAATTGAGTGCGAACTATATTCTTTACTTTAGCTCTATGAATAAAAGTTTTTTTGTTTTCGTAGGAGGTTATGCCTTCCCTTGGGAATTTTAGGTATTTATAGTAAAAGAGGATAATTTTCAGGAGAAAATAACTGTGTGTGCCTGTGTTATTTAATTCTGATCTCTTCAGTCTTACTCTGTTTTATTTTTTATTTTCATGTAACACCGCTTTTTTTTAGTGTAAATATGGGTTCTTAAACACTATTATCTCCGAGTGCATGCTGTTAACACAAATAATTTTCTTGTCTCCAGTCCTTCTTATTACTAACACGAAGATTATTGCAATGAGATTTCTGCCATTTCTATTGACACAATTTGAAAGAGTTTCAAACCCTTCTTCTGGCTAAATGTCGAAAACATCACTTCCTCCTCCGACCCCTATAAAACCCCCGAACGCACATGGTCCAATGCTCATTTAATTCCTAACTAAAACTATGCTACACTTTTTTCAATGCTTTTAACAATGGTTTTCTATGCTTAGTTAGTGTTAAACAGAGCATTTTTCTAACTGGTTTCAGTGTGGATATACCATACCCACCGGCCTATAAACTGCATGTTTTATAAAGCCTTTCTTTTTTACATCTGCTCATCACAATTTATCCAACCATTTTCGAGCATTCGATGATCAGGCTCCAATCCCTTATACCAGTACATAGGATGCAGTTTGTTATTTGTATATTGAAAGTGGAGTTATATTTTTTTTATGTAAAATACAATACGTTCTAGATAAGATTTGCTTTATCTACCTTTTCGATTCTAGTCATCGATAAAAGCCGATCGATAACTATATCTCGAGTAGCCATCCGACCCTGTTGAATTTTTTATCCTGTTCTGACAAGACATGTCTTCTAATAATGGGAATTTGGTTGGAAACAGAAATGGACGTGTCTTTTCACGGCAAATAATGTTTCTATCACCATAAGGATCAAATAATCGTTACCACTATTAATAATGGCTATGGATGCAAAACTGAACGTATCCGTGAAAGCAAAAAATATTTCATAATTTCAAGCAGGATCAATCAACCCGGGGGAATTCGTAAACAGTTGCGATATAATAGTAAAATAGCAATGAAAGCTGGGGTATCCCGGGTAGGATCTATGAAACAAATACATCAAAACTTCCATCAATTTTAATGATTACGTTACTAATAATTAAGTAAGTATTTAAAACCGGTGACAAAGTTTCCACAACACACTTGGCAAGTGGACAGATATAGCAAATATAATATTAATATCCGTATCTCGCATAAGTGAATCACCATAGCCCTCGCAGTAACCAGAGCTAATAAATCTATTTTTTAGATCATTTAAGTTGATAATTAGTTCTGGTACACGCACAGGCTACGGTGATTCATTTATGCAAGATACGGTGATTATCATGTTATCCAATCAAAGTAAACAGTGAACATCGTTCACAAGCCTATAAAATATGCTTGTCTTATGAAGAAATTTTGTATCGATTAGTTACGTCTTCGAGTTATCCAAAAGCATAGCCAACCTCTTCCTGAAAAGGAACAGCGTTCTTTTGATTCAAGTTTCATTTCATGCAAGCAATCCATTAAAATATATGCGTCGGCAGTAAGGATCCTAAAGCTATTTGATTTGATGATTAATTTTTAATCATTAAAGTATCTTAATTTTGAGGATTTTGTAAGTCTTGACTAAACATCAATTTTTTTTCAGTCACTTATACAATCTCTTTTTCTTTTAGTTTCAAACGCCCAACAATTCTGTAACGTATTCTTCACTGTTGTGTCACAGCAGCCTCATTTCATTTAGACCCCATAATTGTTCTTATTGGCTTTGTGAATCTATTTCACATGAACCAATCCATTATAAATTTTTAGGTCATAACAGGAATCGGACAACATGCAACCGAATGAATACAAAATTGGATATACTAATTTACATGTAGAGCTTTTATATGGATATCTAGTCTAGAATCAATTACTTTTTAAATCTTGAAAGCACAGAAGCCCTTTTGGCAGATTTTTACAAGTCTCCCGTGAATTTTTGTCCAATCTCTGTGATAACAATATCCAAATAGACGATCTGAATTGAATTGGAGATAATATCAGTTCTCAATCTGATCTGCATTTATAACGAGACCACTCCTCAAAATTATTGCATAGGTATGAACAAAATGAACGAAAATTTCCACCGGAACATTTACACCTTATTTCAAAATTTGAAAATTGAAATTTTTAAAATTCCATTCTTGATTTTACTTTTTTCTTTCTAAAGCTAATTTAGCCAAGATTTTTCACGCAAAAGAAAACATATTTTCATTAAATATAACTTGGATTTTTACTGTTAAACATTAAGTGTTTCCTATATTCAGCAAAAAAACAAAAAGGCCATTATCGATGACGGTAATTATTTTTTTTTAAATCTGAAGTTCTGTAATAAAAGATCTATCAAAAAAGCGATTGTTGAATCCAAATAATTTCTGCGAAAATACTTAGTTTTATCATCGGTCAACTACATTGTGCTAAAATGTCGTACATTTTGCATTTTTTTTTAAATGAAAAATATTTTTTACACAATCAATCAACATTTTACAAAAAGATTATTTGATGTTTATGATCATGCCTTGATGGACGTTAATTTCTACTGACTACGAAAGATCGAGAAAACATAACCCAAACTGCAGTAGGATTTACAACATCGAAATGCATCACAGTTGTGGAGTGCAAAAGAAACACTCGTTGTGTCGTCTGCATCAATTTGTAACCGCCCATAATTTGAGATAACGGTCGATTTGCATAAACAAAAAAAAAAAAATGAAAAAGTATGAAAAATATATCCCGAAAATATTTTTTCATTTCATGATATCTTAATCATTCATCCTTGTTAAAATATTTATAAGTTCCAGTCGGAACACGATTGAAAGAATTTTGAAAAATGCAATTAAAAAATATGGGATTTATCGATAAGATGATGAAAAATCTTTTTAGTATCGAGAATATAAGATTCCGCAGATCAAAAGCCTAAATTATAATTAATTGAATAAAACTGAAAATTTGCAGAGAAGAAAAATATTTTACTTTATTTTAGTCTTTTTTTATCCAAAAGTAAGAGTTCCGTTCGAGCTGTTCCTGTATATCTTCCTAAAAAAAAAAATTCTTATCTCGAGGTATATATCTGTAAAATGTGTAAAAAAAATCGATGAAAGCATAAGTATAAAGATAATATAAATAAATTAACAAAGAAATCATTCACGCTGAAAATTTACGTCCATTTTGTTCATGCCTGATATTGCAGGACTGACGCCAAAGAATATGAAATAGCAAAAGTGTGTCATGCTTGGATATCAAAAGCACAATGAATTACAAAAACATAAATTCATTCTGTTGTACCAACAATTCTAACAATTCAAATCACTTTTCAGTTGTTATTGTTCAGCAAACAGTAAAGATTTCAGAATGCTTTCGTTGGAAAAACGCAATACCAAGCTGAAGAACGCCATTTGTAAATGATAAATCCACGGGCTTTTTTTCCATCCTGTGTTTTGCAGGTTGATCAAAATCACCTTCGAGGTATGAACTGGAATCGACATGTCCAACGGTTCCATTGATCCTAACACAAATCTATACCACAAACGCTTCTTTATGAGAACTGTCATGAAATCAATAGTCACAATTGAAACAACTACTTGTCAGGATTGTAAGCATCAGTGAAAGATACGCACAATTATTTAGTCAAGTAATCATCGAAAAACACAACAATTAAACTAGTTATTCGACAATTTTTATTATTTGTTCGATAAAGGGTATTGTATTCGTGTAGTTAGTGTTGTTACGCGTCTCTAAATGTACGTACATGTGGCTGTGTTTCATAACACCTTGCGACGCGATTTTTGTTTCTGAGTAGAGTGTTATTCCTTATTGCTTATGCGTTATAAGTTTGTTAATTGCCTATAATCCCCTTCAAATGTTCTTTTCGTAACCAGTACAGTGATATCTTGAAATTTAACAATTTCCAATTGTAAAATGACGGAATTCGCATGTGCTCATTCACATTATTTTTTAAAAAAAACAAGATGTGAATCGAATCGAATACGTATTTACGATTGAACTGCTATTTGCTTTCACGAACAAGACCCAAAAGTATAATGTCCCATAATATTCTTATATGTTCCTTAGTAGCAAAATCCAGTGTATCTTGGTGAAAGCAATCGCTTTCCTCTTCCGAATACGCTCCTAAGTTCTCATTGAATTCATCAAGATGAGTATTTCAATCGACCACCTACCCATTTTACCGTAGTTCTTCACCATAGTTCCAACTTGTTCCAGATAGTTTTGTGATTGCCCTGAGGACCCTGAAACACCGTGACAAAGCTGTACCAAATTGATTTCTCTTTCCTTATGAGCTCCTTGGGGAATTCCTTGCACTCTAGGATCTTCTTTATCTGTGGTCCGGCAAAGACACCGGCTTGGACTTTTGCCTCTGTGGCGGCGTTTGCGAGGCATATTTCGGTAGACTTATAGGAGATCAAAACGAATTCTAGGCACTCAATTTACGTGCAATACAACAGTGTCAGGACCTAACTTGATGTCTTGAAGTATTATGCATACAGCTAGGAGGTCATCAAAGACTTTATAATGGTGGCATTCCTGATGCGTCTCCAACGTAGTTCTACTTTCTACTATCATTGCCTTTGGGACTGCAGGGACATCTTGGCATACTACCACATCCGCCCAATTTTTGTGTTGGTATGTACAGCGTCAGGTGGGATCCACTGGTTGATCCCCATGAAGTGTTGATTCTGCCTCTGCACACAAAATTAGGCCTTATGAAACAATTTGTCACATCTCTATATAACGAGTTTGCATCTATCAAAAACCTTCCCTTGGCTGTTCAAGGCAAAATGAATAAATATCAATGTTCTGGTCACAAAAGCAAAGTTTGGAGAGAATAATAGTCATCTTCAATACTTTATTGACGTAATCAATCAGAAAATAACGCTTATTACCCAGGAACAAAAGGAAAGTTTCAAAAGTTGCACAGTATAATTGTCGTGGGCATCTCCTGAACAATTTAACAGAGAGGCAGGATAAGCTGCAATATTAGTTTGATGCTGAATAAAGAAGACAAAAAAAAAAGAATTAATGCATTTGTTCGGCAGATTGAGTTAATTATCCTACAACTGGTTGACTGGGTGCAGCTATGTGTGATGATATCTTCGCGTGTCCACATCAAATCTATGCGATAAGCAATCATGGAAACTTGATCTTTGCATAAAATATTCGTATCTCGCATTAATGAGTCATTGTAGCCTGCATGCATCTAAAAAATAGATGTTTCATCTAAAATTATTTTAAAAGTGAATCTTTCATCTGAAATCATCATTAGAAAATAGATCTTTTATCTAGAATTATCTTTGAAAAATAGACCTTTTATCTAAAAGTATCTTTAAAATGAATTTTTCATCTGAAATTATCTGTAAAAAAACAGATCTTTTATCTAAAATAATTTTTTTTTTTTTTAAAAAAGGTCCGAAGTGACCATAGAGACCTAAAAAAGCACTTTTAGGGGAAAATAGGAAAATGTTTTTAGATACTGCCAGGTACTTATGCAAATTTCCAAGGATTTAGTCCTCAAAATGTGACCAGGTGTGCCTGGAGATACAAATAGATACAAAAGGACACTCAAAGAGAGAGGAATCAGTAGGCAATTTCTGATCATTTCAGCCAATCTTTAGAGTTTTTGACCACAATTTTGCTCCAAGGACGCTAAAATTGAGCATATGCGTACATCTCACGTCGAAGGTCACAGGTAAAGGAGATTGACCTCGGAGGTTATTCAAGGTAATCAGAGGTTATTTCTTATCATTTCTACTCAATTTTCCCGAGTTTTAGGCAATAATTTTTCATATGAAAACTGAAATTTGGCATAAAAGTAAATATTTTCTTAGGTCATAGGCAATGCAATATTGTTCTTAAAAGTCATTTGGGATAGAGGTAGATTCTTTCACGAACAAAGTATATAGATGTTGAATTTGACATCAGGGTCATCTGAGGACGATATGTCATTTATAGCGAATTTTTTTTTAGTTGTTGGCCACAATATTGCACCTAGGGACGCAGAAATTTTCCGTACAGGTACATCTTCACACGGCGAAGGTTATAAACATTGTAAAGTTGATGCTAGAGGTCACTAGAAGTCACCTGTAGACATTTCTGGGAATTGCAAGAAGACACAAAGATAATCTCTCAAAATCTCTGGCCTTTACCTGAGTTCTCCATGCTTTTCCCATGAATAAAAGTATATTGGTTGTTCTAGAAATGGATTCTGGCACCCAATGAGAGGAGCACTTATGCTTTGTACCGAGAAACCCTATCAAACGAAACGACGATTTCTTTTGAACCTTTTTGTGCATCAGAATATTTCTTTCGTTACTTCTAGTTTTTTCGCATGGAGCCAGATCTGAACGGTAGGGGGTTAACAGACCTGAATGATGCAAAAAAAAACTACACGAGACCAGAAGAATGACAAGTTCGGTCATTGTGAACGCAACGGAGACATAGTGCCCAATTGTGTCTCACTGTCGACGGGGAGGTCGTCTGTTCATGTATCCGCGGTAAGGTCACCTCTGATTGGTGGTCAAATTATGTCATTCAAAATAGCTGGATACTCTCTCTCTGTCTCTCTCCGTCTCTCTCTGTCTCTCTCTCTCTCCCTCGATATATATATATATATATATATATATATATATATATATATATATATATATATATATCACTCATACACACATACACAAGTTTAATTTTACATGGTTGTGTGTTTACTTGTTTACGCACATATGTGTTAGTACGTGCACTTAGGTATACGCAGGTATATCTATATGTCTGTAGCCCGATTTGTAGTTATTTGCTGAATTTTGATTTGAAAATTTCATTGCATAACGTCCTATATGATTAATATTCGCCACTGAATTAAGTGCATTGATAAGGAAGGCTATCATGTTGTTGGTTAAAGAGTTGTGTAAAACAAACGTTTTTATTTCATCATCAGGCTATAGACTTATTAATGTGCCTATGTACACATGTGTGTAAACAGGTATGCACGTACGTACACCGGTGAGTGCGTGTTTGTTTACGCAAGCACAAGTGTGTGTGCGTATGTTTGTAAACACAAATATGCACGTACATACTTGTACATGTACACAGGTATGCACATGTATACGTACAGAGGCATGTATTTAAATGCTTACAAAGGCATGGAAATAGATGTGTATGTATGCATGTCTATATGACATGTAAATGAACAAGAACTGAATTCTCATGATGTTTCCACGTACCACTGAAAGATAAGCCGCGGATAGAGGAACCGCTGAAAAGGAACCCGCAGATCGGGAGAATCACTGGAAAAAAGAAAATTATTAAAAAAATATGGATAATGGAGACAAATAGAAGATTACCTGCAATTAAGGAGGACTGCGATAAGGGAAACTATAAATTATATAAGTTATATCTAAAAAAAAACAATTTTAATCTCTAATCCTATGCTTGAGAATGCTGATGGCGTAATTCACAAGAATTGATTGAAAAAAAGATGAAATTATTTTTATTCTTATTTTTTTATTTTTTTTCTGGTGACAAAAAATGTACCACTGAAAGGGAAAACGCAGGGGGTTCTAACGCAAAAAGTTATTAAAAAAATGAAATAAGTCAGTTTACTACGGGGACAGACAAAGTTACTTATAGAAATGTTGGACACATCTGAATATACGTACTAGGGACAAAGAAGAAGAAACGTGAATTATGTATACATTCGTCGTAAATTGCCGAAAAATAGAGTTGAGTAGAGTTTTTGAGTTGAGTTGAGCCATACAAAAAAAACTTGTCACGTGTCCACAAACAACCGCACCTATCCAGTCCGTATCATCATCAACGGCAGCAGCCATTGTAAGTCCACTGCTGGAAAAGGCATATTCCATCTCTTTCCTTGACGACTGATATATATATATATATATATATATATATATAAGAAAAAGGGAGTGTGCTATGTGTTTTGTCATGCTATTGACAAAAACGGAGAAGAGTGTCCACGGACCGATAATTAGCGCACAAGTTCGATCATTCAATCTCAAATAAAAGTTCATTGAATGTAACGAATGGCACGCAACGGTAAATCGAAACAAAAGAGAAACAGGAAGAAGTACGGGGTAGTAAATAGAGGAAGAAGGGCACAAAGAAAAAACTGAATAAAAAATGAGGAGAAAGAAGAAAAAAGAGCAAAATAGACAGAAAGAAAGAATAAAGGAATAAAAGTCATTTTTCCTCGGTGGCTTGTTTTGTGTAAGAAGAAATACATCAAAGAACATTTTTTACTGTGTTGTTAAATTTGAAGCTAGTATTTTGATTCTCTTAATTCCTTACAAACGCTATTGACCGATTTGAAAATTGGCCTTAACACGAAATTTTCTCCGTCATAAGAACTGTCAAATTTCGTTGCAGTTGAACAAAAAATGTGAAATGAAAGAGTGAGAATTCATAAAAATACATATATTAATCTTTGAAAAGTTTTTTTTAGAACTAATGTCTCAAGTAAGATGAGTTTTTTCAATTTTTACCAATTTTTGGTTAAATTTGTGTGAAAATGAGTTGTCTACTTTAAATTTGTCTTGATAAAATCAGTAAGAGCCATAGATTAACCCCTGGTTACCTCGAATGGCCTCTGTGGCTAATCTCACATAGTTCTTTACCTTCACCGTAAAAAGACGGCCAAATTTCAGCTTCATAGGTGCAAAAGGATAATCTACGATTGCTTCAATTGGCTAGAAATGACCATGAATGACCTCTGGCAACCTTGAAAGACCGTTCAGGTCAACCTCACATAGCCCATGTCCTCTGCTGTGAAAAGGTGAACCCCTACGTCCAATTTCAGTTTCGGCCCTTGAACGGAAACCTTCTGATGACGTCAGACATAATTCAGGGGTCACTTTAAGATTATAATTACAATGTAATTAGAACCTAACTGCAAAACATGAAGAAAAATCACATAGCCCATGCTCTCCATGAAAATATGTACCGGCATGTAAAATTACAGTTTCCTATATGCAAAATTGTGGCCTACAAAATGGAATAGACAGACAGACGAACATCGAGTTTAACGTACGTATCTATGTATCCATCTATCTATCTCTATCTTGCTCTCTCTCTCTCTCTCTCTATCTCTATCTCTATATCTCTATCTCTCAATATATATATATATATATATATATATATATATATATATATATATATATATATATATATATATATATATATATATATATAAGTGACTCTTTTATCCAGGGTGAAAAGCACAGATACAATGATCCTAGACTAGAGTTGTCAATCTATACATAAACGATCCCGTCATTTTTGATACGTACTGTGCAAGTATAGATAGATGAAATTGTTAAAAACAATTCCATCACAAAGACACACTCAATTTGTTGAGTACTTAGCAACGGACGTTGATATGTCAATGCTCATAAAAGTGAAACGGTGAATGTAGCAACGACCGATGGAGATGGGGGGGGGAGAATTCTTTTTTTTTTATTTCGTTGCTGTTGACTGATTCTATGTGCAATATCGTTAAGTCTTTATCGGGAAGAAGAGGGAGTGGGTTCACTGGATGCAGCAGCCTGGTCGTCTCTGTCGGACACCCTTAGTCGTACCTTACCTGAATTTCCATGAAGATTAATCTGAAGATTATCAATGAGCTTTAAAAAGGAAGACGTTATCTCTAAAGCCGTCACTAGATGGAAAGAATTTCTTCGGAAAAAGAGTCGATACCAAGAAGCACTACCGTTAGATAACCCCAAAGATGTAAGTCTTTTTTAACTATTCCATTTTTCAAAAGGCGCTGATTTGAAATATATCGATGCTTAGCTTAGTACAATATATGACAAAATGGGGTGGGTAGGAAGAGAGTATAGCTCAAATATTTGAAGTAATAAAGGGGTCTGCGTTATCATTTTTTGTTTTCATTCTCAAAGTCCCATTCATGCAACGTAATAAAAAGTATAATTACAAGAGAAATATAATACTAATGACAATGATGTATAGGAATTGCAAAAGATCTTACAAAAAAACAGAACATATTAGGTCGTATGGATGGGGATTATTCAGAGGAGGGTTTTTTGAAGTAGCTGAACTAACGAGAATAGAGCCCCCCCCCAATTCCGAAATCTTAAATTATATAATCGAGTTCAGAATTTGGAATAGAGATAAATAATGTACTAACATTTAAGAAAATAAGGTTTATCTGATTCTCCATTGCAGGGAAAATATATATTTTTGTGAGTTTTTCTTTAAAGATCATTTTTAAATGAATATTTAGGGGGACAATTTTTAATTGAAACAGGTATTTCCTCCAATAGTTTGGCACCAAGATAATGAATTTATTTTAACCTAGATTGTAGATTGTTCTTGTAAGACAAAAACAAGGCACCACGTGTAGATTGCCTGGTTGAATATTGAAGTACACGTGGGTTGAGTACAAAAAATGCTTTTAAAATCAGCATTGGAAACTGTAGCTTTTACCTGAGCTCGAACACCGAAGCTGGTGAGAAATACGCCACTATCCAAATTACCAAACCGGTTAGGTATTTACTATACTTGGCACAAGGTCATCAATTTTGGACATTCATTGAGGATCCAAGTAGCAATGTTTACATAACTGGCTATTTTTTAATCTTTTCTCCACGTTGTAGAACGACAAGAGTCAGAAAATGCATCGGCCGAAACCTAGTGATAAACCAACAAGAATATGAATATTCCTACTTCACATAAATGAATCATCGTATCCGGTGCGTGCACCAGAACTAATTATCTAGAACTTTATCTAAAATTATCAATAAAAAGTAGATCTTTCATTTGAAAAATTATCTAAAAAAATATTGGCCAAAGATTTTGGTGTTGTTGGTACAAAATGACAATGGAGACACCAAAAAGCACTTTTTTGAAAAAAAAACAAAAACATCTTTTTTTCAATATTGTAGCCAAAAAAATGTGACCAGGAGCGCCCGGAGACATACAAACACGCAGAGACATAGATAAACACATAGACACAGACACTCAAATCTGTAGCCTACTTTTTGGGGCGGGTGGGTGGACCATTCGACATTAGTCTGAACAACATGTGGATTAATGATAATGACTCAATCTCAGAATTTTAGACAATATTTATCAGAGAGGGAAATTCTATCCACTAAAGGGTTTTCCGACCAGTTTCCTCTTTCTTTAAATATTTGTCATGAGTCGTTATAATCGAATACTTCCATGGGTTTTCGCATGAATTTGTCTGTTATTTCGTTGGTGAAGCGCATCGCAAAGGTGCAGGTGCACGCGCCAATGTTATTACAAAATATTATTTCGAATCAGAGCCAAGGGCTCTCTTCCACAAGGTCATTTGGATACTTGTAAATTTCTCAATACTTACAAATGTAGTTATCCATCATTTTTACACTGGGTGTATTAGTATTAACGTAACATAACTAATTATAGACATAATACAGATATTTGTCATGAGAAAATTGGTATTTTATCATATTTACTAAGTTCAGTTTAGTACAGCACGAGGCCGAATGAGAGAAGGAAGATTGGTGCAACACAATCTTCTAAGAGAAGAAGGCCTGTCTATCTTGAAAATCAGCCTTCGAAATCTCGGCTTTTATCTGGCCTCGAACACTGATCATCTGTGTCAGTGGAAAATACGCAAATATCTTACTCGGTGATTCCAAAACTGAAGTCCTCATATCCCTGAGAGTCCGTCAAATGATGCACGGGGTCCCCAGCAGTATTCCCTCTGAATCTGACATCTTCTGACAGAGAAATAACATCATCGTTCACACAGCTATCAAAAGCATAATTTTCGTACATAGACCTGTACCATAAATTAGAATTAGAATTACTGGGATTTATTTTGAATGAATATGATTTTTAAAAGTCCAAATTTGCTTTTTATTGCAGTTCATTAATTACTCTAAAAACCTAATTGCTAAAATAGGGGTCTGCCAGTATATTTCATTTATAGAAAGATTCCTTGAGTTTTTAAAGTTTCGAAATCACTAATCCAACCCATTGGATAGGCTACAAAATTCGTATTTGATCGATCATGGGAATAAAACAACATTTATTTTGTAGTGAAAAAAGTTTTGTCCCTAGTTTTATTGTGATTTCAGCTGGGACTCTTTTGGGAAGAAACTAATCAAACTCTAATTAATTAAAAAAAACATCAATTTAGAAGGATGTTTTTTTTTAAGCAATCAGCTTGTGTCAAAGTTATTAATCTAAAAATTTCCTTACAAGGAATGGCTTTTCTGTTTGTGATATTTAAATTATTGCACCTGAGATGTTTATGGATCAAGAGTGATAAATAGACATCCGTATTTGACAGCATATCATCAACCTTTTAGCATCCATCATTGGACATAGACCAAGATTCTATCATGGGCGTCGCGGAGCCAGTATTTTCTAAACTTGTCTAGTTTGTCACGCCATGTAATTTTCTCCCGACCAAAATTTCATCAGATTCGGCAATCAATAGGATATGGAAAATTAGGCTGAGGAAATTCTTTCAAATTCTTTTACTAATACAATACATTTCAACAATGAGGATGATAGAATTTTCTAAAATTGTGATCTGGTTTGACTCCACCTCACAAATCTTCAGAAATGAGAATTAAGATTTTACTTGGAAATGGATGTAAACTTATTTGAAAGAGCTCACCCGGTTTTTAATACTTTAGGCGTTTTTAATGTTTACGGTTATCGAAATTTTTAGTTTCAAATTGTGAAGTTTTTAACAAATACAAAATATTTCAATGTCATTTCGGCGTTCTAATTACTCTTTTTTGTTTAATCTATTTATCAATACTTTCATATGTTTTACTGTACAAAGCTTAGTCTGGCGAGAATCGAACCCATTACACCAGAGAAATAGCTTGCTCTCATACACGTCATGCCCAATGTTTACGTCTGCGTGTTCTTAAGGTTATCTCCTCCTGACGTCTACGTTAAACTCGTCACCTCCGGTTGAACTTTGCTCGCACTCAAAAGTGCCGGACTATGTATATGGTGTCTTAAGTTCATTGCTTGTCTTTTCCTGATGAATGGTTCCAACAATCTAATTATGTCTATGCTAGGTTTACTAATTGAGTTATCTGAGCTTAATACGTACGCTGTTCCATTTAACCGAGGAGAGGATTTGGTACACCAATTATTGGCAACAGTCTCTTACTATAAGGAGATTTTCTTGCAAGAAACGCACCCTGTCACACGGCTCGAGTTGTACGAGAATTATTTTAGGGACATGAAAAAACTCAACCCCGTTGAGGACTCATGGGATATGTTGAACCATTAAATTCGCCCCGTAGAAGTTTCTGCATTTAAAAGACCTGCGTTTACCATCCTGGTATCAGATCCCTTGGGATAATGATATAAAGTTGTTTATAATGAAAGAGATGATTTTTGTGTAATGAAATGGAGCTGGTATAATAAATATTTAAGGAATCCTCAGTACCATTCAGTTTGCTCTACAAAGCTGTTTTGCAGGCTCGTGGAGGACCAGTACTCTATTAGACAGGTGTTCATGATACTTGGCCCATTAGCGTATATATATATATAAATATATAGATATATAAATACATAAATATGCATATATATATATATATATATATATATATATATGTATGTATATATATTCTGATTATAATATGAAGTTGTATTTATAATGAAAGTGCTCAATAGTTTTGATAGAATAGAGCTAGTATAAAATCACAAAACTGAATTTTTAAATTATTATTCTTGAGATTTTCATCTTGTTTTATCCTTCCAGCCATTCTTCGAATTGTATTTTTTAAGGAATTAGTTCTTTTTTATTTCCTAATTATTTCATTTTTTTTTGCTCTGAGATGAAATTGGCAGTGAGTGAGTTCCCCATTAATTAAGACGCACCATGAATCTAACCTTGTGTCAAAATTAACTCAATCCAACCAAAAACTCTATTGTGCACTATCCTTCGAGTTTACTCAGCAATCGTAAAGACATGGTTGATTACTGAGAAACTTTTTAATGGTGTCCTGTCATCTTGAGGACGCTTGGTTTAAGGTATTAATCTTAGTTTAGCACAACATCGAATAGAAGAATTGAGTGTAGGAAGATCTAGTTGCATCAATCTTCTAAATGAAGAACACCTGACTGCCTTGAAAATCAACATTGGAAATTCTGATTTTTAACAGGGCAACAATACCAAGCTCTGTCGCCTAAAGGAAACACGAAACTCTCTCAACCATGATACAGGTTCACAACGGTTGATTTTATCTAATTGGATCAACATCTTTTTTTCCTAACATCCTTTTGATAGAAAATACTAATTTTTTCTCATTTTTATGAATGTTGACAAGACTATTTTCTAAAATATCCTAATCAAATCCTGCTTTCAACTGTTTTAGTAATGACGTTTCAATTGACGATATACTAGGTATTTTCACTAGCAAACGATCACATATAACGAAAATTTATTTCTTATTTTAATCCTATCTCACAAAATGATATTTATTTCGGTGAGATCTATTACCGAACATGCCAGGCATGAAGAGTTTTTTCCTGGATCATATTACTCAGTTTAGACCAGGGTTTCACAATCTGGGCGGAGCGATTTCAGTTGTTAGGTTTGCGGTGAACAACTGTGCAGAAAATGCTGGGTGTTTTGAAATTTTTATGGGTAGTATACGATTTTGAGTATTAAAGTCTGTAATTGATTTAAAAAAATGAGTCAACAGCAATATTTTCTATTACTCATTTACCAAGCAGGGCTTTGATAACACACACACTACTTTAGATTACCTTTATTGAAAAAACAGCAAAAGCTGTTCTTTTCTTTTCTAAGAGTATAAAACTATTTCGTATCATTTTCAATATTTACCATACAGTCGGCAGTGGAAACATTTCCATGTTAAAGTAGAAGATGACACCAAAAGGGTTGATAACCTTGGGTTTAGACTCTATGAACTTGACAGTCGTAGTGCGGCCTTATTTTGTAGAGTAGGTGGATCTGGCTAATATAGGACTAAACTTGAATTAAACTTCAGTTCTGAGGCCAACATAAACGATAAGTTTGTAAAAAAAGTTCCCAGTAACATCTTTTTAAAAAAAATTAGACTAAATGCACAGTTGAGGATCGGTTTTCTGCAGGGAGCTTTTGCATATTTCTAATAGTAATTCATGGAATATAAATTTCCGTTTGTCGTAAACTCACTTTATAGAAAAAAATCTGATTCACATTGTTATCTGTTCCAAAATGAGTGGCCTATTCAAACATGCAGTTTCGAGCAACTAAAGGTGTTCGAACAAATACATCCAAATTCTTTTTCCGTTCAATTTTTGTTCCAAAAGAACAACTAAATTAGAACTGTACTTAGCTCTGTGAATTTATTTTCTTATTGAAAACATGGCTCATATATGTACATATTTGCTAGACTTGGCTTTGTCTAACACAGACTAAACAGGCTGACGCTTTGAGAGCATTGGACTCACTACCAATGACTCGTGAGTCTGGCTTGCAAATCATCGGTCTACGGCGGGCACTCTGTATCAATATGTATAGAATTACTAATCTAGCTTATTCTGGCACATAACAACAACAGTGGGGCACTTTGTGAGGGTCAAATTCAATGAGCAAAAGCTTGTGAGTCCAATTTGCTGACCGTCTATCTACAGTAGGCGCTTTATAATAATGATGTGTACTTAATGAATAAATATAGTTTATTGTATGTTAGTGGGTAAAAGTAAAACTTCAAATTCGATTTGGTGATGTTAGTCAAATTGATTAACTCTCAACCTTGACATTTTGATAAACAACGATTTGGTTGTCAATGTCACAAGCCGAAAGTATGGGAAAACCTCAACACCAGCAGACTTACCTATATGTTTTTCGATCATAATTGAATTAGATAGTAAATTTGAATAAGTTGTAACGTTTCAGGTGTCAATTGAAAAAGAAAAATGGATTTGATGAACTAACATTCTTCGTTTCTATGATGGTTTACAAGTCCCGAGTTTCTTGCTTGAGTGCAGTTAAATCAGTGAAACGATAATATAGGGAATGTTATTTCTTATCGTCTGACCAAGTAACTGCTATTCCAGCCGTTTAGATAAAAAAGAATATCTTTCCATCGTCATTGTGCATGAATTCAGTTTAAAGATTCCGTATTTTCAATACAATCAGTCGTCCAAATCATCCCACGATGTCTAATCACAAGTCAGTTACTTCCCAATCCCAACAAATGTACTATGTTCAGATATTTTGCGTTATACTTAGAATATCAAATTTAATTGTTTATATTTGGATTCTAATTTTGCACGTCAAATATTAGAGGGGCGATCATTAGTTGTTTTGCCTCGGACCTGTTTTGGGGATTTACATCTACAGGTAGTTTACCATGGCCTCCTCTAGCTGTTTTAATCAGACAAAATCCACCACCTGAATTTATTAAAATTTAATATAGGGTATTATATATAGAAAGACAAAAACTCAATACTGTATTTCAAAGTGTTTACATTTTGTCAGTTAACTCTCTTTACTTTGAAGTAAGATTGAAAATCAAGGCCTTTGCGGGTGCAGAACAGCAGAAGTCCTAATTCGTGTCTCAAATACTTAGCAATCACAGCAAGCAACCTAGGATCTAGGGTCCAAAAATCTGTTCAGTACATCTGCCTGATGTTTTGGGGCAAACTGGGTTGGGGTTGATATACATCTTGCCAGACTATTGTCTGCTGTAGTACTTACCGTGTCAAAATTCGATTGTTATTTGAAGTAATTTGAATCTGAACGTAGGAATTGTTCTGCTTCGACGCAATAATACTTCATTTAGTTTACCTTCTGAATTTTCCGAAGAAATTGCCTTTCATTTCGCAGTCAGCATTACTTTATCATCGTCCTCTGTAATGGGTTCTACATTTCCTCGACATTTCTCTTTTAAACGATTTTTCTTTTAATACATTTCTCTTTTGATAGATTTTTTTCAATACATTTCTCATTTAATAGATTTTTTTTAATACATTTTTATTTTAATAAATTTCTCTTTTAATAGATTTTATGCCAGTGAAGTTGGAACACATCTTTCAATAGAGGTCTTCTTTTGCAAGTAAAGTTCAAGTATCTACTTTGTCCATTAATATGCTCAGACGATAATTAAAAAAATATTCCAACATTTTTGTCTCAATTTAAACGGCCACTTGCACTGCTGCTTTCGAATAGGTCAGTTAATGATCAGCAGTAACTCGCATACCAAAAGTAACAGGTCTGGTTAGTCACTCAGTAGAAACCGTGTTGGGAGTGATCAATCAAAAATTTTGAATAAGTTACTTTTCTTGCCTTTTTCTAAATCACTGAAAAAGTTTGTATTTGAAAAGAATAAAAAACAAGCGGGCACAAACTAGTGATCAATTTGACATAAACTTACATTCTGAATTGAACCCCTCCCCATGAAACATATTTAGGGAGAATTAGAAAAAAGAAAAAAGACAATAGTACAGCCTGTACACGTGACACGTGACACATACATAGCCAGCCAGCTAGCCAGCCAGCCGGACTATCTTCGAAACTGAAGAAACCTACTGTGACAATTTTGATTGATGGTCTTCAACGATGATGTACTTTTACAACACGGATCGGGGTTTGATCAGAATCAATAGCAGGAATCTTTGGCAAATCATTGAAAACAGCTCAATGTTTCAATTTGCATTACAGAAAAAAAATTTTTTCACCAAAAAGTAAAATTCAACATTTGATACCGAGAAACTTGTTTTTTTACACAACTGTTTATGTAAGTAATTAATTTGACGCTGCTCTTGGGGCCACTGTTCTTGCAACAATGAAAATGTGATCGGTATTGAAACAAGAAAAGAACAGACTCTGTTCGAAAACTGCAACGTTGTATATACAATGTCTGACAGCATTTGACAACATTTTTCCGCACTTGCTTCTGTAATAAATTGTTGAATCAAAAATGGAATCTTTTCCCGAATGCAACATAATTCATTGTAAAATGGAAAGATAAAAAATATATATATACATCAAATATAAACACTATATAGTATGCTGTCTATCCTTCTTTCTTTTCTTTCTTTCTTTTTTTCTCTTTTTCTTTGAGTTTTTTAATCGCATGAATTGATTTTAAAAAGGAATGATACAACGTAGTGTAAAGTACAATTGAATAAAATATTCCTCTCTCTTTTCCCACTCTCTATATTGTTTCTTTCTTTCTTTGCCAACGCTTTTGCCCTCCTACTATCTTCCTTTTATCAAGATGACAGCTTTCTTTCTTTCTCTGCTAAGGAACGCTGTCTATCGCTCTTTAAACCCCCCTCCCTCTCCCTCTCCCTCTCTCTCTCTCTCTCTCTCTCTCTCTCTCTCTCTCTCTCTCTCTCTCTCTTTGGGTGACTTGATTCCTTACAAACGCTATTAACCGATTTAAATCTGGTCTTAACATGGAATATTTCCCGTCCTTAGAACTTTTGACTCGCGTCGCAGTTAAAAAACAATGACCTGATAACTTTCGGTTCACGTTACCAAACTGGTTTCATTCATAAGAAATTGTATTTTCCTGTTTTTAAGTATTAGAAAAGGTCTACCAAAACAGTTGACGTAGTATTTTTTTTCAAGTTGGTCTCCCTGACTATCTATGTATGTATTTCGCGTGCAGTTTGCACCGATAAGACTAGATTCTATCAGAAATCTTAAATGGCAATGGACTGGTCATGTGGTAATAATGTCAGACAACCGGTGAACGTCAAAACTCATAACATGAATTCCCAAGTTCAGAAAGTTTGGCTCCACGACGCCTATGATAGAGATGTCTTGCGAGTCTTGGAGAAGGTCTATATCATTGCTAAAAGGCTGATGATGGTGGGAAAACATGTTTTTGATTTCTTAAAAATTCACCCCACATTAGGTTTTTAGTGGTGGACTCAATTAACAAGCAAGTTTATACTAAATTGGCTCCTTAGATTGAAAATTCCTACTTTTTCAATGATTCCGCCCCACAAAAGGTAACAGGAGTAATTCATTCATTATTTTTTATTTGATCACTCCTAACATAGCATACCGTCAAAAGATGTTGGTCACGTGACGGTTTCCATTATTTGACTAAACAGACATGTTACTTTAGGAGCATGAGTTACTGCTGATCATTAGTTGCTATTCGACAGCGTTCAGATTGAGACGAAGTTTCAAATGATGTGTCAAAATCCTCTTATTATGCTCGAAGATTGAATCGATATGTCTTTCCTGCTCACTGAATTGTGGTTATAACTAAGCACTCGTAAAATCTTCACCTGATCGAAAAAAAATACCATGTGATAAGATTTTTCGTTATTTTTCATATTGCCTTCATTGTTTTCTTTCAGACGTCTTTTGTCCCTGAGAACTCTGTTGAACCTGTCAGCGAGATTACGCCTGCTCTTGACACCAGTCTGGCCGGAAGCAACACTAACCGCCACAAACAAGTGAACGATAACGCGACTAATTCGAGCAACACTGGGCGATATGAAGAATATCCCGTCGCAATGGAGAAGACGTCGCAGATGGAACGACCAAAGAAATTGAACCGGAAAGGTCGACTTGTTACTTTCTATCGCAACGGAGACCCTTTCTCGTCGGGTTTGATCGTGTCCATCAGCCAAAAGAGTTTCCCGACCTTAGACTCTTTGTTGGCTTGGCTCAACAACAAAATTGTGACCACAAGTGGGGTCAAGTTTATCTTTAGTTATCCGGATGGCCACGAAGTGAAGAGTGTGTCCGATTTCCGGGGCGGTTATGTCTACGTAGTCTCGAGCACACGGACTTTCAATAGAAATATAAAATATGGTGTATATAAAGAACAGCAACAGGTAAGAAACTCTCAGTTATAATCTTACTTTGACGGGACTGCTGAACTCATTATTGTAGCAGTGCCTGTTTGAAGAGATATGTATAGTGATAACACCACAACCTTGGCAGGTAAGTTAGATATTCATCATGCTTATATTAGTCTACCATAGGCCACCACTGTTGTATCAGGTGACCAAAAAAAGCTCGAGCGATTTTCGATGGTCTCTTTTCTTTTCTTTTTGCAGCTTAAAAAAGGATAAACTTTTAAATGATAACAGTCTGTAAGAAGTTTCAGCGACATGAAACCTACACATTTCATTAACTATCTAATAATCTTCAAAAGAGTGAACTGAAATGGTAACGGGTGATCGAGTGTGAATTAAGACTTTGAACAAAAGCATCAGTAGCAGCCTGAATAATATGCACAGCGTTTGATGTAGATGTTGTTCAAGTCACTGATTGGTCAAAATGGTTGTCAACTAGGAGTGAGTCGTAACAGACGGACGGTAAGATTCGATGATAACCAACCGGTGAAAGATAGACCACGGGGTAACGCATACCATACGAATTCAGTGGATAACACAAACTGAAAAAGAGGTTTTCGGTTACCCAACATATTGCAAGTGTAGTGGATTCGATCCTTACTGGGTGTAGCGGGATACATAGTGAGGTTTGAACCCACTACATTTGTCATAGTTGACTGAACTAGCTAGGTAACTGTGAAAAGTGCCTTGCCTGAGGGGGGAGGTAATATTGGGAGAGTCAATTACCCATGTACTCACTCGTCCACTTTTTTCTCCGTGTGCTATCGTGACGTACCAGTGACTGGTCCATGTTCGAGGTGAAGGCAAGCAGTAGGATGGAGAGCAGGGAGAATTGGGTTTATGTCTTCCTCGGGAGTGATAAAAGCAATTGCCAACGGAATTGGAAATCTACTCGCCGAAAAAAAGCCGAATTAAAGCTACTAATCAATTTTTATAGACATAATTAGTTTGAATTTTCTAAATCCGATGACAGCATTAGTTTTTTTTCCCATAATGTTTGCGTAGCTTACTATATTTTGACTAAGATCGATGACGGGACCATTTTTGATAAGAAACAATCGCACAAAATTTACAAGAATAGACTACTCTTATCTTTTATGTATAAGTGAGATATGTCTGATTGTCTATCATGCTATTAAAAAAACACCTAAACATTGGCACACTCCAACCAAATTTGGCATCCATACTCAATAGACAAAGGGGGAGTTTTAGAATAAAGAGTTAAAAACAATTTTTCGAGAGTTTTAGCGAAGAGTTCTATTTGCAATGTTATTATTATGCCAAAGTAGAACCTTACATTCATATACACATCTTATTTTATATGTTTATATATAATTCTTAAAAGGATTTGAAATGAAGGTAACACCCTCCCCTTTTTAGGGGTTATAAGTGAAGGGAGACTCCCCCCCTGGATAGCTTAAACAGTGACAAGAGATGTTTTGCTCTTTCAAGGTGTCAAAAGTAAGGGGATACTTTTCCCACTTCTTTAAGGGGTCAGAAGTTGATTTTTGTTTTTTGTTTTTTTTATTTCCTCAATAAAAGGTCAAAGGTGATTGCAAAGGCGTAGCTATGGGTGGATGGGGTAATTTTAATATGCCACCCGTATTTCTGATGTAGAAGGGTCCCATAAGCTTCATGAATAGTAGTTCATCTACTACATTTCAACTGACATTATGCAATAACTCTCGATAAATATTGGAAGAGGGCTAAAAACCCCGGACCCCAAATCTCTTGCTACGCCTTTTTTACATGTCTAAAATCTTCAGTACTATTTTTATCCTTAAATATTTCACCCAGTGTTGACAGGTATTCAGCTAGTATGTAATATCTACAGCTTTGCAATCTATTAAAACTGCTACATTAACTCTTTAAAGACTAACGTATTAAGATGACAGATGCCTGTTTTGCTTTTGTTTTTTTATTAAAAGGTGTCTTAGATGTTGAAATGAAATATGAAATTATAAGTTTTGTTTTCTTACCTGATAAATTTTCGCATAACAATCAATTATAAATCTGCAATACAACCAAAACTTACAATGAACCGAAAGTTCAACGATTCGGTGTCCACAATAAAGTTTGAACGCCATCATTGCTGGATCATTTGACCCCGAGTAGGAGATAATTTTTGGTAAGAAAAATCTTAGCAAGGAACACATTTCTATCAAGTTTTACCTAAATCTAACTTCGAACAGCCGAGAATATCGACTTTAAAACAAAGTTTAAACGCCATTATTGCCAGATTACGTGACCCTGAATGGAAGATTTCTTATAAGTAAGAAGCATCTTTTCGAGGGACACTTTTCTACCGAGTTTCAAGTAAATCTGACTTGAAACAGTTGAGGAACAATATGGGGATCGTCCGATAGGCGGACAGAGCTTCTTATAGAGAGGCAAGGGCGCCTCAAAAATCAATGACAGTTCACTCATCCTAAAGATAGAATACCCGGAATTAGATGACCGCTTCGCCCACACGTCTTCCCTGCTCAGTCATGTAATGCGAATTCATTTATCTTTCGTGATGCATACGCCCACCAGACTTCCAATAGAGATCTACGACATACACACAGAAACACACACACACACACACACACACACACATATATATATATATATATATATATATATATATATATATATATATATATATATATATATAGCAGTAACAGAAAACTCGGGATATATAAATGTCCCAGGAGACCCTAAAGGGCCCACAGCTAAAAAATAAGAATTATCATTTGCATAGAATATGTACATCAACTTTTCCACGTTGTAAGTCAAATCATGGTGTACACATAAAAAATAAATCGAGATGTCCACCATAAACCTAGCTCCAGTCTCTGATCATCGTATTAAATTAGATTAGTAAAGAAACCAATTAATTTTTCTAATCAATTTTCCTCACTTTCCTCACGTTGGGCATCATTTACGGCGTCAATTAACCGACTTTTCTATTCGAGAGTTCCATTCATCAAATGCATGTCCACTTGATCAACTTCGAAAGATGCAGCATTCACCACTTGCTCAATCCCTGATAAGAATTATTAGATTACTATCGTTGAACAACTGTAGCCACGAAAGGTGACAAAGGGTTCTATTCCTTTTTTATATGTGTGTGTGTTTGTGACTTCTGGCCATACTGTCTACAGACTTGAATACTGGCATCATTACTCCACTAGACACCCTTCAAAATTGCTCATTTTTTTTCATTTTTTTTTTTAAATCTTTTCGACTCTTGAGAGCCTTATTTTGACGGGTTTATTGATAACATCTAGGTTCTCCAGAATCTAAATGTTTCTTGGTAATTATTTACTCGATTTTAGACGCTTCTAGTGGACTTTTTTTTACATGACTTTAGATTTTAACGCTAGGTTATTCAATTATTGACTTTGATGGCGAATTTCATATCTATTCAGATGATGCACTATATTGGTTATTGCACTGGCCTGCTCGGTGACAGGAGAGTTTCCTTTCGGCAAAAGAGATCTAAAACAGAGTCTGGGTAAAAAGCCAGACCGTCTCTACTTGATGATTGACGCAACATAGTTTTCCAATGTCCGATTTCCCTTCATCTTGTCCTGTGTCGTCCTGAGCAGGGCTTGGTAAATATTAGGTTAAAGTAAAATTTCCAGCATCATTTTTTTTTTATTTTGCTCAATCTTTGAGAAAACCTCATGTTGAAAATGCTGTACTGCAAACGATCATAGAGCTTGAATGAGGAGTTCTCCCGCAAAGGACGTATTCTTTCGCCCTTTAACCTCAGACTATCACTTGTTTTACTCTATGTTACACTCCTTGCAGTTTTAACAAATTCAAGACATCAGAATATTCTGCGAAGAATTAATAGATTCAAAACTGGATTCTTTCTTTTATGGTAAGATACACAATATTCTTGAAAGGTGGTGTAATGCCATAAAAAGCCATGTAAATGTTTTAACTACTGAATAATGATGTTATGAATTTATGCAAATTAAAGATTTTATTTAAAATTGCTGGAAACATCGTAATTTTCCTATCCTAATAACCCATGATCTGGCACTGTACTGTCAATCAAAACTACTATCAACATCAACAATTTCTTCAGTTTTTAAGTTAATCTAGTTGGTTTGTTGGTTGATTGGTTGGCTATCTATGTATCAGGTGCATGGGGCGAATCAATGGAGCTACATGGCTGAAAATATAATTATTTACTCTTCAGCATGTCTGGAAAACTTTTTTTTTAATTCAATAGAATTAGGTGAGGATTATTCTTGTTCTTGTTACAGGGAAAAAACGAAGTCCACTCTAGCCTCCAACTTGGCCTGGAGTTTGAGAAAAATATCAAGATAAATGGAAGATATTTGTGTTTGTTTGTGATTTTGTGTAAGTTTCAGAAGAAAATACAGCTATAATCTTATGCCAAAATAAACATCAAAAGTTGTCGAACTTAGAGGTCTTCGATTCAGTTTCAAGCCGTGGTTAAGTGTTTGTACAGTTTACGAGTTGGTTTATGAGCTGTTACATTAGGGTTAAAACCATGGTTTGGAACTGAATCAAAGAACGCTAGTGGCAGATCCACGAACTAATGGCAATTGATTCAAAGTGCGCGAGAACGTGGGAGTTACCAGACTACAGCGCACTGAATTAGAGTTACCACCTCTACTCTACACATATTAGGTGGCTTTCTTTCAGGAGCAATGCAAAATGTCACACTTAAAGTGAAATGCAAGCTGAAGAAAATGGCAAGACAGAAGAATAGTGCCATTTTCCTAATTAATACTTCTATCGAGAAAGTCTTGAAAATTAAGGATATTGATTTTAATTATCATGCATATATGAGTTTATGAATCGCTAAACTTCTATCTGAAAGCGTGAACAATACACTCTTTTTATCCTGTGGTATTGACATCAATGGAAACACGTCACACCAGCTATTAAGTGAATCACAATCATGTTTAGTAGCGCTGATTAAACAATTATTATACAAATATCCAAAAAAGGACGTTACCCAATTGTTTTTCCGCAAAAAACAGTTTTTTGTTGTTTTTTTTTTATTTTTTCAAAAAATACCAATCATTACTCTTCGAAAGAAGATTTCAAAATATTTCTGCGACCCCAATAATCTTCATGGGAACTCCGGAGGTGTCCCAATATTTCCCCAAATAGAAAATGAGTAATAAACAATTATTGTCAACTTTTTGACCTGATTTTGCCTACTGGAAAATAGGAAAGGGGTGTGTGTGTGCATGTGTGTACGTCGCAGACGCCCCTGCTACAATTTCAATTGAAAAAGCAATAATCCTACCACCAAAAAATTTTCTTTTTTGTGAGAAAAAGCATTTTCCTAAAAATAAAAATAAAAAAACTTTCTTAGAAGATGTCTAGTTGGTGTACTCGTCTGCATTTTCAAGTTTGTAGGCCAAAAGGTGTGTCCGGTAACACTGACACAAGAGTAAAAGAAAAATCCATATTTTTTTTTCAATTTCCAAAATTCCTATTTCCCATTTTTAGAAGATGTTCAGTGGAGTACTAATGCAAATATGCTAGGTTCTAAACCAAGTGTTGTTCTCCCTGATACGAGACTTTGAAAAAAAGGAAATAAAAAGCAAAAATTCCATAAAAAAATATTCACAAAATTTCCTAAGATCCAATAACATAGTTTTTAGAAGATGTCTATTGGTTTACCCATGCGAATTTGCAATGTCCTAGGCCAACCGGTGTATCTGCTAGAACTGACATAAAAAAATTTAAAGGTGTTTTTAAAGCTCTTTAAAAAATTCACAAGCATTTTCCAAAATGGAAACAAACTGTTTGGAAGATGTGTAGTGGAGCACTCGTGCAACTTTGCAAGATACAAGTCAAATGGTGTGTGTTTTGTTTTGTCAGTTGGTGATCATGGTTACGATGATTCAATATGTATTGGTCCTGCAATACATCTTGGAATTTCCACTGTTATTAGTGATGTCCGTAGTACATGAGAACTATTTCTGTTTTTATTTCTTTTACAAATAAAAGTAATTTAATAAGTACGCTAAATTAGTGGTTTCGAAACTTTGAAACTCAAGGACCCCTTCTATAAAGGAAATATTCCGATGGACCCATATATTTAGCATTTAGGTTTTACACAGTAATTAATGAACTACAATAAAAAGTAACTTTTGTCCTTTAAAAATCGGGATTTTTTATTTATTTTAAATGGATTGCATTTTTTTTTTAGATCTTAGTTCATGGTATAAGTCTGTGTACAATGATTTTTTTAAATAGCTGTGCGATGGATGATGTTGTTCCTCTGTCGTAAGATTAGCAATGTCAGGTTCAGTATTAGACATGTTAATTCTCAAGCGGTATTCTTCCATCAAATGTGGTCTCAGGTATATTGCCGAGTTCAATTCTCTTAATTCTAAATTCATAGTAATGACTTACATTTTCAGACCATTATCTGACGGATCAAAACCACTGAGCTAGATCATGAATGATTGTAGCTTTTTGCATCATATCTCTTCGGCTAAATAATAAAACCATTATTATCATTATCAATAGTAGTCGTGGTTGTGATTTAGACTGTCATGATATACTGATAGCCATGTTTCCCGCTTGAACGGAGGGAGAGTATCAAAAATTGGATTTCATTTCATTTCTAATGGACAGTGAACGCAGTGTAAATTATGCATGACGATTAGATCGAATCAGAAAATGAGTAAACGACTGAACAATAAAAAGAAGCTATTAATGGTTAAATAAATAAACTTATCCGTCAGAAACAGGCGAGCGATTATCAGGAGAGTGGCCTGTGCTTAGTAGTGTCCTCAGTTAATGGCACAGGGAGAAAGCAGCCATCTATATCATATCAGAACTCGTCTTTTAAGATCAAGTTTCGGTTGATGATTCCAAAGTGGGATGGTCATGGCAAAAGGACGATGCCACTTATTCAGCCAGGTCGATGAAACGTCCCAACTTACGACCTCTTTGGCTGCAGGAGTTGCCAGAAAGGAGGTGAAATTAACCACCAATCTACCTGGACTTTCCATCCGTCGTATCGAACTACGGCTTTGGAGTATTTCGGTTGCTTCTCTTGTTACACAGGTATTCTGATCTTTTTAATTGATATACATTCAGATAAAAAAAATCGTGTTTAGGAAAAGTTATATCTCATTGAGGTAAAGGGAAGTAACTGAAGAACTTCAAAGCCATAGTTTAATTCGAAGGACAGAAGTTAGGATCCAGTTCAGCATTATAGTTACATCGTAAATAGGTATCTGCAGAACAGTTGCAAATTATCCTGACTTGTTTTGCATTCTTTGCGTTAGCGCATTTTCAGGGTATTTAGTAACGGAACCTCAGGCTATAATGTACCATTCACTTCGCCATTGCCTTAAATTCTTGTAGGTCGATAGAATAAGCTTTAATCTTGTGAAAATTGATGTGTGTAGATTTTACGTAGATCAGTTCGTTTGTATGTGTGTATGTGTACCCATGTATTTGTGTGCAGGTGTGTGTGTGTGTGTGTTTTTTTTTATATATCTTAATCTATCTTAATCGATTTGTGATTTCGAAGTTCTTAAAAGCCGTTTACATCTACTTTCTCAACATATCGAGAACATGCACGCACCCACATACAATTGCACTAACAGCTATAGTAAACTTATATATGTACGTGAGTAAATCATAATGTTCACTTAATAATGGTCCCAAAGCGCAATAGTAGTGATGCTGGCAATTTCGATATGTCAAGTTCTAGGTTTAATAAAGAAAGAAGCACATCATATTTTGGGGTTGCTAATATCTACAGTAAGAACAAATCTTCCACCCATTATATGATTTTTATTACAGTACTAGAATATACCCGTCAAAAATGACGGGGTTCATGCGTGGATCGGCATTAAGGAGTCTAAAGCTTTTTTATTGGGTAATTCATTCTTAACAATTCAATTATCACAATTTTAAGCTTCTCAGAAGACTCAAATCAACTCGAGCTGTTTTAATGTGCAATCCGACGTAAAGTCTTTAGAGTTTCTGTGGCGTAATCTTCATTTCTATGTCATAATAGGAGGGTAAATTAACCAATGAGACCAGTACGCCAACCGAGAAGAAATCAGACAATCGCTTATTATATAATTATATATGTTATAATTGTTAGAAACCGTCAATCAAAATCTGTCAACATAAGTTTCTTCAGTTTTCAAGTCAGTTCTCCCTGGCTGGATAACTGCCTATATATGTGTGCATGTATGTATCACGCATACGGATTGCACCAATGAGGCAAAGGGACTGACAATTTAAACATTTACTACTCATGTCAACAAAAGGTTACTTTTGATGTTTCGAAATCCCTCTTCCACAAATAGGGTTTTAGTGAGGGGTTCAATATGCAATGTAAGTTTATGCTGTATTGATCACTTAATTAATGATTGGCAAACTATCAGAATGAGTATGTAACAAAAGTCCTGTTAGGATAGTTTATCTGTATGCAGGGCAGAGGCGAAAATGTTTCGTCCTTTTTGAATTCAAAAAGACTCATTGCAATGTGTGTTTTAGAAAAACTTATACAAAGTACACTTGCTCAGAAACAAAACAGATTTTATTTATACGTAAAAGCTTCAAGGAGAGACAAATTGTGTGTGTATCTATGTTGATGCAAGTAGAGTTTGTGTGTGTGTGGTCTTTTCGCAATATTAGATAAATCTCAAAACACACACCCACGTAATTTATAGGCCATGGCCGATTAATAATCCCACCAACCTACTTAGAGGCTTTTAAAGGGGTCATATTTGTTCTCTCATTTGTGTTTTGTTTGTTTTCAATTTCGATCCGCTGGTCGAAGGAGGATTAAAGTTGGTTGTTATTATTATAATTGTCTACCATTGTGTTATATTTAGCGTCGAGTCTTGTCTGTTGTCTTAAGGAGCGTCTCTGTTTGTTATTCTAATCAGGCAAACCAGAAAACCGGAAACCTAAGAACAAAAAATCTAAAATCTCGTTGAAAGTCTCGCCTATGGAGAAAATCTCACTATCAAAATACTTATCGCCCGAGAGTTACTGTTTTTTGTGAAAGGCTTGGATGGGTGAATGAACTCAACTTTATAAGCACTGGCTGATTATCAATTGATGGAGAAGTAAATCAGTCTTTATTTTTGGAGTCTCAGACTTATTTCACGATTTCAGCTTGAAATCATCATGAGGAGAATTGAACCACAACGTGCATTGTCGTCTGTTTATCTACCTCATACGTACGAAGAAACTGTATGTTCATTGAAAAAATATATTTTCCACTTTTATTGTTATTTGTGTTGTCTTCGTTACATGTTTGTTCATATGTAAGGCTCAAAACAGCCGATCTAGTAAACACACTTAAATAATACTTCTATAAATGGATGCTGTGCTTATTGTTTCAACGATGTCATTTTGACTTAGTCTCGCAGAGTACATTTTTATTCATTATAAGTTGTAGTCTGATTTTATAGTGCTACAACAGCAATGATTCAAAATTAAAAGCAACCGGCTGGATGTGATTCTTCAGACTTATCTCACGTATCGCTATTTCCACTATTCATCTTTATTCCTTGCGTACCGATGAGGGGCGCGTCGGGTAATGCCATCGTAGGGCTGACTCCATGATGTTTTGACAGTGCGAAAATTAAACATTTTCCGCTACTTTTAGCGCTATTCTTCAGCGATTTTAGCCTATCTTTGGCTATTTTCTTGGTATCTTTAACCATTAAAATGGCCATAAAAAGTTAGTGTTTTTAACACGTTTTTGCATTTTTTGACATTTTTTGATATCGATTCAGCGGGAAAAAAATTTGAGTTAGCAACACCTGAGTTAGCACCCCAACTGACACTAACCTTATGAACACTATTGATCTTTACTAATGCACATTTGCTAATGTGGAAGTAATTAATAAGAATAATATGTTGATTATAATATATTGATTCATTGATACAGAATAAAATATTGCTAATATCGTATTTGGTACCAAACAATGCGCATTTTCCCCTATTGTTTTTTCTTCTAAAAAATCACATTACACCACAAAAATCATGGTTTGGAGTAGGCTTGAGGGTTGAGGTGATAAATTCATAGATATCGAAACTTATTCCTGAATATTCGTATCTCGGGTGAATAAATCACCGTAGCCAGAACTAATTATCAACAAAAATCATCGAGAAAAAAATCTTCGACCAATCTTATCAAGAATTATCAACACAATTTTTAAAAATCATCTAAAAAATGGATCTTTTATCCCAAATTATTTTTTGAAAATAGCTCTTTCTTTTTTTTCTTCTTAAATTATCGAAAAAAAGGGTCTAGAATGACTTTTGATGGTGTCTAGTACAATTTCCAAAATTGTAGCCCCCAAAATGTAAACAGGGGTGTCTGGAGACACAAACAGACTCAGAAAAATCTGTAGCCCACTTTGCGGGTTAGTCGGTCATTTGTAGGGCTATGATGATTCGATATTTTTGCGTAAATATTTTTCCTTATCTGAACTCAACAAACTGTTACCAAAACCTTGTTGAAGGCAAAGGTTATGAATTGGTTATTTTGTTTTCTTTATGTATTCCCGGGTGAGGATGTACATTGATTAATTTCTTTTGGTCTTGTTTTGCACAAAGTGTAACTTACCGAATTTAATCATTATGCAATCAAATTCATAGTGGCTGGGATAATTATGAATTACCCACTGGTATTTGCGTAATTACTGGTCGGAGTTAGGGTCCAGGAAAAAGCCAGAAATTCCAAAGTGTTTCATCAAGACAAGAAGGCAATTCCCATTTTGAAAATTAGCATAGAATAATCTGACCCTATTTGGTCCTTTACTGAATTTAGACTCAAAGTCATGAATATTTTCGAGGGTGGATAAATATCCATGGCCTAATATAGCTGGATTTCGATCTGAAATGTTCACCGAATGATGCTAGAGCTATGCAATGACAAGAAAGGAGATCATTTTGAAAAATCTGCTGTGTAAAATAGAATCAAATAAGATATAAAAGAAATTCCACCGAACAATAGATATGGTCAGAATAAAATCAACTTATGACATCTCGGGCATTTTCCACAAGAAAACATCAAAATAGTGCGAAAAGAGCGTCTATATGTTATTAATAAACCTGGCATAATGAGGCCCTAAAAAGGTCAATTCCAAAAATAATGATAAAACATTTTTAAAAGGGGTCGAGAGGAGTACTGATGCCAATTTTCAAGTTTATAGACAAAACACCAGGGCCAGGAGTGCTGGAACACACAAATAAACACAATCATATAAAAAAGGATAGAACCATTTGTAATCTTTGATGGTTATGATTGTTCAGTAAAAAAAAGTTAGAAACTTAGAATTTGCAACATTCAATTCAATTTAAAAAATAGATATCAATGATTCTCCTTTTATGTAAAATAAATGCTTCTTTCATCATTATTACTACCGACCTTCTGATGTATCTACATATATACAAATATGACACGATCGTGCATTTTTGGAAGACGATGATTTATCAGATTTCACAAGAATTTACCATGTAAACTTTTGCAAGAGGTTATTGCGTAGTAAGTATCACAGATAAGAGTAGCTCAATTTGCTTATATTTACCCTTAGTAAAGGCTTCCAAGCAAAGGACAGATACCAAAGGTGGTGTAAAGTGCTAAAACGAGTCCATATCGATATGAAAAAAAGAGAAGTACCGAAAAAAACTAGACTGCATCGTTCTGGTACGTAAGCTATTCATTGGCTCATCAACTGTAAATCATAATTGTATTTTTTCATTAAATACACCTGTATCTTATTATCAACAAACTGTATAATCTATATCAATGTATTGCATTTAACCGTTTAATTCATATTTGATATTTATTCAATTTGTTCTGACAATCCTAGCGCTTTAAATCTGTGAGATGTACATAATTGACGGATCAGATGTGTCATTATCTATTATTAATTAATTGGTCCGGCAAAATGGATTACCCGTCATGGTTCTGAAAAGAAGGGTACCGGGGAAAAGTGATGTAAATGTAATACAAAGCCGTAGCAACTGATACTAAATAAAGTTTGTATAATATTTAGAGCAATTACAGAAATTGAAACAAAATATCACTTATCGATAAATGCATTAAAAGAAGTTTCCGTAGATAATCAAGCATATGATAGATATTATCATAAAGAATGAGGATATTCCTTCCGTTTTTAGAAACGACAAGAATTAAAGTAATTCAAAAAAAAATATTTACAAAAATTATTTCCAATTGTGTCCTTCATAAAATTCTGTTGCTGGAAAATAATTTTCTTTTGTCGCTACTGAAATCTTGGAATTATATGTAGTTCTTTCAAGTTTTGGGGTTTGTTTTATCGTAAATCTATATACTAAAAAACCAGATAACGTGAGTAAAATATTTCTTGCTATTTGAAATTTATACAAAAGCTAATCCCTCAGTGAATTATTGTAGGAGCAATGGCCAGCGATAATTAGTTAATCAACAATGCAGCGTGGAATAAAGTTTGAGCGACAGTGGATTAGGAATAGAAAAATCTGTAGGATCAAGTCAAGTGGGAAATATGCTCTATTTTGAACCTGTGTGTTTTCTTCTCCGAATGATAGTTAGGAAAATATCGTTATATATATTTTTTATACTTGGGAGTTGAGTTAATTTTATTAATGAACAGTGATCAATATCGGGGTTCGAGTATATGTAAATAGGCGTACATAGAAAATTCAGTTCTTCGCGGTGACTCTGACAATCGTCAACTACTCCTTAAACCATTCCACGAAAAAATGTTCGTTGTATTTGTGATGTTACGTAATAAGATAGGGGGGGAACGGTGATAGTTTTTTTTTTTTAATTCATTCGGTAATTTTTCCAAGTTCAATATTTCATCTTTTTTGACAAATGTCTTGAATGTGAGAAGTAGTAGAGTCTGTTGCCCTATGCATTAAATTCATGCAATCAAATGTAACAGAATGACTCTTGTTTATTTGATCTACAAGTATTATGTATTGTAGCACTACGTAACCAGTAGAAAAGGTTTTATTATCGTCTAAGTGGAGGAAGTAGGGCTAGTCTTATAAGCCAAGGCGGTGAAAATGCGTTGAGATTTCAGTCAATTATTGAATTGGCCTGATGGCTTTCCTTCTTGGGATACCTGAACCTTATAACTTGAGGTCAAACACTCACTGTCCTGAGTATGTAACAGAAGATTTGATCGGTTCCTCAGCTACTTTTTTTTTAGTTGACGCCTGACATCACGACTAACAACATGGAACTGCAGAGATCACATGCGAAACCGAGGCCGACAGTATACAAGATAGAGAAATAAACTAGACGAATTCGGAAAATACTGGCTCCGCGAGGCCCACGATAGAGAAGTGTAACGATTCCAGGGGAAGGTGTATGTCCAACGACAGACGTTAAAAGGCTGATGATGGTAAGGTTGGTCCTGTGATTGAGGGAGAGAAATTGAATTCACGCCCGCCACGTCTAAAGCAAATTTAAAAACTGAAGATCTGGAGAGAGAATTTTTTTTCTCAACAGAAATTTCGCAATTTTCACATTGAGTTTGTAGGATAATGTGATCATAGCTACACTCTCTTCTCTGAGTACATCGACACATGTTGAATGTTTTGAGTGTCACACAATTAATATGTTATGTCCTACGGTGAAGTGGCCGCTCTGTTAGGTCGTGTACGGGACTACTAATTAACAGATTATAGGTCACCATACCAGATGAGAAACTACGGTTATGACAAGCAATTATCGCCTAGATTGGCCATTGTCAAAAACACAGACTCACTTTCAAGACATGTGGCGCTATTGTTAAAGAAAATAAAATGATAAGTTGAAATTTTTTAAAGAAATCTATCGTCTGTTTCCTCCACACGCCCTCCTTTATCCATGCAGTTCTGTTATCGAACTACAGGGATTATCGACAGTGTTCAATCATTCTTATTTGATCGTCATTGATTGACCTTATTTAGTTAGGGTTCCGTAATGAATCGGTAAAGTCCTTAATGTGGAATTGTATGAAAGCGCAGTCATGTTTATCTTTTATGTTACAGAAACATTTTATTACCGATATAGTATTTTCCACTGGATTAATCCTGAAGCTGATCTTGGTTTGAAACTGATTTCCTCGAGACTGGTTTCGTTTATTCTGTCTAATTCATTTTTGTTTGGTTTATTAGCCTGCATGTTGGTTTATCTATGAAGTTTTCTTTATGTACGTGCCTGGATTGACATCATGGTGGGAGTATTCAGACAGTATGGCTGATCTGGGTAATACGCATCTCATAAAGCAGGCTGTACATATCTTATATTTCCTCAATGTCTTGCAACCAATTCAATGCTGTCGTTAGTTATTTGTTAAAATTTGTTCTTTTAGTGACCCAACAAAAAGTGAGAGAAGTAGCTTATTCTTTGATCCCCCCCTTTTACAATTTTGTTATTGATCATCACTAACACAGTATGCTGACGAAAGACGTTGATCATATTTTAGTGTTCCTGGAATCATCCTATAATCAGCAGCTCACAAAACCATTTCACGAGCAATTGCAATGTACAAAGGGGGAGTTATCAACGGACTAGAAATGAAATCAATACGTTGGATATATCTAATACCTTGCTTAGTCAGGCATGTCGGGCACCCGAATGAGAATCCATACTTATTTTATTGAGCTGTCATAATTAGGATTTGCAGGGGTTTCCATTTGACAATGAGCATAAGTTTTCGGTACCAGTAAACGGAATATTGCTTTTTAGGTCTCAGGCCATTGAAAGATTTCTCTATTTCATCTTATTCTGAAGCCATTGTTTTGTTATTGATTTTAGATTTATAAATGCAGTCGCTGTTGGTCTAAGTCTTTCTTGTTTTGGTAGTGAGTAGACTTGTGTTTTGTGTTTTGTTTACGACTGATCTATATTCATTTATGGGAACATGCGTAGATCAGACTCAGAGACCAAACGAGAAATCTGCATGCTGTGACAAGAACTAATAAACAATCTGGACATCACTGGGCAATTTCTATGCATTGTGAGTGAAAGAATACGTCTTTCAAAGCTTTCTTTGTTGCATCGATGACTGGATTTATTTATCAAAAATGTTTTCTTGCAAAAAAATAGGGGGATAATGTAAATAGTCGCCTTTATGAAATCTCAGTAAAATGCCGCTTAATTGTTAATAAGTTTTACATATTTCAAAAGATAATTCCCCAGAGAATTAAATTCAGTTTAGCTTCTTTTTTTTTCAAAAAAATCACCGCTGCTGCAGGAGTTGAAAGTACGGAAAAATATGGAACACGATTTGCTCCAGAGCAAGACGACTACTTTGGGATACTACGCTGAGCTTAGTCTGGTACAGGGCCACAATAGTAGGGTGCCCGGTGAAAATAGGACTCACTGAAGTAGCAAGGGTTTGTGAAACTAGATTGTTAACTAAGCATCATTGTTTTTATAGGCCGTAAACGATTTTACACTTTAAGAAATTGTCAATTTGATTCTCCCAACCAAACATAATGGAATATTTAGATGCTTACTGTGAATATTGATTGGTCAGTCACAGATTCCTTTCGTTGTTAGACACTACTTTCAGGGAGAAAAGTAGACACCCTTAAACTGCTGCAGACCCGAAATTATCAAAGAATTGGAAGATAAACAGAAAACAAGTATTTTGCCGTCATGAAGCGATAAAATTTTAGTAAGAAAATTCTGATGTATTCAATAAAAATGTTTTGATAATTGTCTATGGTCTTGTGATACAAGCTGGAATAAATTTATTCCTCTCGTTCGTGACATTGGACTTTTCTTAAATAGACAGGTATACAATTCTGTCATGCCGAGAAGAGAAATATAAAAAAACAATGCAAAGTATCTAACCTTTAAAAACTCCGTAATTTATTCAATTCTAACTCATCAAATATGTGTCTGATCAAAAAATGATTGAAATAATTGCAACTAATTTGAGAAGTAGCTAAAAAAATGCAACAAAATGTATGGCCATTTGCAAAACATAACATTTTAAGTATTTTCGTGCTCACTGTGTCTGCTAACAGTTAGTGATTAGAGTTATGAATATTTTTTTGTTGTGATAACAGCTTCGAAGTTGATAAAGATTACAAATAATGATGGAACGTAAATAATCAACATTTTGATGATAAATGATTACGACGCCATTCGTTGTTTTCTCCTTTTTACAGATGTGGTCTAACAAGGCGCTAACCGGAGAAAATATGAAAAATGGCGGAGTTAATCCTAATGTCGTGAAGGGACGCTCCCGTCATGGTTCCTTGGTTGGACAAACGCAATGGCGACCAAGAGTGATAACAGTTATCAGCAACACCAACCGGGAACTGAGGGAAAGGCTTATTCTTAACCCCAAAACGATGCAGAACTTCGAAGAACTTCCTCTGTGGAAAGGGCGACCTGTTAGAGCTCTGTATACAATACAGCCTCCATACCTAAAAGTAAAATATATTTGATTGTATTTTTTATAATTCTAGCGCTTCGTTCGTTCTCGTTTCATTTTATCAGGTTGTTATGAATGACTTGTCGTTTTTTACTAGGAAGATGAAAAACGATACATACAAAAACAAAAAAAAGGTATGATCAATTTGAATATAACCTTTCCCCAGCGATTCTTTAATGATAAAATCATTAAAAATGCGCATTGTGGTTTCTCTACATTTTAACTCTTTATTACGGATACAAAATTTAAAATGTTTGAAAATATGATAATATGTCTCAGGCTGCTAAGATGTGTGATGTCTGACAATGTTATGAAGCATTTAATTCACTTCATGTGGGACTCATTTTTCCAACTTTTTAGCTGTTCTTATTACCTTAAAATATGTGATATTGTCGCTGTTGAACTCTTAGAGTCTTCGAAATTGCTCAAACCGTTGTTTATGGGTCGTTAGCCACTGCTGTTGATGATTCTTCATCCTCAAGAATAGGTTTGGACCTCTCTCAAGGTTTAATTAATTTAGTGTGTGTGTATATTCATAACAACAGAAACAACCCTACTTACCAACCTATATGACGTTATCTATAAGGATCCTAGTATAAAATTGCGTCGAATATGATGGCATAATGGATAGAAAGCAAAACAGGGAAAGCTCGAGCTGCACCGTTAAGAGAGCTCGGACGAGCTGCCTTGAACAGTGAGCGACAAAAATCCCCTTCTGGGACATGCGTCTTATAGATCAGATAATATAGAATCTCATATCAGCCATAATTGATGCCCTGGATCTACCTTCTTCCTAAACTGCATATTCTAAAGCCTTTTCCTTAAACTCTATATACTGAAGACTTTTCCTAAACTTTACACTAAAGTCTTTTCATAAATTGTACATAATAAAGCATTTTCTTAAAATGCATTTACTAAAGCTTTTCATTCCAGATAAATCCTTTCTTTTATAAAAGAGAGCTAATGTTTTTTTTTAATGAAAGGTTGAGAGCTACTCGCAGCTTTTCAGGGATTTTAAGGATCACCACACATTCTTAGCGTGCGGAGAAGAATTGCCACTTGAATTAACCAATCAGGCCCTTTCAGAATCGAGCAGTTCCGGAATTGATTCTGTGAATGGATTCCATGATATTCGAATACCAAAAAGAGCCCAGATACACGGTAAGTTTATTTTCATTAGACATGGATACATTCATCCTTATTAGGTCTTCTACTACTCTGGTCCCGTTGGACAACGCCGTTTTCAAACGGAATTAGGACCGTTACAAATCGAGATGACAGGAAATATTGGAGGTTTTGCTAATATTCCAGGTTTAGAGGGCTTACTTACCTCGAAAATTGACATTCGAAATCGTAGATTTTTACCTGGGCACGAATGAATACTGACAACTGAGAAATACTTGGTTATCTCAACTACGAAGCAGGTCAGGTTTTTCTGTATGAATACGTCCCCTCAAAATCAAGTGGTTTAAATTGTTCATGTCATCTGCAGTAGGAGCTAGGTGATGATGTACTTTCCCGTTGTGAGTGACATCAGTATTGTATTCTCATTCAGTTTTTAGAAGTTAAACAAATATAGATAAACGATAAAAGTTCATCTACGTTTTCGTGAACTGACATCAGAAGCTTATTTATTAAGTTTGCACCATTTTTTATCATCAGTTCTTGTAATATCGCAACATTTAAAGTGCTTAAAGTTAATATGATTGATTTTACTTTCAGGGGCAGCTTTGCCAAGCGTTCCACCCATCAACGAAGACTTGAGTAAAAACCGGAACGGTGTGCCAAAACCATTTAGCGATCGCCCTTTTGCACCAAGAACAGGTGCCGTCAGGGTGGAGATATTAGGACAAACTCGAGGTCAGTAACTGCTTTTTTTAGGTATCTTTGAGGTATCCTTGCCTATCTATAAGAGGCTCTGTCCGTCCGTCTGTCGTTAGGCCTGTCCCCTTCTTGACTCTAAACTGTTTTATGTCAGATTTACTTGAAACTTGGTAGTAAGGTGTCACCTTGATAAGGTGCTTCTTCCACTTAGGGTCACATGATCTGGCAATGATGATATTTAAACATACGGATCCCCAAAAATAAACAAAATAAGTTGCTTTTTCTTTTTCTCGCCGACAAGAAACTCAATTCGTGGTGTTAGTTTGGAGTCAACAGAAATTATATCTTAGAGAATCAAACCATTCAACCTTTCTCCTGAAAGGTTAATCCTGTGTATCTTTTTAGCTAGATTCCTGACCACTAGAGTTGTCTTTGCAAGTTTGCAAGAAGAGCCTAATGCCGTCAAAACTTTGAAAAAGGAGATCTATATCAATATAGGACATACCATTCCCGGGTCATAACCAACGGGAATAGGAATGTCAAGTTTATCCCCCCAGCTTTTGGAGTTAAGGTAAAGAATTAGGGGTAAGAATTTTATTTTCGTGGTGACTAATTACGGAAGATATCCAGCATCTGCTAAGTTTTCGGCTACAAAAAGAAAATAAAGAAAATTTGATTCGATCTTACATACTTTAAATGCATTTTAGGCTTCCATACTTTGAAATTATGAACTTTACCTTTCGGTGGACAGACAAAAAAGACCTGTTTTTGTAATTCTTGAAAATAACAAATTACATGTATGACAAACTATGTATTAAAACAAAGCTGAAAGTGAGGTGGTGCTTGATCAAACACACACGCGCGCGCACACGTATACACACACACACACACACACATATATGTATATATATACGTATGTATGTATGAATGTATGTATGTATGTACGGATTACGGATTAATAAACCTAGTTTCCATACCCTCTCACTCCTGAGTCTGTCTCACTTCCTATAGTTCAAATTATATATATATATATATATATATATATATATATATATATATATATATATATATATATATATATAGTCTAGAAAGCTTTACAGCTTTAAAAACTAAACATTTTTCAAAACATTTTGTGTCAACAGTCTCTTATATCCCAATATCTGTCAATGTAATTTATGTAATTTTCTTCCGTGTTTTTTCCCTGTTTTACATATACTTCCTTATTACGGTACTATGTGTAATTTTTCTCTTGTTGGGATCATCAGTTGTTTACTATGTAACCGTTTCGGGGATTTTAAAAACAAAACAGATATATTAACATGACACCCAAGCAGTACTGATCAAGCACCACCTCCCTTTTAGCTATGTTTTAATATATAGTTTCTGTCATACGTATAATTTGTTATTTCATATAGGGTATCATCGCGTGTATATGGATATCTTTTTATATTACACATCATTAATTTTTCTGAAATAGGTTTCACTTACATAGGTTACCCAAAAAAAGAATTTAACGATGAGGGATCAGTAAGAACAACAACAGGCATGACTCGCTGTTCATGTCACTTCTATTGATTGTTCACCCATGTGATTATTAAATCCGCTGTGTCGGTTTTAATCTCGGACTGCATGCAAACCAACTTATGACATCATCTTTAAGAATACTAATTACACAGAAAAACTTCTTCCAGTTGATTCTCCACCAACATATTTGAATTTTCCCACGTCTGTATACTTTAACGTTTTCGTAGATACGATAAGGAGTAAAACGCGACCGAATACATACACCTCTCCAGCTTCGTTGGTAGAGGTTGAAAAGTTTGTTCTTTCATTAAATTGTCAATTGCTAATTGAGTACACTGTGTCTATTGTAATCATAAACATTATTGTCAGACTCCTGTTTGACTGTATTTCCGGTTGTCACAACAGTGACAATGACCTTACTAAAACTCTAGTTGCGTCATGACGGCACGAATAAGAGTTGCGTGTGCCAAAACTGATGACGAATTCACTCCCTCAACTCAGGTCGACTTGTTTCATTACAGGAATTACTCATAAAGGAGTTGAAATGAGATACGTATTTTTTTAATAATATTATGTGGCGAAATGAATTCTGTTTTGTTAACTTTTTAGATTTTAATGAAGCAAGGGAGTATCCCCCAGCGTAACCAAGCTCGTGTTATTCATTTTTTATTTCGTTTTGATTTTGAAATATAAGTATATTGATCGATAGTAATTTGAAATGAATGTCCAATTTTATCTTTTTTGCAGAGTTTTATCCTCCAACAGTCTATGATGCTATAGACGATGGTAGTAAACCTGATAAGATGCTTACTCTCCAGTGGGTGTATCCTTTCACGGTAGTATATGATTCAATAAGACTAAGTCCGAGTCTGTCTCGTGACTGAGATAGCTGAATAATTCCACTTGGTGGTAGAGGCCGGTGTTCTAATCAACATAAAACATCAGGATTTCAAAAGCTGATTTTCGGGGGGAGGGGGTAAGGACTATCCCCAAGGCTGGAACTAGAAGCATTTCATTTCCAATGAAATTATGAGCCACGAAAATCCTCCTTAAACTTACTCTTAGTCTGAGTTTAATGATGTTGAAAAATGATCAACGTTTATTATTACGGAATGAGAAATTTCAAATCAAATGGAAAGTCATGTAAGGGCTATTTTTGCCTTCATACATAAGAAGCCACTAATTATAATTACGAATAATGTTATCAAACGGTTATTGTAATGGAAAATTAGTCGGTTCCAAAAACATTATTTAAAGTGATCACAAAAAGCTTCCTCTATATATCCTGCGCTTAATGTTATTTGTCGGTTATTGTTATCGAAAGATAAGTTTCCTTCTCGAAGCGATCATAAATTGTAGCTTCTTCTATAAATACATATCAAGCTTAGCTGAGTAGCTGTATGGGTATTTACTAAAATTTGCTTAATTTGAAGATTATATTGCACCATACGGGGGCTGGCCCACCTGCCTTGAGATTTAGCACTCGAAATCTTTTTGCTGTTGTTGTTGCGTTTTAGCAAGCTCGAACAATAATATCGGGCACTGATATGAAATAGGATACAAACTTAAGACTTGAGACAAATCCTTTTATGCAATATAATGCTTGGGTGATTTTCACATGTAATACTTAGCTTTGTCATTTAAATTTCAATATAAACTGAATATTTACTGCACTGATAGGAAAGTCTATTCATTTGAAACCCTTTTCTGATAAAAAATATTACATACCATTGTTTTTACATCGACATTTCGCTAAAATCCTGTGATATCTCAGCATTAAACGTAGACATTAGAGGGTGCTGAAACTCTCCTCTTCAAATACAATGAAAAGATATTGAATAGGAGAACAGATCTATGAAGTGTAAAAACTGAAGTCTTTGAAGAATATTGACCGCATGTCAAGGTTTAAAAGAGAGAGAGTCATTTTTTTTTTAATTCTATTCTAAATGATCTCTGCATGATTCCTTAGCTTTGAAATCCCAGATATGGGTACCGCGGCCATGATACCAGGTATAATCTTTTAATTTTACCTTCTACCGAGGAGCTTGTTTATTACGTGGGAACTGTGGTTGTGCTTTTTGATAGAGTGAATGTTATTCAGAGACATTACATGGGTCACACCGAAGACATTACGTGGTAAGTTCCAACTTGGATACATTTTTCTATTTTTATTACTTTGTTATGAAGACTTTTTAAAGGTATCATTATAGGAATTATTTGTGTAATCATCAATATTTTTATCGATTCCCCAGACTTTACCAATCATACGTATATATTAATTACGTATACGAATATATACATGTTTCTATGAGTTAGGACTGGAGTAATTTTGAGGACAGTCGTCAACTAAAAGTTGTACTATTCAGTGAACTGACTGCAAAACAAAAAAAAATCGCAAGGTTCAAGTAATTACTGACAAGGACTCCTTAAAGAATACCTTCGTCTCTTCACTACCACCAGGGAACAATATAAGCTGCTGCCATTGAAACATGGCGACGGTCTTCCAGACAAACACCTAGAAGTGACACAGCCGTGAAAATCGACTTAAAGTAAAAAATAAAAAAAATTTTTAAAAATCAATCCTTATCATCCTTCTCAAAGCTTCTCTGACAGCTGCCATCTCGTACTGGCCCTTATCAGCTATCAGCTTGCTCTCACTAGAAGTAGAAAACTTTCTTCTTCGTCTACGAAGTCAAATTCAAAGCCAACTGAAATGATATCTTTCTGAATAGTTGCTGCAGTGTGTCGGTAAGCTAGATCTCTCAAGCCATTGATGATAATTCTGAAATCATATAGTCATGTTTGTCAGACCAATCATATGACTAGATGCAGAACGTCCGACTGAAATTGTTTGTATTCATTTTTCATTTATGCAGTTAGAAAAAACATGAATCTACTTCTCCCTGTACTCTATCAGTTTTCCATACATATTGAAAAAATATCTCGTCATTGGCATGCCACGATGACTGACGAGTGAGCACTTAGACAAATCACTCATCCAAAACTACCCTACATGCTCAGGCTCATCATTGGAAAATTTTACTTACCACAATCACATTCAGATATTACACCTGAAGAAGGTCGTAGAATGAATTGATTGAAAGGCTGTGTTAACACAAACAACAACGAGGGGTTCGTCCGAAAAACTCTTTAAATGTTAATGACTCGAAACTGTTGACAGTAATCCTCCTGTTCAGCCGTTTTATTCAATTCACTATTGAACACCTTTTATAAATCCCCCCCCAGATACCTTTTATTTTCAGGTGTTCTTTTCTAATAGCTACGTCTTCATTCCTTTATTCATTAGTCTTGCGATGCACCCGAATCAAAAGTGGCTCGCGACAGGGCAACAAGCGGGAAGTAACCCTCAACAACAGGTAAAATATAGATTATTCTTTATTCCAGACTTACACACATATATAAACTAAAACACTGATGATCCCAACAAGAGAAAATTTACACACAGTACCATAGTAATATAAGTATATACAGAACGTTACAAAAACACTGTAGAAAATGACATAAATCACATTAACTGATATTGGAAAAAAAGTCAATTAAGTGACACAAACTTTTTGGGGGGAAATGTTTTTAAAGTGTTTTAAGCTGCAAAGCTTTCTAGATTATATATACATATATTATTATTATTATCATCATTATTATTATTATAATTATTATTAGCAATCTAAAAATTTTGTTTAAAAAAATCATTTTAGCTTGGCTCTGACATTCTATATTCATCCCAGTGTTTGGTTTCCTAGTTAATAAACTTTAAAGCATTCTCTACAATTTTCTCGTTTGTTTCTTAGTTCCAAGCTGCTCACATTCGAATCTGGGACAGCAGGATGTTAAACACATACGCCATTATTGGACTTGGGACGCTGAAGGGTTCAGTATGTTCTCTGGGATTCTCCATTCAAGTAAGTCAATTTATTCAATATTTCATCGAACTTTTTTTTCAATTTAAAATAAACAGACACTCTCCCGTGTATTTACGCCATCTGGTGAGCTTGTATACTGTGTGACCGTTGCATTCAAAATGACCAAACCTGTCCACTCTTCACATCGCATGCAGTTTGGTTTTTGTTGTTTTGTTTTGTTTTTGTTTTTTTGTTGTTTTCTTTTGCAAAAGATCGCATTACCCAGGTCTGTCAGTCCTGTGTAGTTCATATTTGTCTTCCTGACATCTTCTGCTTTTCTCTGTTCAAATGGGGGAGATTTCAGGCAGTGCACATGATTGAGGAGAACACGAGGTGGTCGCTGATGGCGACTGCTGAAAAGAGGAAGTGACACGTGAAAAAATGTAATTGTTCCCAAAGTGAGTACTCTGAAACTAAGACACCATTGCCTTAAGTGGGTTATTTTTTTCGTTAATACTAAATGGCTGGATATCCTGCCTTAATCTTAGATTACAGACGATATGACTGGGAATTGTGACCACCAGATAACTTACAAAGAACACATCGTTGTTTCTTTGTTTCTGGTAGCTCAACGAGGTAAATAAGCAGGTACTTCATTTTGATGTCTTGGATGTCGCAATTACGGACAAGATTTAAGATTTGAGTGACTTTGATAAAAGTCCAATTGTTATGACGAGAAGACTAGATCGGAGCATTTTCGAAACGACACGTTCAGTTGTGATGAGTACCTATCGGAAGGGGTCCAACAAAGGAAAAACGCCTGACGAGGCATTGGAAAAATGCCAAGAATGGGAGAAGTTAAAGGAAGCTTCCCAGCCAAGTACAAGTCAACAGAAAGACTACTGTGGGCTGAAATATAGATAGCGTTAATTAAGGTGAAGGAAAGAATGCATCACAACACACAGTACATCGATCCGTGTTGTGTATAGAGCTGTATAGCAGCAGGCCAGTCGAAGTATCCATACTAACCCATGTCCATCACTGAAATCGTCTTCAATAGGAACGTGAGCATCGGAAATCGACCTTTTATGGGAAACAAAAATCAGGTGGAGACAGTGTAATGGTCTGGGCAATGTTCTTCTTGGAAACATAGTCCTATCATTCGTATGGAAGTGTACCACCAACCTGAACATTATCGAAAACCAGGTACATCCCTTTATGGAAACAGTCTTCTACGCTGACAGTGGTATATTTCAAAGGGATAATGCACCCTGTCACACTGGACAAATTGTACAGGAATAGTCGCAAGAACTTGAAGGAAACTTCGCTGTGTTGTCCTGGGGAAGGGTTGAGGCTGATGACGTGAGCAACTCAGCCTCGCTTTGATTCTTATCAAACTCAGGTCATCACTTTAGAGCCTGTTTACTCAGAACTGAAGCCAATGGTAATCTCGAAACACAAAAGACAAATCCTAATCTATTCATAACAGACTTATTTTTGGATTTTTCTTCTATTTCAGAGTAATGGCGATTTCCTGCAGGCTGTGGATGAACATGATCTTCACGTTCTCCGGGTTTGGGACTGGCAGAATGAGAAACTCATTGCTCAAACAACGGTAGGTTTAAAATCTCAGTACTTTGATGAGAAATCTATATCAAATCAACGCTTTCGGGGACTAAGTCATACGTTTGTACGTTGCACTCTTCGTCAAGAAAAGGCCAGTCTCCTAAAGAAAAGACTTCGTAGGTGTGTGTATAGATATTTGATAAACTTAACTTAGTGGAGAAGAGATTAGGAAGATAGCGTTGTGTCAATCTTTACAGGGATGGAATCTTGACTGCGTCTAAAATCATCATCAAAAATTATAAAATTTATTTTGGGTTCGAACATCGATTACAGACCCAACTATCACAGCGTCGATGTACATCAAATGGTTAAAATTCCGCT
>OY735199.1:7288730-7876230 GCA_963457665.1 Thysanoteuthis rhombus | reverse complement strand
GTTATCAGTTTATTCTTTTTTTTTAGGATGAGGCGACTAGAATCTTGACGTGTGTGTGTTTCTCTGCCATGGGTGATGTTATCGTGGGAGACTCAACCGGTTCCATTACTGTTTGGACCCGAGAGGATGATGATGAAGAAGAAGATATCTTTATTTTAAACAGATATTTCACTGACAATATCAGACCAAAACATAAGGTGTGTACGTTATGTCTAAGAAGAAAAAACGTGCAACTGAATATTTGATATTTATCTCAGTTTGTCCACTAAAATAATTTGATACAATCTGGTCAAAAACATAGTGGATATTTTATGTTCGTAAGAGCGAGTGAATTTCCATTGTTGTTGTTGTTGTTGTTGTTGTTTGTTTGAGTGTTTGTGTGTTGTCATAATGAAGCGTCTATTCTGAGTTTGCGTTGTAACACAATGAATACTTTTAACGAGTATATTCATAGCATAAGTTTTTTAGTCTTACATATGGGTATCGGGGTCATCAATCATCGAAATGATGGTTGGTATTGTTCTGGTTGAAGAATGGGCGGCGCAAAGATATTGTTGAAAACAAAGGATTTTACTTCTACGTGGTTTGGTGTTAGCACCACTAGCTGACGTCACTGAAGATGTTGAAAGAGGAAGAGAAATAAATGTATGGAGAGAATGCTCGCAAGGTACGGATGTAGACGTAGAGATGAAAGAAAGTAGAAAAGACACCTACAAATACTTGGATGGACAAATAAAACATACATTTAATACCTGAACATGAATAACGATACAGGACTAAAATGGAAATACATGTAAGACAACGTGGATACGGTCATGTTAAGAGAAGAGACAATGGGAGAGAGCTTCTAAGTGAAAGCAGGGAGCTTTGGTGCCATGATAGTTGCTGTCGTCGGAGTCGAAGTGGAGGTGCCTGAATTGCTTTTGAATCCATAAGGCTTGGAGCGTACCAAGGAATGATTATGGACAGCGAGTTCAGGGTGTATGCTGGACTACCAAGTTGCGTGCAATGTGTTTGGGATCACGTGTGAGCAACTTAGGAACCATTCTCTGACGATGGTAGATACATGACGGATAGACTATGTAAGGCAGAGAATACGTGACGTTTAATCTATGTGCGCTTCCCGGAATAAGGAGAATTAGAAGACAGATCATCGTGACTATCGGGTAGTGAAAAGCATTGCCATCTCATTCATAAGAGATAGAGGTGCATACGCGTTTGGGGCTAGTGGCAAGTAGCTGTGCGTATGTGAGATGCATCGGCATCGGTGAACTAGAATAAGCAAAGTTAGTACAGAGGTTAGTCACAGTAAAGAAATGATGAAGATCGGATCAGACAAGAGGCAGGCGAAATTATACTGATCTTAGAGAGGAGGAAAGAGAGAGAGAGAGTAACCGGCTAGAATTGCCGAGGCAAGTGAGTGTTTTAACACGTGTGTTCAGAGTTTTTATCAGGGGTCGTTGTAGGACGTGCCATTTTTAATATCTAGCAAAAAGGGGGGTTTCGTGTTTAATTCTTTACTAAACATAAAGGGTGCGTTACAACAAAATTTGGGCTTAGAATAATCGTTTCACCTTATTAATAATAAAAAAAACAGACTCTGTTCAGAACCTGCGTCGCTGAATATACAATTTTAACAACGTTTATTTCTGTAATGAAAATACTAATGGTATGTTTTTAAAAAAATTTTCTTATTAACATTTTAAGTTAATCCCCGTTAAAACATCTGAAACGAAAATAGTGATTGCATCAAAAATGAAAGGGAAAATATCGTCCGAATTGTAATATGATTCATTACCAAAGGAAAAAGCTGTAAACATATGTGTATGAAGTGAGTACATTAGTGATGAACATAGCTTAGTCTGCTCTCTTCTTTTTCTATCCTTCTTTCTTTCTTTATTTATTTATTTATTCATTTATTTATTTATTTTTTAATATTTCATTTTTTACCCCGAGAATATTTCTAAGTGAGGAATGATATAACGTGGTAAAACAAAAAAAAGAAATAATTTCTTTTTCTTTCTTTCTCTTATTATTACCCCTATTATTATGATAACAGCTTTCTTTCTTTGTCAGAAACGCTGTCTATCTCTGTTCGACTGCTCTCACTTCGGATCACTCAGTTCCTTACAATGCTATAACCCTATTCAAATTTGGTATTAACATGAAAGTTTTGCCGTTCTTAGAACTGTGGAATTATGTTGCAGGTACAAATGCTTATCGATGTTTTCTGATGACATGTATTGTTCATTGTAATAGAACGCCATTTTTGGGATGATCACCCTACAAGATGGAACACTGCTGACAGCTGCCGGTAGAGAGATCAAAGTTTGGGACGTAATGGATTCATTCAAACTTATCAAGGAACGGGCGGTAAGAAATAAGTATTTCATATGTATGTGCATGTGTGTGTGAGAGAGAGATCACATGCACACGCGTATACACACACGCGTACACACACACATATATGTATATATGCGTAAATATGCCATATTTTTATTGTAAAAATAGAGCTGGTATAATTATTACACCAATCATTTACGGGAAATTCTGAGTAATTTTCTATAACAATATCACTGCTAAGATGGAAGTTCGTGAAACAATTTTGTTTCAGTAACTATTTCTATAACAATGTATATATATATATATATATATATATATATATATATATAAATGTTATACCTATCCCCGATATCGAGCACTCTTCATTCATAGATAACTTTGACCCTCAAAAAATAATTTCATATATAGTTTTAAAAGCTTTACAGCTTTAAACATTAAACGTTGAAAAACTTTTTTTGAAAATCTTTTTGTGTCACATCAGTCACTTATTTCCGAATAATTATCAATGCAATTTATGTAATTTACTTCAGTGTTTTTCCCCTGATATACATATACTTTGTTATTATGGTGCAATGTATGAGTTTTCTCTTGCTGAGATCATCAGTTGTTTACCATCTAACTATTTCGGGGATTTTAAAACTGAACAGTTTTCGCGGAGTATCTTTATAGTTGATCACCAATTATAGTAGTATATGTTGGAGGAATGGATTGGGCAATGATGTTAGAGACAAAGGATTTTGTCTAGTCGTAGTTTAGTGTTAGCAGTGACGTCACTGGAGACGAGGGAGGAGAAAGTAAGATGTACGAACAGAATGCGTGCCAAGTATGAACGTAGATGCTAAGATGAAACAAAGTGAAAATGGACACGTAAAAGTATTTTGATGGACAAATAAGACGTACATTTAATATAGGAACATTAATGACAAATGATGAATGAAAATCAAATACACATAATGATATCATAAATCTGATCGATCGCGTAGAGATGAGAAGAGATAGAGAAAGGTGGGGGCTTTGTTGTCTTTGATAGCACAGATGTCGGAGTCGGAGCAGAGTTGTCTGAACTGCTTTTGAATCCATAAGGCTTGGACCGTACCAAGGAATAAATATGGAGACTGAGTTCAGTGTGTGAGCAGATCTGCCAAGTTGTGTGTTCAACTTGGGGTTATTCTCTAACGCTAATAGACTCTCGACGGACAGACCATGAAAGACAGAAAACATGAAGTTTTATCAATACGTGTTTCCCGAAGTAAAGAGAATTTAAAAGAGATCGTCGTGACTCTGGGATATCAAAAAGCAATGCCATTTCATTCATGAGAGGTGATTACGCGTTTGGAGTACGTGTTGATGACATAGTTGCACAGCTGCGTATCTGTGCGTATGTGAGATGTCTCAACATCTGTGAAGTGAAATGAGCAAAGTTAGTAAAGATTCAGGTCACGGTAGAAAAATGGTCAAGATCGGATCGTCTGGGCGGTCGGCGAAGTAATATCGATCTTAGAGAGGGGGAAAGAGAGAAACAGGGTAGCCGGCGACATTCCATCTAAGCCAAACTATGTAATTACATCCGTGTATAAGTGAATCTTTGTTGGAAAAAAACTGCCACAAAATTTATGTATGTATAAATATATCCAAGAAAATCATGAAAAAAATTTGATACAACTGATCTTTTAGGGAAAGTGTGTTTCTTGCATTGGAAAATATAAGGTCCATTCGGGGACATTTGGTGTAGAGTGATGCTAACGAAATAGGTATGAAAGCTAATCAGACAAACTATTTGCTTGTTCGTGGGTTCAATTCTCACGAGTGTCCCATTGTTTTGACTTTGTTGAAGACTAACCCATAATAACCCATCGTAACACCAGTGCCAAATCAACTTTGGATCTTCTGGAAGGCCCCTTTTACAGATTCATTTAAAAAGTTTCAACTCATCGAGTGTACTAAATGACATCTACTGAGCATCCGGGCATAGTTACATGACTGTTGGTCAATTTTAACGATCAAGTATGTTCTATATTCACCATAATGTTCCTCGAAAAGAGATGGGTCTGGGTTCTTATGGGTTAAGCTAAGCTTGGTGAGTATATATATATATATATATATATATATATATATATATATATATATAATTATCATCCAGGTATACCTTTGTAACTTTTAATTTTCTTGGTGTCATTGGTTTATTTCTTCTAGCTTCCGGAATCGATCAGCAATATCCGGGCACTTGTCATCCAAAATACCGGCAGCACAGATGGCGCTATATACCTAGGCACAACCAAAGGATACATATGGGAGGGCTTCCTACAGCACAAGTTTACGCCAGTTGTTCAGGTAACCTTCTGTGACGATATCGTAACTGAGCAGGTAAAATAACACAATGCGTTCACGACCCAGAAAAATAATCCCACATAAAGAAACGTCTGCGTGGACTAGGAACTGCTTTATGAGATCGCTAAGTAAAGAAAAGATTATTGTATCATCTGATGTTGTAAATCTGGCAAGCCCAATCGAATAGCTTGTACCACTTAATGCGTCGGATTCACAATAATTCATGATTCTGCACTAACAATGTAGATTTAAGTGTGTATAAAAGTTTTTCATATGGTACTGTAACTCTGGATATTTCGCTGACATACTTCACTTTTTAGATGATTTATCATCATGAACTTCATAGATTTCTTTTCTTTTTTTTTTCACCCTCAAAATCTGTTGTCTATGGAATAAGGACAGCTATTCATTGTGCAGAAATTGAGGCACAAAGTAACTGTAGCTGAGAGAAACATCTATTATTCTGAACAGTGTTGAAATTGGAACACAACGTAACTGAAGCCGACAGAAACATTCATTTTTTTGACATTGTTTGAATTGGAGTATAATGTAACCAGGAGAAACCTTGATTTGGCGTCTGGAGAAGGAACTGTCAAGAACAGTCGCAAAAATGTCCTTCTAGATAGAGGGCCTCGATGAAGACATACGAATGCCATAAACGACGACTTGTTGAGAAAAATCGTAGCGTATAACTCGATAATAATAATTCAGGTTTCTCCTATGACTACTTCCGTCAGTTTACGCCAATAGAAGCGTTAAAGTAATTCTACATGAATTTAAAGATAATCAGAAGCTGTTTCAGTTTGAGATACACCGATTGTTAACTAGCAATAATCATGACTTGAATATGAAACCAGTCATTATTCGTAATAAAAAAAATGGATTTCTCATGATAATTGTAAATAGATATTTCGTGTGAAAGAATGTTCTTTTTGTTCAAAATATTGTGTTCTAGATTTCCCTCTCCAAATCCGACATTTCATGTTGTACAACGCCCATTAGGGAATGATTTGGGATGCTATTGTCGAACAATTCTTGCCCAACACTCAGTAAAATTGGTATTTTTCCCAACGTATAATTAGCGTACATGATTTGTTTAAGCTAATAGTTTGTTTGTTTAAAAACAGTTTACTGCATAACATTCATATTTTATAATCTGTAACACAAAATGTAGTCATTATCAGTCAAATCTGTAAAAAAACGTAATCGTAATTTTTCCATTTCCAGGGTCACAACCAAAGTGTAAGCGCTGTTACAATAATCCAAGGAGAGTCAGCCTTTGTTACGGTTGGAGTTGACAATCTAGTAATCAAATGGTCCATGGAAAATCATAATGTCATCTGGAAAATAATGCTTGAGGTAAAAGATGATTTTCATTGATATTCATGAATTTTTCTTAGTCTGGAATGAGGCAAAAAAATCTTAACTTTTTTCAACTTAAAAAGCAGAAAATTCTGTATTCATATGCGTCATTAGGAACCGTCAACCAAAACTGTCAACATAGGTTTCTTCAGTTTTTAAGTTGGTCTGGCTGGCTGACGCGTATAGGCCCCACCAATAGAGCTAGAGGGCTGGAAATTTCGACTTTATCTCCTTATTATGCCGAGAAAAATTTTTGTTTCGTTTTTTGAAAATTTCCCCCATGAATAGATTTCCAATGGGGGTTCAATTGGCAATGTGAGTTTATGCTAAATTGATCCCTTAGTTTGTGTCCGGCAGCATTCATACTTGTTTGATTTGTTTGTTTCTTTTCCAAATTCAAACTTTTTTAGTGACTACTGCCCAACAAAAGGTCTGAGGAGTAATTTATTCGTTGTTCACCTGTTTTTCCATCTTTTTTAATTGATCACTCTCAACGGAGCATATTGCCAAAAGACGTTGTCACGTAACTGGAACTGTTTGGTTAGTGTTTTCTCTGTGAATAGATTTGATCAGAGATTGAATGATTATCATTTGATTGTACGCATATCTGTGATTGACACAAAGCACTTTCTATTTGCCAGTGGGTCACCGATTTATTGACTTTAAAAGAATCAGCGTCAGAACTGGGTACGTAAATGTAGTTTCCAAAAATCGACCCTCGTTCCAGTCAAGTCATCTACATTGTTGTTTTAATTACAAACAAATATACATACAATGATGACTTTCATAGCGAAGGGCTCTTTCGACAAATTTTCACTTAGCGAGAAGTCCCAATTGCTAAAAAAATAAACTCTGAGGAAAATATTTTCACTGTGCGAAATTTCATAAAATTAGCTTGAATCATCTATATTTTATGCACAATTATGTAGATTTATATCTAATATCGTGGCACTCATTTTCGGACAGACAAACGAACAGAGATTTGGTATGTTAGAATGAGATTATTTATTTCATTTGTTCATGTTTATTTGTTTTTAGAAATAATTCAGTACATTATCCATGATTTACAATGTTATTATTGAGGTTTTAGAGGTTCCAAATTTTTTTTAAACGAATTACTAAAATCTCATAGGTTTCATTATTCACTCAACGAATTTTCACCGAACGTGACGTTGTGTACAACGGATTGTTCTCAAGAGAGGTACTGCTGTATATAATAGTATATGATATACATCCTCCACTTTCCAAAAGTTTGCTTTACGCTACTTTTTTTTTAACACTTATTTTTTGAATGGTGCTTATCGCATTTTGGAACCACACTCTTCCATTATAGGGCTAGCCATCTTGTGCGTTATTCTGTTCAATCTGAATTACTTTGTTTTCTGATGCCTGAAAAAAAAATATATCTAATCATTTTTCTAATTTATTGTGACCGATTTTCTTTTTTTTAATAGATGAAAAAAATTCAACTAATTAGAAACAAAAATATACTTCTCAACTATTCGGTCTCCATTCAAAATAATTTATCGGGTGAGGAAGGACGGATTCCCTGACCCCTTAACTTAATATACAGAGTGTTTGAATTGTAAATAGATCTGGTCAGTCACTCAATAGAAACTGTCATGTGATAAGTGTCTTTTGACACCATGTTATGTTGGAAGTGATCAATTAGAAAATTTACCTACATACATACGTTCATACATGATGATTGCTTCATCTTGTCAGATGATAGCTATCCCATCACTTTACCTAGTTACCCTGCTTCGTTCCACCACGCCCATGTGCTCTAAGGTGGTTCTTGGGACCAGCTGCGGATCTTTCCAAAGCACCCATGACAGACGAAAATCAGACTGCTCACAGGATTGATTGTCTTGTCCATGAAATGGCAGTCTTGTGTACTACCATGTCTCTTCAATTCAGAGCTCACTTTGTATATCGTTGCCACATAATGCACAAGTTGTATTGTTAGGGAAAAGATTCTTACATGCAGTCTATTTCTGCTGATTTCTGCGTAATTTGATATGATTTACATAGCCTACCTTTGAGTACGACCAAAGGTATCACACTTCATTCTCCAGGAGATCCACAGAAGCTCTTTTGTGCAAGGTCCATTTCACTTCAGCTTGCTTAATTAACCTTCCCTTGAACAAGCTATATCCTTCCTTAAACAGAGTACCCCCATTCTCTTCAATCCAGTGCCAGATCTTCCCACTTACCCACTCTCTTACATACATAGCCAGTGAGCCGGACCAACGTGAAAACTGAAAAAAAAAACTATTTGGGCAGTTTTGCTGACAGCATTTTTTGGCGGATTTTAATGGATACAAAACGATGTTTAAAAAGAAAAGTAAAATTATATTTCTTTGACTGCAATCTGAAGTACTTTGTCTAGTGAAACATTTAGAAGACAAGTTAGGAGCACTTAAAGTTACCCCGTTACGTATTTCCCATTATTTCCCTCCAAATTCTGCTCCTAAAATCATGATCTTACTTGCATTATACCACGAAGATCATGGTTAGGAGTTAGCCAGCGTGTCATACACATATCATGTGTATTATATAAACGAAAAGATGGCGTGTTCTAACCAATACTACAAAAAATGTACGTTTTCTTTTTTTTTTAAAAGCTACAAATTGTAAAAAATGAAGCATCTTATTGTGATATTTTAAACACTTCCTGCATAATCGATCAATACATTTAAAGGATAAGATGTTATGTATTTATGATATGATTTTTTAAAAAGTTTTTTCTGATTGTATCACGAATAATGTTATCACTTCTTAGCACTTGTCTATGACAAAGAAAAATAATGTCTTAGATAAGGACAATGCTTGTCCGATCTTCTAATCGTAAATATTAATCTTAATTTCTTAACAGGGTCCGTGCACCTGTGTGAACATCGATCCCCAGGGAGACATGGTGATTGTTGGAACAGCTATTGGTCGATTGCATATAATCAATACCTACGACGGCCTTCCGATCACTTCTTTACAGATTAGTACAGAACTGATCAGCTCGCTTCAGTTTTCACCAAGTATGATTATCATTTTTTTCTTTAAATCTCAACAACCATTAAGATAAAACGTAATCAATACCAGCAGAGTACCCGTGAAAAATTATGGGATTATTTACGTATGGATCTACCCTTCCGCCTAGGATCAGAGTATATGTGCGCTCGGTCTTGGATCGAAATGTCCCTTCCAAGCACTTCTGCCTTGGATCAGAGTATAATACCTGTGAACTCTACCTAGGATCACAGCGTCGCTTCTCAGAACTTTAGCTTTGGATCAGTGTAGCTACGCAGTCTTCGGCTATTCCTCTGTCTTGTTCTCGTTTTTGGACAGGACGTAGCATAAATAGGGCAAGCCTCGTCCTCAGGATTCCGAACCCAATCCCTCTATAAAGATAATGTTGGCACCTGATTACACTTGTCGCGGGAACTGAGCATTTTTTGTTCTTAGTAGTATCTGCACGCTCATTGAAAAAGTGTCCCTGACCATACTTTTTTGTCTTCAGTCTTGAAAATTGGCATCAGTATTCCACAAGACCCCTTCTTAAAAAATTGGTGGGACCTTTTTTAACCTTTCAGGGGGCCTCATTTTCACTGCTTTATTAATAACATCTAGAATTTTCACTCTAGTTCAAATGTTTTCGCTAGCTTGTGTGTAGAAAGCAAATATTGCTAGTGGACACTTCTTTACATTATTGTCACATAAGAACCCAGTTTCAACGCCAATATATCAGTTTGAATATTTCCCCGATTCAGTTTGAAGTCAAAACTATAACTATTCTGTGTGATTATTACAAGTACGGAGCGAGATATATGAAGATGCTATTTATTTGTTATTGCTAAAATCAATATACAATAATGAATCTCACCAATCCTGCACTAGAAATAATAACCTCAGTTATTAATCCTAATTCTACTACCACCAAGTACTGGAACATACCCGTAAGTGCAGTGGTTCTTAATTAGGGGGATGCCCCATAGAGTAAGTAATTTCAAAAGGGGACATGAGATAGCAGCAAAGGGTAAAAAATTCTCTAATTATCTAAAGAATTCTCTTTGCATGTGTTTGCAAGATATCATGATGAGCATAATATTTTATTTTATCTTCAAGTTATTTCGCAATTGGATTGTACCTGTAAAATTTCAAGAGCATCATGTCGCTGAGCATTTCCTTGTTTTTGTTTAATATTTCTTAAACTAATCAAAAAGGTAAAATTAAATGTAGATACAATTTATCAAGTCTAACGTAAAATAAACTGTTATTCCCACTAAGTTACGTCACTGATGACATAAGCGTGGCAGACGATATCAGCTAATCGTTATATTATATGTGTGGATGTAGATTAACCTTTTTTTTTCACATATTTGTCGTTCTTATTCCAAACTAATCATTTCGTAGAAGATGGTAGGGATGGCGTGGAGGCAAGGTCCAACTATTAAAGGCGGCGTGATGGTAAAAAAGTTGTGAACCGCTACGTAAGAGTACCCATCTGGACAATTGAACTAATTAGCCAAGACAACCGACGGCTTCTGCGTTTATCCAATTCGGTCTGCGTCTCGTCCAAGTAATCATTTTCTCATAATATTGTGATAAGGGATCAGGAATATTTCTAAGCTAGCAGTAATCCAAATTAAACAAAAACATTCTAATTGCATCACGAGAGGATAAATAATCCATCGGTCATCAGCTGCCATCATTGGGTGGGGGTAAGAGCGATACGCACATTATGTATGATCCAGCAGCAACAAGATAAAAACTCTGGGTTTATATCACACAAAATAAAACCAATTCAAGAAAGACTCACGAAATATTAACAGTGCTGTCACTCTCTGAAATTCTTTGTCAAATCAATTTGATTATCCCACAATTTATCCGGATTAAGATCCTCATCTCTGTTGTTTCGGTCCACCAAAACCCCTATTCATCCGACTACTTTTTTATGCGTTATCCACGAATCTTGGCAGCTACAGAACCCTTTCAGCTCCAAAAAGGGTTAAGATAAGATGATACCAGCTCTACCAAACTCTTTATAGCCTGCCTCAAGATGATCTTCTGAAACCTAGGCTTTGGAGAACAAAGGAATCAGAATAGTCGGCGAATATCTAAGCAACCTCAGATTTGCAGACGACATCGTCGTTTTTGCAGAAAACCTCCAAGACCCAAAATAAAAAGTACAAGATATATAGGAAATAAAGACAGAAAGGGAGAAAGAAAGGAAGTAGAAAATACAGTGTTTATAACTAATGTATACACCCCATATAAATATTTATGAATGAATTATATTCCAGTTTGGACGATATCTTTCGTTTTATTTTTGATACAATAATGTTTTAATGTTTACAATAGATGTTTTAATGTAAATGTAGACAAATGCTATCAAAACGTATACACAACGTCGCAGTTTTTGAACGGAGTCTATTCATTTTCCTGTTATTATGTCACCTAAGCAACGGCTCAACTTAAAACGACACAGGTCAATATTGTGATCAATGACGATCGTTTAAGGCTTCTTAGGCGGTGCAGCAAGAACACCGGTGTGTTTTTTATTTATTTATTATTTATTCAGATACGTTCTTACATGCTTATGAGCGAATACAAGCTCAGAAGGATATTAACACCGATGGAGTAACTGTGAAGCTGACTAATTGTTATCTACTATAGATTTTATTAAGTCATCCGAAACGAGATGGTATGTCTAATTGTTCTATAAAGCTCAACTCAGGTATTTTTGAGGCACAGCATCATTAATAATCTATGAACAGTGTGATTTTCAGTGTGATTTTTCTATCCGTAACACTCGGCTCTTCCACTGGGGGTGAGGAGGGTAACATTTTCAGTAAAAAAACTTTCTACTCATCGTTTACAGATTCTGTGAGGGTTTTTTTTTAACAAAACAAAAAACATCCCAATCTAAATATATCCGTGAGATTTTTTTTTCACTGAGATTGACGAGTAAGAAAAAAACTGGATCAGACCATATGTCGTATAGCACTGATCATCAGGCTAATTTTTTCTGGCAGTTGTTAATGAGTTCGAACCCTATTGGGTCCTCACTATTGATGGTCTGATACAAAACTGACTTTTTAATAATAATATGAAAATATTGTCCAGCACGCACACCATATAGCAATGATCAGCAAACAATGGTCTTTGTTAGTGGGTTCAATCCTTATTAGATCTCTCACTATTGATGGTCTGAGCTAAAAAAATCATATAAAAGAAATATCACGACGCATGTCATATAGTAATGATCTGCAAGCTGATCGTTGTCAGTGGGTTCGATCCTTATACGATCTCCCAGTATAGACAGCCTGATGCCAACTAATGCTAACTAAATCTACTCTAATAATGAACAGTGACGCTGTTTAATGTCCGTAACCCTGTACTCTTCCACTTGGTGGTTAAAATTTTTGCTGAAAAAATACTTCCAAGCACCTGTCACTAACTTAACACACTTCTCGGTAAACAAATTCAGATTTTTTTTCTAGAAAAAAAAACCATCTCCATTCAAAGGTATCCGTGATTTTTTTTCTCACTGGGATAAATGGGGGATTTTATGGAAAAAAAATTTTCTCGAGATATATGATGTTGTTCGGGAATTAATTACGAAAAGTTGGCGATACGTGGTGTTTGTTTGATTGTTCTACATTCTAATATTAATACAGATTCAATGCATCTTCTTTTTGTTTTATGTTTTCCTTTGCCTTCCTCGAGTAGAAACTATGGCCCATTTTGTTTGGATGGTTAAAATTCGATTAATATTGTCGGATATCGTATCCACATGCTTATGTATACATATATATACAAGAGACTCTGATACATGTACATGCGAATATTTTCTCCCAAATGCAGTTTCGCCATAAAGTATAGCATCATCAGGGGTTGGTTCATTTGCGAAAAAAAAGTTGCTTTTAATTTTCGATCGCTCTCAAAAGAGTATACGTATACTTTTTACCTCTATTTTTCAGATGAATCTTACTTGGCAGCAGGAAGTCAGGATGGCAAGATAACTGTCTTCAAAGTTCTTCACGACGGACAATTCTACCGGAAACTGGGAATTCTTGACGTAAGTATTGATTAGAAGATTCACAAACCAAGTGATGCGAAAATCAAAGATATTTCGCTGGAACATTCAAAGAAAATGTGCATCGGGAATTTTCTTGCCTTTTTATCATTTCAATCTTCATTCTTGAATGTGTTTGTGTGCATTTGTTCCTTTATTTCAGTCGATGGGATTTTTAAAGTTTGATCAATCGTCTTACTGACTTCTCGTGGTCTCCTGAAATATTGTACATCCCAAATGTAAGGAATCAGGAAGATATCTGAGTTAGCAATGATCCAAATAAAACAAAGACATTTAAATTACATAATGGGGGGTTGGATGGTCTTTTGATCATCAGCTATCGTTGTTGTATTGCGCCGTATACAAAGGTATCAGTTTATTTTCTGTTGGTTTGTCCTGTTTACTATCATCGTTATAATCCCTGCTCAAAATATATTCACATCAGAGATTCTAATATTGATGCTCTTACCGATAAAATTGCCAAAGGTGTTTCCGAGCTTATTAGTAGCATCATAACTGTAAGAATGAACATATTTCTTCAGAATTGTCCCACGTGATGAGAGAAATCAATCTTTGATTTACTCTATCATAGTTCGATATCAAATGTTGAGTGCTGTGCATCCTGGCGTTGCAGGACATCATGTTCTTAGGCCAAAGTTCATGGGAAGATGTTTCTCTTTGGATACATATATTTTTATCAACAACAGGAAGATGAAGAGAAAAAAAATGTGCAAAGGAATTTATTGGATAGAAAAACGTACTGCTTTATAAGTTGTAAAAGTAATTCAACGCCGAAAACGAGAAGGAATCCTGATTTCAGCTCCAAATAAAGGTCCCCTTTGATTTTACTAGACAATTTGCCAGTTTCGCGTCCACACACACATGCACACGAGAGAGAGATACAGAGAGAGAGAGAGAGAGAGAGAGAGAGAGAGAGAGAGATTTATCAGTGTTCCATGTGGTAATGACTTAATCGAAAATTTCCGGTGCTGTTATGCACCAGAAATCAGTTGTTGTGATGCTTGGTACAACTTTCATGTTTGATGTGAGACTGAATGGGAAGAAAAAGCGCTTTTCCTAAAAGGAACTTGTGGGAAGTCCGAATAAATTCGAAAAAGAACGAATACAAATTAAACTAAAAAAGAAGGAATGAAACAAAAATATTTATAGTAATAAAAGGGATACGCGATGTTGCCAGAGAAAAACGCAGCTTAAAGATAGAAAACGCATTGAAAAATATGTTCTTTATTTCTTCTTACCCAGCATGAAAAAAACATTTACATATAGACCAAAATTTTTACTTCCATTTGCACTGTTTACTCACTGTCGTAGAATAAAGGCCCTACTTAAATTATGATTTTTAAAAATCAACCCAAAATTAAAATGTAAAAGGTAAAAAGTAGTAAAAAATCCAAGAACAATGAATAATAATAAAATGCCTAGGGGGGTGGTAAATAAGATAAAAGGAATAGAATTTCTTGTAAATTTCATGAAAAAGATTTGAATTTCTTTAAATCTTATTTTAAAAATGACTTGATCTAGCAGTAAAAAATTCATATGTCCACTCCACCTCCATCTTCCTTCTCCCACTGTCATTGAGAAAAGGGAAAGGGTAGAGAGAGAAACCAAAACATACACGGCTTACTTTAACTGCTGTTGCTATGTTTCGTTGCAAAAAAGGCAATATATCTTCGAAAAACACCAAAATTTGTTTAGGAATTTATCTTAATGGAAGACACATGGATGCCATTTGTAAGAAGAAAGAATGGCAAAATTCCTTGCATTGGCCAGAGAATGGGCCCTTTTGACATCAAATGACCTTTTGGAGAAGTCGGTTATTATTGATTGTCCGGATAATAATACCATATTTTTACATTGGTTAATTAAGTTGGGATTGCATAAAACAATTATACAGCACCTTTATCCTTTAAAATGTTCCAACTTTCAAACCCCATCAATCAAGGTAAGGAAGCCTCGTGAGAATGCCCTGTTCCCCCCTCCCCCTACGCCCATGCTAACAACTGTGAAATGACGGTCTGAGAGTTACGACAAAGAGCAACAGAAATAAAATAAAAGAGATACTGCAAAAAAATAACAATAATGTAGGACAAATGCCAGCGTTTTGTTTTCTGGGTATGCATTTTTGTACTCTCCATTGCAGAAAGTACCTTTTAGCGCCAATACTTTTTCCTTTAGTTCAACAATGTAGTAATAATCTAACAAACTAATTAAGTGGGGGGGTTACTGTTCGATGTCATAAAAAACACTTTACACAACCAGAACAATTCTACAAACTTTCCGATCGAAATGTCATATAAAACATACTGCCCAGAAATGAAAACAAAAAAAGATGGAAATATTTGTCTGAATAAATTCATGAATGAGCAACTGATTGTTTGCACGCATGCAAAACCAGAAATAAATGCTACTTGACCATCCCAAAACTGCGACCGTCTGGAAACTTCTTTTCTTTTATCAGAACCAGTTAATTATCTTTGTATTCATTAAGTATTTTTTTTTCTACTTAGTGGGGGACTGGCACAGATTCATCAATAATAATAATGTACCAATTAGTGGGTGAGTGAGATGGCATAGTGGTTACTAGCTCAAAAAACACAATCGGCCAACCAAGCTCGAATTCTCATCGAAACCAACTTTCAAAAACCAGACAATCCCAATAATCCTGAAAATAAGAGTGTACGACCAATGCATCCTCCCGATAGTCACTTATGAAGTTGAAACATGGGACCTAACCCAGAGACAGACCAACAAACTGAGTGGCATGCAACGTGTGCATGAGAGAATCATGCTCAACCTCTCATGGAGAGATCACAAGACAGCACAGTATATTAGGAAAAAAAACGGGAGTCCAAGACATCATAGAATCTATTAGAAAACTTGAATGGTAAGAATGAAAGACAATTGATGGACATCACAGCTCACAACATGTATCCCGAGAGATAACATGCGAAACTGAAACCGACATAATACAAGATGGAGAGATGAATTAGACAAAGTTAGAGAATACTTGCTTCACGACGCCCATGATAGCAAATCCTGGGGAAGGTCTATGTCCAACGACGTATGTTAAAAGACTGATGATGATATCACTTTTTCATTTTTTCAACTCAATTCTCTTGGCGGTCTGTCCTTTCGCCAATCATCTTTACCATCATATTATTATTGGTACGTCACGATGGTAATATAGTGGGATATATTCTGGTTTGGAAAGTGTGAAAGGTCTGTAGATATTGTGATTCTGGATAGTTCTAATAGTCCTGGTTGAGGAATGGGTAGCGCGAAGATATTAGAGACAAAGGATTTTGTATCCCCGTGGTTTGGTGTTGGCGTTGACGTCACTGGAGATGTGGAAGGAGGAAGGGAGATGTACGAAGAGAATGCACATCAAGTATGAACACAGACGCGGAGATGAAACAAAATAAAAAGGAACACATACAAATATGTGGATGGGCAAATAAGACGTACATTTAATGCAGAAACAGTAATGACAAATAATGAATGAAAATGAAATGCTTGTAATGATTACATTAATACGATCGATTGCGTAAAAGGATGAGAAGAGGTAGTGAATTGTTGTCTTTGATAGTGCAGGCGTCGGAGTCGAAGCGGAGTTGCCTGAACTACTTTTGAATCCACAAGGCTTGGAGCGTATCAAGGAATGGTTACGGAGATCGGTGTGTGACTGGTTACGGAGATGTGTGTGTGACTTGGGGGCTGTTCTCTGACGTTAGTAGATACTCGACGGACAGACCAGGAAAGACAGTGAACACGGAGTTTTATCCATGTATGTTTCCCGAAGTAAACAGAATTTAGGAGAGATCGTCGTGACTATTGAAAGTAAAAAGCATTACCATTTCATTCATAAGAGTTCGAGGTTTGTATGCGTTTGAAGCACGTATTGAAGACACGGTGGCGTAGCTGCGTAGCTGTACGTAAGTGAGATGCCTCAACATCGGTGAAGTGAAATGGGCAAGTTAGTACAGAGCTAAGTCACGGTGAGGAAATGGTCAAGATCGGATCGGCCGGGCTGTAGGCGAAGTGATACCGATCTTAGAGAGGAGGAAAGAGATAGAAAGAGTAGTCGGCAACAAGTGCTGGGACCAAAAGTGTAACCAGCTCAGGATGCCAGCGCCAATGAGCGTTTGACCATATGCGTCCAGGGTTTTTATAAGGGTTGTCGTAGGAAGTGACGTTTTCGATATCTAGCTAAAAGAAGGGTTTCGTATTTAATTCTCAAGTAAAAGTATTAGGGTGCTACAGAAAAAAAGAGTGGTTGGTTGAGTATATGGGCAACTCACAGCTCTTCCTATTGATAGCCTCAACAAATAACAGCCATACCAGTCATACCCAAGCCATCATAATGACTCAGTGACAGACCACAGAATTATGTATATTTCGAACCCTTCTAACTGGCTTTTAAATCTTTATAATCAGAATAAACCATTTTCCAAAGAAGGATAAAAAACAATTCAGCTATGATCAACTTTGTAGATATTTACTAAGCTTAGCCCCTGGCCCTGTAGGGCATATTGCTAAATAGGATGAAATTAAGAGTAAAGAGATTGTGTAGCGTCAGTCTTTCGAATCAAAAAGTCCTCACTACTTGCCTTGAAAATCAGTATTTGAAATTATATGGTCGGATTCGTATTTATAAAAATATTGTAGTTCAATGTTTAGAGTATCTGATGTATGTGGTTCAATTTTCAGCGTCGTTTGCGAATGGAGTTAATTCATTGCGACTAAATAAAGAAATGGAAAGTTTTTAATTTCATCTGTAACGATAGATACCTCTTGGATCAACATTTCAACAGTGAATCTGTAGCGCGAAAAGTATGAATATCCTTATTCTCTCTCTTTCCCTCTCTCTTTCCCTCCCCTCTCTCTCTCTCTCTCTCTCTCTCTCTCTCTCTCTCTCTCTCTCTCTCTCTCATATATACATAAGATTTCCTATCTGGTTTTATAGCCAAAAGGTTTTGATAGAAAAATCACCAACCAATAATCGCTGCTACGATTGACGTACTTCGTAACATATGATCAAATGTGTTTTTTGTTGCAGACCTTTAACCTTGCTGTCGGCCATATCGACTGGTCACAAGACAGTCGCTATATACAAACAGAATCCATCGACCACGAACTGCAGTATTGTGAGTATTTTTAATTTGGTTATATGTATGTTTGTATAATCCAAATGTACGTGGTCTGTTTTTATAAAAAACACAAACTTGAACTATGACAGATACAATGGAAAGCAGTAATTAGTCGCGTATAAAACCAGTTTTATTGAATTCTAAAAGACTTTGAAAAAATACAGCGATATCAGAGAATTTTCACACTATCAAAAAAACGTGCATTCATAAAACGGCCGATCGATGAGATAAAATTTTATATATAACAAGTAAAATCTTTGACAAATATGTGTTTGTTTCTCACTATTTGTTTAAGAGCTTTCTTATTTCTATTTTTCAAAAACGTTCAATTTGTTGGGAGTTTTCGACTGGTTGTGTAATTATCATATTCATTGTTAAAGCTGTTCACTATTTCAGTTTCTCTTATTTCTGGGTCTTGATCCATTAGTTTGTTCCAATTGTTTACAACACTTTGCGAGAAGAAAGTTTCTCTTGAATTTTTTCTGCAATGTTCTTTACATATTGTTTCCCTTTGATTCATTATAAAGAATTTTTTGGTTATCTTCTGATTCATTTCTGTGCTCTTGCAGGGAATGTTATGGAATTGACAAAGGTGAAATCAGCTCGAGTAATGAGAGATGTGGATTGGGCAAGTCACACTTGCACGCTTGCTTTTACACATTTAGGTAATAAACGATAAATATTTTTTCTGTGCGTACTTTTAGCTGGATTTCAAGAGGATTCATTATAAGGGTCGAAAAACTGCAGATTAAAGACAGTTTACGCTCAAAAACAAAAGGATTGGATTGGTAATAAAATATTGGTATACACCGCTTTAGGAAAGTTCGCTTTAAGCCACTTTTTCACTTATACGAAAAAAAGGTAAAAAGTGAAAATAGCGTTTATCGTTTGTTTTACAGGAAGCCCTTACAAAGGTGGCGCCCCGCCCTCTCTCTCTCTCTCTCTCTCTCTCTCTCTTTCCTACACCCTTGTGTCTTGTACCTCCCATCACCTCAACCTTAGATGACACAGCCTAATTTACCATCATCACAATTTTTCTGAGTCTGGGAACGCTCAAAGATTTTCCCATATAAATCAATTGCAATTGCTTCATTACCCTGTGCCATTTCGCCTTATGAGAGAGTTTTTATAGGTGCGGTTCACTTTCGGGTAGCAAATGAAACCTACATCTTCATAAAAAATTTGGCTTCTTGGAGAAAACTGTTGGTCCTGTTTCCTGGGAATCATGAGTTCAATCCGTGTGTCAAGCAATGTCGGAGTTAATCGACTCAGGGAAGGAAATAAAATGGCAACACATTAAGAAACGAAACGATTGCAGCATCCCGAATCCCTTGGAAAATGCAGACAGGACAAAGCACAAAAAATGAGAACATCGTAATATGTTCGGCAGCGTAGCTTGACCCCAAAGGTTTATGGTTGTACATATCAATGTAAGACGGGGATTCTCGTCCGTCCACTTTTACATGGAGAATTCTCCACTGTCCAGCTGTATTGTAAATATTCCAACGGATACAAAAAAATACTCTTAAAAAAATAATAAAGATAAACATGTTTCGCTGTTCCTTCAATGAATGCAATGTAAAGTAGTGTAGTAATGATGGTTGGTATATAGTTCTGGTTGAAGAATGGGCGCCCACTGTGTTTGTGGCCCCCACATGGACGTCACTGGAAGGTTGAAGGGGGAAGAGAGATGCATGAAGAGAATGTACGCCAAGTACGAACTTGGATACGGAGAAAAAACGGAGTAAAAAGACACATACAAGTAATTTGATTGGAAAATGAAATGTCCATTTGATGCATAACATTCATAACAAATAAAGAATGAAAGTGAAATACATATAGTGAAAACATCAATATGATAGATCGTGTAAAGAAGAGAGGTGAAGAGAAGAGAAGAGGCCTATTTGGTTTTGAGGGTTATTCCGATACATAAAAATAAAATGTAGGAAAGAATAAATATTTAAGGGACTCGTAGAATAACGGGTCTAATGTCGTTTAGTTTATCTATCGAATGGGACCTGAATAGTAGTGCCTGTTATATTGAGTGGTATAGTTGACCAAGCAGGTGGTTAGTTCAGGTTAGGTGCAAGAAGGAGTTGAAATGGGCGAAATCGTAACTGCAGTGTGTGCGTTGTCGCCAAAAATAGTAGTTGCAGTATTTGCATTCGATAGCCATAAAGTTCTTGCGAATTTTCACATCGAGAAGACAAGTGACAAAATATAATATCCAAAGTCACGGTTAAGGATTAGAAGTTACACCGGCTTCAAGTTCAGAGAGAGGGAAAGGAAGAGAGTAACTGACTCGAAGACCGGGCAATTAAGCAACTGAACACGTGTGTTCAGGGTTTTTATAGGGAATCATCGTAGGAAATGACGTTTTACATATCCAGCTAAAAGAAGGGTTTCGTATCAAATTCTTGACTAAAAGTATAGCAGGCGCCACGGTAGTAACATCAAATGTTTGGCACATACATACAGTTTTTAGGTATCATCAATGCGATCCCTGTGTTTGGTGAGACACAGCAGACACAATGAGTTTTCATAGTGTGCAACTTGACTATGCTGCTGGGTAAACTAATAAGAGAAAATGTTGCGGTTGACTCATTTTTTTTTTCATTTTTCCAATTATAGACTTTAGAATTAGAAACCTTATGCCGCCGGCCAAAATTTCAAATTGCCCAACATTTTCTGCGCAGTTGCTCGCTTCCCACCCAAGAGTTGATTGCCCAGGTTGAGAAATCCCGATATAACACATCAACGATAAAAGTGGTCCAATGAAAGCAAGTGATCTGGTCACAAGATTCATAAATACGTGTGATCATGTTCTTTTGATCAGGAATACGTATAAAAGACGCTGTCTAGACAAAGTGATATATTCCTGTTTGATAATGGAAGGTCATTTCAAGTAGAGTTTTAAATAATATAAGGCATTCAGTATCATTCTTCTGGGTTCTATAGCCATTTCTTAACAATGCATGTGTGCGTGTTTGACCTTCGCAACATGAGTAGCCTAATTCTGTTTATTTGTCTGAATCCAGGAACCAAAACCAGAATTATAATTTCCTTCATGCGTAAAATTGAAAAATGTCCAATGATGATTTCTGTTATTTTGATATTTTAGGCGCCTGGTCGAATTTGGATGACTATGAAGTACTCACTACAGCCGGCTGTTTCACTGGAAAGACGGCCAATTACCTGTGCGCCGGTGATAACAGAGGTCGATTACGTCTGTACAAATATCCATGTTCTTGTTACAAGGTATCTAAATGCTCCTTTACTAATATGTTCTCCACTTACATTCAGACATATGAGGGGAAATATCTAATTAGAAGAAATCATTCAACGTAATAGTGATATAAGCCTTAGTATTCTGATAACTGTTGCATAAAATATTTTATTTCCGTGTATTATTTCTTACATTTATCGAAAACGGAAGAAGTATTTCCACCTCTATAATTAGAACATTCACGAATCCTGAAGCCTTACACTCTGAAAACCATTGTCAACCGTATCCTTCCGTACGTGCGGATGAACTGGCTTGGCCAATCATGGGCTCTTTTATGTTGCCTGTTCTCTAACGCGATTGCTCAACACCCATTTTTATGGACACATATTTGCCATCATTAAATCCCACAACTTTTATTGAAGATAAAACTATGTGGGTCCCAAGAAGAAAGATGTCTCTGAGTCTGGCTTTCCAACCTACCAGCCTGGTTGTATCGTCAAGTCATTATATAACATACACATCTATAATAGAACAAGTGATATAAGTATGCATATTCTTATGTCAATAACACTTACCTAAGTTCCTGACTACAGACTGCATAGTCTTTTATCTTGATTTTCAATGTATATCAATGATAAAATAATTTACTACGCATTTACATTGTTCATGCAACAGCGTTATTCTGTGAGTAACACTTATATTAGTTCCTTAGCTCTGAAAAGTCATTCTTGATTATCAATGCCTAACATACAGAGTGCTGGTTCTGTCCAGGATTTGGAAACTTATCCTCCGATCAACCTGTGAATAATTTAAAGGATAGAATTGCCTTTTTCTATATTTCTCAAACAATCCAAATACTTTCTAAAAATGCCGAGTTTTATTCCACACCAGCGCAAAAATTGGTTCTAATTTATGATATCCTCAACAAAAATGCCCCAGGGCACCTTTTCTATAAACTATTTACTGCATTTTGTGACGAATACGTCGTACCAGCATATTGGACGCATCCTAAATTTGGCAAGAAGATATATTGGGGGAAAAAAATTGAGCTAAATTTTCTAGGTCCAACTGACAGAGATTCGTAACCCCAAGATTACCCTAAACGTTTGGAACACTGGGAGATTTCGAAAATCAGATTTTAAAGAAAGGATATAAGGGAAGAAATCGTTTTGTACGTCGCAAATTACCTTTGGCGAAAATTTGATCGTGGGTAGTACTGAATTCGCATGCCAAAAATTCACCGGATAGAAATGCTGTACGAAAGGACATATCCCAATTTACCCTTAGTAATAATTCTTTATTCTATCATCATTGACTTCATTAAATCAGATTTAACATTTCTTGGTAAATGATCTCGTTCTTCTGCAAAGTGATTTTCTAAGATGCAGCTGAGTGAAATTTATCTGTAATACACTGTTACTGAAAAGACCTTATTTATTGAAATTTCCATCGACTAATAATGATGATTCTTTCTTCTTTTCTTGGCAACATAATTTCTTCATAAACATGTTTTCATTCTCTGCATGTTCCTGGACACGGTTGGCTATGAGAATAAAAGCTTTCTAAAGCTTAGTTAGGTAAAGTACTTATGGGGTGGGGGAGAATGATTTGATCAAATATTCAATTGCCCGCTCTTTTCTCCGTCAACCATGGTGACATGCCAGTGACAAGACATATTAAGATATCTGACGGCAGGATACAACAAAGAGGGTGAATTCTTGCCATTCCCATGGGCATTATTGCTCAGTGAACATAAGCGGCATCAACCGATACTTGACCTTTGTTTGCCGGTTCCGTCTTGTTGAACTTGTCAAGCTTGGCAAATCTTATTCAATACAGGGATTCAGTTTGTTTTTGCTAGCAATTCTTCCGTGACTCTGATTAATTGTTAATTTTCTTCCTTTTTCTTTCTTTTCCGATGACCAGGCAAAATTCAATGAAGAGAAACAGTGTTCGTCCTCTCTCATTAACATACAGACGCTGGACAATTATGGCGGCCTTCTTTCTTCAGGAACAGACGCATCCCTAATGCAATGGGCGATTGAGAGCGATGATGACAACATTTAACGCAGGATCCTCATCAAGACGAGCCTCATTCTGACATCTATGTTTATCTTCGCAGCACAAAATACAGACAGACACATTTGCAAATGGCGGTGCAGCTCGTTGAAGAACAAAAGCTGCCAATCACTATTCAGACAGAATCTATCTGCTTTTGCCAGCAGGATTTTTCCAATTACTAGGCACTTATTAGTTGTTCCTTGCTCATGCTTGGGGATCTGTATTGGCTGACATATCGAGAGAGTCACTAGCCCTCTTTTTCATGGAAACATGGAATAGGGAGTTCAGCTTCAAACTCGCTGAATTTGGAGATTTACCTGCATTTTGGACATCGAAAGACTCGACTAACAGGGGTCGCCAAACTTTTCAGACTATCGACCTCTCCCTGGAATTCTTGATCCCTCATCGATTCCAGACAAGACTGCCGAAAGAAAGATAGCAAACGTACCAATACCACATCCTAAAATGTACCAAATCTTCCAAAGGCGTACCAAATTCATAGTATATAATTAAATATAAAAATTAGAAGACTAATAAGAAGTCAATAGTAAAATGCGAAGTAAACAAGAATAATATCAAAAGGTGTAAAACGTATTAAATATTTTATAGACCCCCCCTTCCCGGCCCTTATCGACCCCTTTTGACTCCCTGGCATTTATCGATCCCTTGAATTGTCCCATTGACCCTGAAGGGTCGATATCGACCATTTTGGTGATCCCTGGCCCAAGAGAATAAACGTTGACGACATCAAGTAAAAGATATATCGGAATTTTTTTAAAGGCGTTCGCCTGCTGAGAAATAACTGCATGCAAAGCTCAGGAAAGTTCTGCGCAGGACGTAATCATTCTAGAATCGTTCAACAGTTTACACACTAAACCTCTTAAATCCTGTATCAATTTATTTAGTTTGATCTTTAAGAACTTTTGGTTGTTAATTATTTATTGAAAGTTAATGTCAAATATCAAGAAAATTGTCGAAAAATGAATATATAATCCTTACGATGAGAAGAGCTCTGAAAATTTGAGAGAACTTTTGGTTGTAAATCATTTATTGAAAATTATTGTTAGATATCAACAAAATGGTCGAAAAATGAATATATAATTCTTACAATGTGAAAAACACTCAAAATTTGAGTAATATTTTTGTAATTATAATTATCAACAGTTATAATTATTATGTATTAATAACCTTGATTATTATTTTCAATATTATTATTAATGATCATTTTCGTGTTTTTTTTTTCATTTCAAACGAGCTTTTCATTATCTATAGATTTGGATAAAACTCACTATCATAGTCAATAGTTCTATAATTGTAGCATCAAAATTTGAAATTGGGTAAAAAAATCCATCTAAGAATAAATATGGTCAGAATAAATTCTATTTAAGACATCACTGGCGTTTTCCTCTTGAAAAAATCTAAAATAAAATCTTTAAAATATCCAAAAACATCTACATTATCCAGGGTCTAGTTTTTATTTTCAGTGGAAAACGTTTAAAATCGAGTGAAAAAATATCGAAAAATGTCTAGATTCTAGACTATGTAGATATTATCAATAAAACCGTCGAAAAGCGTCCCAAACGGTTAAAAAGGCTTCTTCTTTTTTTTCGAAAATCCAAGAAGCGTTTTTAGAAGGTGTCTAGTAAAGTTCTGATGTTGATTTTCAAGTCGGTAGACAAAATGGTGAGGCCAGGAGCATTGGAACACATAAACACACATATAAAAAAAAGGATAGAACCCTTCGCCACCTTTGATGGCTACGGTTTGAATAAGAGAATAAATTGCAACTACAATAAATATTTACAGATACATTACCTGCATAGCATCCATCTGGATTTCTCAGGCTGCTTTCAGCGAAAACCATTTATGTTTTCTCTTTTTTGTTCAATTCTGACTTCTTCGTTTCCTCAAAATTTTCTTTCAGTGATGCAAAAAATTCATACGACACCATGAAAATAGATATTTAGAAAAAACTTTCTTCAAAGTATATTTTGTGAACATCGCGTGATATGCCCGATGAATTTCATCACCTGACATCTACGGAAGTTCCCTCTTCATATATGTACTAGAATATGTCCGTCAAAAATGACGGTGTTATTTATGTATGGGTTGGCAGTAAAGAGTCAAAAGCCGACGTATTAGGTAATTCAATTCAGGAAAAAAGTTTAATAATTCTGGAGAATTTCCCCTAAAATGGTTTCGCTAGAAAAAAATAGATAGATTAACAATGTATATTGATAATGTATATATTATAGATTTTTATGGTATTTTCACTGGTGGACTTTGTCAATTCATATCTGGTGGACAAAAAAGTGTTATCAACCAAAATTTTGGGTAGGGTATTATGAGTGAAGCAAAACATTCTTTTTAAAAATGGGCTGTACAAAAATTTTTAAGTATATTTTTAAGCCACAAGATAAGCTTAAAAGAAAAAATAACGTATGGGCTTTAAATTTGCGTAATTTCAATGTATGAACTTCAATTCTGATCTCTGCATATTTTTTTTAATTTCAGGCGATTATATGGTTTAAAATGTATTTGAAAAACGTTGGTATTGCCCATTTTGTAAATGGAATAATATAATATATAATACAGTATAAGGCATACCAATTTTTGGTAAAATACCCCACCTTACGTATTAAACAATATCAATTCATCTAAATTTCTTCGACTTCGACCAAAAGATCTACAAGTCTAAATAGTTTATGTAGAAAAATAATCATACAACATATCTCTAGTCCAAACAATAAATATATGAATCTTTGTATCTGATGGTATCAGTTGAGATCTTTCTTACAAAACTTTTTCTAATAACAAAATTTGTTAAGAAAAAACAGGAAAATTATGATGGTAAATCAGTTTTTAGAAAAAAAGAAATGAAAAAAATAAATGCTAAAAAAGGAAAAGTTGAACACGTCTGCGGCTGAATAGCCACATTACGTCACAATGCGTTCTTTTGAGACATGAACATTTTCACGTTATAATCGTTGTTGTGACAACAGACGATCACATTTTCCTCCTAATCCATTATCTCTTAGAAATGAATGTATCAGATTATGGCGAGTCCACTATGTAGATTGGGTTATATCATGAACATGAGCAGATGAACAAACTAATTTGCATAATGCCTATTTTATGGTTAGATACTAATATTTGAGCACTCTTACTTAATCATCTGTCAGTGCCTCTTTCACGCTGAAACTACAAGGCCCATTAACCCAATATTTGGCAGGAATAAAGACCAAACTTCAACTTGTGTCATAGGCTATGTAAAGTTGACCTCATGGACCATTTTCGAAGTTTTTTGCCCACAATTTTGCATTATGAAACTGAAATTTTGCACAATGGGAAATCTTTCCATGGCGATCGGTTATGATGCTAAGTTGACTTCAGGGTCATTCGAGGTCATTTTTAACCAAATTTTGCACGTATGAAACTAAAATTCAGCATTGAGCTGAATCTCCTCACAGGGGAGGTGATAGGCCATGCAAATTTGACCTTGGAGGTCAATCAAGGTCACCAGAGATCATATCTGGGAAATTTTTCAAATTTTGGGTCACAATGTCGCACCTACAAGCGCAGCCCTCTTATTTATTTTCTGAAATCTTTATGAAATATCATTTGCTTTCCTATGTTGTTATATTTCAAGTTTTTCCCGGGTAAAGTAGGGTACCCCAGCTAGTATAAATATGCATTTATATACAGGGTCTGGCAATAAAGAAATTGAACTTTTGGAACAGCGTGCTAATGAGATGTTTTAGAGTGCTCTGACATATGTTTTGTAGGAGTGACATTGATCTTTTATATAAAAGAAAAAATTGCATCAATTCACGTTGGTTAGTTTTTTAACTACACGCGTGAGAGTGAACGAGCGTCTAGTGCGCTTTGCCCATTACTCCAACTTGAACAATGAAGGTTATAGAAGTCCTGTGATTCACGGAAATCATCGTCTGAGTGTCCATGAAGTTTCTGGATAGGTAGGAATTCTTGAAGGTTCGTGCAACATGATTTTTAAAGAAAGACTGTTGATGTATCGTGTTACATTTTATCCATCTGTCATCAGAACTTGCTGCAACATGATTCAGTTTTTCTTTTACAACCATGTTGCACGAGCTTTTAAGGATTCCAACCTCTTCGGAAACTTCACTGGCAGACGACTATTTTTACGAATCACATCAAGCACTTTTTCAATGTAATATTCCCCTGTCAACGAAAAATGTCGTCCAGATTTAGCACCGTCTTTGGAGAATGTTCTTCCCGATTTGAAACGCTGGCACCACTGGTGGCATTACGTACGGCTCCGACAATCTTCCCCCGTAGGCCTTTTGCAACATTAGAAAAGTCTCTCCTAAAACATTTCCTAATTTGAAACAGAATTAAAAAAAAACATGTCACTCTTCCGAGGTCTTCATTGTTCAACTTGGGGAAAGACCAAGCGCACTATACACACGTTCAAAAATCAAACCAAACGGGATTGATGCAGTTCTTTTTATACAAAAGGACAAGGTCACTGCTACATAAAATTTCAATTGGATCAAGCTAAAACTTCATTAGTGCACTATGTTAAACGTCCGGTTTCTTCATTGATAGACCTTGTGTGTGTATATATATATATATATATATATATATATATGTATGTATATATATATATGTATATATATATATGTATATATATATATGTATATATATATATATATGTATATATATCTATATATGTATATATATCTATATATATATATGTATATATCTATCTCTATATATATATATATATATATATATATATATATATATATATATATATATATATATATGATGTTTGACTGAGTCACGGTTGACCTGAACAGGTAAAGATTCCCAACAGTCTTCATAAAATGTTTCACTACAGCCAACATTGGTGAAATGTGGAGATGACCAGTGGTGTAGTGCGAAGAAAAAAAGTAAGGGAACGCTCGGCTGCCGAATATCTATTTTGAAATTTAACCAATTTCAGAATCGTTCTGAGGCCATTTGGGATAAGTATTTCAATGTACACTGGCTATTCTTTCTTATCAGTGAATAGTTCAAGTAGAGAATTTTTGTTGTATATAGATAGTGGGGGGAGCGTCGTTCCCCTTCCCAGAAAAACTAAGGTAACGCCGTTCCCACAGCACTACACTACTCGTCATGATGCTGTCAAAAGCCACATAGTTAGTGCTGCTGTTAAAAGAGCCCCCTTTCTCGGGAAATATGTGTATATTTGACACTTGACCCTCAGGTCATTTCGTATGATTATCGTGTATTTTAAATTTCAATCAGAAACGCCTCCTTGTTTTTCAAAAAACGGGGAAAAAATAATTAAATCTGGTTCGAAGCAAACCACTTTTTATAAATAAAATTATTTTTGTAAGTAAACTTATTCATTTTGAAAATGATTTAGTTTGCATTGAAGAGTTATAACTAACATTACCAAAACGAACTTTTGAAAGAAAAAACTTTTCTATTACAATAAAACAAACTAAACATTTTCACTGATCCATATCCACTTATTCACAGACTCGTCGTACACTTTCTTGCAGGTTTTATTCCTGCCCCAGTCAAAGAAACCAATAAAAATGAATTAAAATAAAACGTCGTTGCCTCGTTTTAAAATTTGTTTCAGTGGCCTATGTTACTTCAATTTGTCACCGTTTGATAGCGGTCTGTTTGCCACTTAATCATACTATACATGATATACACTTGTAATCTATTTTTGAGAGAGAGAGAGAGAGAGAGATAGCGAGAGAGATATATACGAGAAAGTGGGCAAGTGGGTGATAGAGAGAAAATTTCATTTTTACGATTCCCAGTAATAATTAGGAAACAAAATCCTTCTTTTTAAAACTTACTAGACAACCTTTTGAAGAAGATGGTGCAATCTTATGTAACAAGAATAACCCTGTTTTGTTGAGATGCTTTTACCCATCTCCCAAGATGTATGGCTAACATGTGAAGCCCCAAACGGGTTACGCATTCTGCAACGTAGTAGAGGAAGCGTTCATCTCCCTCAGCAAAATTGGTAATTTTGAGATTGATAGGCTTGAGCGCGAACGCAGACCTTACTGTTATAATCAAATTGCAAGTCACTCGAGCTTTCACGAATACTTTTTGTTGGCATATTTTAGGGGTACCATGATAAAATACTTCCGGCTACAATGTACCATTTCAGATACTTGAAGGCCACAAAGAGATAGATATAATGAAACTAGTGGTACAGGGGTTCTTGACCTTTTTACGGTTCCAAGCCCCTTATCATTATGTCCCCATGTCCCTTCCAACCAACCATCGAAATGAGCATTATCATCATTATCGCACGAAAGAAAAGAAGTAGAATGAAGTCCGTTGTTTCTTCAACTGTAACTAGAAATACTTCAATATTAACAATATGTATGCATATCTCATAAGTTGTTTTTGTTTGTTTTTGTTTTGTTTTTTCAATTTTCTCCCATCGCGCCCCATACCCACATAATTAGCTTCCCATACCCCACGGAGTATGGATACCCCAAGTAAAGAACCCCTATTTTAGTATTATATAGATTTTATAGTCCTGTGAACTCGCCTGCCTCTCCGCAGTTTTTCACGATAGTGTCCACAAAAATTTCAAAATAAATGCCAAACATTGAAAATAATGTTTTGTGTTTACGTTTATGGAGACTTGGCAACTGTAAAAATACTATTACTACAGACATCTTCCGATATCAAAGCGGCATCAAAGACGCAATTATTATATTGTTACAGGCGTCCCCGATTTAGCACCGTTAGCAATCATCATCATTATCATCATCAGTCTTTTAACGTCCGTCGTTGGACATAGACCTTCCCCAGGGTTCGCCGCACTTCTCTATTATGAGCGTCGCAGAGTCAACATTTCCTGGATTTGTCTAGCTCGTCTCTCCATCTAATATTCTGCCGACCTCGGTTGCGCATGTGATATCGGGGGATCCATATCGTGAGTCACGATGTCTATCGGTTGTTCGCCATTCGCACAACGTGGCCGGCCCACTGCCATTTGAGATTTTTAATGGATTCTATGATGTCCCTGACTCTTATCTTTTCCCAGATTTACTGTGCTGTCTTGTGGTCTCTCCATGTGAGGCCCAGCATAATTCTTTCATTTGCACGTTGCATGGTTCTCGATTTGCGGATCTGTCAAATACATACTAAAAATATGTATTATCTTGATACAGGCATCCCGTGATACAACGCAGTTCGTTATAACGTAATTAGCGAGATATCTATCCATCTATCTATCTATCTATCTATCTAGATAGATAGATAGATAGATAGATAGATAGATGATAGATAGAAAGAGAATATTCTCAGCCTGTCACAGAAGAACAATGAAAGTAAAAGACTTATTGGCGGAATGTGGGCGTATTGTTTGGCCCTTGCTCTCGTGAGTTTCGAATCATGAACACAATTGTAGTTTTTCGTACAGGTATAATGTAAACCAAATGCCCCCAAATCATTTTCTCGGTAAATACTTTTGCGAGCAGTCGATTCTTTCCTTTTAACCCGAGAGAAAAAAGGCAAACACGATGTAGATGTTGGAGTTTTTATTTTAACGAAAGTACAGAACCCGGACCAGTTTTATGTTTAAACATCGAGATATAACATTTTTTCCAGCCACTGAAGTATTGAACCAATTTTAGATTAAGTCAGCTCGAAGACCACTATATGGTGATTGTGAGGAAGCATCATTGACCACTACTGACTGAACCTTTGTTTGCAACAGATCGTCTGGGGGTTATTTATCTCTGTACTCCCTTCTTGTCTCTCAATACAGGAAATAGTTGTTCAGATTCTGACTATTCATTCCTTTCATCGGCTAATCTTGCAAAGAAGACGCTAAAATGGCCGCCGTTAATATCAAAAAGAAGTTGCCTCCCTTGATTGCTAGACTTTTGCATTTTACATACGAAAGCTCTAATGATTGTTTATTATCTAATTTTCTCGTAGAAAGATATTATCTAAAGATTATAAGAATCATACTTTTCATTTATCTTCATCATCCATGTGAGCCTTCGTATGAATTTGAGCTTGACATTGATTAGTTTGCTCTGAAAATAATACGAAGGCTCTAATAAACGATGATTTTTTTAGATAATACACTTATCAAGATATATTAAATAATAAATTAATTGAAATGAAATTAAATTATCCGAAGATTTCAGCAGCCATCGTATGATTTTTTTCAGCTATAAGCTTGGCTGGAGATGAAAATAAAAAGGGAGAGCTGATCTAACCACTTCCAGCCATTCTTAGCAACTAACGGAGGCAACTTTTTTTATATTTACAGCGGCCATTTTAGTGCCTCCTTAGCAAGAATAGCCCAGCCATTTTTTTTTTAGTGGAGCTATCTTGAAGAATTCGTCTTTGTCTATTGAACTTGCCCACTAGTGAGAATCTGAACCCCAATTTCCCTCCTTTACCCACTCTTTGCAGCAGAATGAAAGTAATGCAAAGTCAAAAAGACATCTTGTGCTGCAAAACAGAGTGGTATTTACGATTTTTTTCGTTCTCGATCAAGGTCTAATCGTATACAATTCCAGAAGTAAATTAAAAGACTGCAGCTACTCCAGAAAGATATAACTAAACAACTCCCAAGACCTGTAGAATATGAAAATTCTTAGCAGAGGGCCGACGAGCCTGATCGGAGAGATCGTGAAGACAGGCGAGGCGGAATCATCGTACGATGTAAGTGCGACACACCACTAATAATAAAAAAAACAATCACTATTTTGGATGTGTCCACACCTGTATAAAATGCTTTCCGGTCGGTGGTCCCAGTTATATTAAACAGCAGAAATAGGAAAGGAAAAGGCGTGATGTCATAAAAACGTGTAACATCTATTCCGACCAATTTTTTACCAGCTGCTAATGATGTGTTGATAGAATATCCAAGGTCCACATAAAAGCCAAAAATGGCCATTCACGGTTTTTATTGAAAATAATTGCAGAATATTTCCATACTGCAGTATTTCACAAGCTTGAGAATCAATCGACTCGCAGAGAGATTTCTTGCTCTTCTCCCTCCTCTTATTCCTTCTGCTACCACAGATGGTGGACGCATCATTGAACTTGGGGTTCTAGTATTTTAGTAGCGTTAGCTTTGTATTCCCAAAACCCCAAATTCTTATTCAAACTCGGGATAATAGTCCAGGCGATCCATGCAGAATTGTTCACTTTGTGATAAAAGCATAAAAACTTGGCATAGTGATACTTCAGGGTGTACTGAATTATTGGAATCATTCTTTCCTTAGCAACGGTTGCTAGGAAATATTTTCAACGTTATAACGAGCCAATAAGCCTTTGTGAATAATACTTTTCAGTTTTTAGGTTTGATGAAAACTTCCAAGACATTTTAATTCCATCTTTATTGACAACAGAACACAATTGGGATAATTTTTTTTTCATAATTTGAACTGAGTACAGTGTGCATTTTCATTTAAACTAACATAAGAAAGGACCATTGGCAGTATTTAACAAAGCATGGTATTGATTCTAGATTATCTTGGTGATATAAAGTGTTTTAGCTTCAGATATTGAAAGTATTGCGTTGAAAATAAGTGCAACTCATTATCATTGCCAGAATCACATGGTTTTCAGATATATTGTTTTGGAGGACATATTAAGAATTCATTGATGGACATCACGACTCACAACATGGATCCCCAGAGATCACATGCGAAAACGAGGCCGACGGAATACAGGATGGAGAGATGGACTCGAAAAATTCAGAAAATACTGGCTCCGCAACACCTATGATAGAGAAATGTGGCAGATCCTGGGGAAGATCTATGTCCAATGACTGACAATAAAAGACTGATGATGATGAAAGTCCTTTGCAATCACTCTTTTTCACAGTTACCTCGGCATGTGCAATATGTAGTATATTCAAGTTGGGAATGGGCACATCTGTCTTGAGGGAGGTTTGTCCATAGATGACATTTATCAGGTCAAGTCAATCCCCAGTCACCAGGTGATGGTAAATGAAATACTGGTAAAGTCAAGATCTTCCCCTTGCCAAACAATGTACATATCTCGTGGATAGGAATATTATGGAAGTTCCAAATGCAATCTTGAGTTCAACTCCAATAAAAACCTGTGTAGATATTGTTTGGGATCTGTACAAGACGTGTCAGTGTCACTGCCTTCCAACCAATGACTTAGCAGTTTATAAGAAGTAAATTCAGTGTGAAGGCCTTTTGGCAGAAGAATAAATTTATCTTCACCATACATTGTGTTCTTACACCATTGTAACTGTTTCATCTTTGTAAATAGGAGTTGGTCTACTCTTATGACTAGGATTCAGATGTTGCACAGCAGCTCAAACCACCTCAAAGCAGTGACAGAATGTGCCTCATCAGAGAACAATGTATATTGTTAGTGTAGCTTTCCAAAGAAAAACCAATTCATTTTCCCATCAACGCCAACACTGACCGATAGATGAAAACATGTGACTAATTTGGGCCATATTTGATGAATTGATTCATATGTCTGAAGGTGAAAAACTTTACAATTCCAAGCAAGCAATCAGTTGCTATGGTTACAGTATTGCCTATCAAACACTGTCAGCATTTCTGTGTTATCTACCTTTAAATAAAGAATTTTGTTCATTTTAGTTCAAGAAATGTTCTGAAGAGTCAAAAGAAATAGCAGAATAGAACTGCAATAGACTGTTCCTATTGTACATACATTGCCTCATAACCACATTTATGTTCTTGTATCTAAAATACATATTTTCCTTTGAACAAACACTGTTTTTAGTCAGTTTTGCAAAAGTAACAAGCTGAAAAAGCAATAAGAATTGATTTTCAACCATACATACATGTGTTATGGAATATTCCTTAGCACCTATTGCTATGAACAGACAGTTTGAGATTGTCTCCATCTCTGAAAACAATTAGTACCTATCAAAGACTATTTGTGCAAAATTTCATGCTTTTATCACCAACTGAGCCATTCTTACACCAATTGCCTGGACTATAACAAGTATTTCCACATTATTTGCTTGGAAATGTGAGATATTGGATTAATTTGATATGTAAGAAAGAAGATTGCATCTGTAGATATAAAACTTATTTATGCTCACTTAAAAGCCGCCTTCACCAGTCATTAAGCTTAATGTTAAGCCACTTCCTTTGTATAGCATATCAAACTTTTTGCAACAAATAAGTTTTCCCTCACTTTTGACCTCTTAAAGAGAAAAAAAAGTTTCTCTAACTTCTGACCAACTTTCAAAAAAAAACTTTAAAATTGAAAAATTCTCAATTGAAGTTATAATATTCTATTCTGATGTCATACCCAGTGAATACAAACTATGAGTCTCGTTCCAACAAAGTTACATCATTAACTGACCCCCCCCCCAAAAAAAACATACTGTAACAGTTGAAAATCACCTACATCTGTTGTATGCTTCAAAGATAGAATCAAAGAAAATAAATAACTAAAATGTGCCATTTTTGCAGGGCTATGTTAACATACATAAATATTATACTAATGTATCACAAATAAGGTTAAGCATTGAGGATACATACTAATAGTTGATGAAGGTGACTATATATATTGTGAAGTAAAAAAAATCAAGTACAAAACTGCTCCTAAGAAATGATATAATGGACAAACAGTTGTGATTCTCCATAATTGATATCTTCTATACAACTTAGTATTAATGACTTCCAAGTTGGAATTACATCATGTTCTAGGAGGGAAGTTCTTAGTTTCATATGACAGATAGAAAATATGGCTTTGAAATATTTTGTTTACTTCTCTTCACCTAATTGAGAAACCCCCACCACCCCACACACACAGAATAGAGGGGGAGTATCTATTTACAATGCTGAACTGATCCATTACTTTCCGTTGTCATACACAATGGCTTTGAAATATTTCATTTACGTCCCTTCACTTCATTTGAGAAAGCATTTCTCCGAACAATAATGGGGGGGGGCTCCTAATGATGTAACCATACTGCTGAACTTGACTCTTACTTTCCATCTAAATGAGGGCAAAAAAGACATAGGGAATTGACAAAAACGAAGATAGAAGAAGAAATGGATGAGGAAAGAGCTGAACATCTCCAGAATTAGAGGAAACAGTTAAGAAACAGACAAATGAGGAAAGGGCTAAATCTCTTCAGAATAAGGAGGAGAAGGGGAGAAGCTACAGATGAAGAAAGACTGAACATCTCTAGAATGAGAGGGAAATATACATTATATCAATAGGAAGTGACTTTACATGGAGCCTAATGGTCACCAACAGCAGCCTTTCAGCAAATACATACTAGATGATACATATATTGAATTGAAGTTTGTGGCTATAAAATGACTAACCTCCTCTACAAAGCCCAAGTGGTCTCACAATTAACCTGAAATTCTATTGTCCCGTTTACATGTAAAGTTTGGAAATTAGGAAAATACAAGTCAGATTGGTACTATTGAGCTGTAAAATATTTAATCCAGTCCGTACGCCTTATTATAAGGCGGTAGTCAAAAGTCAATAATTCAGAAAAACAAATCAATCAGAAAAAGATTTTTAACAAGTACATATGGTTAGATTTTCATGAAATTCAATCCAGAGATGTAGCTTCCAGAGTAATTCATTAATGGGTCTGTATCAATTTTCCAAATCTCAGATTACTTACTGTTCATTGCTCATCACGATTGGTCAACTCTGAATTCAAAGAAAGATTTTAAATTTTTTTGATTTAAGTTTAAAAAATTTTTTTCTTTCAAAATTTAAAAAAAAAAAAAAAAAAAAGGACAATTCGGAGAGGGGGGGGGCTTTCTTTTATACTTAATATTTACAAAAATCCCCAGCTGACTTTTTTTCTAAAGTTAGTGCGATGAGCCTCCGTTTATGGATTATGGAGAAGAAAAAAAAAAATTTTTTTTTTAAATTTACTTACAATAGTATTTAAAAATATACATCAAGTAAAAGTTTTATGAAGAAAATCATTTTTTTTCTAGTATATAGATACATGTACATTAATTGAATATTGTACATGAAAATCTTTTTTTTCTTCCTAAATTTTATACATGATATATAGAAAACAAAAGAAAAAAAATTAAATACTTGAAAAGAGAAAAAAAAAACTCAAACAAAAAAGTGAGATACAAGAACAAATATAAGTAAAATTTTACTTGTTATTTATCTTATATTTTAAATAATAGATTTACAAATTTCAAAACAGATGCTTTTTTTTTCATAAATCATAAACATATGACCATCACACTAATTTCAAAGAAAAAAGTCAACCGGTATTTTAGGAAATAATGAAAGAGTGAAACCCCCTGAATTGTCTTCCTTTGTTTTTCTGGGAATTTAGAGTCGACAGTGAGCAATCAGTGTCCTGGGATTCAAACAATTGAACACCACCATTCATCAACACGTGTCCTCTTTCCATTACAAGATAACATAATGTATGAAGCACCTAACATTGCGGCTGGGAAGTTTTTCTTTTTATGTACAAAAGCACAGAATGAAAGACCAATTCACCAAACAATAAAAAGTGATAGTTTGATTCATTTTTTTCAAATTAATAAAAAAAAAAAAAAAAAAAAAAATTGTTGAACACAACTGTATGACTGCTTTAAATCTTAATGAATCTGAAATCTGTAAGACAAAAAATGTCTTTAAAGCAAAAATCTAACAAACATACATATGCCATGCTCTAAGGTAGCCTATTCGTCCCAAGATTATCAGATACAAAACAGGAGCTGACAAGGCATCATAGTAAACACAAGGAAAAAAAAAAAAAAGATATCGGTTTGAATACATTGTGAATCTGTTATAAGTCAGAAACCAGGGTCCATAATTTTCAACCACATTATATGTGAATCCATGTTTCAACAAAATTCTTCCACCATACCAACTTCAAGAAATTGGTTCAGAAATGAAGAGAAAACTGTGGGGCTTGTCCGGCAGGAAGACGGAAAAAAAACATTTTAAAAATTGACACGTCACCCGGTTACATTTTGACAAAACTTAGATACATATGTAGTGAGTGTCTAGAGTAGGACTTTCTGGTAATCTTTTTAGCAACAAATGGAAGGGGCAATGAGTTTCATTTATTGACAACTGAAATGTTTTTGTCAAATTCATTTCCTTTTTAAAGTTGGGAGTAATTTGATTCAGTGGGGGTGTCTCTATTTTTGTATTTAGCTCTTATTTTGAGAGCTAAATTTAACGTTGTGAAAATTGAGATCCATGTTCAAATCGCATAAGCGACTTTGCATTATATCAAGTCGCATTATAATGGGTCAACAGTGTAGTTGAATATAATTTTCATATCATTTAATCACTGCTCAAAATAATTGGATAAGATTTTGTTTTTTTTCCCCCCAACTGCATTCATACCAGATGACTTTCTCCATTCAAAATCTACAACTTTCCTTTTCAGTCTGTCTGAGAGGTTGAGCCGAATTTGCGTGATTAGAGATTCAATCAGCCATCACAACACAGATATTTGTGAAAGGAAACTCATAAATCATCAATTCCTTTGTGATAATGCTTTCTAGAATGAAAAGGAAAAGTAAAGAAGATACAAAATAATGACAAGATGTTCAAAGGAAATTTTGGAATAATGCTAGAAATAGAATAATTTTAGTTTACCTTATTTATTCCATTTATAAAGACATTTTTTTTTTTTTTGTCCCTCCTACTCAGGTGAATGAAACCCAGATGAGTCGACTGTGACTGTTTTGACACAGCATAATGCTACAGTAAGTATAAAATAGCTTGAACAATAGATAGTTTAAGATGAAAGGCTGCTTTCAAAATTCAAATTTGATGACTGAAAGTTCTGCATATGATTTTGGAATCAAATCGACAATTGCTCTTAAAAAACACATTTAGCACTGATAATTCAAATATGAAAAGAATGTGTGGATATATACACACAGGTACAAAAAATCTGTAGCCTAATTGGTTCACCCTCATATTATATATATATATATATATATATATATATATATATATATATATATATATATATATATATATATAAAATTGTAATGAGTGGATTATAAAAATTGTGAAAAATATGATTAGTTTTGAAGATCTTGATAATGACTAGAAGAGCAGTCAAAAGTGCTAGATAAAAAAAAAAAATTTGGTTAATTTCTACATCAGTTTGAACCAGACATACCTTTTCTTGTGAGAAAACAAGAAAAACTGCTAAAAAAATTGAAACAACACTCCTTCTCTGTCATGTTTATGGGATATATATATATATTTATTGGATAGATACGCTATATCCAACAATGTTGGAAACTTTTCATAGACAATGAGGAAAACAGATTGGGTGACTAGGTATTTCATTCATTGACATTTTGTTTCATGGGGAATGACACTACATCAACAAGATAGGAAAAATGAAGAAGAAGCATCTCAGAGCAGAAGTATATTTGGCCAGACTTTGTTGGGGTAAACGATCATCTGTCATCATGTTATCTATGTAGAAGAGGAGATAGGCAAGTGCGTAAAGTTGTGGTTAGAGTTGGTTTCTTTTGTTTTTCTGTGTGAGTAAGATCCCCTATCCAACATAGCATGATGACATATGATCCATCATCCCAACAAAATCCAGTCATCAACAGACAAGACAACCTCAAACAGTCCTATCCCATCCACTCACAGCATAGATAACTCCAGCTCTTATACGCTCTCCTATTCATTTTCCCCAGCCCTCCCCTTCATTTATCCCATCCCCCTGATGATGTGGGGTCATTCTCTAAAGTATAGCTGTGAATTAACACCTATTCATCCAATCGGTGGTTTTCTCAGTCTATAAGAGGTTTTCAACCACATTATATATAAGTCTAGGAGCCAAATTATTTATGGTAGTGAGCACCTCTGTAGACTGTCTGCTTTTGACCGCTTGAGCTACGGGGGGGGGGGCTTTATGATGAGCAGAGGTCCACATATCACCCTTAACTCATTCCTCCCTCATCCATGGTGGCTGTTTGGTTTTCTGTTAGTCTCAGAACTACTTGTATTCTTCATGTATTACTACATATATTATCAAGTTGAGAGTGATATTTAGACCTCTGCTCATCATAAGGGTCCCAGTAGCTGAAGCACCCAAGAGCAGACCCAGGCCGTATAGGCACTCTCATGGAAAAAGGGTGTGGATTCATTTTCTTTTTTCCAATCATCACCATTGCTTCGCTCACCACCGTAAATAATTCAGTCTGAGCAAAAAAATGTTGTTCCTAAACTGTCTTTATTCACATTGTTTTATTCTACAAAACTCCTGACAGAGTAACTGAAATTTCTTGGTTATAGTGGAAAAACAGGATATTATTGGAGTTTGGTTTAGGGATATTTATTAGTACAAACTCTTCCAGATATCAAACCAAAATAGAAGTCTTTCCATTCAAAAAGTCAGTCTGAGTATCCCACAGAGTTAAATGAAAGCTGCTAAAGGTTGATACAATCAATGTGACAATTATTGCTAAAATAAGTAAAAATAAATCTACTGCTAAAAATTTTCAACTAATCATAGATGAGGCATCTTTAAAAAAAGGCTTTTTATTTAACAAAATATATCTGAATGCCATGACTTCAAGGAATTAAATGTGAATTAATATGCTTGTACTCAAGTACCACGGGTTGAAATCCATAGGCAATAGCTGTAATAATAAAAAGCAAATAATCATAACACATTCATCAACACTTCCTTCTGAGAAGTCAAAGCTAAATCATTATGATAAAATGAGATGTGTTTTTTTTCCTGTGGTTTCCATAAAGTAGGTTTCAACAAAGCAGCAATTTGAAAAGAAAGAGAAAAAAAAAAAAAAGATGAAAATTGATGAGTATTATCTTAGCATGTCCAGGGTAATAAAATGCAGATCATATGACATGCCTTAGGAGTCCAAGATAGATAAAAGTTCACAAGTACAAAAATCATATCACCATTAACAAAATGTTTAAAAGCAAACCTAATAATTACACACACCAAAATTACCAAAAACATTGAAAGGTGGATCACGGTTTTCTAGTGGAAGCTTACTGTAGTCGCTTCCCAAAGACACAAAATACAGTTCTTACATTAATAAACAATAATCACATACTTAGAAATTCAGGAAACTTGGAAAATACTTTTAATACAAATATGAGTAAAAATATGAAATTGTTTCTTTTTCAAAACTGTTTTCTCTTATTTTCTACTCGAGTTTTTATTTTTAAATTCAGGCAAATATAAAAATGAAAACAGCAATAATTGCTTGCATGTTAAAATACAGAAAAGCTTTTAAAATATTATAAGAGATGAGCATGGCATAATAAGATTATCTTAAATAATTCATGAAGGTGTATTTATTTATAAATAATGGTTGCCAGTTTTGGTGTGAGAGTTAGATCAAGACCATAATCACTAGTAAAACAAAACCTTTGAATGATTACTAGAATCAGGAAGAAAGGCTTCTAGGTTAGTTATATATTATCAGACAATGTGATACGAGGTCAATCCCTGACATAGTCACAAAGCATTTAATAGTTGTGCCAAATCAAAGGCAGACCCCTTATTTCACCAGAGGGCTTCAACAAGATCTCAAACACTGGAAAAAAACAAAAACAGAACAAACAAAAAACGTGAGTAGCCAGAGCTACTTTGTAGCAAAAATATAATCTTGTCTTATCAGCCATTTGAGAACTTGAATATAAAACACAGTGTGTGTGTGTGTATGTGAGAGTGTAAGACTTATAAATTCTTAAATGGCCAGCAAGACAGGATGATGCTTTACATACATTCAAAGTTTACATATAGAACAGATATTTATAATTTTCATTGGAATATAACATTGTAATGAATATTCAGATATTTTTACTGCCTGGGAATTGCAGATTATCTTCACCAACTCTATACCATGAAAATTGCCCTTCCCAAGGGGAATCTCAAAAGGAAAATGGTATGTTACCAGTTGAGCACCTGGGAATCAACCTTATGATTTTAGGTACATTATATCAGAGAACTTAACCTAGTACAGTTATAAAGATAGAGTAAAATGTTATTGAAATAAGTGTTCCAGTATCAAAAGATGGCCTCGATAGAGATCCGAGAATCATGTGATGAGAAGAAAATAAAAGAAACATCTTCGTTACAATTTTTTTTATTTCTTCATAATATAACAACAAATGTAGTCTTGCACCCGCTGTCCTCAGATCAGTCAATGAAAAAAAATGATAGTCCCTATGCTAAATGATGAAATGTGGGTGGGAACGGGCACTCCTTGAAGTGCCTCCTTCAACAGCAGACAATCTCCACATAAATCATTGGCTTTTGCAGCTTTGGAAAAGTAGCTTAGCCACCCCAGAATTGCACCTTGAAAGAGAAAAAAAATACCAACCACCTCTTATTCAAGTAGACCCACTTTCAGCTGTCATAGCTGCATCAATGTAATCCGAACTTGCAGGTTCTTCCATCACTTTAATCTCGTTTGCAGCCCCTTCAACCACTCCAGTTGATGCCACAGCAACAACATCCGTATGGAATGAGGTGACATGTTCTTCTGCATCTGACAATGAACTGAACACAGCGTTGCACTCACTGCACATGAAGACTTCGGGAATTTCCATTAATTGTGCAGCTTGTGCCGCAGCCTGCAGGATGCTGCCTTCAGGCATACCAGATAAGCCTGACATATCAATGACGATATCACTTTGATCTTCCACAGGAATCTCAACCGTATCTGGAGTTTCTTGGTGTTGTTGATTTTGTTGCTGCTCAAGAGCAAGTTCATCAACCATCAGGGTTAGGCCTTCATTGACTACAGTTTTGTTCTGTACCCAGCTGGTGACACCACGGCAACGTGGCTGGTGGTGCTTCAGGGTGGCTGCACAAGAAAATGGTTTGTTACAGCTCTGACATACATACTTGCTCACCCCAGTGTGAATGACTGTATGCTGCAGCAACTTTGCTTTAAACTTGAAAGCCCGTTCACAGTAACTACATTTGAATGGCTTCTCAGTTGTATGGATGTGGATTTGGTGCTTCATTAACATAGTACGGAAAGCAAAGCCTTTACCACACACTTGACATTTATGTGGTTTCTCTCCAGTGTGTTTGTTCAGGTGATCACTGAAATTGGCTTTGCTGATATACTTTTGGCCACAGTAATCGCACGTGAAACGGTAACGCCTTTTGCTGGCTTCTTTGTGGGTCTCCATGTGATCCTTGAGGGTGTTACTTTCAAAGAAGCGCCAACCACAGGTTGGGCACTGATGTTTTTTGATGCCCTCATGTCGCTTCATGTGCGTGCGTAAGTAGCGGATATGATTGAACTTTTTGCTACAAATTGTGCACTGGGCTGCTTTTTCTTTTGTGTGGACTGCTTGAATGTGGGTGACAAGATGGTTACCCTTTGAGAAGACCTTACCACACAAGTTGCATAGCTTGGAGTCATTGCACTGGTTGCAAGGCCATAGTGTTTTCTTTGGGGTTGGCTCACGTGTTATCTTGTGGATGAAGCTCAGATGCCAGTTTAATTTAGCAGTTCCTTGAAAAATTTTGCCACATTTGAAACAGTTAACAGCGTCCATTTGGGGAAAAGGTCCATGCTTGCGATTTACATGACTGCGCAAGTCAAATAACTTTTCAAATGTCCGTTCACATACATCACATCTCAGTGGTTTCTCAATCCCATGCACTATTTTAAGGTGGTCAGTGATTTCATCAAACTTCTCACCTTTAATTTTACAAAGGTGGCAGTGGAGTCCTTCTGATTCTACCCCAGATATCAATTTCAAATCACTTAGCTCCCTTGTTACGGTACCATCATCCAAAGAGGAACTGGTTTCTCCACCAGATGTGAGCAATGCTTTCTCAGATGCTGGAGCACCAGATAAAGCAGCACTCTTTATAAGGGTCCGAATTCCTTTATTTTTTATACTTTTCATTTTTTTCTGCCCTCTTCTTTGAGTGATGTCTACGCGAATGGTTGGAAGTAAAGCTACATCTGACATGATCAATGGCTGCGAAGCCCGAGATCTGTTCTTTTTAAATTGGCTTTTCGATGCAGAATTTCCACCAGTTTTAGAAACCATATTATCATCATTATTCTCATCAGCCGTAGACTGATGAGAGTCATTATCTTTCTCAAACAGATCTCTCTTCACATTGATTGCAGAGTTCTGCAAGAGAACATGGGGAGACGATTCTACTTTAGTCTTCTTCAAACAAACTAATCCATCTTCGGTCTCAAGCTTATCAGCGTCCTCTTTTTTGTTTTTACCGGTCAGGAAAGAAAAATCAATCTTCTTCCCTCGAGTAGAATAACGCTTGGGTGTGGAGGAACCATCAGGAGAAATAGGATCAGAGACAGGAGTTAGAGCCGAAATATCTACGCTCTGCTTTTCCTCAAGATTGATTACACTTTGATGGAGAGCCTGAAGAGTCTTATCCTTACGCGGCCTTCCCCGTTTTCTTTTCTCAGGTTTTTGTACCAAAGTCTGTTCCCCATTTGGCTTATTTGCATCAATTAATCCATTGTTTAATTCATTAGTCTTTTCCACCAAATCATCAGTCAATATGTCTTTGACAACTGGTTTGTTTATGAATATCTTTCTGGGTCTCCCTCGTTTCCTGGGAGTGTGGATAATTTCCGAGTTGGCCCCAAGATGCATTACGGTGGAAGAATGAGACGATTTAGGTGATGATTCCTCGATATTTATGACATTTCTCTCTTTAGCACCATTTACAGAACTAGTGCTATTGACAACTTCTAAAGGCAGAGGAATTTTCCTTGGCCGACCTCGCTTCCTTCGAACCGGAGATATTAATGCGGGATTCATAGCAGGGACAGGCAGGTTTTCAGATTTATTTAAAGTGGCCGACTGGAGTTGTGTACTTTTATTCCCTACTGATGGTTGTAACATAGAAGTAGGGAAACTACTATCTTCTACTTGGACACTAACATCCATGACTTGAGTCTTCTTGAGATTAGATGAAGTCATCAATCCTGTAAAATATAAACATCTTTGTAGAATATACTTGTACAGCATATTTATAGGTCCATCTTCAACAAATACTGGATAACAATGAAAAATGAAAGTTTATTACACCAGCAAATGGAAATTCTTCTCATATCATCATATGAATTCAACCCTCAAAATTTCTCTGCAAGATACAAAATGTCAATAAAACATTTTTATTATCAACATCAATTATTTTCCAATGTAAAATATGTTATGCCAGAAGAACTAAAGGGATTGTGTCCTTGACACTGGATCTATAAATTTCTTTAAGAAACCATTTTTAAAAAGATTACTTCAAGTATCTTTGAGAGAAAGTTTTAAAGTTTCCTTTAATGACTCGAGAGAGAACAACCACAGCAATAATTTGCATTACAGTTCCTTTATTTATGAAATATCTAAATACTTATATTCAGATTGGAACAGTGCTTATTTTAAGGAAATTTCAGAACTGCACAAATCAGTATTTGAGATTCTCTGAGGCTTAGAAGCATTTATAATAGCTATTTTTGATATTTTATAAATATCAAATGTAGTCAGGAATTTTTATTTTCTTTATATTCATTGCAAATGATTGTGGTCTAGCAAATTGTTCAAGTTTTACATTTCACTTTGCCCATAATTGATATTCACTGTCACCTATCAATGGTACGGCTAGTATTCTCAGAGACTCAGAGCAGTTGCAAATTAGATATATTACATGTAATTCAATAAATGAATCACTTAAATCCTAGTATTTTATTAAAAAAAAAAAAATTAGACTTAGAACTGCATGAGCAAGGGTATACTGCATGTTACATCAAACCCAGGATTGGAGTAGATAAATCTTTGTAATCTAATTATAAAACATTATGATAATATATACACAAGACACAACCCAAAACTGTGGGGAATTCAAGCAGCATGTGTGAACCAAATAAAGGGGGGATTTTTGCTAGTATCTTACATTACTTTGAAGGAGACAGTGGATATTAGGTGTGGGTGTTAGGGTAATTTTTTTTTTCCATGATCAAATTTCCTGGACTTTTAGATAAAACCTCATAAATAACTGATACCATATGCTTCAATTTGAAGAGAATTAATTCTCAAGGTAAGATATATTTTTCTTCTAGTTGAGATACTTCTCCTGATAGGAGTGGCTATTATTTTTGGCCTGAAAATACTGCGCCTCATTCCTGTTCACAATTATTGTCAATATCTAAGACATGAAAAGAAGCCTCCAGATCCCATATTTGATGTGATAACCAATTGACTGATTTTCTTCTCTCTTTCGGGACAAAGACAGTTCAACTTGTTCTCTTTTGATTTCATTCAAAAAGATTGATGTATGGAGAAGAAAATACTAATTTCTATCCCACATTGAAGGTTTTTGATTTCACCTGATTTTACCATGTTATCATCTTCAAGATAAATGATTCCCAAATACGCAAATTTAAAACAAAATGAAAAATTTGATCTTAAACTAATGTTTTACGTGTTTCAAATACAACACCCATTTTTTCTTCACTTATAAAGTTGTTTTTTCTCCAAAACTAAACAGATGATTTTAGCATAAAAATATTTCTCCAGTTGAACACCTGTCATTATTTAGTGGATTCCAACATTGAGTGAACAAACAGCAAAATACCTAGCCATTGAAAATTAAAATTTGCATCAAAATTATTTGAAATCACGCCAGTACAATAAAAGTGATGTCACTTGAAGCAATCATCCAACTCCAAGCTAGTTTGAACAGAGGATGAAAATAATAAATTATTCTGCATGATATGGTCAGACTATTTTCTCTGTCTATGGGTTCATTCATTCACAACATTTCAACCATGTATTCTCCATCAGGTGTTCCATTTTTTTGTAGTATATCGATTGTCAAAGTCTGAGTTGCTTCCCTTGCATTGGAAGATCAGCTCAGTTTTTCTGGCATATCCTTTTTGATGAGAGGTTCCCACATGTTATTGATATCAATGCTCGGTTGGCGGAGTGGTTTGACTGGGAACTTCTCATCAAAAAGAACGTCCTTAAAAGACTAGACAGACCATCCGATGCAAGGAAAACTTGGTATTTAACACAACTCTGACGAACAAGATATACTGGAGAAAAGAAAATTTCTTTTTAAACCCCAGATGTAACAGCCAGTCTAATCGAGTACCTACTCCAAGAAATGATTCCACATTCTAGAACCAGTCGACAGAAGCTAGAGGGTACAAAGCCAAAACGTCATGAACAAATGAATAAATGCATAGAAGAGGAAAATATACAAAATGATCAATACACCCTCCTCAACAGAATTCTGACAAGAATACACATTGAGACTATGAAAACTCTCAGAGGGTGTTTATTCATATATTAGAATGAATATTTGAATATATGAAGCATTACTGTTAATGAATAAACTCATACTAACCTGGATTTGTCTGTTTTTCTGCCAAATCACTTTTGACTTGTTCGGGTACATCTCCAACAAGAGCCTGCATAATGAAGAAGAACCCCAAGTTCACTTACTGTGTTTGTTGATGAATATGAAAATTTAGATAAACTAAAAATAATTATACATTCATAAAAATATATTTCCAAAATAGTTTTGTAAATATAAATCTCCATTGATACTTAATACCTATCTTCAACATATTTTGTATTCAAAAGGCTATTTTGCACTAATTTCACCATTTTATGAGTGCATTAAAAATCTATCGACTAAAAAGAAAATCTAGTGTTGTCCAGGTAAAAAATAACTGCAAATATAACAGAAAAAAAATATTGAGTAATATATTTCTATTTACACAACCCAACAAAAAAATATTAACACTATTTACAAATGAAAAAGCAGCTGTAAGTGATTCTCCAATCAGGTACCAGTATGGGAACGTTGTTTGGGGATCCAACCCTAAAACAATTAACTAAACCAGAGATATCAGTGAATGTCCTGACCCTCCCTTTCATGTGTAGTGGGAGGCACAATCTAAAGAGCAGGCTGTTAGTCCACTGGCAAAATCAATATTATCAGAACAAATGATGAAACTAGCTTTTCTATTGTCACTTATTTTATCTACTATAGTGCAAAAAACTTCAATCTGTAGAATAATGAAAATTATTCCAAGATTCGCATATTTTACCTATAATTTTCACCTAATCCTACAAATCAACAATTAAAAAAATAAATTGGTTGATAAAATTCATGTAAAAATTCATACCAAGCATAAATGAATCACTAAAGCCCACCTGTGTACTAGAACTAATATTTTTAGATTATTAGTGATCTAAAAGAAGAAAAAAAAACCAACACAAGATTTGGGCATTGTTGGTCCAAAAATGATCATGAGACCCTCAAAAAGCATTGTTTAAGAAAAAAATAAATAAATAAACAAAAATGTTTTTTGGATAAACAAATAGGCACTAGTGGTTTATTCATGCAGATTTTCATGGTTGTAGCACCCAAAATATGTGTGTGCGTATACATTCGGATATATATATATATATATATATATATATATATATATATATATATACATACATACATACATACATACATACATATTTCCATACACCCTTGCCCACCAGACTTATGTGATTTTTCCAATTGCTCTTGTAGAAATAGCTACAATAAAAATTTAAGTTTGTAATTCAACTATATAAAAAGTGGTCAAAAATAAATCTTGGCAATCTTTATATTTTAAATAGTTGAAATATTTTACAAAATTTGGACAAATATCAATCATAATACAGCAAAAGTTATAAATAAATACACACATCAAAACATATCTAAATCCTAACATAAAATATCCTTTAAAATAAATATCAACAGTTTCATTAAAAAATATTTAAATCTTTCTTTCAATTCAAAGAGATAAAAAATTATAGAATGAATTTTCTGTTCAATGAAGCATCAGAAGAAAATTAGTGTAACAGTTTATGAGAATGCATGAAATACATTTGTATGAGTAACACAACAAAGAAATTCAATTCAGATTTTCAAAATTGTACTGCAATGTCAGGTTGATTATTCTTTGTTTAAATCACTACAGAAATCGATCAAAAGATATCTATCATCTTATAGACTGAAAACTGAAAATGAGACTATAATGAAAATATTAAAAGAAAAACACAACCAAATCATTTTGCACAAAAAAAACAAAACAAAATATGACCAACAGGGAAATAGAGAAAACTGTTCTTTCTAAAATGGGGGAGTATCATTATTTAGGGATTTGTTCAGATTAGTGTCCTCATTTTGATTGTTCTAACCACATTTTGGCTGCTCTACCCTCGAGCCTCTTTCAAGTGTTTATTGTAGTCACTGATCTTATGGGAATTTCAAAGGACAACAAAATGATTACAATCACCCCATGGGTTCAGTAAAGGGTTTGGTTCAAAATTCCCAGAAGGTTACCTTGTACAACAGATACCTGAATGAGAAAATATTGTGTGGAAATAACAACCAAGACAAGGACACTAGTTGTAATAAATCAGTGAATTTCAAAGACTATTCTTACCTTGAAGAGTAAATCTCTGGTTGAAGCCAATGCTTGAAGATCTCCCACAAATTCATGGACTGACAAGCTGTCAATGGTAGCAGGGGCACAACTCCACTCAGCACCAGTACGCAATGCAATGCTAGAAAATATCTCATCCACATTGCCTTTCTCTTGGAAGGCATCAACACACTTGAATGATAGCCTGGCACTCACTTGATCATACAACTGTAAACAAAACAATAAGCATCTTTCATTATGTAAATCATTCACAAAAAGTTGTAAAACAAGTATTTTTCAAATTCATAAAAATTCAAGAACTCACTCTCTCAACTTGGGTTTTTTTAATAAGTTTTCATTCAATGTGTGTAGGATTCACTTATTTGTTTGATAAGTAGCACTTATATACTTGATTACATCCACAAGACTATGAAACAAGTGGAAAATATGAAAAGAAAATTTATAGGAATAAATATGGAACATAAAACAGTGAAACCCATTGGGCCTTCAGAGGTGAGATAAGATACTAAGTTGTAAACATCTTGTTGGCCAGTATATAATATACAATTAAGTCAGTCTATAGGAAACTATTCAACCAATACTTTCATATCTCTTTACCTACTAGTCAACCTTTAGCACTCTGTACATAATTTCATTTACCAAGCAAAAAGTTTGTCCTTCCACAGCAGGCGACTGATCATCAAACAATAATTTATTTTAATATCTCAGTTGTATTATGTCATTTTTAGTTTTACATAAACAGACACACAGGTTTTCAAAGTTACAAAATGCACAAAATCTTGGCACCCTTGAAAAAAAATGCAGAGTGCTACAGATAGATGAACACATGGATTGAGCAAAAACTTATACCTGCCGACAACCACACAAGAGATTAAAGCCGATTATAGCAATCTCTATCTGTAGAACAAGATTTTTAAAATGACTAAACATAAATAAACTGAACACTTGTTAAAATGGACTGGGGGGGGCGCTTACTTAAGCAAATTGTCAAAGTTAGCTGATGGTAGAGGTTGATACTATATACATATACGATATTGGAAAGAATATACACTTAACACGATATATTATAACTAAATAAAGCATATAAATACATACATAAAATTATCTAACATAAGAGGGTCAATTAGTTCAGATCTAATTAATTAAGATCTTACTCCTCAGAATATCTATAAACCGTTGTAGTGTTTATTTCTAAAAGGTTGAAAAGTAATTGTATTAGTAATTTTGAAGTGGTCCAAGTAAGATACTATTCTATGAATGATGGGGGTGATCTTTCCAATCACTAACTTAGATTTTGTCCATTTTGTCTAACATTCAGCATAAAAGGGTTCGTTCTAACGAGGGTCCACTGTATATCTAAACATTCATACAAACAGATGAAAACAATCAGAGGTAAAAAATGAAAATAGAATAGAAATTCAATAAATTACTTCTTCTTTAGTGAACTGAGATGTCGTTTCAGTTTGGGGTTGAGGTGGTAATTCAATAATTTCGTCCACCTTTTGAGTTGGTAATTTGGCATCTTCTAAATGTTTGATACTTTCAAGACAAGCGCTCTTTTTGCACTGATCAATCTTGGTGGTGCTGTCCTCATCTTCAGTTACCATTTCTGCGACTATTGCATTTTCTTCTGTGACTGGAATATCCACTTCTTTAGAATCTCCTCCTTCCTTTCCTTCTTCCTCTTCTGCCTCTTCATCTCTGACCATCATCAAATCTGTAGTGAATTGTTCATCTAGGCCTAAAATCTCCTCTTCCTCAAGCCCTTCTTCTTCCCCCTCTTCCTCTTCCTCCTCCTCCTCTTCTACTGTAGATGTAGTGAGTGTAGCGTCTTCACTGATGTCATGAGTATTGAGTCTTCGGGATGAGGGCCGTGGGTGCCCATTGCAAATCTGAAGGTGGTGAGCAAAGCCTTTGCGTCGTCGACGTGTGGCCCCACATATTGGGCAGTGAAAGTGATAACGGACCTTATGGCATCCTGCCTTCAATTCACACCAACTATTGCACAGTAACACAGAATAATCTGCAGAAAAGAATAAACATCAGTTAGAAGAATTTCAATAATAAGGCAGAGTTTGTGCAAAGATATAATCACTCAAAATTGAGAAAATTGTTTTGTACATTCAATGTGGATATATTAAAATAATGGCAGACAAGTCAAGATGGAATTTGTGACAATCATCAAGTTATTTTTTCTAACTAATAAGTATAGAGGGAAGTGCATAGTATTATAATAGTTATCATTATTAAAATCAAACACTTTATAATAAATTAAAAATTATCCACTTGACACAATCAAACAATGAAATTATAACAATGAATGTAAATAGTTCCAATTTTTATATCCTTATCAGTCATTTGTTGTCATCTAAAAGATCCTTTCTAAAACATAGGTATGAACAATATGAACGTAATCATACTGAGACAAAAGTCAGCATATTAATTTTGATAAAATTTTCAATTCTTATTCATTAAAGGATGAACTTTGAAGATAATTTTTCGTTCTAAATATCAGGAAGAAGAATTTTTTTTCATACGATTATTACCATTTTGATGATTTATCTTAGATGTTTTCATTGGTTTTTTTTTGGTTTTTTTTTTACACATTCAAAAAAATAAATCCTTCAAGACATTAATCATGTTTACCTTTTTCAGAAAAGGTACATCAGAAAAGCTAACTGGCAGTCTTACTTTGGGAATTCAAAAACAGGAAAATCAAATAGAATATTTCCTTTCTCTGCAATTATTTTTAGTTTTATTTGATTAATTATAATTTAGGCATTTAATCTGGAAAAATATTTTTTTTACTCAAAAATTTAAAGATTTTTCACCATTTTTATTAATCAAAATCAGTTCAACAGTTCCTGAGTGCTTTCCTAAAAATGGCAGACATAATCAATATCTCCAGGGATTTATCTGTTAATTGTGTAAAAATCAATGAAAACATCAATGTATAAATAAAATAAACCCTCAAAATAAGAAAAGTGGGAAGGGAATCATAAAAAATAAAAAAATTAATAAATAATATCTTTTCTGATATTTAAAATGAATTACATTTTTAAATTTCCCCTTCAATAAATAAGTATCGAGAGTTTTATCAAAATCGGACACTGAACTTCACCAGATTTTCAAATTTCTCAGATGTCGATTTTCCAATGAAAATTCGGTTCATACCAACAAGCATAATTGTAGTTATAGAAACCATATATTTTAGCAAATAAGGCAACCTTCAGAGAAGTCTGAATTTATGGCTAATCTGTCTAATTGCTACTTTTTTATAGGGACGCCTCAAGTGTCGTCTTATCCACTGAAATACACAATAATTTAATACAGGTGGATCAGCAGAGTTGCCATAAAAACTAAAAAGAAAAAGAAATCGTGTTGTGTCTATCCATACCTTTGTATGTAACTCTGCGTTTCCAGTGTGCATAATAGTGAAGCTGGAGATGGCACAAATAATTCGGTTTGAATCTGTCTTCTACACAAAGAGGGCAGTGATATTTGTGTCCACAATCACAGTCAGGAGAATAGCATTTGGTCATTGGAAGATCATTCAATGTGCGCACTATTGAGATGTGGTACTAAAAAAATAAAAAAGAAATTCAGTAAGATATGAGAATTAAACAAAATATCATTTATATATTTACACATTATTTTTATCTTATAGTTTTAATGATTACTGAGTAATTAAAAATTAAATCTTTAAGCAATATACCCCTCTTATTATTCACTACCTTTTTTTTTTTACATGTAAATATTAATTACATTTCACCAGAATAAGGGTAACTCTAAAAATCAAATCTTCAAAGAGAAAGAAAGTAAGAATCAGCATATTTTCTGGTCTTTAAAATACATAATTTGCAGGTGTATTCAGGAGACTACTGCTCGCTGCAAAGTCTTGTAGCTCTCACATTTCAATCTTCAGTGGATGATCCACAAGCCATAATACAAGTGGATTGGATAATTGTGTACTTGAACAACTGTAGCCACCAAAGGTGGCAGAGGGTTTTCCCTTTTAATATACGCATGTGTTTGTATGCTCCAGCACTCTTGGCCATACCATTTCTATCTACAGACTCGGATAATGGTATCAGTACTCCACTAGACCCTTTCTAAAAAATTTTTCATTTTTGGAAAAAACGCTTTTTAGACCTTTTTTCAGCCTCTTGACAGGTTTATTATAATAATATCTAGATAATCCAGAATTTAGATGTTTTGGGGTTTTTTTTACTCTATTTTAAGTTTTCCAATGACATAAATAAAATTCATTCTGACCATAATTACTCTCCAATGGAATTTTTTTTCCCACACAACTTCAAATTTTGATACTGTGATCGCTCAATTATTGACTGTGATGGGGAGTTCATTTTATTTCAATTCAAATGTGCATCCTATACACTGGCAAATTTGGTATATTTATTAATTCAACAATAGCAGCTACTGATGATTGTAATCTTTCACTGTTTCTTCAGTAAGAGCGATGGTTAAGAAATTAGTCAAACCAACATTCAGTATAGTGAGTTCAATCCTCAATGGGTACCATTACAACTGCAGCACTGAGCCAGACTAAATGAAACAAAGTAAATCTACAATCAGGACATCATTTTGAATATCACACAAAAATATAAGTAATAAATAAAATACTTATCCACACCAAATAATTAGATAAGAATTTAAAAGTAAATGATTCTAACCTGCTGTTATGTCTTTAGTAAAGCCAACTAATTTTTCTAACCTCATTCCATGCATCAACTCAAATGACAGTTACAACCTAATGGTTGTAAGGGAGATAACTAAAGATTACCTTTATTTCTTTGACATCGCGAGGATGAGGAACTTTATTAGCTTCATTTAGATCAGGGTTAATGGCTTTTTTCCAATTTTCATCAACGGCTGGTTGAGAGCTACGGGGCCGCTCCTTACACCTCCATAAATGGTTAATGAGAGGACTTCTTCGTTTGCAAATTAAGTTACAAAGTGGGCAGTGGTAGTGAGGACCACTGTCAGTCACTGTATTATTCTCATTGGTGATGGTTGACGAAGAGGCCACGTCTTCTGGATTGAGAATGGATGGAGAGAGTGTCTGATTAGGCTCAACTTCTGTGTTTTGCCCACTATTGCCATTCGCCTCAGTAGCATTTCCATTATTAGAATTTGCCTCTTTGTAACACTCCTCTTTTTTACACAGATGAATTTCTGGACCTATTTAAGTAGAAGTATACAAACAGAAAATGTCCATATTATTATTCATATAAAATAATCAAAAACTTTAATATTTGAGTTGAAACTAATATTTTGGCAAATTCATGGTGATGAATAAGATCTCAAAATACAAAAAGTTAATAACATAGTTTTCATTTGTAAGAGAGACTGAGATTATAGAGATTTAAAACAAATAGAGTAAATATCAGCCAAGTTAGTTTTTGTGTCTAAGCTGAATTGTCTTTGAGTCTTTGGCAAACATGATAAGAAGATATACTGGATTGGTGTTGTTTCAGTCAATCATAAAATTCTTTGAAAGTTTATTCTACAACTGAGTAGTTTTATTGGAAGTAATCATACATTTTACACAAGTGTCTCTCTTGATGTTTTATTTCTCTTGATAACTACAGGATAAAAAAGTATCAAGTTTCCAAACAATCTAGGTGTTTGGAAGAGCTCCATAACAAGACTCTTGGGAGCTCTCTCATAGATTGAATAAGTTTATACAGTCAATAATGGTAGGATATTTCTTATGATTTTCTCCAATGAAAAATGTACCAGAACAAGTTCCAGTCCTAATCTTAAATTGCTAGTATTTTCAGCTATTTATCTCAAATATACATTAATAGCATGTTTTACAAGAAAAATTGGATATCAAGGATTGTCACTTAGTTACAAATGTAGCATCTAATTTCTCTAGTAAAGACAACCAATATGTTGTCAAACCAGACAAAATAAGACATCAATTAGATCTACATACAGAGTTTTTCTGATGATTCAACTACTTTATGTTGTTAACATGTTTCGGCCAATGCATTCTTCAGATGTACTATCCAAATATGATGGTGATAAACAATTTTCAAATGATGGTAGTAAACTACCAGAAGAAGGCCATAGAATAGATCAGCCAAAACATTGTGTTAACATCAAACAACAAGAAGTTCAATCATCTGAAAAAAAATCTTTGAATTTTAATGACCCAACTCAAAACTATAAACAGTATATTTGTATTTTTTCTAGATAAAAAGATTATCTACTTTGTTTTCGTAAGCACACACTGAACTTCCACTGAAAGTAAAGTCCAAGCTTTCAGTAAATGTTTCTAAAAAGCCTAGTTTTTTGATTTCAAAGATTTTTCTTATTAGCAATTACAGCTTAAAAAGGTAAATGAAATATAAATATTCCAAACAGAATTCAACTCAGAAATTAAATTGAATACAACTCACCAAGGCCTTTGATTGTGGTTGGATTTTTTGGATCAGGAACAACAATACAGCTTTTATCTTTCCCCTGAGAAGCAAAATAAAAATTGTATACTCTTCAAGAAAATGTTTAGACTATATAATAAAGATTGAAGCAAAAAGTTATTTTGTTACATTTCGTTCTCAATATCATCTTTCCAAAAATGAAAGGATCAAATAAGTAAGTATCAGAATGCAATTCTCTATGTGTTATTCTTTGAGAAAGTTTTCATGAAATAATTTATATTTGTAAGGTAAAGAATTAGACAATAAGTAAACAAAGAAATTAATTATTACTTATTTATCAAAATATCATTGATCGTACTGACAAAGTTGAATTAAATAAATGTATAATCACACATTTCTGACCAAAAAAGAACAAAAAACTAATGTCAATGGTTATTAAAAAAGAAAAATTAATTTACAAAAAGAACTAGAGAAAATTATGCCCCCGTTGGCCCTAAAATAAGTACATTTGAAAACAGATTTCGGGGGGGGGGGAGAAAAAAAAGAAAGACGAACTTACCAGCTTGTGCATATGAGTGTATAGATGCAAGGTGAAGGCATATCTTTTAAGCAGCTTGGATGGACAGTATGGACAATGATAATGCCCAGCTGTTTGGCCACAGTTCCAAAAACATTTTACTATAATCAAATCTGAAAAATGAAAATTTCTTGATGAAACGCAAACATGTATAGAGAGACAGACCTGTACACAAGACAAGAAAGAAAAAAAAAAGGAAATGTATTTTGACAATTACATAATCTATTTTCCATTCGCTCTGCAAGAATGCCATAAAATGAAGTTGATCCAAAAACAAAACAGAATTACTCTCAGCACATATCTCACAGCATCATGGCAGTAGAGTGACCTTATGTTCAAGCATAAATATTACCAGCTATAAACAAGGCATAAAGAGCAGTTGATAGATTTTGAAGACTGAAAATAATCTGATAACATGTTTTTAATACACATTGCAAGATTAAATTAAGATTAAATTAAGAGTATCCTTTCTAACAAAGAAATAGAATAATAGTTTCAGATTTTGTTGAACTTAGTTTGTTTAGTCGATCCCACAAAAAACAAGTCTTTTTGATTTGTCACAATCACAAATATGATGGATAGAAAAGAAGTTCTCAATTGTCAGTACACTGTATATAGAATCATGTGAGGCCAATAATTTCTCCATGAAATAAAATTCATTTTGGTTCTTGAAAAGAAAAAGAAAAAAAAGAAAAGAAATAATGACCACACTAGAGTGAGTGAACATTCTTTTATTATGAATACATTTTTTTTTCTTACTATCAGTAGACAAGACAGAGAGATGGATTTATCATCACATCCTCAAAGGTGTTTGAAATAAAATAAATAGTAAAAGGTATAGGCAGAAAATTTGCTCTATCTTAGAAAAAACAATCCCCCAAGTTAGAAAATATACAAACTTCATTAAACTTCATCTTTCCTAAAGGCATATAGATTAAGGAAACATATTTTTCAAGTAACGAGCTATGTTGATTATACAAGAAGTTATTTAAATGTTTTAATCCTAAAATTCAGTTTTTAACAAATAGGAGTCTGTTGTTGGTGTGACATCTTGGATTAAATGATCTGATGAAAGAAAAAAGAAGCAGATGATCCCATGAACACAAACAATAACTTTAGTTCAAATGCTCCACTCAGCTTACAACAACAAGGTTTTTAAATCAAGTCAAAACTTTTACTGAAAGAATGCTACTTGTGGACAGCTACAATAATTAAAAAATTAATCAACCCATAGTTTCTATTGTAGTCATTGTAATTTAGTTTTTATAATTTACCGCTAAAAAATGAATTTCTACAAGATTGGCAAACTAATTGTTTTTTTTTCTAAAAAAAGGAAAAAAAAAAAAAGGAAAGAAAATATTTGTGTTTAGTTGTGTCAGACCTCTTGTAATTCTTTCTGTTTTGAGAAGATTGAAATATTTGCAATTCAGAAAATACCCTTTTTTCCAAGCTATTGTTTCATTAGAAGAAATAATTTCATAAGAAAAAAAAAAAAAAAAACAGTTGATATTGATCATAAATCGAAACTATTTTCACTGAGAAGTATTTTATTTATACCCATTTATTTCAACAAATATTCATTTTTTCTTTATATCTGATGTCCTTGTGAACCGAATGTAAAAAAAGGAAGAAGGGAAGTAATTCCTCCAGTTATGGTTTTCGGACATGAAATACAACTTCCACTCAGTCGTAGGAAATAAAGATTTTGCAATAATGTGGTAAATAGAACCAAGCATTAAATGAATGCTTTAATATGACATGATATTTTCTAAGTTGATCTAAAGTAATCTTTATGAATCTATTAGGAAAATCATTCAAATCTGTCAGCAGATTTCTCATCTGCTTTTTGTATTAGAACCAAGGCGAACAAAATCAACAAAAGGTTTAAAGCTCCAAATTTCCACCAACAAATTTGCTGATGGAACACATGGCCTAGTCAATAAAAACACATGTTAAGTATATTTAGTAACCTACCCAGTGATCAAGAGTTCAATCCCTGGGTTGAATAAGGCTCAAAAAGTCATCTACTCTGGTTCTTTGGATGAGCCAGACATTACTAGGAAGAATTAACTGATATGAGATATCCTCTAGCATAGAGAGCAGAATGAAAATATAGCTCAATGGATTGAATAAATTTCCAAAAGGTTACACACTAAAACAGACACTGGAAGATGGACAGATGGTACAACTGCTGAAATTTGTAACTATAACAACCGAGATGAGGACATTAGTCCAATTGAATCAACACATTATGAAAACTTTTTTCTTTTTAAGCACCATGATTTAACATGTTGATATACTATAAGATTTTGCTAAATATTGACCAAATTTTTCTTTCAAAATGGCATTTCAAAGTCAAACAGTTAAACTAAAGAGATACCATCCTTCATCTCAGGAAAAAGTTGAAAACATATTTTGTATAGCAATATTTGGATAAAAATATCTTTCTCACAATTTTTAATTCCATCCTTACTTACTTTATCAAAAAAGGATTTGATAAAATTATTTTCCCAATGAGGATTAATGAAAATTTCCAAAACCTATTTGAAACAAGCAATACTCAGACAGTATGGTGATATCTCAAACAAAAACATTTTTATAGACAGAATTTGAATAAACTTTGTAACTTACCCTCTGCCTGAACAGCATAAGACATGTGCAATAATTCAAGGTGATCTCTAACTCTTGTAGGCTTGGTTGGCTTGAAGTGGTCAGTATCACAGAAAGGGCAATGAACTTTGCCATCACAGCAATTGTCAGCTACACACTTATCAATGACCACTTCTTGACTTACAGGGATGATACTGATGTGTTCCTGTCGCTGGAAGAGAAGAGAAATAAATTTTACTGCATATACTCAAGTAAAAAGAGGTTTGATAAAGCTGAATATATCAAAATGCATATATTGCATCATTTACATCTATTGGCCTTTTATTTGATTATATTTTTTAACCAATATTTTGGTTGATAATCTCAGATCTATCCAAGGAGATTTTATGTGAACAATGTTCAAGTGTTTTTAATTTTTCATTTGCATACCAATTAATATTAATTGGTTGGAGATTACAGAAGTAGCATGCATGAATAATAATTTGCATCAATATCTGCTTAAACTAAAAATATCAAAGAAGTAAGATGATGCTTGATCCAGTCTACAAATGAAAGATCTTCAGCTCTCTACAGAATATTTTCAATATTTAGATCTTAAGACGCTCTCTACCTTCAACTTTTTGAAAGTATAAGAAAACTCAACAGTAACAGTTCATATTTTATTTCATTTAATTTTAAAAAGCAATTATCAGTTACTGTTTTTTCTTCCTATCACATTCTGACTAACAATTCCAACCATCCAAAGGTACCATTATATATCACAACTCAAAACATTGGAGTCACTGTCACAATGAGTATCCAACTGTGAAATAATACCCATCATGAATCATGACCAGGGCAAATGACCAAAAACTGACCTTCAGTTAAGAAAAAAAAAATTACAAGAATTTGATACATATTTTAATTATAAGAAAATCAAATCAGACTTTTTCAAAAAATTTTGATCTACCTGCAAAGACAATTTCATCATTATTATTGAAGAAGTTAATTTATTTTTGATAATCAAAGCCAATAAACTTCGAGAAAATTTCTTCAAGTTTTACATATTTTCTTATAAAGTCTCTTTAATTTGTACTTCTATTCTCCAACAATGAACTTCAGTTGCGAGTTATAATTATACAATGTTTCATCCTATTCACATGCGATTGAATCTCATGCTTTCCTTCTCCATAAGTTTTATTATTTTTCCTAGCACCAAGCCAACTTAACTGCATTCAATAATGGTCCGAAATCAACCACGTTTTTTCTCAGTTTCTGAAAATGGATAATACTTTTATCCAGCATTTATCAAAATATATTTTTATACGTTTTCCCTGAACAAATCTTTTATAATCTGTTTCAAAATCTAAAATTATTTAGCTGCTCTAAAATTGTATATCAAGAAAATATTCCTTATCTAAAAACTGATTTGTACAATTTTTTACTTTACAACTTCATGAAATCCAAACTGAATTTATGCTTACATTTTGGGCTGTCACACACACACATTATATATATCATGTATATTATATATATAAAAATAGTTCCTAACATTTTCAGTAATCTAAAAGATTACAAAGAAGAAACAGAATTATCTCTGTTGTCGATGATATTCAATCAAAGTGCTCAATTTTTTTTTTTCAAAGTAAATAGGAGCTATTGATACATTAAATAAAATTTAAAACAAAAATCCCCCAGTGGATGTCAACATTTCATGTCTTAAGCACTCTTCAGCACCGGCTTTTGTCCAGTTATCAAAATTATGAAACAAAAACAGCCCATCTTGATTAAATAATGGATTTTGGTATTATCCAATTATCTAATGCTGAAGAGTGCATAAGACATGAAATGTTGACATCCGCCAGGAGATTTTCCATTTAAATTTCATAGATTTTAAATCTGAACAAGAATAAAGAAGATAATTACAGTATTAAATAATTCCTTTTGATTCATCTGTAGAATTTTCCAAATCTTCATATGATAAAAATTAAGGTGATGAGAATGTGTAGTTGAATCTGGTACTTCTTCACCGAGTTGCAAGTCCTTTACTAAACACAAGCAAGAATGTCGGTGGAATATTACACAACTACATGTTGCAATTTCCAATAATAATTAACCACAGCAAATTTAGAAGCAGGAAAGTCTATTCAAATTCAAGAATGTTGACAGGAAAAAAAGGGTCTTCAATCAAGCAACAGAACCAATGCTCCAAATCCTCTTCAATTCATCCTTTTGAGTTTGACACCCAACAAGGAACTAATCAATAAAATCTTTTAAAGAAAATTTTATAAACCTAACAGCAGGGTCATCTCTACATCTTGCCTGCTACTGTTAGCATCATAACTATTCTGTTATGTGTTATACGCTGGCTCGACCCTCCTTTCTATTAGGTCATAAAAAATTAAGTGATTTTCTTGCTGTTTCTTCAGATTCGAAATTAATAGTGGAGTAAGCTCGTCCTCGCCATATGCGTATCAGGTTCATATATATTTAGGAGATACATTCAAACTGAAAACAAGCAATTGGATATGATCTGCATTTTGAAAAGATACAGGAATGAATGTACAGACATGAAATGTGTATTGTGTGCATACACAGTACGAGTAGTATCAAGGCATGCACATAACATTATTGTTGTTCCTTGAATATTAAAGCAGTCTATGAACAAAATATATCACATGGGGGAAACAAATAGAAATAATACGATATTATATTTTTTTGTAGATAATGTAGAGGCTTAAGAGTGCTCAGTGTGACAAAATGCATGTTAACGAGAGAATAGAGAGAATGGAAACAGTCAAAATAATAGAGATATTTAATTGAAATTCCAGTTAGCTGTGTGTCGGCATGACGTGCATTTCAAGCCCTTTTATCAGTTGTAACTTACAATGATGATTTCAGTTGCATATAAATCGTGAATGTAATCGCAATGCAGCCGATACATAAAACAAGCAACCCATTGTTAAATGCAAAAAGGCTATTATTATATATTATTAACGATGTTATTTGTTGGTTTTTTAATATTTAAGACATCAAACCAGAATTACAAAAAAGCTAATTGATAGTTAAATGTTATTTATCAATTAGCACCAGCATCTCACGCAAACGAACCATGAATCAATTTAAAATTTCACGTGTAAATGAATAAACAAAATATTTTGAGGTCGTTTAACAATATTGTCAACCACTATTTTTTCGACAAGAAAATAGACTGCGATATTATTGAGAAATGATATTGTGATAACAATCAACTATATTAAATTGAGAAACTTCGAATTTTTCAGAAAAATACAAACTTGTGAAATCTTTTGGACGAGTTTTACATCCATTTCGGAGAGACAAGCAGCTTTCATTTTTTTCGAAGTTGTTATTATCTAAGAATAATTTATTTCGCTTCTATCAATGTTCAAAATCAATTGCCGTAAAACAATTCATCGTTAATGATCGATCAGCCAATAATTACGAGTATTTGTGAAATTTTATCAAACTGATCAATTTCAAATTCCATGGTTTGGATGCAATAATGGAAGCAATTGCCATTTTGGGAGAATTGACTACGCCTGGATAATTGAAAGATAACCCCATTCGTACTTGAAAGGAGAAAGAAATGACTTCTATCCTTTTTTTTTATTACTTTTGGAAAAAAATAAACTCAATATTTGGTAGGATAGTTTTTTTGTAAAACACCGAAAAAAATGGTTGAATTAGACCAGAGAGGGAGAAGGAATAATTGTAAACACTAACAATAATAAAAATAATAATTATGATAAAGATAATAGTTCAAATCATTTAATAAATTATTGATAGTATTATTAAGGATCAAATAAACCCAAGACAGAAGATACAGGTCTACATGAAAGATCCTTTAATGGAGATCCAACCAAAGTGTGCATTTTTGAGACTAAAAAAAGAATTAGCCAAAAGAGACGAAGATGTTTAAGAGTCCATGTTGATAAAAAAAATAGTGTGATGAATTAATTTATAGATACTTATTTTGGGACGAAACAAAGCACTAAGACGATGGGAAAATAGAAAGAAAAAGGTGCATAAAAGAAAATATTATTTATTTTGATTTTTCGGTCACAATCCTTAGTAGCGAATACACAGGGAAATTATGGGGAAAAAAACAGCATTTAAGTACAAAAAATATCTCAACAAAAAGGCAACACAAATAAGTTAATCAATAATTATAAGAGATAAACCTCAACATTTCAAAATCGATTGAAAAAATATTTAGTCTTGAATTCGTTTCTCTCTATTATTTTTTTTTTTTTGAAGGTTAATAAAATATTTATTTTCGTGGCGACCCGTGTGAGCGTGGTGGCCGAATAATCTCTTCTTGTCTATATGATATATACATCAGATACTGCGAGTAATGCACTTACCTCCTCAGTCGGCGTGTTAGCCGAAACCTTATTCTTGTTGTCGCCCATCGGAGGGGCTAATGGTTAAAATAATGTGAATAAAATTGTTCACTTATGGATTTGACAATGGAAAACGTCTTTTTTTAAATAGAAATAGACAAAATGGCGTCCAAAGAGTGGAAAATATTCACATTTTTGTCATCAAGGGGAGGTAATCCCGTTCTGAACTTTTTTTTCTCTCTCAATTCTTGGGAATTGATTTATTATGTTTGGTAATGTTTTATTTTAAATTTCGAAACATAAAAAAGCAGTTTTTAAAATCTGACTTTTATAAGTATGATGAATCTTTTTTTTAATTTCAAGCACATTGAGCGATTTTTTTACATTCATTCTCTTTATAATACAGTTGTTTAAAAACCTTTTTTGCAAAACTCGACAAAAATTATCTGGAACGTTTTTTTCCTTTCCTTTTTTAAGCAATGACTGCATCTTTATTTCTATGAGTTTAAGGTTTCTCGTAACCTTCTTACCGCTAGACAGACCAACTGTTTAGTGATTTGTCTCACGAATTAAATCATTAACATAGCTGACATTGATGTGAATATATATTTGCAACGTTTCATCAATTTTCAGTTGAAGTTAATTTCTAGCGAATATATTTTATTCAAAAATAGCTAACATTGTTGTTAATACCTATCTGATTCAGATCGAAGTAAACCATTGAAAATATTCGACAGTCTAGAAAATGGGAAACAGAAGAAAAATCTTTTTTTTTTTATCCAAAAGGCATTGAGTCTCGGCTAATATTAAAATGTAAGAATTACCTCCCTTCATACAAAAGCTTTTTAGTTTTTAATCTTTTTTTGCGAACCTCTTATACAAGCAAAATCCTTGGTTTACAACAACTTTGTCGCTGCTTACGTAATGGTGGAAATTATGTTAATATTTTTTTTATTGCTATTGAAGTTTTCCTTTTCAATTTGCTGGTTTCATTTCGTGTTAGAAAGTTTCGTATTCTTCACGGAGAAGAAATGAACCCCGGGATGTCAAACCAGCAATTTACGGCTAGATCTAGCCGTTTTTTCTCCAGCAGATAGCCGAAAATCTGACCATTTTCAAAACAATAATAAGCCGAGTCAATTTTTTTTTCACAGCCAACTCAAAACATGATATTTTTAGACATAAAGTTATCTGAAAGTGGGAAAATTTACCCGATTTCAGTAAATTTTGAGGATCAGCCAATGGAACTACATATGATTTTTTTTTTCATAATTTTCATTATTTTTATTACTCAAGATCGATAAATTGGATTTCAAGTGAAATTCTGGCTGTGAGGAAAATATATTTAGTGTCCGTTACTAAAACTTATTTTTAGTAAATTTACTATAAATCTGGTAAACTTGATAGAAATATACGTGGTTTTTATTTTGTTCAAGAGTCTTGGTTGGGTTTTGGATGAGTATTTAAAAGACCTTTAGCTCTAAAGTTAGCCGGAAGGGAGGAGAGTAAAGCCGATTTTAGCCAAGTTTTGAAGCAGTTTTAGCTGGAAAATCAAATTTGTTTTGGCAACACTGGCGGAAGCGGAAGTTTAACCTTCAGCTAATGGTGGACAGAGTGCACATGGAATCTGTGAAAAAGTTCACCAAAGGCCGGTTTTTTCGACATGGTCTTCCTTTCATTAGTCTGGTGATTGGAGGTTCGTTCGGCTTAAAAGAATTCGCCAGTGTAAGGTACACGACTCGAAAATCTGTGATGATGTCTCCCGAACAACTAGAAAAAGAAACCGGCATAAAGGCTAAAAAGGAAAAAGTTACTATAGAGAGTATTTATGAAGAAGTTAAGCAAAAAGATCTAGATACTTGGGAAAATATTCGAGGACCGAGGCCATGGGAAGATTCCAAGACTGTTCAGGATGAACAGAGGAAAAATATGAATGTGTCTGCTTGAGAAAATTAAGGGTTTTTTTTTTTTATCATATCTGAACATAGAAAATTATAGTAAAAAAAAAAGGATGTTCCGGAAAGGGACACGTTGTTGGTGCTATGACCTTGGAAGTTGAAACCGTGATTTAATTTTGCGGATAATTTGAAGAATTTAGAAAAATTCTTTCCAGATGAAGATTCCGAGACCTAGATGTAAGTCCCGGAAAATATGGACGTATAGCAACTCTAGAGAAGATATCGTTCTCTGAAGAGGAGATATATAAATTGTTTACAATATCTTGCTGTCGTAAGTTTTGTTGTCGCTTTTTGTTTTGTTTTTATTAGATTTTTATTTTAAAAATTCTACTTACATTCTGCCCATTACTTGTAGCTTAGAGTAGACAATAGCAAGTTGAAATTAAAAGCATAACAGCTGGTTGTCATGGTTCAAAAACTGATTCTTTGGGGAGAAAAATCGATACTTAACTTGACCTGTATCTGAATTTGCTGTTATGGTTTCAAGTCTCATATCAAAGTCTTGAGGCTCACGGTAATTGCTTGTGTCACCTCAACTATTACTTAAATTTTCAGTTTTTGTTCCACAGAGCTAAAAGCTCTTTAGTAAATAGCCTTATGTTGATTAGTTTATTTTCTTACATTATTTCTTTTATTACTGCTTCTCACGTTCTTCGTTTTGCCTCATTAATTCTTCTTTTCATCAAGTTGTATTGAGATTTGCCACCATTGTTTGTTTTCCTACTGTTCATTGAGCGTGTAAGTGAAGAAGAGCCTTCTCCCTCAACCAGTACATATATTGTTTGTTTGGGTTCTATTTACTTGGACTTCCAAGCTTTCTATTAGGTTTTGAGTCTAAAAAATGTGATAGCTTGACACTAATCGCTACAGAAACAAAATGTCGTATTTGACCCTTGTTTTTTGTTTTGTTTTTAGCTCACTAAAAACGCTAAAACAGTAGACAATTGGGTGGCAATTACTTGATATGAACTACAAAAAAAATAACTTAACGTATGGCAGATGAAGTCTCTCATCAACATGGGTTTTTTAATCGTGGAAACTCGCTCAAAAATCTACCGAGAAGAAACACGCTTCCTGAGATCGAACCCGAACCTGTTGATTAGAAAGAATGAATTGTTTTGCTCTTCTCTCCTATTTTTTTTTTCGCGATACGTGCGTGTGCATAATTTTTCTGAATTGAATATTTTGAAATTAATAATTTATTTAAAAACTGGAGAAATTATTGTACCAACCAGATCGAAACATTTGCTAGAAGAGAAATAATAATAATGATTTTTTAAAAATTACTTTGTTGTTTGTTCGTAAAGTGTTTTTTTCGGTGTTCTCTGAAAATGATAAATAACATTTAGTTTTCTTTATATTTCAACCTTTGATCTCATTTATCCCTTCTTCTAGATTAAGATTGAAGATAGTAAAAAAAAAATCGTTCTTCCAATACACGGATGACGTGTAAAATCCATTTTTATTGTCGATTTCTCTTTCACAAAGAAGGGCAACTAAACTGGAATCCATTACAAAAATGTCAATTGTCGCATTGCTACGGTGTCTTAATCAATTTCATGCCACCCAAATGCAAATTAATTGACCTCTATTTTTCAAAGTACTAAAAACCAAGGTCACAGACCCAATCTTTTTTTCAAAACTAAAATGGTCTCCCCCAACGAACAATGGAGATTTGAAACCCATGTTGTTGACTTTATACGAAAAATAATTTTCTCCCTTAAGTAATCTTGAGCTTAACATTTCCATTGGGGTAATCCTTGCTTATTTGAGTTTGAAAAGAATGCAGCTATAAAAAAATGGCTATTTCTTTTCAACTCCAGCATTATAGCTTCTTCCGTTTAAAAAAAAAAAACTTTGATAGTTATGATGACATATTTAGTCTCACAGGTCGTTAGGGCTATGTTGGTTTTGTTTCGTTTTCAATTTTAAAGAAGCAGGGCAAAACAAACAATCGTTGCATAACGAAAAAACAAAATTTCTTCCAATCACAAAAGATTGTAATTTATTTCAATCGTATAATGATTTTTTTTTAAAAGAATGTCATTTTATCGTTATGTAAGGAAAATAAAAATCTATGTCAAGTCAAAGAACAAACTGTTTAGAATTTGTAACAAAAGTGCCCCAAAAGTCAATCAGAATGACCGTGTACCGGAAAAAAACTCAAGTTGCTATATTGCTAAGTTAGCCATTTTATAGCTGAGGTTTTCTCAGCCCCAAATGAGCGAGGATTAGCCTGTTCTTGAAATGTTTTCATTTGACTACAGGGGTTGTAATGCTGTATGTTTCATCACCACATTTGGTAGATTTGTTATTTCCCCTTCCTCCTCAAACACTTGGTGTTCATTAAATAGCTGAATAAAACCATGTGTCAACCATTCATACACTCTGATATTTGGAGTGTTGAAAGCTAAGTAATTGATAACTCTGAGCTCCTACCGTAAGGTCACTTACACATGTGTATGTATGTATACTAGCAGGGAAATCTGGCATTGCCCATGGAAAAATAACTGATGACCTGACAACACAGAAACAAAAAAAGTTCTCTACTTAATATCTTACACAACACACCCAGGTGGTCGGTGTGGAGGGAGCCAAAAAATTGTTTGAGAGTATTCAGTCTGCTCAGATAGATTAATGGTTAGCACGTCTGCCTCACATACAGAAGGTCCTGAGTTTGATTCTGAGGAAAACTCTTCATTAAGATAAATTTCCATGTGCCATCAACAGCTAATTGAGTACACTAAGCTGTGTGATTAGGATAGAATTACCCCTTCCATAGGTACTCCTGCATAATGCTCCTAGACCAGAATACTGCATGAGCTTTACAAATTGTGGAGATGCAGTTCTGTGTCATTATTGGCAGGTTGTGCAATCATATCTTCGCATGGGTGTCACACACTCCTGGGTGGGCTTGTGAAGGCCGCTCACAGTGTAAGGCGGGTCAATGCAGTGTATGCAGAGTTTTGTGTCACCATTATTGAAATGTTTGAAAGCGAAAGTTTGGTTGTAAATTTCAAATATGAAATCTATAAGATAATTTCATAATTTCATTTCACCCCAAATAGTATTTTTTATGAATAACAGTCTAGTTTAGCATTAAAGTTACAAAGTAAAAGTCCTCCTGGAGGCTTTAAAAAATTGTCTTATTTTTTCAAATATGTTGGCTGAAGTCAAAAACTTAGTTAATAACTTGGATAATTTTCGAAGCCATCTATTTTGATCATTTGTGCACACAAACATTGTTACAGACAACCAAATCGATCAGGATATATGATTTGTTTTGATTCCCATTCATTGTAGACTTTGGTGAGTTGGAAGTCTTCTGCCATTCCAAGTACTCAATGAATTAGTGATTGTACCTCACAACTGATACTAAATTTGAACCAACAAGTAGTAAACAAAATATCTAGTGAAACTAACCCTTTTCCAATAATGAATGAATATGTGACTCCCTGAAATGTTATTTTCATAAAACCAAATCGCATGTCTTAATTGTAATAGAAACAGAGAGAAAATGATGTAGCCTCAGCCTCAGATCTTTAACCTATAAGAAGGTAATAAGATGTTTAAGGCCTCTTAAAAATATTAAGAATGACATTGTTTGATATAGGAGCATAGTGGGGAAACAATTCCTGACTTTTCAAGTTGAATAACTCGTTTCCAAGCATAAATTTCTTCTCTAACTACTTAATATATTATGAATTTAAAAAAAAAAAATTTTCAATCTTTTGATTATCTTTGTGCCCCTCAGTCGCTTCTCCTTTTTTTTCCAATGACTTAATATTGAATGTGACTTTGGGAAGCTGATTTTGTAGTTACATCTACTTAAAAAGATGAAGCAAACCTGCCAGGCATGGGGAGGGGGTTTGCTCTTTACAAAGGAATGGATTGCTTATCACAAGAACAAAGACCTAATCTCACGCTGCAAAGCTATTAATGAACAAGTCTTTATGAATTGATGTAGAATTTAATTGAGTGGTAACTGATGTAAAATTGTTTTGCTGTCTTTAGAACTCATCATTACTTGAAGGTAATTTGCAATTGATGTGTATTATGGCTGGTTGATCTTTCCCAGTCGCTAATAAAGTGAGACGTAACTGGAATCAGAGGATCCCTAAGGGAGTTATTCTAAACAGTACTCTTCTGCTCAAGAAGAGAGAAAGCAAGTAAATATGAAAGAACTCCCCATTACAGTCAATGATTGAACAACCGTAGTGTCCAAATTGAAATTCCTGTGAGAAAAAAAAATTCTATTTATTTGGCGTTTTCCCCTGGAAAACCATATAAAAAAAATTTAGAAACATCTGGAGAATCTAGATGTTAGTAGTAATCCATGTGATACCTGTCGAAATAAGGCCCCTGAAAAGGTTAAAGAAAAAAAAAAAAAGCTCAGTCTGTTGGAGTAATGATACCAATTTTCAAGTCTATGGACAAAACACTATGACCAAGAGCACTGGAACCCACGAACATATGCTCATATAAAAGAAAAAATAGAACCCTTTGCCACATTTGGTGGCTATGGTTGCTCAACGTTCTAATTGTCTTTTTATGCCATTTTGCACACTTTTGGATATTGTTTTTATGATGAACTTTCTAGCATAGATATTCTACTGATAGAACTTGTTAATGATGCTGACCTTTGAAGGTCATTGAAGCAATGTTTATTTTAGTGCTTTCTTTTAAAACATCTCAGGAATTTCTTTATCATCTTTTAAGGTTTTGTATGAATTTCCCCAACTGTCAATAATCCTTTTGTTTTGCATTGGCCCCAGTTGAGATGGACTACGGAAGGTAACAGTTTTCTACAGTCTGGTCTGGCAAGGTAGTTATTGGAGAGTGGTTTGCCCCATCTGCTTACTCATCCACCCTCTTCTCAGTTGTGTATTATGGCATGACAAGACAATTTGTCAAAATTTTCATGAATCTATAATATCCATACCTCACATAATTAAATCTCCATAGCCTGCACATGTACCAGAACTAATTATCTTTAAAAAAAATAGCAGCCCAAGATTAGGCAAAGCACTTTTTGAAGAGAAGAAAAATTTTAGATGATGCCTAGTGCAAATTTCCATGGTTATTACCCCCAAAATGTGACCATCATCATCATCATCAGTCTTTTAGCGTCCGTCGTTGGACATAGACCTTCCCCAGGATTTGCCACACTTCTCTATCATGGGCGTCACGGAGCCAGTACTTCCTGAACTTGTCTAGTTCATCTCTCCATCTAATATTTTTCCGGCCTCGGTTGCGCATATGGTCTCGGGGAATCCATGTTGTGAGTCGTGATGTCCATCGATTGTCAGCCATTCTTGCAACATGGCCAGCCCACCGCCATTTGAGATTTTTTATGGATTCTATGATGTCTCTAACTCTTGTCTTTTCCCGGATGTGTTGTGCTGTTTTGTGGTCTCTCCATGTGAGGCCCAGCATTATTCTTTCATGTGCACGTTGCATGGTTCTCAGCTTACGGGTCTGTTTCTTGGTTAAGTTCCATGTTTCAGCTCCATAAGTGACTATTGGGAGGATGCATTGGTTATACACCCTTCTCTTTAGGATTAATGGGATCTTATTATTTTTTAAGGTTGAGCTAGCTCTGCCAAAGGCTTGCCATCCTAGTGTGATTCTTCGCTTGATTTCTTCTTCTTTTGAGGGTCTCATGGAGATTCGTTGCCCTAGGTAGATTTAGTGGTCTACTTTCTCGAGTTCTGTGTCCTCGATTTCGATCTTAGTGTTCTTATCTCCAATGTGGTTGTTGCACATGATCTTCGTCTTGCTGAAGTTCATGTGTAGGCCAACTTTCTTGCTCTCCTCATTTAGTTCATCTATCATTAGTTGAAGGTCGTGTAGGTTCTCTGCGAAAAGGGCTATGTCGTCAGACACACCCAAAGACTGGCACTCAAAGAGAAAAGAATCTGTAGCTTATTTGGCTGGTCGGTCAGACCATTTGTGGGGCTATGGTGATTTGATATATAGAATAATTAATGGCATCTTTTCTTTTCAGCCTTGTAATGCAAACTATTTTCTGCATGGGTTTCTTACTGTGATTTCTTTATTGTCAGCTGTTGTAAAAGCTGGAAGATTTCATTTACTTTATTTTTCATAGACTTCTAAAAAGATCTACATTTCAAATATGTCTCGGTAATCTCGAAAGGGTTGATGAAAATAATGAACTGTTAAAGTTCAACACTATATAGGTTTCCTCCTAAACTTATTTGATTGAACTAAGATGTTCAGAATGTGGTCAGCAAACATAAATAACTTAAGCTTTTCATTATTCTTAGAAACTTGTTTTAACTGAAATATTCAAGTATAATTAGAAATTCTTTTTAGTTGACAAATTCTGGAAAAACAGTATGCTGATGTTAAGTAGATCGAATTAAAATGACCCTTCTCAAATAGAACAAGATCATGATTCAGGGACCATTATTTAGTGGATTATTCTCATTCTAATCATCTGGACTATTAATGATCTATTGTCAAACTCTTAGCATTGGGTTTTGACTTTATTTTTGTATATAACGACGGATAACAATGACCAGACCAAAAACCAGTCATGTCATGCACAAATAACAGTGATACAGTAATGTATGCAAAAACTGATAATTCACTCCCACTTCTAAGGCCCTACTTGGGTCGACTTCTTTTGCAAATGTTGGCGAATTCCATTTAAAGGAAAAACTAATAAAGGAGTTGAAATGGCTAACATAGTTTTGGAATTAATTCTGTTACATTTAGTTTTTAGATTTTAATGAAGTATTAGAGTTTGACTCTTGCACGGTCAAGCGTGTTTCACTTGGGTTCTAAATTCTGCTCTATTGCACATCAGATTGAAACAAAGTTTGCTTACCAAGCTGGTCATTTTTCCTTAATGCACTTTAGCATCGTCTCACCCATTGCCATTGGGTATGGTTTATTTCTGTTTCCATTGAAATCTTAAGTGTTTTCATACAAATTCTGTTATCAAATATTCAGTGAATCTAGCTTCATTTCTTGGAAATGTTTATAGATATTTGGACTATCATCTCTCTTCCTGCATAAAGACTGAGATTCAAAATATACAATTTTGATTATCACCCGCTTCATGGGCAACACATTTCATTTCAGAATGATCATAGAATTCCTTCATCAAAGTTGAATTAGAATGTAAAGTCTAGATTATCAAGCAGTGACACATGGGTATAGAAACTGAACTGTATCAATTGTTATTAATTCTATCAATTTACTCATCATTTTGTTGTTTCTTTTCAGGTCCGCAGGAAGTGGAAGTTGGTGATCAAAGTGGGAATGATTAGTTTCCTGAAAATGATGTACTTCTTAATCTCCTAATAACGTCGGACATTTTTGTTGAATCATGATCTCACTCACTGCTGAAGGGAAACCTGCCTGATTTTAGTTGCAATAGAACAAATTTTAAAAAGCAACTACAATTAAGATGATTGTAAATATTAGCAAAAAATCAATGATTTATAATAATTTATCTAATAAAATGAAAGAAAAATTGGATTATTTTTTTGTCATGTTTGAAAATTCTTCCTCCACATTCAAAAAGTATTTAAATAATATCTACTTTACAAGAACTACATTTATGAAATACATTCAACCAAAGTTTGTGTTTTATATGATTAAGGAAAACGAATAATAAAACATGATATGGACCATAAAAATAGTCAAAACCAAAATTCAGTTTAATTCAGTTCAGACAACTTGAAAAATTTAAACAAATTGATTCTTATAATTTTATGACTAAATTGTCAAACTTCAATATTCATTCAAACTATTTCATATTTAATGACTCTCTTGCGTGACGGGGTGCCAACCAGGTTCACAGGAGTTTTCCAATCTGGTCTGTCCAGTACGAGATGTTGCTCTTTGGCCTGGGTTACATTCCATGATCCTAGGTCCAGAGCCATAACATGGTGTAGGGAGCATCCCTTGGTGGCCTCCAGCCAGACCACCCACCTACTGGAGGTGAAAGGTAAGGATGACGTGGGTCGGGTCTTCTGGAGGGAGACATATTATATGGCTGAACCATCAAACTCTCAACTTTGCTGCAAGGCAGGTGGCTGTTGTGTCAGCTCTCTTAGTTTCTCATTGGTGATCAGCTGGAACCATTGAATGTCTTAATCCTCTTGAGTGCATGCCTAGCTTCCATGGAGTGGGGGGGTCAAGGCCATCACCAACATGCTTGAGCTTGGTCTTAGATTGAGTTTGTTTGTGTCTTTGTTGTATATGATTAATGCGTTTCTAAATTGGTCAATCGAGTGACAATGCAAGGTGACGTCATCTGTGTACTCTAGGTTTGTCCGGATGTACATTCGTTCGCAGGCCTTTGTCATCAAGTCATTGACATAGTGGAATAGCTCTACGGCAGCAACAAAGCCATGTCTTACTCCACTATTGATGGAGAACCACTTAGAATCTTTTCCATTCACACGAACACAGCTTTCAGTATCATTATACAATCACTGATTTTGGGTGGAGCTCAGAGGATTCTAAGGATCTCCCTAAGAGAAGTGTTGTCCATAATATCAAAGGCACCCTGAGGTCAATGAAGAGGATGTAGAGACTCTTGCACATTCTCGATAACAAGGCTGACTGAGATGTGGTAGTTTAGTATTGAGTATGGAACCTGCTTGTTGCGGACATTGACTGACTCTGACATCTGATGAGAAGAAAACACATGAAGAACTTACCGTGGATGGAGAGGAGTGTGATGCCTCTATTCTTACCATAGGTGAGCTAGTCACCCTCCCCTTTTCAGAAGGGCAATATGATGCCCTTTTCAGACAACCTCATGAAGATCCACACAGTTTATTATTCATGTAAGCTATTGAATGATGTTATTTCCTCCGGCCTTTAACGTCTCAGAGCCATGCTGTAGAGTCCTGTACCATCTTTAAGCCCACTCCAGATGACGTGGTGGTCTCTCCTGTTCCGGGCCAATGAGCTCCACAGAGGCCCACTACAGAGCTGTTATACCTGTTGTTCATGGAAAAACTTTACAAAAAAGGAACTTTTTGAAAAGTCCTGAGAACTTGCAAGTGATGATCCGTACAGATACAGTGTATAGATTTCTGTGTTTCTGCAGCTGATTCACAATGGCTAAGAGTCATTCAGGCATAAAAATGACCTGGAAAGAGAAATGCCAGTGCTTTAGAAGCAACCTTGTCCAAGTTTCCCAACAATTTCAGCATCGACTCAGTTTTTTTAATATTTCTCGAGTGGAAAGAGCGACCTATTTGACAAGGGGGTAGACAGCGTAATCTTGGTGGGATTTCCAAATCCCTCACTCATTTTTCTTTGGTTAGCTATGATTTTACAATCCAGCGCTAAAGACTGATTTGTGTTCAGAGCCAGTTAAAGAAGACAGGAAATTTTAGAACAAACATTTCTCTGTACAGTGCAGACACAAATTTTTGTTAACAAAACCCGACTTGATGGTCTGGTAAATGAGTAATGATAATAGAACAATGGACAATTTAGAGATAGGGTAGGTGGGTCACAGAATAAACAAAAGCCAAATTTGGATGGCTGGATAGAGGGTGTACCTGAACCCCACCCCAAAGCTAGTCAACGAATATGGAACACAAATTTGGATCTGTCTGATTCTCGACGGTTGTGTCCGAGCTATGTTGCCATATACAGAAATTCGAGTGGGGACATTCGACAAACAGGGCTCAATATATTCAAGTAAATTCACCCACTTGGATAGTGCTTGGGGCATTTGCCAGGAAGACTACTTCAAAGAAAGATTCTATCTATGGGAAATGTGTGTGTTTGTCTTTCTCTGTAAATTGATAAAAATCAAACCAGAAACTTTTCCAAGAAAAGATGACACCCGTCCTTTCCCTCCACAGATCACAAGAATAAACTCTTCAACTTGTATGAAAGAAATGATGATAAAATCAACAACCAATCAAATGACGCCAAGTTTTCTTGTTTTGATTTTTTTTTTTTTTCTCTCTCTAATTATCCACTTATGATTACTGGAGAGAGTTAGATGGCTAAGTGAAATTGCTCTTGCTGGACTGTCATGTAAATTGTCTGTGTCATCATCACCATCAGTCTTTTAACGTCCGTTGTTGGATATAGACCTTTCCCAGGATTCACCACACTTCTTTATCGTGGGCGTCGTGGAGCCAGTATTTTCCAGATTTGTCTCATTCATCTCTCCATCTTGTATTCTGCCAGCCTTGGTTTTGCATATGGTCCCTGGGGATCCATGTTGTGAGTCATGATTTCCATCGGTTGTCTGTCATTCTTGCAATGTGATCTGCCCATTACAATTTAAATTTTTTAATAGATTCTATGATGTCTCTGACTCCCATTTTCTTCCTCATATACTGTGCTGTCTTGTGATCTCTCCATGTGAGGTTGAGCATGATTCTCTCATGTGCGCATTGCATACTTCTCAATTTGAGGGTCTGCACTTGTAATTGACTATAAAAAATAAATCACCAGCAAAATTTTCAATTCACCAAGCAGCAATGCGATATCGCACATTGCATAAACCTAATGTGTCTGCATTAGTTGCGTCTTACTAGATTCCGGTAACACGTTAATAATATCCAAAACTCATATATGTGTGCCAAACTATTTTACAATACTTTCATCAAAGAAATGGCAAAATCTGTCCATTTTTATTGTTTGTGAAGAGTTATCTTTTGAGAAACCTTTTGAATATCTATGATGCAGGTGGGTGGTGATGCCCAAAAGGTCGAGAACCCCAGTTCTTACTGATCAGTCTCACTTCATGTCATCGTCTGAAAATACTATTTTTAGATGTCATCAATGCAATAGCTGTGAGATCAGTGATGAAAAATGGAACAGAGGGTTTTTCTAAAATGTTGAAGCAATTCTGGATCTTAGGAATTGTAGGACATGTGGGACAATGGAAGGGGCTTCTCGCCAGTCCTTTCTCATAGGGGTAACCATTTGATGTGTGCACATTTTATACTTGTACTGACAGCTTCCCATTTGTGTCTGTGTGATCTTTCAGAAAGCCTGTTATGATTCAGATTGAGTTGCCAGGAAACATGAATCTGTAAGGAAGAAATTGACGCATCTGATAGTGCTCAGCTATGGAGAGATGCAACTGCTTCATATTAGAAATAATAAGTCTTTTTATTTAAAAAAAGTAATCCATTTTGTTTATCTCTTCACTATAGTGCATATCTTCAAAGTTTGGACAGTATTGTACAATTGCAATTTGAAAGAGCAATTCCAGTCTGCATAAGAACAATCAGCTGAAATCTGAGAATGAAGATATTCAGTGTCTAAATTCCACAGAGGCTGACAACTGAACTTATGCTCTCAAACCCTTATTGGCTTCCCTATCTCTTAATCTCTCAAAAATTTGTGTCCCTATTTCTCTCTCTCTAATTGTGGAGGTTGATTCCAACACATATACGTACACATAAGCTCACAATCTCTCTGGACTTTTATCCTGCCTAATTTTAATCAAAATATATATCAGATACTGACCAGCAACAGATTATCTAAATAAAGGTCAACTTACTTTGACCTCCTTTTTCTCCTTTTTTCCTGCTTAAGAAAACATATTCTCTCATCGATGCCCACACCTTAGTACACACATGCATAAAAGCATTCAAAATATGCCTAAATATACGATGCATAGGAGAAACTTCAAAGTTACTGGCCTTGTGCCTTCCATGCAACTATTATAGAACAACAAACCTAGGAAGGTATGTATGTTATATGCCTTTTGATTGACCAAAATTTACCAAAATCTTCATTAGCAGTTCAGGCTTTTCATGTGAAAAAGATGGACCCTGGTTGTCAGAAAATGATTAATGGATTTATTGATAGCAACACCATAACAGAAGTCAAAGATCATACTGCTCTGCCGGTTGAAGGTGACCCAAAGGTTCCTCTTTCAATTCTCTACCATCCTTTCAACTTGGGGTGGGTACAATTCCATTCCCAATTTTTTCTAGCCTAATCACCTTTGTCCTAATGAAGAACCCAGATCCTTGTGCGTGTGAGGCTGACATTCTAACCATTAAACTATCTGAGCAGACTCAATATAGCCAAGTAAATACATACTCTCAATAAGTTTGCCAGAGAATGCGCAACAATGGGGGAAAAATTTCAGGCCTATGAGCTTGTCTTTTTTCAAAAAAAATTAATTTTCAGGGGCACCATCTGTAACCAGAGGTGATATAAAAATCAAACCAGTATTCTTTATCTCCTCCAGGGCCAATCAGAGAATGGGGCAGGGCCCCATAAACAATGCTTTAAAAACAGTTTAGGGATTAATGTTAGACAAATTCTCAAGATACATGGGTATGTATTAGCGTATTGATTCATTCACTGACTGCTCTGTTTTCCACTTTTATATCTCCTGTTCATTGACCCACTTCTTGCTCCTTAGTTATAACTTCCTACTTACATAAGACACTTTTTGAAAAAGAAAATTTCATAACATCAAACTGAAGTGTAGAGTTATCTAATTTAACTTTGTTCCCTTGTCCTATCATTATAAAATAAGATGAATGCATACAATTATGAGTATACATATACATATATGTGTATGTGAAAATACACTTAAATGAGTATGTCGGTTCGTTATAATGTATGTAAGTTTGTTTGTGTAAGCAGAAAGGCTTTTGATGCTTAAAATCAGGAATGAAATGGTCAAGTTAAGAGCTGATCTCCACAGAAGATGACAGTTTGACTATGTCAGGGTTTTAGACGTACTCTCTACAGGAAAGTTGATGAAAAATTAATGTCTTTATGATTTCAAACAGTTAATGGTTTCGTGTATCTGACCCCTGCAGTTCTTTCCATGGTAGATTGAACTGGTTAATTTTAAGGATGTTTTTTATCGGAAGTGCTTGTATGATTGTCACATGATAATATTTGGCCAACCAACACACAGTTATCAGCTGATGAGTTTCTAAAATCTTAGCTCTTAGAAGAAGGGCTGGTCTTAGAGCAGACATGTTTTCTTGTGTTTATTTGGTGCCATATTGTTACAATTCATTCTTTTCAGTAAGAATTTTATGATTCAATCATATCAGTGCAATGTGTAAGCAGAAGTCTGGAGTACAAAAGAGAAGTGAAAGAAAAGCCAGAAATGAACAAGAGTGCACATGAAGGAAGTCATTTCCAGGTATGAGTTATACATGTAAAAAGTTGAATGATGAATATTTATCAGCAAATACTGAACCCTCTGCTGAAGAACAAACTGAAAACAAAACAACTCCATCTAAATCTTTGAGTGAAACTGTTGATCATGAATCATCTACAGTACCCAAAGAAATCACACCTGAAAGTGAATACAAAACTAGTAACTTGAAACCAAGCTCTGAAAAAGAACACATCAGACAGATGCTGGATCAATTGGAAATTTGATTCAAAGAACTATAGAAAAACATTCAAGAATGTATGCGGGGCAGACATATTCCTGTGTCCGAAACTTTTTATGGTGATAGCAGCAATCTTTTCCAGTCTTCAATCACAAAAATCACAATGGTGAAATGTCCAAGAGGGATTGGCTTGTGTAGACTGTTGAGAGACAACCTGTGTTTTGTTCACCATGTCAACCTTTTGGTAAAAGCAGAATTAATGCATCAGCTTTGACAACAGAGAATGGATGGTCTACCTCAAAAATAAAGAAAATTGTGACAGAATTCCTCAGGATGAACGTCGTAACCAGCATAAATTGAATCACGTATCATGGAGAGAAATAAAGAAATCATTTAAACAGATGCATGGAATATTTTCTGCATAAACAAATTGTAACTGAGGACACTCACTGGACTAATATTTTACACTGTCTAATTGACATTATTTTATTTAGGGGAAAAATGGTTAGCATTCTATGGTACCTCTTACCTGATGGGCGATGTTCACAATGAACCCCTTGGGTTGATTGAACTTTTGTCTCATTGAGATCCCATATTTGAAGCCCGTATTAAGAAGGGCGAAAAAAGCCAGGAAAAAGGTGAAATGCTGCCATAACATTATTTGCCTGTTGAAGCAAAAATTAATTTATTCATCTTTGTGTCGATCTTGTTTTGAAACATACACTCCAAAAGATTAAGGGCAAAATACTGGTCAATAATACTTAAATGCAAAACCTGATTCTGCACATGTAGAAAAGACAACATTAATCACATGTTACCTTCAAGGTATGAATTGTAAGTTTAAGATTCAAAAGATATTTCTATCTTTTGGAGACTATTAAGAGAAAACGAGTTCTGACATTGCAAACCTGATGAAAGAAGTATTGAGTAAAAATGTTGATCTCTTGGGAGATTGTAAGAAGGCCAAGAATACGACAATGATGCCAATATGGCAGCCAAGTACAAGTTAGTACCAAGGAAATTACTTGATGAATATCCTCTTGCTATTTGGATACCATCAATATGCCCACCTGCATCGTAAATATTCCAAAGGATACCCAAAAGTTGTGAGGCACGGATTCAACAGAGTGCTATACTGAAGCTATCATCTATTTCAGAACAATTGAACTTCTCCATATCATCTTTGCCTGTTGTCCAAAAAGATGGCATATTCTTCTGTCACACACACAAGCTGTAAGTCATTGCATTATTTGTCAAATATCCGATGGGCAGCCAGAATCAAAAGCAGGAAATCATTTGCATCAAATATCAATGGTATCAAATTGGCCCAGCAGAATATTCTGAAACTCAATCCAATGCCAAAGACCAGAAGTGAAGTAACCATAGCTATCAAATACATGTCGTCCTTTAGATGTATGCTGTAATGGATCAATATCTCCGATCATTTAAAACAATAAAACATTTACCTGATCACTCATTTTTCTTTGTAATCAGTTCACTAAAACAAACTTGAAATTAGTCAGGTAATCAGGTGATAACATAATTTGCTGCAAAACACAAGTTAGATATTCCTCAATCCTTTATCAACAGTGATAAGTACATTTAGATACTTGTTCTAAAGATAGTCTCATCCGAGACACAAAGTCTGGAAAAAGGTAACTTTCTTTTCAGAGATAATTAGTGTTAAGATTTTGATATAGACCATCCTAGATGATAATATATTTTGCATCTCATACCCGATCTTTACCTTTTTCCATAAGAGGGATACCAACTTCATACAGAATAGAAAGATGACAATTCAATAGTTGTTGGTTAAATAGTTGAGTATTTAATTATGGTCAGATACTAATAATTTGATCAACTCAAATAACCAATACAATACTCATGTCATCCATCTGGTTCAAAATTCTTGCTCTCACTAACATCTGCAACATGGTATTTCAGGCAAGAGATGCCACTATCGATATTCTAGTGGACAACATTGCTAATTGAAAAGCTGCAGAAACTGTAAGATCAATTGGCCATAATCGAAAGATGTAGACAACAGTTGCTAACTGAAATTAAACTAGAATCAAAGGAGAGAAAGCAAAGGGAATTTTGGGATGAGAACCAGTCAAGAGATAAAAGTCAGACAAAAGATCCTGGCATAAATAGAATCATTAATTTGGACATCAATTGTTTTAATGTCGCTGTCGATTCTGTCATTGATTGTATAACGAGAAGATTTGAAGTTGCAAAGGAAATTTCTGATACTTTTTCATTCCTCTGGAGATATTTGTCTCTATAAGAAAATCTTTTGACCACTAAGTGCATAGTTTGCAGAAATCTATGATGTGAATAGCAAAGAACTTTCAAATTAATTGATTGATATGAAAAATATTATACACTGCAGTAACTTTATGGAACTGCAACTTAAACCCATGGATTTACTCAATAAAATATAGAGCTACAAGTTAGAAAATATTGTCCCAAATCTTTGTGAATCTCTCAGGATTTTTCCAACAATGCCTGCAATGGTGGTCTTGGCAAAATATTCATTTGGTAAACTTAAGCTGTTAAAGAACTATCTCAGAACAAGCATGTGAAAAGATCATCTGGAGGCCTGAGGTCGACTCAGCATCAAATTCAGCTGAAATATTGATCTGACAAATGACACAAAACTTTGCATTCAAAAAGGCACATAAAGCACTCCTGAAAAATTGCAAACCCTGTTGAATTTATGTTCACACTATTTTTTATGCAACTTTTGATAAATCTTCAGCATCCTATTTTACAAATGTAATTAAAAAATTCTTTGTAGTCATTCTTAAGTTTTTTCTTGTTTTATTAGAAAGAAAAAAGACTAAATTTTGGTCTTTAAAAAGAAAAACAAATTTTCATTGATTATAACATAAATTACACAATTTGATACAATGTTTACTTTATCAGTGAAAGCATCAATCAATGTGCACCACTCATCTATGGACAAATGCTTTCAAACACATTGTTTTTGGCTAATGTGGATAGCAGCAGAAAAATCCACAATTACTTTCTGGCACAACTGAATTTGAAAAAAATTACAGGAACAAACCCTTGGTAGATTCTGTAATGGCTTTATCGAAAATGTTTTTTTCAATTAGTTAGACATCAATTAAAAACCAGTGGAATCAGTATTCTCAACTGGGCTACCATAAGCTTCTCATGAAAAATAATTTAAAAAAACAAAACGTTTATAAAAATACTTCAAAATCAATATATTTCATCATATTTTTTTCATTATTCAATATCGCAATATTTTGATAACAAAATCTCAGTCATTATTGAATATTGGAAGAATTTTTCAAATAGTTTTGAATTAATTGAAATATTCAAAAAAGTTTTTTTTTCTTAACATCTTTTTTTTACAGAAAATAGCCCTAGAATATAAAGTAACTGAAAATTTACGAAGAGCAATATTTTTTCTATTTGTAAATCAAGGCTTTCATTCAGAACTCCTTAAACCTTTTTATTTAAAAAATAGACCAAATTTATTTCTCTATGAACTTATCTTCAATACGTGTAAAAATAATTAATGTTCAAAAATAATATAATTATTCTAAAGTATCAACTGAATTAAAAAGAGGTAAATAATCATAGTATAATCAAAGGGAAAAACATTATTTTACAAAACTTGGAACAGAAACTTCTTCAAAAAGTTTGTCATTTCTTAGAAGTACCAAAAATTTTACTGAAATCTAATAATTTGATGAATTTTCATAAAATTTAGAAATTTAGATGCTTTCCCTACAAAACTTTATCGAAAATTCTGTGAACATGCCTACAGTCATTCTATTATCTTTAGAAGTAAATAAATTCAAGTTTTGATAATTGGTGGGTGGGGTTCCCTAGAACAGTCTTGCCCTGGGTATAAATCTTCCTTTTTACAACTCTGATCTCTTCACTTGGAAAATTGAATCTCTATTCCCTTCCTTGTTGGCTTGTAAGAATGATGCAACACTTATCAACTTGTAATGAAGAATGAAAAACAACAGCGAATTGCAATTGTATCAGATCTCATTTCTTGCAAGCTATGGCATGCAGTTGACCCAACCCATAGTGGCTGAGAGAGGGAAGAAAAGAGTAAGTCATTAAAACGATAGGGGTACCAATTGCTAGAGAGGTGAAGAGAGCAAAACTTCAACATGGCGCATGGCCAGCCATTGTATTGACAGGACAGGAGGAGGCACGATAGGCAATTAACCGACATTCAGCAAACCTCCATTAACCCTAAACAAACCCCTTTCAAACATCATCACGGCTACAAGATATTGTTATGTGTCTCTTACGACCCCAGTTTCCCCTTTCGTTTGCGTACTTCGTTAGACAACTGCTCAGAGCTTCTCTTTTTTTTCTGCTGTTTTCATAGTTTAAAAGACTATTTCTCAAAGTTAGTAGGCTGCTCTTAAATGAAATTACTTCCATAGTTATCCGTAACTTGCATGTGTACCAGATCTAATTATCTAAAACACTATTTGAAAAAATAAAATCTTTTATCTAAAAGTATCTAAAAAATACCAGTTCAAGATTTGGGCATTGTTGGTCGAGAATGACCATAGAGACCCCAAAAAACCGTTTTTTGAGGAAACAAAAAATCGTCCTTAGATGGTTCCTAGTGATGTACACTCGGTGTATGCAAATTTTTCAAGGTTGCAGCCCTCAAAATATGACCAAGAGTGACACATACTCTCATAGATAAATACATAGACATATCTGTAGCTTACTTGGCTGGTTGTTTGGACCGTTTGTGGGGCTACACATTGATACTCCAATAAATGCTTAAGATGTTCATGGCTGCCTTCTATATCTGAACCCTAAGAACAAGACACTCAGGAGCATAACATGGCAGAAAACATGTTAAGGTATTTATTTTATCTCATTTGAAGTTACAAATGAAGGGCAACCAGTGAAGATTGAACTCACTGCTGTTGTAATTGTCAATAAGACTAGCTTGATAGTCACTATTTCATGGTGAGGCATCCAATAAATCTTTGATTTTAACTATTCATCATAAAAGAGTGATAAACTTTCTATAAAAAGCAAATGATATTTGATTTTTATAGTTTTAAAAATATAAGTCCAAATGACTCATGGATTGAATGTGTTGTAAGAATTCTGGTCACTCAAATCTGCAAAATTTTTCCTCCTGGAAAAGTAAAATATTTTAAAATCGTGAACAAAATATGGGATTCCATTCAAAGCCTTTTTTCTAAAAAAAAGCTTAGATCCCTGGGAGAAGATTTGTTTTTGTGGTGAATGGCAATATTGGATGGAGGAATTGTTAGGAACAAATATCAGTATACTTTGATCACAAGATGAGGTTTAGATAGTTTAAGACTAACCTAATCCCCAACCCCAATTTTTTCCATGTAACAAATTCTCATTCATAAAACACAGTAACCATATCTTATCTAAGTGAGAGATGTTTGTGTGTTATACAATGGAAAGTACCTCAATATGGGTGCAGCCCAACCTAATTTGGCACGCCTACTCAATGGACCTTGTTTTTTTTTTAGGGGGGGGGTTCTATTTGCAATGTAAGTATAATGCCAAAGTGGAACCTACTTTCTACCCATGTACATATCTTCTTATTTTATGTTTATAAATAATTCTTTAGGGGGTGTAAATTGAAGGAAAACCCGTCCATTAAGGGATCAAAAGTAAAGGAGACTTTTTGAAAGGTTTTGTAGTAAAAAGCATTTTTTGATGTTTTAAGAGTGAGGATAGGGCTCTATCTATAATGTAACTACATACATATATGTATATACTAATGAGTAATCCATCTGTGGGACAGGTATTCAGCTAGTATGTATATATTTTTATCTGTGTCATTTTTCAATGAATGCATGGATATTACACTCTGATCCAAGGCAGATGTGCCGGGGAACAATACTTAGACAGAACGCACAGTCAAAGACACTAAACTCTGATCCTAGGCTGTATGCCCAGATACTTTTACATGGAAGTGCGGATCTATACATAAATAATCCTGAGATTTTTTAAGGTCACCATGTTATCATCAAACTCGTTCTATTGAGTTTTGACTTCATTTTCATTTGTCACAACAATGACCTCACTTAAAATCAGTTACATCATTATGGCATAAATAAGAGCTACATACACAAAAACTGATGATGAATTCACTCCCTCAACTCAAGTCAACTTGTTTTATTACAGGAACTACTAAAAAAAAGTTGAAATGAGACATCAAGTTTTGGAATGATATTGTCCAGAGAAATGAATTCTGTTTTGTTTACGTCTTAGATTTTAATGAAACAAAGGAGTTTAACCCTTTTGCAGCCAAACTCATTCTGCATTGTTCTCCAACTGTTTTCCTGAGAAAGGCCAGAGAGTGCACTGGATGAAATCCAGTGATTAAGACAAAGTGAGATCAACAACAAAACTATCAACCCAGGATTCTTCAGTTTTTAAGTTGGTCTGGCTGGCTAGGTATGTGTTTGTTGCATGTACAGGCCACACTGAAGGTGCAAGAGGGCTGAAAATTTAAACATTTTCCCCTCATTATGCCTAGAAAAAAAAGCCCCTCCCATGCCCACAATTTTTAGTTCGGGGGGCGGGGGGTCATTTTCAAAACATTAAAAATAATGTTTTGAAGGAATGTTGAGGAATCGTCTGGATATTTGTTCTGGTGATAGATATTTTTGAGTATTAATTGTAGTTGTGTTAGTTAAATTTCAAATGAAAACTATTTTTCTATTTATTTTTCCAGTGTAAAGCGAGTAATGAATTTATGTTCACAAGATTATGAAATCAAAGTTCTAGACAATGAATGCCCAACTAACATTTTCATACAAAATATAAGCTAAATAAGTTTTTTACTAGAGAATTATGTCATGGGAATGAGATGGATCAGAAGTTTTTTTAAATACTGCTTTCTTGAGTTACTTGAATAATGAAAAACATCATAGATCTAAATTCAGGATAATATTGAAAATTGAGGTTTATAGTTTCTATTAAAATTCTATGAAAAAAATACCAAGTATCAGTCTCTTGCAGCCCCAACAATGTATTACAACTGTTGAAGGGTTAAAATCGATTTTTTTATGAAAATGTTTCAGATAAAAAGATTTATTCAAGAAAAATTTGAATTTGGTTATTGATATTTTGTGTTTTTGAGTGGACAAGACAAATATGTCTGCGAAGACATGGAATTTAATATGGTTTACCACAATTAACTGCATAACCAAAGCATCGATCAGCTAGTTTACAAAATGCAATATATTAAGGTGAAAATGGGACTGTTGTCAAAATACGAGTTATCTCCCTTTGAACACGATAATTAAAAACATTTAATTTATTTAAAAAAAAATTGTCGTCGCAATATGAGTTATCTCCCTTTAACCTTAATGATCAAGAAATACATAATATGTTGATTTGATTTTTACGCAAATAAGTAGTTCCTGTTTTTTCTAATTTTTTTAGCCTATGATATAAGTAGGATCAAATTACATATTGCTTGAAAAAGTTCATCTAAGTATTTTCTTTGATTTTGGTGTACATAAAAGTGTAACCAACACCAAAATTAAACATGAAACCCAGTGGGAACACACATCACTTAGTTGATGAGGGATGTTGTGGCAAATTTAATACCCAAGCTATGATTGGGAAAAATAATGTTACCTAAAAACACTTCATGGGCTTGTTGAACAGATTATTCTGATTTAAAAAAAAGGATATCAGAATTTTAGTATGAATAATTGGATTTTAAAAAGATATACTGTTAATCTTAAAATTACACGTTTTAATTTAAAGAAGAAAAAACATTCTTAATTTTGAATTAAATTGTCTTATAAAATACAACTAAAAATTATTTCTTGTTTTTCTATGAGTACATATGCTAGCTGTTTTGTCAAACACCTATGTTCACATATACATCCTAATAAAATTCATAATGAAAATGTCTAAGTGCAGTTTTAATTAGTATAAGTAAAATTCATTTGGCCAACCAGAATTTACAAAATGTTTTTGTAAAAATCACATCAGAATCATTTGTGTTAATTTGAAGAAGCCCTTCTAGGGCTTCGAGATTTTAGATAATCTGTATAACTGATAGCTAATTTCGAGTATTACGTCTTGTTAGTATTCTGATAATTTCTTGCACAGAAATAGTACTATTTTTTTTATTATTATTCATCCAAAGTGAGAGGAGAATCTCACCATGGGATAATAGTTAGCAAGTTAGTCTAGCAAACCATTACTACTTTGGAATTTGTTTAATTCAATAAGGGTATCCTATACTTGTGGCCATGGGCTGTATTAAGGTAAACTTAGTAAATACCAACATTGTTGACTCATTATAACACAACCCAATATGATGCAGAATTGCCTATAATGTGGTTTGAATATGGACTTTGATTTCCAAGAATGTTAAATTCGGCTCACAAAATAATAGAAACATCCCTACTGAATCAGGCTACACCAACTGTAAAAAGGAAATTAGACAAAAATATTTCTGTAGTAAATAAAAAAAACACATTGCCACTTTCTCTTTCATCTGTCGCTAAAAAGATTACTAACATATTGTCCAACCCCTACTCTAGACACTCACTATAAATGTGTTTGAGTTTTGTCAAAATGTAACTGTTTGGTGAAGTGTCATGATTTAAAATTTTTTTTAATATCCAGTTCTGCCTTCCTGCCTGACTAGCCCACCCTACCTCCCACCTCATGGTTTTCTCATCATTTTTGCATAAATCATGAGGGTCAGTCACAAAGAGGTTGGGTGGACAGGACTAGGGTCAAGTTTGTAAACATGGAGAATTTGGTACAAGATAAACTCACTTGTAACATGTTAGGGAATTATGGTCCAGACTGTTGCATTCTAAATGGGTCTACAATGTATATCCAATAAAAGAGATAAGAGATAATGCACCCCTCCAAATTATCTACTGCCTTCTTCAGGATTTGAACTCAGATAGCCATGATTAGTCAAAGTTTAGCTGCAAATAAATAGACCAACATACTAATTCAAATCAAATAACTCTCATGAATAGATTCACGGCTCTGACAGCAGTGGATTTATTTATTTGAGTTATTTGGTTGAGTGAAGTGAAAAATAGATAAAAATAAATCAAGCAATATTTTCTATTACTTTTAAGCAATATATAAATCTTTGCAACATACAAATAAAGCAGGATATCCACTTACAGATTAAGAATTGACTGTGGCAGCAGATTCAACTCAGTAGCTGGGAGCTAGACAACCATTCTTAGTCAGATAGCTTTCAAAAACAAAGTCTATACAAAGCAATTGGATTTCTTAACTGATAGAGTTGAAAATGTAAGGAACAAGTTACCTAATCAAGTCATAAATAGCACTGGTGTCAATGGTTTTAAAAATGATCAAGATAGGTTTAGAGTGTTTGGAAAACATCTCAGCTTACAAGGGCATTCTTGGAGATCTATCTGAAAAAATTTTCAGGAGGATTTAATCAGTCTTGTACATGCATATTTGATATGACATTACGACATTAAACATTGAAAAGTATCATTTCATTTTTATTATAAATTGATATTGGGATGCAGATCAAAATTGTAAACAAATTTCACTTGTTTAATGGCTTCAGATGGATGAGTCTCATATCGATCTGCTGTTTGTTGTGGTCTGTGAGGGGGTATATTTTCTGTTATGGCTAAATAGGATGCTTGTGGGGATCGGTCCCTATGGTCATTTTGAAAAGCCCTGGCTGTCCATTGGGGCAATGTGAAATGAGCCGGGCTTACACCACGTTAGGCTCTTTATATCAAAGATGGCTGCTCTTATGGGGTTCATGAATTCCAATTCTTCCAGTCTACCCTCTTTTGTACAAAAGAGAAACTGTTTTATTTCTTCTAATAAAATCAAACAATTTTTCATAGTTTTACTCATCTTAATGTTGACATGTAAAAATCTTTCAAGTGTAAAATCCCTGAAGAGACATAATGAATAAATAAATCTGATGATGGCATGTCTAGGATAATAAAGCAGAAATATCACATCAAAACTTCTATCTTCATCAGAAAGATGAAGGTTTCAATTTTTTCTGAAAATTTGATATCTCACTTGAGAACGATAATGTATTGAACTTAATCCAGTGTGTGATTATGGATTGTAAGCAAAAGTTAAAACATCGAGAAAATATTTGCTCATGTAAATGTCTGAATGTCATATTTTAAAGGGTTTTCTTTTTTTTTTGAGGTGACAAATGATGAAATCATCTAAAAAAAATACCAGCACAAGATTTGAGCATTGTTGGTCCAAAATGACCATAAAGAGCCAAAAAATCACTTTTTTGAAAGTTTTGAAAGAAAAATTTCCAAATGGTGTGCTTGTGCTAACTTTCAAGGCTTATGTGAACATCTAAATATCAGATTTTAAAAGTTTTTTGGGGGGTTTTAAGGAAACAAATGATGCATCCAAGAAAGTTGATACGCATCAGTCTAGGTAAAAAAACGAGTACTGCGCTGGTAGTCGGAGACAACCCGAAAGCTCCTCTCTTGTTCACTGCAATCTGTTTGAACAAGGGAGGGTGCTATTCCACTCCCAATTTTTTCAAGTCCAATCATGCAGCTTAGAGGGTACTCAGTTAGCAGCTGAGTGCATAGAGAAATTTGTCCTAACGAAGAGTTTTCCATACTCATCTATCAAACCCAGATCCTTCTGCATGTGAGGCAAACATGCTAACCATTACACCATCTCTGCGGACAGAACAAGAAATGAGGTCTGCGTTTATTGTTCCCAAATCAGTCATCTCCAAATCCTCATCAGACAATTTTTATTACATTGAATTTTATATGAAGTGATTCAAGAATTGAAGTAGAAATCACTTTGCTACTGCTTCAGTAAAGAGGTATATGGTGAAATTCTAACCAATATCTTCTCAATACATTTTGGTTCAGTTTAATTCAACTCTGTAAAAAGCATTTACCATATGAGTGACAATGATTCCAACACTCAAAACCATGAATTTTTCTTTCCTGCCAACTGCTTACACTAATAATTTTAGACTTGGGTCTAAGAAACTTTTCTACAAGTGACTACTTTATCACTTTACAATCCCCTAACATTAAAGAGAATCTTGGAACAAATGATGCAATGAAATACAGGATGTCTACACTAGAGTGTGGCTCACTGGTCTCACAAGACACGACTACTTAAGTTTCATCGGAGTATGGTGCTTTGTATCTTGTCCGTGCTGGGTGCTATGGATGCTCAGGAAAGGAAAAATATTTAGGTTCCGTATTTAAAAATGGACAGTTGAAGCCTTTTTGGCACTTTGTACGAAAGGTGGTCCCGATTGTAAAAATTGAAGAATCAATGAAAAACAGATTTTGGATTAGACACTATTATCAGTGGATAATAGCGTCCAATCCACATTATGTTTCTCTTTCATTAATTCTCTTTTTTCTTTTCATTTGTTTGCCAACGACAAATGAGAAAGGATGTTGAACTCAACAATTGTGACTACTTTCCCTACAATGTACTGAAATGGCTTTTACTGTCCATTGTTTTTTGTATTGTTGTGCATCCATAGCACACTCAAGATCCAGAGCACCATACACCACTGCTAAACTTGTGTTCTACCTCAGGCCATATTTTGAGCTCCTATCAATTGAATAAGGATCACTTGTCATTTTTACAATTCATTGTCATACTTAACTAATGCAGTTTTGATATAGGTGGAAACTTTTGAGGATTAATTAATTGTATTATTCAAGAGAAACCTATACAGAATACAACCTTTCCTCAAAGTAAGCCTAAATATATCCGTACCTCACATAATTTAATCACTGCAGCCCGTGCACATACCAGGACTAATTATCTATTTAAAAAAAAAAAAAAAAAAAAAAAGAGAAAATTTTTATCTAAAATTAATAGAAAGAAAAATCTCTTTTTGCAAGATGTTTGCTGACCCTGGATTTAAAGAGATGGATATCATATCCAGCAGGAAAGTACTCTCGCGGAAGTTAGTTCCACAGGACAACAGTGGGGGGGGGGGCTGGTGAGTTGGAAATAACTGTAACGTGAAATGGTCAGACAGAGAAGAAAAGATTCCATACGGAAAGAAAATAGTGTTCTGACTGGAAAATCTTATATTTGTGGAACCAGGTGAGGGAGCTTCTCTGAACACTTTCCATGAAAATAGCAATAGAGGAGTGCTAGGCTTGCAACATCAAGTTGGTGGGAGAGTGGTCAGAGAGATGGGAATAACTCATCACCAACAAATCGAAGCTAGATGACACCTGCCGGGTGGAGCCTGCCCAGATGTGCGTACAGTATTCTATTTTGGGTTGTATCTGGCTCTTGCAGAGATACAAGATAGCATGGAGTGGGAGGTCAGATATTTTCAGGAGGGGCATCATGAACCTACTGTTTTCTTTGCTGTGTTTAGACTAAAAAAACATCACATTTACACAAGAAATGTGGAAAGGAACAGGTGGTTATCTGTAAGCTTCAACCAGATATACTGATTCTATTAATTTTTATATTGGGAGTCCATGAAAAAAATCAAATGGCAGTTTCTTAGATCTGGAAAAAGCAGAGAAATGAAAAAAAAAAAAAAAAGAAGGCAAATATCACAAAAGAAACAACAACAAAGATGGATTTTGGAAAATATGTAATTACAAGATTTTATTTCTTTCAGTTTCTGGTCTTATTTTCCAGTTGTTTGCTGAAAAAGGCAGCAGACACTAAAAAGGATGAGTTGGCGTAATGGAGACAAGATGGACAAATAACATCAGAATCATCGATAACAGCTAAATGCATGATGCTGGCAGCAGAAAATGCATATGAAATACTTCCTCTAAAAAGAAAAAGAAAAAAAAAAAAAGAGAAAAAAAAAATTGCCCTAAAAAAAGCTCTTCTGTTGGAGGGACAAACAGACAGACATCTCCCCAGGACTGTACAGTGAAAGAAAAAAAGAAGGAAAAAAAAAAAAGAAAAAGGTGGGGTGGGGGGAAAAATGGCTGTGTTGGCCAATGTTGTGGTGGTATTGCCTGGAAGAGATGGAAATGCTAAGAATTCAAAATAGCAGTGATGAGTGGCATGTTAGATGGGTCTGGTTTTTTTTTAATAATTTTGGAAAAAAAAAAAAAAAAATCTTATTAAAGATTTGTCTTGAATAAGGAAGGAGGAGGGTGAAAAAATAGAGAGATGATTTGAAATAAAGAAACTAAACTGATGTGATTTATAGAGAAATATGAACAATGGTCAGTGCATTGTGTTTGTAAGTATGCGTGTGTTTGTAGGTGGAGAATGATTATTAATCTTTTTTTTTTTTCCTGAAGGTGGAAAGGGGGAGAATGTGTCGTATGAAAAGTAATGTGTGAGAGAGAGAGAGAGAGAGGGAAGATGTGAATCAGAGTAGAACGATTATGAAAGGGGAGAGACGTTTTCTTTTTTTTTTTTCAAAAAGGTAACATTAGAAAGAACTTGTTTGAGAAAAGAGTCAACAGAAAGCAGTAAAACAACAACAACAACCAAAGAGAGAGAGAAAAAAAAAATTACTGGAGAAAAAAAAAGGAGGAAAAAAAAAGAAAAGAAAAAGGATCTTAACATAGATATAGAAATAGAAAAGATGAAACAAACAAGAAAAAAAAAAAAGGGTCCACACACATGCAAGTAAATGCTCGATGAGAGAAGTTCCCATCACGTTTCACTATCACGAAAAACTGGAGGAAAAAAAACAAAAACAAAAAAAAAATAAAAAAAGGAAAAACTTTTTCAGATGGGTGACAGGGGATAAAAAGAAAATTTATATATCTTTAAAATTAAATAAAGCCCATAAAAAGTTAGATGTGTGCTTTAATCACTGACAAGTGTCATTTTTTTTGTTTTTCTTAATTTTTTTTTTCATTTCTGTAGAAAAACTTCTCCATGATTTTCATTTTTTTTTTTCATTTATTGGTAAGTTTAAAATAATGTCGTTTTCTAACACAACTATAAACCACAGCATAGAAGTAGACAAAGATGTGAACTTATGTTTATTTTTGGAAGGGATGGCTGGGGGCAAGGCAGGTGGAGGAGGAAAATTTTCATTGAAAAGAGGAAAAGGATTTAAACAAAAAAAAGGAAAGGAAAAAACCCTCAAAAAACAAAATTCTGAAACAACAACAACAAAAAAAAAAATCGCCAGTGTCAAGTGATAGAATAAAGGTAATATTGTTAATTCTTATATACACTACAGTTGAGTAGTGATTACTCATAATAATTATAATAATAATAATAATAATAATAATGATAATAATAATAATGATAATAATAATAATAATCAAGTGATGTAATAATATTGAAGGGCTGGTTAACAGGCTACTTTGAACCAGGTCCCTGTTAGATCCACTCTGGCATGATATAAGTTAAGCAACTTGCTGCTTATGTACATATTACCAATAAAATGAGGCACCCATCAAACAAGGCGCTGCTAATATACTTTCTGTTTCTTTTTTCCAATGTTTTCGTATAAGGTAATTCCAAATACACTATGTACAATTTGAGTCTGAGTGCTCTATCTGTCTTGTTACAGTTTTGCACAGAACTGTCGTCCACTGGTTTAGCAAATATGAGCACTTCTATAATGATGATAAAAAGGTACTGCTCACTGAATATTCATTCATGCCTCATGTAATGAGTGAGCTAGGCACACTCCTGATAACAGAAGGACTGGGCATACCTTATGTAAGGTGGGCCAGGTTTGTAGCTTTGTTAGGGAACAAGGCTGATACCTTATATAAGGGAAGTGCTAGACAATTTCTATTTACATAATAATAGCCAGAAAAGCAAGACATATCCAAAGATAATATACATATGTATTTATTATATATATATATATATATATATATATATATATATATATATATATATATATATATATATAAATAAATAAATACATATATATATATATATATATACATGCACACACACATTCATACACAACTAGGAAGAGAGTGATATAATATACATATATCTCAGTTTAAAACTATGAACAATTATCTCCCATGATAAAATAATTAAAAATTTATTTTTGTCATTTGAGGAACAAAAGAAAAAAAAATCCCAAAAGATATCAATTTGATGGTTTGTTCTGTCACTGCAAACAGTTTTATTCAAAGGAGATGGTCAACTATAAAAGCAGTAGTCTCCATTCAAGTAAGATATGTGGTGCAAAGTAAAGAGAAACTAACCAATAATTAAGTATTTGGTATGTGTATGCTGATATTTATAGCACTGGGTATAGTGGATTTTATAAGTAGATGAATGGACTGACCACAGTGGACATGAAATGAGAAAGACTTACCCATGTCCTAGATAACAGCTCCTACACTCAAATCCAAGCCATCACATTTAAAACATACATGGCTGGTTACAAAGCTGACATCTTCATCAGATGAGCCACACATGTGTATATGAGATATACACCCCCCACACACAGTGAATAAATAGTTCAAAAACATTAATAGATGGAACTCAATACTGGTAATGATCAAGTCAGTTCATGTATATGATTGTGACTTTTCCAGTATCAAGTCAATAATTTCAGATATTTCAAACTGACACATGATTGAGAATTTGAGGAGGCAGAAGTTTGCACCTCAGGCAATCCTCAACAAACAGTTTTGATATTGACAATGATAGATTATTATGGGTAGCAATATATTACTATTATCATAAATTTAATGAAATAAATCAATGATTGATAAAACTGATAAAACTGTCTATAAATAGACAGAACCAATTTTTAATACATGATTTGCTAAGATGTGTAAAAATGGTAATGATAGGTGCAAATATATAAGATTGTCATTTGGAGAAAAACTGAAATAAACAAAACACTTACCCCACGTATACATGTGCATATGTATATTTATACACACATACATACGTTATGTATAATAATGTAACATATAATAAAAAAAATCAATAAATAAAATCAGATGGAGCATCAAGATAATTTCAAAAATTTCTTTGATAAAATTAAAAATTGAATAAAATGTCAGACCATTCGCTACTGAAATCGTGTTTTGCTTGTCTTCAATATACTAAATATATAGATTTCCATCCCAAAACAAGATGACAATTGTAAGTTAGAGCCTCCACTGATTTTGCAAACATTTCAAAACAGACTTCCTCATGCAGAGATGAACATCCATGCACATGTATAGAATACATGTTGTATTTTTTTCTTTCTTTGCAAGTCAACTGCAGTCGGAGGCGACCCGAAGGCTCATCTTTCGTTCGCTGCTATCCTTCCGAATAGGGGAGGGCGCGACTCCTATCCCAGTTTATTCCACCCTAATCACACAGCTTAGGGTGTACTCAGTTAGCTGCTGAGTGCACAGGGAAATCTATCCTGATGAAAAGTTTTCCACACTCTTCGCCCATACCGGGAATCGAACCCAGATCCTTCTGCGTGCGAGACAGAGGTGCTTACCATTACACCATCCGAGCGGACATGTTGTATAGAAAAAGATAAACGAGAGGAAACATCACTCTCATACACACATACACACACACAGATATATTATGCATGTTCTTCAAAGTAACATATTTATGAGATGAGTAGAGCATCTCCATTAGAAGAAGTCTAATTGTCCGATGTTGCCTACAAAATACTGAACAGTATAAGGATAGGGAAAAGCAAGAGACAGAAATAATAATATAAACACACCAGCAAATGTTTTGTCCAGCTATTATTCGTAACGGCCAGACAATAGATCTGGCCATAAATCGTGATAAAGGAAAATCATATTAACACTAACAGCAGCTGGAGCTATATTCCTGGGCTAAGGCGAGGATTTGAGGGAGAAAAAACTTGATTGACAAAGCATACTTTGCTTGTAATCAATTATATATATTTCGATACATAGCAGCTATTTATATATACAGACACCCACACACAACTGTATATTTACATATATATATATATATATATATATATATATATATATATATATATATATATATATATATATGCGTATGCGTCAATATATACATATATGCATGCATATTATACATACATATATATACATATACATACATATATATATACACTCACACACACACATATATATATATATATGAATGTATGTTTACAAACAGACATTCAGAGACATCAACACAAGCATGTTTTGTATAGTTATAGGTGTATGTTTACAAATGTATATCTATGCATACATACACTAATTATATCTTCACCATTTCACCATCTCCATTTCATTAAAATGTCTAGCTTTATAATTGTATGTTTTTTTCCCTTACTTCTTATTGGTACTATTTTGAGGTACAAAAAAAAAAAAAAAAAAAGATTTTTTTCCAAGAATTTTGGAGTTTATGTTTTTCTTCTTAGTGGTCCCCCCCCCCAAAGCCGAATGGATGAGTAAAACGAAAACATGATGAACTGATCATCCAATGATTTGATGTTTTCTCACTTGAAGAGGCGAGACAAGTGAAATAACATTGGAATAATTTGACGGGAAATGAAAAAGAAAGAAAAAATATTTTAATGAAAACAGGGCAACAAGCTAACATCAGCAAAAGGACGTTACATTGTCGTCTTTGTTTTAAGATTATTTTTTTCAAACTCAGAAAAAGAAATGAATAAATTTTCTTTTTCACGGCGTAGCGATTATGTATGTGTGTATATGTAAATTTTTTTGGCCACTGATTCCAAGGTGAGGGCAAGATGACACTACAGTGTGTGTGTATATTTCATTGGTAACAACAGTCAACAACAAACAAATATCAGCAGCAGCAGCAACAGTAGTAATAGCAGCCTTACGACAGCAACAATGCAAGGTGTACTAGAGTTGAAGAAAAATGTATAGGGAGAAAGGGGGTGAGAGAAGAAGTGCTCCTGTCCATCACTGTTGCCACTGCTACCACCACCCTCACCACCACCATCAAACTGTTGGTCAGTTCTTTATATTTTCCCAACCTAGAGTCAGGCTAAGTCCACTGCAAACTGACCACAGCAGTTTATTTAATTTTTTCAAAGAATGTTGTCTTTCAACAATTTACATGTAAAAGTTCAATTAAAAACTGTTCAGTGCCAATGTCCGCACACTATTTCTTCTCCACTTTAACAAGTAGCTGAGAGTAATCGGGCCAGCACCATTTATTCTTTTCAACAGGCCACCCAGGCAACCTGTGATGATGACCTCTGGTGGCTGCTGCTGTAGTTAGTTACCCAGCCGAGATCTGGCAACACATTTTCATGCTTGATAATGTTAATAATCCATAATCCTAACAAGTCTGGGTGAGGCTCGTTCAAAAGTTGAACTGTGGTTTCTTGCGTGGTCGCTTGCCAGCTCCTTCTTCCAACAAGTATGTAACATCCACCTTCTGTTTGCCAGGAATATTAGCCAACAGCTTTTGCAATATCTTGTCCAGTCGTTCCTTTTTCTGAAACAAAGACAATATGTGTGAAAAAAAAACAATTGTCATCAAAACAACAACAGTAACAGCAACAAAATTTATTACATAACCTATATAAACAATGGTGTGTGTGTGTGTGTGTGTGTGTGTGTGTGTGTGTGTGTGTGTGAGCATCAAAATGGATTTTCAGCCAATTTCATGTATCATCTATGCCAGGTACCTCCATGCACATTTTATTAAAAATTTCACAATACCAATAATTTAGATATCCTCTTTGAAGTTTTATGGATTAGTTCAACTCCATTTTACATAGAATAGAGTAAAAAATAAATTTGTTCACGCCAGATGTCAGTCATTTATGTAAAAGATGAAGAGAGCAGATTGACAGCAGAAGATGATGTTTCCCTCTAAGATTATATGGATGACCATAAGTGATGAAACTTTGGTTTATGGCTAACAAGTGTGCTAATCAGTTAGTTATTGCATTCTGGATCTCCAAACATTTTAAACGTATAATGTATATAGCTATATTAGAAAGAAAAACAAAACATTTGATTACTATTTTTCGTTATTTCATATATTTTGAGATTATCAAAACACTTATTATACAAGAATAACATTTCAGGCTGAACAATTGAACAAAAGTTATGGAAAAAAGATTCTTTTGAAATTTGCTCAAAATCAATTAAATTCTTTGAAAATGAATAATTATTCAATATCTTATTGAAATTCAATCATCAACTGATTTTTCAAACAAATATCTTTATATTATAGAGACAAATATTTTTTTTCACTAGAAATTTCCACTATCTTTCTTTTGATTAATGACACAGATTATTATAATAAAATTGATAGGTTGGAAGTTTCTGGAGTTTTTATTGACACATGTCACTTTATTGTCAAAAGAGCATAGGGGTGCTATAACCTATGTGTTGTCCCAGTATAGCAAATAAAAGTTTTGAAAGCTTTGGTACATAAAAAGAGTCTCAATCATAAAGTCATATAGAACTACTATGTTTTGCTTCTAAGGTTAAAACATTGAAATCTCTTTTCCTTTAAAATAATTTCTTAAAACTTATCATATAATGGAAATATGTTCAATTTCCCACTTAGACTAGCCAAAACCAATCCGAGGAAAAACAATGGACTCATTCACATTCATATTGTCGATATCATATCATTAACAGCTGAAGTATTCTTGGAGTGTTATTTCTATCATATATGCCAGACGATAAGACAAATAATTTAAAAAGGTTTCGGGAGGACTACCATAAATTACAACTCATACAAGCCTCATAACTGTCCATATCAGATATTAGTAGACTATCCCCTACACATAATAACAGTGAACTGGACGCAGTTTAATATTTGCACTTCGTAACTGCGACATAAGTCTACAGTTCTAAGGATGGAAAAAATTTCATGCTAAGACCTGATTTGAAAAGGTTAACAGTGTTTGTAAGGAATTAAGTGACCCCAAGAGAGAATGGCTCTCAACAAAGGAAGGAAGGTTGTTATTTTGATAAGAGGGGGCGTAATAAGAGAGAGAGAGAGAGAGAGAGGTAGTGTTGGCAACGATAGAAAGATACAATATAGAGAATGGACAAAGACAGAAGAATATTTTGCTTTCTCTTGTATGTCACAATACTGATTCATCCTTTGCTCCATTAAAAAAAGTTTAAAAGAGTAGGCTCCAGTAATCTTGTGAAAGTAACCAATCAAAAACTGTGATTGCCTCACCTCTAAGCCAATCAGTAATCTTTGTGAGTGACCAATCACCTGTTTGGCTTTATAAGTAAATCAAGTAATAACAAGGCAGCAAGAATTACAACAGAATCTGCATTTCTCTGAATTTTAGGGAGTTTTCTGTGGATAGCCTGCTTTGGGTTAGAATTGTGAATACTTTGCTTTGTGTCAACCTTGTGAACTCATCACATTGCAACAAGCTATTTAAAAAATGTCTAATACCAAATTTAACCTCATATTAAAACCTAAATTTGACAGGTTTAATTGCAACCAGTCTATAGAGAAGTGGATAGAATAAGTTGAGCTTGAAAATAGATGGGATTATCCCAATTAGTCTGTGCAGTGGAGCTTTTGCAGAGTATCAACAGCTAAGCCTACCAGATATAAAAGAAGCCCTGTACACCACATTTGTGGTTGATGCATTTATGCCACGCAAACAATTTGAATCAATGCATTTGAGTCAAGGAGAATCTTAGGATATTTCCCGAATGGATCTACGCAGATTAGCAGGGCTTTTGGGGAGAATTTCAGATGTCGGCTTGGTGTAGGTCTTTACAGCTGGATTAACGCAACAGGTAAAGCAGCTTCTTTGCGTTTTGTTGTGTCCAGAGACTATGACAGTTGACTAACTGTTGGTCTGAGCGAGGACAATATGGTAGAATGACGTAGGGGAAGTGGAACTAGTTATAGCAGCAGCACAACCAAAACACAATGTGGCAGACTCAACACAAGCTAAAACCAAAGGACTGTTAAAATTACAGGTTATAAATGTAATAGACCAAATCACATTGCTGAAGAGAGTTTGTATCAACAAGGAGGAATGAGCATTGGTTGTGGACGAGCAACACACAGAGAGCTGCAATGCTTCCAAAGCATTAGTCACACTTTTTTGGAATATTTGGAAAACAAATTAAGGGGAAAGACACCAGCACCAGTCTTCTTCCCAAGCAAGATGTGATTTAGGCATTATTAGAGTTAATAGAAAACAGTACACAGCTTCGGTAGACCCTGGATGCCCTTGATCGATCCTAAGCAGATCAGTTAGTCATTGCTGGAGAAAGATAGTGGTGTATGTGTTGACTGTTAGTAAGAGAAGTATCAAGTGCGGTGAATGAAAAACCATTAGGCTTCAATCTTCTTGGCATTAGGATGCTGGGTGGTATCTGGATCTCTCAATCAGCCAAGGTCCATTTTAAAAAAAAAAAGAGGTACCTGTGTATGTGGCCATTAAAATTGAAGAGCTCGATTTCCATGATGAATTCGATGAACAGCAAAAAAAAAAAAAAATCAGGACTGCAGTATGGAAATAGTTTGCTTATCAAAAACCAGAGAAATTGAAAAAAAGGTTTCAGTGTACCTGATGTCAAACCAACTGAGCGAGGAATATGAGCATGAAATTAAAGTGTGGATGGATAGTAGCTGGTAAGGACGTTACTCAAGGGATAAATTTGGACCTCCCTAAGGCTTTATTCCACTGATGGTAATTATACAGGAGAACAAAGCAAAGATACACCCTGTGATGGACTAAAGGGAGCTGAATGGATATGCTGATACATTCATGGCCATTGTAGACATTTGCATGGATAAGTTATGGGAATAGAGACAGCAAGATAAAGATGTATTCATCTTGGGCCTCAGGAAAGCATAAGTGAAGGTACATGTCCATGAGTCATTATGGCTATAACAGTTATGTTTTAAGGGGGGGAGGATTTGGTCCCAATGTTGTACCACTAATAATGAAGTCTGTGCTTAATGCTGAGCTATTAAGAGATGAGTCATTTGGAGTGCAATGTTGGTATATATTGATGGCGTATATTTCAATGAAGACATGGTGTCTGTGGCAACTGTGAAAAAACATTTGGTAAATTTTGGACTAATCAATAAAACAACTCCAAGATGGTGCCAGAGTTCTGGTTTTGGAAGTCTGAGGAGAGAATAATAACCTGCGATGGAAGCGAGGTTGTAGATATACATAAGGTTATTACAAGAAGTTTCTTTTCCATCTGTAGGGGATTTCTCAGGGTGTGGGTGGCTTTACATGCAACAAGATTCATTGAATGTCAAGCTACTGCAATTACACGGGTTTCATTTGATAAAGTAGATGACGGTCCTCTGAAACCATCGCAAGAGTGAGACAAAATGATTCTGCTTGAGGAGAATGGTATGTGAATCGAAAAGAACTGGATGTTTGGCTTGACGCTAGTTCCTTGGTTCGTTAGAAGCGAGTGGATCCATAATTAAAGATATGTGTTGCTTGGGTCCTGTGAAAGATCTGCAGTGAATTAATGTAATAGAACTTAATGCCACGTTGAAAGGTGTCAATCTTAGCGCATGAATGTCAAGCAAGGGAACTACATTTGATGACCTAATCCCTACGTGCACATCACTGGATATACAATGCCTTGACTGGTAAGGCAAGGCTGAATACAAAGGCCACCAGTGAAATACTTATGAAAAGATAGCTTCATACACTTAGCACTCTTATAAAGGAGTTCATTGGTAGATATACCATTCGTGAAGTTTGAAACTTGATAAAATAACTATATATATATATATATATATATATATATATATATATATATATATATATATAAAATCAAAAATGATGGACAAGAAGCATCTTTCTAATGTTTTCTAGTTTTCTACGAGTGAACAGATCTCTGGTTTAAAAATATATAAATACTTTGCATAGGATAGAGCGCTTTCAGCAATGCTACACACAGACACTGAAAATGGCAGAAAATGCCGAAGTAGAACCTACTCGCTGTCCATATATACATCTTTTTATTTTAGATGCTTATATGTAATTCTTAGAAGGGTGTAAAGAAAGAAAACCCATCTAAGGGATTGAGAGAAGGAGACTTTTTCCTAAATTAAAATCAAATCAAAGTTTTAAGAAAAAAAGCATTTTCAAGTGTTTCAGAGGGTGGGGGTGTTTCTATTTAAACTGGACCCTTACTTTCCGTTCAATATATATATGTATACACACACACACATATATATTAGCCAAATTGGACGGGTATTTAAGAGAGAGAAAGAAAGAGAATTGATTAAATACATCATTTCACACACCTTTTGTTGCTTTACATGGACAAGAGGCATATCCTCTTCAGAGTCACTGCCAGATAATCTTGTCTTGCCCGAGGTCTTGGCATCAGACTTGGGCTGCTCTCCAGCATAACCATTGGTAGAAGCAGTGGACCCAGCAGCAGATGTAGCAGCAGCAGCAGCGGCAGCGGCTGCAGCAGCAGCAGCAGCAGATTTGTTTGACTCTGAATTTTTCTTTGACATCTGTTTGCTATTATTTGTATCATCATTTGCATGGGAATGCCGTTCTGCAGGCCAGCGGCGTTTGTAGGTCTCTGGGACTTCATGGGGCTTGAAAAGAGAACAGAATTACACTTCATTACTGAAGAACATCGACTGAACAAATTTGACAAAATAAATCGCAACTTTGAAAACACAATATTTTATAACTGTAACTTCCAAATCTGCAAATTTCACTTATTGTAAAAAAAAAAAAGTTTGATTTCACTTTGATCATGAAAAATTGTTGTTTAATATCCTTGTTTTGATTAAATAAACAATGATCAAATTAAAACATATTTACTTACTTATTGCACAAAAAGTTTAATTACATGAACTTTTGATGGTAAAAAAAAAATTATTGTTTTATATCCTTGTTTCAATCATATCAACTTCTGACAAAAAAACTGCGCATTTATTCAATTTTCGCTAATTTTTTCAATGTGCTACCGATCAGACAATTTTTCAGATTCCTTGAAACAAACTATTTCACACAAAAAAATTTGATCAAGTACTTACTGAATATGTTCTCTTGGGAACCATTCGTTTTTCAAATTTGTCAAAACAGTAGGTTTTTGTGAGAACAGGATACCTGAAAGTGATAATAAAAAAGGGTCTTTTATTGAATAATAGTAACAATGAGGATAACTATCAATAGAAACACATGAAAAGCAATATATAAAAAGAAGTGAAAACTTATCATCACAGTCAATAACTGAACAACCTTACAGTTGAAATTTTAAGTCATGTAAGAAAAATTTTATCAAAGAATTAATAGGGTCAGAATAAATTCCAATTATGACATCACTAGCGTTTTTCCACTGGAAAAAATCTAGAATAAGAAACATCTTCGGGAGAATCTAGATGTTTTCAATAAACCTGCAAGAATAAGGCTCACTCAAAAAGGACAAAACAGCTTCTTTTCCAAAAATTGAAAGAAAAATTTTTTTTCTTAAGGGCTCTAGAGGAATACAGATGCTCATCTTCAAGTCTGTAGATAAAATGGTGGGAGTGCTGGAACAGACAAACACACATACATAAAAAGGGATAGAACCCTTCGCCATCTTTGGTGGCTATGATTGTTCAATAGATAATATTGATATACAAAATCTAAATAATTACTAGTCCGTTGGCTCATCTACCACAGTATACAGATACAGGAACTTCTGTTTATTTACTATTTCATATGGTTAATCAATAGTTTTCCCTCCTTTCATTCAAGTTGAATAAATTCTTCTGCTGACAAAAAGTTGATTTTCATACAACCAGGTAAGTTTTCGTACTGGAACTCTCTTAAAACAGGTGTGGTGGATCAATAAGTTCATAGCCTGACAATTATTAGTGGAATTTTGATTTGAAACTTTTAGTGTTCGATGTTGATCTATGTGATTAACGGAGAAGCGTTGAGTTCAGTGCATTGACAAGGAAAGAGCTCACACTGAAGAATAAATATTTGTGGTTTAAAATAACACATTTTCTCATGGTTAAGCTATGGATTTATTGACTCACCTATGTTTTATACTTGAATACACTCCCCATCATACAAAAAAAAATAATAAGTAAATTGTTTTTTTTCTCAAATGTTTAATACAGTGTTACACCAACTTCAAATCAGACAGATCTATGCCCAGTTAATCCTCCAACATCCAACAATATAATCTCATCTCACAACTACTGATGACATTTGTGTGCGTGTGTGTACTGCATTTACTTAATACTATTGGCACCTTCAACTTTCACAATATCTATCACACCACTAACTTGAATATCCCAATAGATGAAACATTGTCTCTTTACCTTGTGCGTGATATTTTGGAAAAGTGATGTGCAGATTTATCAACTCTACTTTCGCATATATACACATCTTGCTCTTTCACTCCTTTGGGTCGTCCTTTGCAGTATGTATTCAAATCAAGTACACAGCAAGTGCCAATTATGGCTTCTAGAGGAATGATATCATACAATGGTATACGGAAGACCTACAAAGAGAAAGAAAAAGAAAAAAATTGATAATCACATCTCTACATGATATCAATGTTGAAAGAAAAATACAGATTTTCAACTTTTGGTATGTTCATTACTATGGATCTATACAGATGTTAATGGTGCAGTTCAAGTGAAGAATTTATCGTTAATATCGACCTCAAATATTAACAAATCTACAGTACATATCATGGAATACTAAGCAACATATACATGTGTATCAGCAGAAGAAATTGCCAAGACTGAGACTCAGTGTTGCCAAATCAAAAAATTTTTTTTTTGCACTAGTTTGAGTATCAAAAAGTGCTAAAAAGGCTAATTGGAAAATCGCCAAAAAGATGCTTAGTCGAAAATGACTCCAAAAGGCTAAAAATGTACCAAAATGTTCAAGAATTTTCATGCTAATTCAGCAATTTTTGAAGTGCCAAATTTTTATTTGTCAAAGATGGAGATTTAACACCTGCACATATAATAACCAGTTCAATCCTTTATTCACAGAGGTAAACTTAATACAGTAATATTAAGTAAATAGAATATATACAGAAATATTTCAATATTAAATACTTCTACATTTAATAAATATCTAAGAAGAATATAGGAAACATACCAAATTACAAATGGTATTCAATTATCTATAGTAAATAATTGACAGTAAATACATAAAAACAGAAGATGAATGCTTTTCCAGAAGTACATATTTTATAATTTAGTTAGAATATATACCTCGTTTGCAAAGAATTTCCGATAAGGTTCATGGAATGTCTCGTGTGGTCGCACATAATGATGGCCATATGCAAATTTCTCATCCCTGGAGGAAAAAAAATATCAAAACTTTATTACCTTTTTATAAAAAAATAACCCTCTTATGCTTGTTTTTTTTTTTTTGAGGGGCTCATTTTGGAGAGTTTCAAATTATGTCATTCGACCCACTAAATGATTACAAGATGAAATTATAGGGGTTCAACATTTTAATATAAATTTTTCAATCTTTTAAAAATTTATTCTAGTGATAGAATATAAACTTCAATTACTATAAAGGCTTTTAATTTTTATAAGAATCGACTATTACTTTCACAAAGAATTTTATAATTCAGAATCAATAAAATAGATAGATAGATGGAAATGAAATAGTGCTTAATTTACTCAGTTTTTAAAAACTGATATTTGAGACAATCTCAGTTACAATCTCAGAAAAATGTACGTAAACAAATTTGTGACTTTTAGAGCATTTAAAAATCTTTTCTTTTTTTTTTTGGTAGATCTTGGAAAAAATGGACCACTCACCCCCAATAACATATTGAGATGAGGAGATTTCAGAAACTTATTTGCATAAGAATTTATTGTAAATCCATCCCACAGCATATTTTGGGGCTCATTTTCACAAACGAATTTACTAAAAACCTGTCAAGGGTCCCATTAGTATCCACAGAAAATTTTATGGGTTCATATGGTGAGGTTTTTGCATTAGACAAATTCATATAGACATTTATAAGACAAAAATCTTGAAAATAAAAAATATTTCTATTAGAAAGAAAATTTACCAAGTAAAAAAAACGATTGTCTGCTAACCACTTTTGATTAAGAGAATTTTTGTACAATAACAGATTTTGGCTCAAAGTAATAAGACTAGACTATGTCAAAACTAAGGTTGCTTATCCAACTCCTGTAGTTCATAAAGATTATAGCAATGAAATAAACAACACATAATTCATAGAGTATTTATATCATATATGTGTGTGTGTGTGTGTGTGCTATGGATCAACTGATTTCCAACAACATTCTAAATATATGTTAAAACCTGATGAAGAATTAACAATATAATTTTCCTTACAAAGATCTTTTTATAGAATGTTTTTTACAGTTTAAATAATCATACTTACTTTTCACTTTTCCATAGCCGCTCCACCCTGAAAATATCTAATTTGTCAGGGCTGATGTTGGAGAGAAGACGATAAGATGTTCGAACTGGCGTTCCATCAGAGCTTCTTTTCAGTAGATTGTCTCGCATCACATAGACACAATCTCCAACATGAATTTGCATATCATCTCGCATCAAAGTCATGTAATATGTATTACGAGGAGAGGCATCACTAGGCTGAGGCACCATGAGAATCTCCTACAAAAATACCAACAAATATTTTATCATTGAAAGAAATGATATGAAAACAACACTATGATACACAATTTTTTGTTTTTATAAAAGTAAATTTAGAAATAGCAACATTCAAGAACATTATTCTCAAAGGAAATATATTTCTAATTCTTCAAAAATCATGAATGCTTCTCTGGCTATGTTGCAGAATGTATAATCCATTTGGGTTTCTGTTAGCCATAATTTTCCATCTTGGATGATTAGTTGAGGCAGGCTTGGTTTTTGTCCTGAGGAGGATGCGACCGTAAGATGGTTGATACATGTCTACCACCCATATAACATGGCTTGGACTGTACTCAACTAGCTGCACATCGAAAATTTGTCCTATTGAGTTCTCTGCACTCTTTGCTTGTACCAGGAATTGAACCCATGACTTACTGCATGTGAGGAAGGCGTACTAATCATTACATCATCTGAGCAGGCATTTTTTTTCTATTTAATTTGGCTAAAATAGGGTAAAACTTGATGTTTATTAACACAAAAAACATTCAAGGTTAACATAATTTAAATACAAGATTTCAAGAGAGATAAGAAAAGAATAGATATGCCTGGTTGCTGCAGGATCAATTTCCACTTTGTAAATAATGAAAAAAATCTATTAAAAAATTTTTTTGTAAGTATAAATGTGTTGATCCAATAGAATGAAATAAGCCCTCACGCATTTTTAACATAAATTGTTGTAGATAAATAAGACTTTTCAGTTTGGTTCACTGGGTGAGTGAGTTGCTACAAAAAGTTTGAATCAATATAAAATCTTCAGGTTTAAATTTTATATTTTCAAATATACTTTAAAGAATATTCTATCAGTCAAATGACTAATGTTGTATACATTTCAAACACGAAACAAAAGTTATAAAATATTTTTGTGGAGAAAGTAGAATATCTGAACTGAAAGATTTGGAAACAAGTGGTAATAAAAGGACTTCTGTCCTAAATCTTACCTTGGGATAGTAACGTGGATCACATTGTTCACATAGGTAATTGGCCACATTACCTTTAACACCCATACAATCACAATGTTGCCAAATCTTTAAAATACAAGTTTTATCCACAATTTTACAATAAAATTTAAAATTTGACTTTACTTAATCAAAATATACACATAGAAAGACTTAGCCACAAAGACTTTGCCACTATCAGACAATTTTAAAATGAAGGATGAAAACATGCTTTTTCAGTGAATAAGAATTTTGGTTGAGTTTGTGAATATTTAACTGTTCATTCACACTATCCTGACAATAATGTAATGATAAAATTAAGCATATTATCCGTATAAATCTTGCATAAATGAATCTCCATAGCCCACATGCATATCAGAACTAATAGTCAAGAAAATTATCCAAAAAATACCAGCACAAAATTTGGGCATTGTTAATCCTAAAATTGAAATAAAGACCCAATAGAGCACTTTTTGAAAAAACAAAAACAAAAAAAGTTTTTAGATGCCATCCATGTGTAGTAGCGTACCCATGCAGCCCCTAAAATATAATTAGGAGCATCCAAAAACACGCATATCCACACACTCAGAGAGAAAAATCTGTAGCTGACTTGGCTGGTTGGTCAGCCATTTGTTGGGCTATTGTGATTTGATTCCTGTTTGTTAATCAAAAATGGAATCTATTATAAATAAATCTTACAACCAACAATCAGATAAATTTTCTAAAAGGTTAAATTTATATATTTAAAGAGAACAAATAATGTATGAAGTTTAGTGGCAACATTAATCCAGCATATATTCACAACTGATGACTTATAAATATACACGAACATGTATGAAGTAAATCATGTGAATGACATTAACAACTCTATTTCCTTCTTCCTGTAGATATGGCTATGAATTGCAGTCTAGTATTCTAAACAATTAAAAGTAACAACGGATTGAAATACTATTCAAAGAAATACTTACAAAGCATTTTTCACACTGAATCATGAGGCCTTCATCACGGAAAATGTTGCAGATACAACGTATAATTTCTTCTTCTACCTCACCTTCTTTATCTGAAAAAAAGCAACGTTATGTGAAAAACTTTGTAACCAATAATTTGCATCCAGAAAAGCAGTGCAGTTTAAATAATTCAACAAAGATTTTTATCATTATTACGTAATGGCAGAAAAAGTCACCATTATGAAGCGTCTTTAGCAATGATATGACTCAACAGAATAATTGAACTGAAAGCTTTCCAGATACATTTTAATGCTATTCTCATTAGAATTGATGAATTTTTCAACACTCAATGAAACAAATATACTTTCTGATTCTACTATTTCAACAATGTGTTTTATAATGTTCATCTATTACAAGTCATAAATCTGAATTCTTTCAACTTATATACAAGCAAATGCTAATGAATCAAAATCGAATTGTAATGACTTGGTCCAACAAAAAGGCACAAATGATCAGAAACTTGACTTACATTTATCTAGATATTAAACATACATTCAAACCTAAAAATATGTTTTTAAACTTGAAATAATTTGATAAGGTTGAAAATAAATTTCAAAATATAATGAAAACCTACAACATTAAGGCACTACTGATATGTAAAGAAAGATGGTTGACAATCAATAAATTGTACATTTGTCTCACTTATGAATTATTTTTACAAAAGTACCAAGGGAGGCAATCTGTTAGTTAATACAAATTCTCTTATCAAAGCATAGATGCACTGAAAATTGACAAATCATTTTGCTTAATCTGTGCCTTCAAGGTCAACTGAAATGAATTTTATTATGTATTCTCACGATACATTCTATTTCTTTGTTATCTTAAAACCTTTTTTTGAACCCATAATTATTTTATAGCCAACAGTTCTCTGTGGTATTGATCTGTAAAAATCAATATCAACACAATATAACATGACATGACATGACTTATGGTTCCTGCACATGACATCACTAGTGAGCACAATATGGCGGCCTTATTTGAAAGTGATTTAGATGACAACGTTCCTGAAGTTGATTTCTTAGAACACAAAATGAACTTTTTTTCATAAAACTGACAAATTCCCTGAGGACAAAAACCTCTTACGGATTGAAAGCACAAAAAATTAGAGGATGTTGATAAATGTGAGGAATATTTGATAATTTTTGATGGTGAATTAGCCTTACAATGAAAAATGAATACACTAAGAATAAAAATATATTGAATTATTTTAGATATGATAATATATAATAGTAAAAACTTTTAGAAGTACTAGCAGTACTACTACAGTTGGTAGCATAATCTCAAGTATATAGAGGGCTAAAATTTCACTTTTTCAACTTCTCCAACCAAGCCCTGCACAATTTGTGGTCCACTAAAATGGTAAAATTCAAGATCCACCCTCGTCCCATCACAATACAATTCAGAGTGGCTCACACCATAATCAGGGGCTAATTATATAATTTGTAATGTAAACACACACGGATCTTCTAATTTGAGTGGGACTGGAAATTGTCGGCTGTGACGTCATAGGTGATCTCTGTAAAGGGACGTAAGTTATGTATACTTGATTTGACTGATTTTTTTCAGCTACAAGTGAGGATATATCGAAGAGAAAAAAAAGAATGGTTATTAACACCTTTGTGTCATTAAATGCGTGATATTCAGATCAAAGTGATTCATTTGTTTCACTTGACCTTCAAAGGCACAAAGATTTAGGATCAAGAAATTAAAAAAAAAAAAAAAAATGACTTTTATAAACTCTTTTGTCTTGATTATAATGAGAAACAACAGTTTAGGACTTATGTTAATCAAAACGTAATTTTTCAACGATTTCACAAATTTAATTTTTTATCCAACAGATTTCTCAAAAGGGGAGCAACATTTGAGGTACAACAGTTTCTAAGAGCGTTTCTCGAAAATTTATGAATGTTTCAGATAAAACTTCAATCAACCAAACTTATAAATGCACCTTCATTACCATCCATTATTGAAAAGAAACAAAATGCACTTATATTAAATTTTTTTGTTAGACCAAATGAATGTGAGATAATGGAACAACAAATACTGTGCAAAAAAAGAAAGCAACCAATTACGTTTTTTATTGCGTGTTTCAACAACTTCAGTTGATTCCGTCTCATTCTGTGAGTTGTTAACAGTATTCGTGCCCATGATTTCTTGTAGCTTTGGCAACATTCCATTCCGGGTTGTGTTGTATACTTTTCGTAAACACTGAACTTGTTTGCCCTTTTCAGTTTTACGTTTGAAGTATTTCTGTAAAATTAAAACCGATTAAGATCTTATAAGTCAGATACCAATAACAGGTCTCAATAATTAACTGTGACCAACTTATTATTCAGGTAGTAGACAAGTGTACATATTAGGGGGAAATTCACATTTCCATTGATACATTATAAAGTCAGAAAACATTTAGTAAAAAGAAAACATTTACAGACATCTACTGTAGCAACATTTCTTTCTCCTCAAATAACTGCCCTTAGAAAAACAACAAAAAACACTTGGAAGAGTAATCAGAGCAGTTTATGATGCAGAAGAAAAAAAAATAATGACCATTTCTGCAGTGTTAAAAAACATCTAATTTCTTGGTTATTTAATATAAAAATACTAAAATACACCTATAAAAAGTGGCGTGTTTATTTATATAAGGATCGGTACTAAGGTAATTTATGCTAAAAATTCAAGTGATCGAATCAATGTGGCATTGATTTCTAAGAAAAATGGTAAAAAAAAAAGGCTACAAACATAACAATGCTCCGAAGAAAACCAAAGATTCCATCATAACAGGGCCTGAGGACTGGAGTTTCATATACTCCAATAGAAAATTACAGCAAATTACCAAAACTGCTACTATCTCCATATCTCAATATCTGAATTCCAAAAATTTAAAAAGAGTAAAGACGACGACGATGATGATGATGAAGTATCCCAATTTCAAATTTTTAAACATATTAACTCAAGCTGTTTTTAAAGGTGATCAGACATAGTCTTCAGAGTTTCTATGATGTAATCTTCATTGTTATGTCATAATAGGAAGGTATATTTAACCAATGGGATTAATGCACAACAGAGAAAAAATTTGCATATATGGCTATTTCAAGTTTAGATTAACACATTACGTTTAAAAGAAATTTGCATCATAACATAGGATTATTCACTAATTTCTTCCATCAAGAATTAGTGCAGAAAATGCAAACATTAATGTTAAATGTATTTTCATGACCTGATTAGACCCACTCACACAGATGTTTTTTATAACAAAAGAAATCAACAGAAATTTACATCTTGAAAACTAATGCAAGTGAATCCTTCAGCCATTCCTATCTCAAGTAATACTAGAAACTGAAATCAAAATACAATTCTATTCATAGAAAGAATTAGGTATAACATTAATTTGATAGGGGAAATAATTTCATTTTTCATATGAATGAATTTAAATAATTCAATAAAAGAAATAACTTACCTCAGAATTACGGAATAATTTCAAGATGTCATTCTCAAAACATTCCATGCTTTTGTACTGGCCAGTGTTGATGTTGCTATCAATGGAATTGATATCAATGGGATCATCAACAATTTCATAGTATTCAGGATTCTTCTTCTTGGAAGGCAGAGTGAACAACTGACCAGCAAGGAAGCTACCATCCTCACCTACAATATAAATACATCACATTTGAAGTAGAAGCATTATTAAAGGTAATTCTTTTGAAGATTAGAACAAAATAAGTACTGAATAAAGTTGAAAATACATTGAATTAGTCAATAACAACTGTTATATCAAAGAACATAACTTCCTCCAAATGTCAACTTGAAAAGGATTATTGGTCAAGAAAAATCTAACCATCATTTCTCAAACTAAAAAAAACCCAACCTTCCAATCAAATAAAATTCACAGATGGTCATAAATACTCCTCCTACTAGAGTACCTACTTAGTCATGGTTGTGATACATTACAGCTGAAAGACAATAAAAAGAGGCTAAACTATTCCCAACACAAGTTCAGAAATGTTTGTCTGGAAAATGTATGAAATGTAGGCAATGAACATTAGCTCTGATGACTTTCTGTATCTAATGGCATATGCCCGCCCCGCTCCCGTTTCATCAGGGAATACTAAAAGAAATAAAATAAAAAAAACGAAACAAATTTCCCTGAATTCCTCATTTATCACCAAGTTTCTCTATAACTCTTTTTCAAGTTACCCGACACTGAAGGGCTGGGCAATGAAGTTGCTTTTTAAGCCATTTTTTGAGAAAAAAAGTATTTATATGTCGTCAAATACAGTACTCTTTAGGTGGTTCATCATGCCTTACTTACATATATCCCTCTCAAGAACCATAGCAGAATACAATAGTCAAATGCCAAGAAAGAATGAATTACAAGCATTAACAGAAAGAAAATGTTTGAAGAATGAGATGGTTCAATTTGACTCACCTTTGTACTCTCTAACAGCACACATGATTTCTCTGCACACCTGAGCTAATTTAGCCATCTTTGTCAGCTCACTGTTTTCATCGGCCATTGCTAACCGCCTAGAATTTAAAGAATAGAATTTACATAATACAAACAAAAAAAATTGATGTCACTAAATCACAAGAATTTCAAATTATTATTTAATGTTTATTTATATAGTTAAAATGATAAAAATTGTTTTTAGCAAATTCTTGAGATGTTTAAAGATTACCAAGAAAAGAAAAAAGTTCTCGAAAAATTTTTCTAACATATGAATATCTTATATTTCAAAATATATCTTACAAGGTTTTGGTTTCTTATCACTTGGAATTTCAATATATTTAGTTTTAATACAATTATATGTACACATAGCACTTAAAAAAAACTTCTATAAATAACAAGATAATTCTTATAACTCAAATAGTATAAAAACTAGTTGAACTTTCAAGGAAGTAGAAGTTGAACTTACCTAGTTTTGACCGAGCGTTCAGTTTTTAGCGCAGTGAATTTGGTGAGGAACATATCTAAAACGTATATAAAAAGAACTATTTATTAAAAACGAACATTGTTGCTACAAGCTGAAAACCAGCAATATAGGGCAGGTTTCCAGACGGTCCCTATAAAAGGTCTAGATGGGGCCTACAGATATCTAATCCCAAAATGAGAAATCATCAGAGCCCCACAAATGGCTTGACCGATTGACCAACCAACCATCCAACCAAGTGGTTGAGCCAGTATTTTTTTATAGATAATTTTAAATAGAACATCTATTTTTTAGATAGTTAGTTCTGGCACACGTATAGACTGAAGATAGAATATCAAATTATTGTCAACTGTATTTAATTTACAATGCTTAAATTTCTAAGAATTTATATAACTTCCTTACATTAGAAAATCCATAAAACAAAATAGTAATCATGGAATAAATTTGCCATCTTCTCTTAAATCAATACTTTTTATATCCTATATTGATGATATGATTAAATATAAACCATTAGTATAAGAAGCATTAAAATATGTGAGAATAAACAAGTGATTTTTTACGAGTTCTAGACTTGAAATTCCTAATCTTATGAATACTTCTATTGCTTACCTGTACTTGATAAATTAGAATCCCGGATAAAATCACAGTCTTTTTCTTTCTCATTTTCTAGTCTCTGTCCTTTCTGGCGGATCTGCCGGATTTTATCAATGTTTCGCACCAGGAATATGCGATGTTTACGAGCAAATCCTCTCTCTCTATTGGACATGGGTTTGATCACAGATTGACTAGGCACCTTGGAAGAAGTGGAGCTTGTCGGATCTTGAGGATTCTTTGACTGGAAAAAGAAATTGCAAAAATTAAATCAACTGCGTGGCTGATAAACGAAGATTATATTTAATGCAATTATATCAATATTCATCAAGTTTTTTTTAAAGAAAAGTTCATGCTGCTCAGGTATTTCCAACCATGATTCATCTTACACACACACACTAACATGAACAGAGGAGAGAGAAAGAATAAAATTAAAAAAAAAAAATATATATATATATATATATATATATATATATATATATATATATATATATATATGAATGCATATATATATGCATAGCTCTTTTTCCAAGTGATTATTTTAAAACCCGATCTTCCTACAAACAATTCTTTTTGACTAGTGAGCCAATGCTGTAAGCCCAATAACATGCCAAACTAACAATAGCTGGTGATTTACTTTGCCCAAGAGTGAATTGTAACTGTACATACATTGCATCAATTGTGCATTTAATACCATCAACCAACATAGTTAACATAGATTTCTTTGTTTTTTTAATTGATTCTGCCTGACTGGCTATGTATGTATGTGTCACACATATAGGCCGCACCAGTGGAGCCATTATTACGTCTACAAAGAACATTTTTTTTTTTGTATTGTCTCAAATAAGGTTTAGTGTGAAGTTCAATTCTAAATGTAATTTTATGCTAAATTGATCCCTTAGTTTATGACCAGAAGTGTTCAGGCTTGTTTTGTTTTTTTTAAATTCAGACTTTCGGAATGATCACTGCTCAACAAGAGGCTACTTATTAATTGATCACCCCTTTTCCGATTTTTCAACTGATCACTCCCAACATGACATGCTGCCAAAAGACATTTCTCACATGAAGGCTTCTATTGAGTGACCAACCAGATCCATTATTTTCACCAACATAGTGAGTAACAATTAATTCAATTTTTAGTTTTTGATTGAAAGTTTATTCATTTTCATTTTACCAGCCCCAAACAAAGATATTCTTGGAAATTTGTTTTCTTCTTGGAGCTCAGAACACATCTCAACAGTCATCACTGAATTATGAGATTTCTTTATCCCAAATTTCAAGCTTATCTCTTTCAAAATGTTATAGAAAACTATATTGAGGGATCATTATCAATTTTTGACTCATATTTCTTTCATCTTAATTTTAGTTACTTTTCATTGCAACTTACTCAGACTATCAGTCTATGGCAGTCAGTTAACAGCGCAGATTAGAAATAAAGAATGACTCGAAAATAAAGTGAGACTCACATCCCTTTATCTCAGGAAGCCCGTTTATGCATGGCAACTGCTCTACTGATTGAGCTACCAGAGTTTTTAATCTAACCCTCAAACTCATTCTTCATCTCCTTGATCGCTTGGCACTATAGTTTCATTGTTTTTACATACACTTCTTATACACTAGTCATTTTAGTAGTTGTAAAATTATCTGGATTTTAAAAGAAATTTTTCTTTTATTGTCAACCATTAATTTTTTACTAATATTTCTTTCAACTCAATTTTAGACCCTTTTCCAAAATGTCAATGGCCTTTTATTTCATTGAAAGTGAGATAATAGGATCATGAATATGCCAATTTGTAATTATAGGAAATAAAGAAAGCTTAAAGAAAATGGTTTAAACACAACACATAACAAGAATCTCTTGGAATCAAGTGTTTAAATAAACACAAATATATAACTGTCAGCCTTTTTAAATTAAAAGTGTTTTCTTTCACTCAAAAATTTTCTCATGAATTTATAAAGTATAAATATACACCCCAGTAAGTTTTGAATCAACTTTGGCACAAATTTACTAATTAACAAAACTATACATTAACAACATTGGATGCAACAAGAAGCTCAAGTTCTATTTAATAAGACCTGATCTAATGAATGAGTGAAAAATCATTATCAATGATCACCAACAAGGACCTGCTGAATAATAAAGAGAGGTACGGCCATAATGAGTGGATGTATAGCAGAAGCAGGAATAAATTGAAGAAAAAGGATTGTGTCTCTGCCACACAGAAGAGTTATAGGTGTATGAATTCATGTGCTGTTGTGATACTCGGTATGTAGGTCACACATCCCAAAGATTGGAAGATAGAAATAAACAACATATTCTTTCCTGCATTCCCCAGGGTTAGATGGAAAAAAACAAAACCATTTCACTCAGATCAGCCCAAAATGGATTCAGTTAATGGTCAATACCTTGTAAAAAAATATGAATTGTGCAAAGACATACAAGGATGATTATTTCAAAGCTGTAAGTTTTGCCAGCTCTTCATTTCACTTTGGTATTTTAGAATTACTCCTTATAAAAACCAAGAAACCGGTAGTGTACAGACAGAAAAAGTTTGTTCTTGCACTAAAACTGTTTCAAGCTTACTTCATTTTCAATCATGTTTTTATCTCTGATCATCATATACATAATTTGCAATATGTGGCTTCTTCATGTCTTATCTTACCGCATCTAACAACATTTTCAATTTTCTTCTAACCATTCTCAAAAAAACAAAAAAAAACATTCATCAGAGAAATGTTCAAAGAAATAGAAGTACTGTAAGTGAAGAGTCAGTTGAAAAAGCTTTCTGAATTCATTTCAACAATAGAAACAAAAAACAAATTCAATACTTTTTCCTTGACTTATTCATGCTTTTGCTATGCATCTGCTAATTAGGATGGTGTTAAAATTTTGTACCCCCAAAAGATTTTTCATAGAAAGTTATCATAAAATACAGTTATGTTGCATCCTAAAGACAATTATAACTTGAACGTACAAATTATCAATGATTCTTGATCTGAAAAGGGAGTAACATATTTTATCCAACATCCCCATAGCAAGTGAGAGTGAGCGGAGAGAGTTTAATCCTTACTTTATCTTTGACTTTTTTCAAACGTGATTTGGATTTCCGTTTATCTTTAGGAGGACGGCCAACTGGTCTTGTTACCCCAGATTTCTCTTTATTCATTCCATTCAGTCGCTGAGTCCTACCACCGATTACTCCACGGCATTTTTCGCTTCCACAGCGACAGATTTGCTGAAATGCAAAATTAAAATCACAATTACACAAAATGAAAATGACACTATCCTTAGTCAAGAGTATTATAACCGTTTCCTCAGCTACATTGCAGAAGGTGTAAGCCACTTGGTGTTTTCAATTAGTGATAACTTTCCATGTTGACCAGACATCTTGGAGGACATCTAAAGGCACACTTGCTGGGGAGGATGCGACCATAAGACCTTCCACCAAAGTCACACAGCTTGGAGTGTACTCAATTAGCTGCAGAGTGCATAGGGATATTCATTCTATGAAGAGTTTTCCACTCTTTGCTCATACCAGAAATGAATCTGTGACCTTCAACGTGTGAGGCAAACGTGCTAGCCATTACACCATCTGAGTGGTCAAGAGTACTTGGAGGGGGGGATTTCTGCAGCCAGTCTTAATTTCTCGATATATTCTTGGAGCAATAAACAACAGACAATCAAAAATCATATTCTTAATAAACTATACAATTCTGCTGTGATATTCATTACTGCAGTTGGTCATACTTATATTTTGTATTTATTGGAAGAATGGCACAGATCAGGGGATTCAAAATGTTTTATTGATTCATTACGTGCATTAACATCGGCATATAATGATTGGTATCTCTGGAGTACTGAGTGCTATGGATGCATTAAAACATACAAATATTTTAGTGTCTGCAAAAAAGAGTGGACAGTCGAAGCCTTTTTAATACAATGTAGGGAAGGTGGTCCCAATTGTAGAAATCAAGAAAATTAATGGAAAACAGAACTAGGATTATTCACTATTATCAGTGGATAATAGTGTCCAATCTAAACTTTTTTTTCTTCCCCCCCATCAATTCTAATATTTCTACTTATATTTGTTTGTCATTTGAAAGATTGGATGAACGAGGGTGTGAAACTCCACAATTTACAATCGGGACCACCTTCTCTACTTTGTGCCTAAAAGATTTTTACTTTCTGTTGGTTCTTACAGACACCAAAATATTTAAGCAAACAAAGCACATTATTCCACTGCATTTAAATAACTTTTTGCAAATAAAACTTCACACATTAAAGTTTAAAAAGCAGAAGCTGTTAATAATATTTTCAGTGAAATAAGTGAACATGCAATACTTACCTGAGAATCTATGTTGTAAGCATGAAAGTTATAATCATAGGTAATTTCCGTGTAGGGATGAATATCCTTTAAGGCAAACAGTCCCATCCGATAATAACCATTGACATTCCTGTAAAATATAACAGTAAATTTTTAAAATTTCATACCTAGCTCTAAAAAAAATTAGAGATATTTGATGGCATTCAAGTCCCCCCACCAACCTTAAAAGGTAAATGTAACCTTTTCTTATCCAGCCCCACACAGGCTAGAAGTTAAGGAGGAGTTAACAAAAAAATGAGTGATAAATGAGAAGAATTCAGGGAAAAGCTAATATTTAAAGTGCCAGCAGGGGGGTCAGGTTAGTCCTCCCAAATTCGGAACTATATATATACATATACATATACATATATATATATATACACACATATGTATATAATAATTAATAATTGTGTCATCCACCGACAGCTGTTTCATTGTATGTCAGTGTGGCTATATATATATATATATATATATATATATATATATATATATATATGATTTTAACACATGGGCATTGTACTAGAATGTTGCTTCAATGTCAAAAGCATATTTTCCAGTGAATGAAATTCAGTAACTTTTCAAAGCACATAAGATTTTTAAAATTTTATTTATCTATTCATTTATCATTTCTTAGGTCATTTCATTTCTATTACACATATACACGTATATATAAGACAATACACCTTTTAGAAAAAAAAAGCCAATACAACTTTTAGAAATAAAAAAATTAAATGAAAATTTAATGCAACAATTATTTTTTTGTGACCTAATCAATGAAGGCACTTCTTTTCTATCCAAATGTGCTCCAGCAATGATAGTGTAGTTTATATTGCTATTTAATGTATTGACATTTCTATCTTTCTACTTTGTGATGAAATGAAAATTAATTATTGAATAATAAAACCAAATCATAGTTTTCTGAAGTATCGCTTGTATAAGGACTGAAAACAGACACAACCTCCGAAATCGGGAGCTGGTTTGGTTTTCATTAATACTCTACTAATTCAGTCAGTTTATAAACCCTGGATATACTGTTCTTTCTTATGTTATCATTTACAATGGCTTCCTAACAAAGAGATAGTACTCGTATTACCATGAAATATATGTTATAAGTAAATAAAATTAATCTCATTTCTCTTATTCATAATTCTTTTATATTCTTTTACATTGTTATTTATGTCCATATTCTGTATCATGTAAGCATTTAAGCTATTTCTATGTTTTTTCTTGGTTTTAATTATACATTATTTATTCATACATTATACACCTGCTCCTCCTATTTATCTGTTGAAAAGAAGGTTTACAGAATTCTTACAGAAATAGTTAGGTGTATCTTACATGCTATCAAATACAGTAACTTTCTACCCTTCTTCTTACAAAAGATTCTGTATATCTAGCTCATCAATAGGCACTTTTCCTATCGTCTACAGATGAAAACCCTGGTTGTGGGAAAGGGCTATCACTTGAAACCTTAAGATGATTATTTTTTCTCTTCGCCTAAGACGATGAAGAAAGAAAAACATAAATATCAAAACATCAGGCAAATTCTTTCAAAAATCTCACGTTTAGCTCTCAACATTTAATTGAGGCACATTCACAAATGACGCTATAAATTAAATCAAAACTGAGCAAAATGGTTTAGTCTTTTCAAAGGTTTAATGAGAAGACGAACAAAGCAAATTGAGAACTGCAAATTAAATCAAGATTTACAAATAGTATAATCTATTATGGATATGTATCAAATTATGCTCTCCTGAAACATCTGATTCTAGAACAAACTCAATTTAATATCAACAAAGGAAAAATAAAATGTAAGACTGATCATAGTTGTCTTTTTAAATAAGGAGCCCTAACTGTAGGTATATTTTTCTTCAATGTGAAGACATAATTCTTTATCCTATAGACCAATAGAGATGAAATTATTATACTTAGTAAAAACCTTATGAATTCTATTAAAAAAAAAAAAAAAAAAAAGCAGTTGGAACTTTCCTCTAGAAAAAAAAAGGGGGACCAACATATTTTTCTTGGTAATTAGATATTGTTAATTCAGTTTCTTTCTTCTTTATCTTCCACTTGAAGTGAGAGGTGGAGACTGAGGTTGATAGCTTGCTGAGTCGCCTCTGCAACGGACAGGCAACTGCCACACCCCTAATTCAACATCTTGCTTAGATGCCTCAATATAAGATTGTAGGCTCCGAATGCTGGTTGGTCAGTTGCCATTCTTGTCAGGTGTCTGAGCCATTTAATTCTCTGGCGCTGGATTCAATTGTGGATTGGGATTGCTCAGACAATTTTTCCAATCTTTTCAGTACTAATCAAGTCCCTTCTTGATTCAACTGTTGCTTGTCTGAGGCACCTCATCTCATAGGTAGTGATTCCTCTGTTCAATTTGTCATCTTCAGTGAATATGCTATTCAGGTATTTGGATCCCTAGGTCTGTTGATGGAAATGTTCAAGGTCTCTGGCTGATTGTCATGATTTCCATCTTCCTTATACTGTATCACATGCTATGACCTCAACACACAGCGTTGTTGACGTGTTTCTGAAGCTGTTCGGAATCTTTGTAGAGCAAGATCAGCTTGTTAGCAAAGAAATGCTAATTTAGCATCTCATGAGTCTGGGTTTGCCTCTCTGATGATCTTTCCAACGCAGATGATCAACAGAACCAGTGAAAGGACACAATCTTATCTAATCCCCCCCCCCAATGTCACCTCAAACCAATCGGTTGCTCCAGTAGGTGTTTTTTATGATACTTCTTCTGATAGTGTCTAGGGCTCTAGTACCTTAAAGTATATTTTGGCAATAGGAGTGAAATTCACTAGAATGTGCCACGGTCTTTCCGGCTTCCCTTTTTCTTCCAAATTAGTACATGTACTCTGTACATTGTCCTCTGGTACACTTCTTTCTTTCCAAGCCTTTTGGAAAATGTTTGCAAACCATTGTATGCCTGTCTCACCACACTCTCTAGGATGTAGTGGTTCTGTCCATTCCCTACTGCTTTGTTTCTTGGGTTGGTCTTGATTGCCTGCCAAACTTCTTATTCTAGAATGATTGGTTTCTTCTTCCTCCAGACATTTGGGGGGGGGGTAAATTGGGACCTGTTTAGCAGGCCCTCAACTTGTTTTTGGAAGTATTCTTCCCACCTAAATCTCCTTGTCCTCACGCAACAGTTGGTTCTCTTTGTCATTGTGACTGTTATGGGGTCATGGGACACATCCCTCAGTCTCATTGCCTTCACACCCAAGTAAAATTCTCTTTGAAAGCATCTACATAGATTCTATGACTGATCTTCGGTTGACTGCACCGTTTCTTTACAGGACTCTTCCGGCTACTCTGTAATACTCAGTCTTCCCTCATCTTGGACTCAATCGAAACCTGTTAATTTACAAGCTTTCCAAATACAACTCAGGTCTATAAATTAACTTCAGATTATTGTAGAAACTGATTACCTTTCTTGGTTTTGATAAGCAAATGAATGAAAGATAAATAATTAATGAATAACCAACATATAATTTCTAAAGATATCTAGTGCAAAAAAAATCAAATAGAGCTACTTCAAAAATAAAATCAAAACAAATATTATAATAAAAGCAAATGCTTTGAAAATGGAGTCAAATATACCACTCTGTATCATGGACGTCAAGGAAAAGTGCTTTTGCTCTAATTTATCAATGTTTTTAAGTAGGTTCATGATATCAGCTTCACAATTTTAGTGCGATAAGTAAGAGCTCAGACACTTAGCTGCTCAACTATAGCAAGGTATTTTTGACAGAGCATTATTTTATACAGCAATAAATATTTTAAATGCATTCTGAATCTGATAATGTAAATTAACCCCCCCTACCATATTTAAGCGAGTGAAATCTGTGACAACTTTAAGAGAAGATAATATTTTTAATATTGCATAAGTAATTATATGTTGAGGCTCATTTCAGCACACATGGAAAATTTATAGTTTAGAAGAGACGTGATTTTTTTGTGCCATTATAGAGAGAGCCAAGTAATTTGTCACCCAAAGAAGTAACTCACCATTTCTGCATCTCACAGTTGGGATCACACGAATGATTGACGAATCGTCCAATGTTTCCCATTCGATAACCATCAATCATAGCGCCACCATCTAGATTGAGGCAGTAATGATGTCGTTCTTGAGAATAGTTCTCTGTCATTCGGCGGCGGAATTCATTTTCACTCACCACCTCACCAAGATACTCTAGGATGAACTGCCCTGTAAATAGAAAGCAATATATACAGGTATTTAGTATATAGGTGCATCTAGATTGTTACAAAATATGACAGTTTAGCCATTTTAATATATGCTCATGAAGTGAAAGTCACCTATTTGGATAATCACTCACTATTGTTTCTTTTTTTTATTGAAATTCATAATTTCAGTGCATATCTTACCTTCATCAGTCCTTAAACTAAAACTCATAAAATATAAATTTTAAAGGTCATGTTAGATTTATTGGTGATAGAGATTCCAATAAAATTTAAAATAATGATGAACAATTAATTTAACCAATTATAGCATATTGTATATAATGATGTGTATCTTGAATTTTGAAAAAAGTATAAACGAATATCAACACAAAATGAAACCCAAAATTGACACACTAGCCAACTACAAAACATTGACTCTTAAGCATTTCTCTGATAAATATAGCTTGCTTTTCATTTACTGGGTTCTCACCAACTTGCCAGTTCAAAATTCCTTGACATTTCCCTAAATGCAATAAACCTGTCATTTTGCCAAATATGCTAGGATTGAAAAACAATATGCTTTTTTTTAGGACTCGCATTTATAAAAGTCCAAAATGTTGTGTTACTGTCGCATGATTGAGAAGGAGCAGAACTTGACCTCTCGATTCCCTTTTAATTTCTGGATTTTCTTTACATTTGTGGTGAAGACGGTTTTCTTCCTGACAATATACTTTAATGATTGTTTCTTGCCATTCCTCTAAATTTCTAAACAAGGAACTGATAAAAAGAAGAATGCTTTCATCGAAAGGTCAAACCATTCTCAAGAGAAGAGAAAATAAAGAGAATATAAAATATTGAAATAAAACCAAACAAATATTTCAGTTTTACTCATAGCTTCTTAAAGAAACCCCTCCCCATTAATTTCTGAAATATCTCAATATTTATATATAATAAAAGGGAGCTGATTTTTTCACCCTGAAAGCATACAAATTCCCGACATTTTGAACAATTTTCGGAAATCTCAAAAACTCCCAGACAATCCCCTCATTTTTAGAAATCAAATTTTTCCCTAATAGGTGAGAACCCTGATTGGAGATAAATTGGCATTGTAAAATAATAATAATAATAATAATTTGGAAGAATATTGTTAGCAAAAACATGATAAAGAATTAGAATTGGCAAAAAAACAACTTTGTTCAACAAACCTGATATGAGATGATGTGATGAGCGAACACCATAGCCCCGATCTGGTGTTAAAAACATCTCCAAGCAAGGAGCCCAGAGATGTTTCTGAAAACGATTATTCATGCAGCTGTCTCCACATGGACAAAGACCAGGAGAACATTCTGTGTAAATCATTCTGCAAAGGGAAGAAAAAAAGTATTGAGAAATAAGAAAACAACATTTGACACTTCAGGTTGACTTCTTATAGAGCTCATATCCAAAATAAAGAGCCATCTCTGCTTTTCAACAGTAGTAGAGGTAGAATATTAAAAGAATAATAATACTGAAATTTAAAAAAAAAACAACATACTTTTTACATTATTTTATGAACTGCTCCTTGTTTGAAGCAATTCCAACTGACTTTAAAATTAAATGAAATCGGAATAAGTTTAATGTTTGAACCTTTCCTAGTGCATTCATTTTTACAATGCATGCTTTCTGTTTTTGCTTCCAATCATCAGAAAATTAACTCAAATTTTTTCTTCAATAAAAGTAAATTCCAAGCAAGAATTATGAAATTTCATAAAAAAGAAAAAAAAGAAGCTAATATACTAGAAAATAAAAAAAATCCATGATGTGTACTTTTTTATTCTAAACAAAAATATATGACATTCAAGTTTTCAAATAAGTTGTGAAAATATTTGAGTAGTTTAAAAATCATTCTAAAATTTTGAAAATTGTAATAACTCATAGAGGAAAACATTCCTTTTTTTTTTTACACAATTCTCAATCAATATTCAGTGAAACCTCACTATGATGAACTGAGAGGAGGGGAGGGGGTTGTATTCAAATTAAATTGAAATTCATGAAGAAAATTATCAAAACCCTAACATAATATTTAAAATTGAAGACAGAAAGTTAGTGCTCTGTTTTGTTGATGTGAAAAGGAGAAACACTTTGATCTTGACCGAAAAGCCGCAATAAACTTGACCACAAAACTAAATGCCAAGTTTGTTATGGTCCATATATTTGCTGCATTTGTTGAACATCATTTGATAAATGTGAGGTCAGTTTGGATGGATCCACTTGTTTGTTGAAGCCGAAATTCATTATGGCAAGGATTTACTGTATATATTATAGAAAGTTGGCACACACAAAAATAACTATATTAATCTGTATTATAAACAAGAAAATTTCTGCTATGATGTCGTAGTTCTGAAACATTTCAAGGAAAGGATGTTTCCTAGTCTCCTACATGTCAGTTAATAAATGTATAAAAAAGTACAACATTTTAGAATCAGTGTGAGAGACAGTTTTAGTTTTAAAGATTAAGAGTGAATATGAGTCATAGCCAGGGAAAAATATTGACTGGTTATTGGTACTGGTTCTAATTGTTTATTCAATTTATTGAGAAGGCCAAATAGTCTGAAAAATTCTCTGTATGGATTTTTTCTTCTCTTTTTAAACAATAGAAAATAAATTTAATCAAGATACTAACAATATGACTTACTTACCTTTATTTATTTATATAAGGCATTCAATTGTTACACTAGTATTGTGCTTTTTTTCTATTTTTTAACACGTTGCGGTTAATGATATAATTTAACAGAAACAATAAAGATTCCTTGTATTGATTTTTTCTCTTATTGACAAAAAAAATTTTCTATTCATCAATATATTTATTGTGTATAAAATTTTTTTTAAAAAAGGCACTATAATGATGTAACAATTACACATCTCTAAGTGAAAGTTGGTAAATTATATTGATACTGTTTTGATTAAATTTATTTTCTGTTGTTTAAAAAGAAAAAAAATATCAAGAAATAATCTCCAGAGCAAAAATTTTGAAAAAAGGTCACTGAAAAAAAGCCCCCCCCCCAAAAAAAAACACTAAAAAATCCGTTTTTATTCAAGTATACATTATTTTGTGTGAAAATAAACAGAAAAGGGACAATACCAATGTAACAATTGAACACCTAATATAAATAAAAAACACTTTTCAGATCTATAACCTGACAGTTAATATAACAAATGGTGTGGGCATAAATGTGAATTTCTTGTTAGAGTTAATGTTTGGGTCTCCAAAAATGTAATTGTGCAAAAAAAGAATATCTATTACTGTCATTTGTATGATTTTAAGCATTTTTTCATTTGTAAAAATGATTTAAACCATTTCACAGGTTGTTTTGTTGATTTTTAGATATATTTCAAGCTAAAATTGTTTGAAAAAGAAAGAACCCCACCAGTAAAAAACATATGAAGCCAGCATTTAAACAGGATGTTTTTAAAGTGTCTTTTCAGGGAGGTTTTATGATCTTAATAATGGGTGCTTCAGGAAATTGGTAGATAAGCTTTTGAGAAAGGTCATTTTTATCAAACTAGTTCTGACATAATGGTACTTAAAGGCTGAACAATGATTGAGATAAAGTGTTTATCAGACCATCATCTGATGAGGTTAAAGTCCAACAGAGTAATGAAAAAAATAATATATACATCATATAAAATAATTTCAATTCTCGCAAACCACAACTGACCGGTTTAAACAGAGTTGCTAGGTCCAAGTCATTCGTGCGCTCCAACATATATATGTATCTATACATCTGGACTTCACCAAGCCCTAACCTTTCTTAGCAGAAATTCTGTGCACACACTCCCCTTCAGTGAGTGGGAAAAACTTGAAAAAAAATTTTTTTGTAAATTCCCTCCAAAATATGTTTTTAGTAAGGAGGTTCAATTCACAATCTAAGTTTATGCAAAATTGTTTCTTTAGTTTGAGCCCCGTAGCATTCATGCTTGTATTTTTGAAAATTTGGACTTTTTAGTGATCACGGCCCTAAAAAGGCAAGAGAAGTAACTTATTCATTGATCACCCCTTTTCCCATGGCATGCTTTCCAAAGACATTGGTCACCTGATAGTTTCAACTGAATGAATAACCAGACCTGTTGTTTTTTTTAAATCATGAATTTATGATTAAAACCATCATATCCTCCTAATTGCTCAAGGTACAAGGTGAAAAAGTAGCACATATGTTGGTGATTCATAATTTCCCTGGGAATGTTCGGGTCAGTTTGTTTTTTGTTTTTTCAACTTTCAAAAAAGATATCCATGTATTTTTAGGATGCTTTGTTTTATTATGAAAAGAAACACCTGGATGGAAGTATGATAACTTGAACTGCCTTAGCGAGATTTAATTGTAAATTTTATCATTTTAATGCTATACTTGGTGATTTTATACGAAGTTGAAGAGAATGAAGAAAAGATTTTTCACACAAGTATAATTAGCAATGATAGAAGTCTATTTCGATATTTCTAGCTTCTTCAATCTTCCTTTGATCTTCTTGGAAATATTTAGAAAATGGTGCAAATCTTTTAGATTATGATATTCCCATTTATCACTGATTGGAAAATACCTTTGACTTGTGAAGCATTTGGAATCATCTTACATTCTTGTTTTTAGTAATTTTCTTACCATCATTTTTGATGGTCTTGTATATGGTAAGTATAGTCATCTTCATTCCTTTGGTTAACTTGATTCTTCAGAGCCTTATCATCTTATATATCTTATTTGCATAGATGTATTTCTAATACTTGAAATATGCAATGAAATATTTTTCAAGATAGTGCCTAGACTTTTGAATTTTCATGACTGCCTTCAATTTTTATGAATATACTAATACGCTTAGAAATGCGCCCCTTTCAATTTCATAAATATATGCACCTCTTTGAATAACTTTTTAATCAGTTCATGTCAGACTAAGTGCTTTGAAATATACACATATATACATTGAAAAACCATACCCATAAGAAAATTTTATACAACAAATGATTAAGATAACTCATCATGCAGGATAATTGGAATAAACATTAAAATATCAACAAAATCAACCGAAATTCTCATCCATTAATCAAATGATGACCAAACTGCATGTTTTTCTTTTAATTGAGATACATATATTTGTTTAATCAACCAACCATGTACGTAAATCATACATTATACATAAATAGATATATGAATTCAACATATATCATCCTAGAAATAAGCTTTTATCGAGATGTAGAGAAACATTGAAAAATCAACCAACCTATTGAGGCACTCCTCTCCACAGCCACTTTTCCCATCTGTCAATCCTGAAGAACAACTGCAAGGATGAGGTTCGTATGGAGACACTGGTTTGATATCCACATAAAAATCTGCAAGAAAACATGTTAGAAATTAGTCACGTGAAAATCAGTATCATTTGGAAAAGAAAGAAAATTCTTATTGTTCAATCATATTATAAGAGATTATCCACTTGAAATAGGCTTTTTAGACTGCAGTTAATTGCGTCATTTAGCCAGCTTCAGTTAGGTTGAAGTGGAATTAAACTAATAAGAAAATTGGTAGTTAAATTTGGTATGACTGATAACTGAATAAAAGTGCTTAAAAAAATATTGGTACTCTCGGGTGTGATTGTCTCTTCACTCAAGCTGTTCTAGGAGTTAGCTACGCTTGTCTGAAAAGATATTTTTTCAAACACCAGTGGATGTCTGAATTTGTAATTTATGGCTGTGTCCTCTAGTTTTACAGCAAATAGATGGAGTCGGCATTTTCTTATCAAGGTATTTTGAACAATGAACATCAGTATCCATAATATGTATATTGTTATAGATTCTATAGACTTCCAATAGGTCAGCAGGTTTTCTTCTCTATTCCAGGGTCTCTAGATTGAGTTGTTTTAATCTTTCAGAGTAAAATATATTTCCCAATTTCAGGATGATCTTGGTGGTTCTCCTTAGAACTCTCTCTATGACATCTGTGTTGTATATTCAAGTGAAGAGACCATATGCAAAAAGCAAACTCCAGATGGGGACATACCAAAAGATTCATAAAGTAGAAGGAACCTATCCTGATCGATGTACTTGAGTGAGTGTCGTATGTAACCGAGTGTTGTATTTACTGAATTCACTTAGTTTTGTATACGTGCAGTGAAGATAAGTGAGTAGTCTATATAAACACCAAGATCTATCTCCACTGTAGTTTCCTTCAGTGTGTGTTGTGTTCCATCATCTCTAATCAGGGTATGGTTTTCTTCTAGAGTTGATTCTACTAAGGTGCTTGACCTTGTATTTGTCAGGATGAAATTATACTGAAATGAACCTACTACTTTATTACTAGTAAACATTTAAAGAAAAATAACCAAAGAGAAAAGATTTTTTCAAGCAACTTTCAAGTGGATTGCATGCATTTTATTCAAATCTTCTGAAAAATTGTAAATCCGTTTTCTTGAAACATGATTGGCAGTAAATCTAATGATCACAGCAGGCTGAAAGACTTGCTTCACCTTTACAATTTTTGTACTAAATAGTTCTAATTCTAGTACATTTAGCAAATCTCATTAACTGATACAAGCCTGAAGAAATTTCTAATTATCATACACAACCAAAATAGTCTCTAACATAACTAAATTTTACATTAGTCAATTAAATTTACATCTACTTCATTATCTCTTCTTCTAGCTTCCATAGATCCTTTACTACCTACAATTAGCATAAGGTTGGTGAAAAAGTTTCCAGCATTTTTTGTAGCTTTGTAGTGTCTTATGCCAACTTTCAAGTAATTTATACATTCTACCGTAAAAAAATGATCATGTTCTTGATTTGAAGAATTCTTTGCTACATAGTCAACCGAAATCGTACAAAAACAAGTGCTGGGAACTTCTGCATCAACCTATCACACTTAAACTACCTGCAATGTCAAGATGACAGAAAAGCAACTGTGCCAAAATTTTTTATAAATATTTCTTGGGTATTTGTAACTAATTTTCCAGAATAAAATCAAATAAGATGGAGAATACTTACTGTTTCTGACTTTTCGATAATTTAAAAGGTCATCTTTTCTAACCAACTGAAAAATACAATGAAAAAGTCAGTAAGTCCTTGAAATTTCAAGAATACATATAAATCCTTTCTCACAAAAGCTGCAAACAAACAATCGGTACTAAGCATCAAATGGATGAACTGAAAGGGTTATCATTTTTAAATGCATCATATTTAGGTTTCTTTCATTATTTTCTTTGTGATCAATCAAGGAATACTGTTTCATCTCAATGAATAAACATCATCTTTAAAACAGAATTTCCACCTATGTATTTCCTTTATCAGTTTTGGATGGCATAATGTCTTAAATGTATTGAGTCGAATAGACATGGTACTTTATTTGAAATCAAGAAAAAATATCCTTACTGCTACGAATGGTTCATACTGCTAATCTGTTTTGGGAAATGAATATGTAATGTTTAATATAAGAATTCGTAGTTTATCTACTTGATGTTGCATGACATCTCATCTATAAAGCCAGTGTATTGAATAGTGTAGTATTTGGATCCTCCATATATAATTCAAGTGAATCTTAGGCCAGCAATACAGAAAAATCTTCCTTTCACTTCATAGAGATATTGTCTGATCTCAAATTTTATTTGTTTACTCAGTGAAAATAATGATATAAACAAGTACAACTAGGTGGTTGATCTAAATAAGTCAAACACTTACAATGATATATGTATGTGTTTGTGTGAGTACGTATATACTTCTCCTCGACTTACGACTGGTTCCTTTCTGACTGGTAGATATTGTATCTTGAAATGGTTGTAAGTCTGACTGTAGTGTTTCTGTACAATACTTTAACATAAAGAAACTAGTTCATTGTCATTTTTACTCTTTCATTTATTAGTGTTGCCAATTTTAGATGTGATTTTTCTGGAAGTCACACTCCAATTGAAAGAATAAAAAAATTTAAAAAAAGCGAAATTGGCAAAACTGGACTTAGCATCATGAAAATTCTTTATGAAAAAAAACCCCAAAAACATTCAAATATTGTCAACACTGAACTCACTAATTTGAGGAAGCAAAACAAAAAAAACATCTAAATTGGCAACACTGTATTGTATTACCCTATAAGTTTTCAAAATGAAATGAAAAAACAACGCAATCATATTTTAAAAGTTAAAGATAGGTAAAAAAAATTGTATTTAGTATAGTAATCTCCCGATAACTGTACAAAGTAATTCCAGTCATTGTGTATTGGTGTGTGTGCAACAACAGACATTAAAAGGCTCATAATGATGATGTGCTGCTGGCCTTATTTTAGAGGGGAACTATAGAGTATTAACATAGTAGGCATGTTTTTTTTTCTATGTTCAAGTATAATTTATATATACTCTCTTGCAATTCATCAGCTCTTATACATACATATGACCAAGCAAATTTTTGTATATACTTATATTTTTCGAATTTAGGAGTGTAACTTTTATACTTATATGATTTTTTTATATCCACGTATTTCAGTTGTATGTATAGACAGTTGTAAATTTGGAAGTAGGTATATGTATAATGAGTTAGGTGGAGACTTACAGAAAATAAAGTATTATTGTAGAAAAGAAATGAGTCCACTTGAAATGTTCTTTAATCAACCAATAGACATTTCAAGAGAAGGTGATATTAACACTTGAATTCTCTCCCCCTGTGGTGTTTTCTAAACACCTTATGAGGCTGGATGGTCAAAGGTGATAAAACAATGATAATATTGAGTGTTGACACTGAGCAAATGGTATGAATATGTGTGGTTAACGTGTACATGCTGTTACTTATCATTTCCCTCTTGATGTGAGACATCACATGGTGACAAATCATAAGTTACCTGATTGTTCTTGTACATCCACCAAATATCGTATGGAAGTTGGAAGTCTGACACTTCTGCACGCAGATCTTTTCCATCATGAAGTGGAACAGGTATTCCAGATTCCACATTACCATTCTGCTGAGAAGATTTGTCTCTACTCTTTAGCCCCGACCTTCGACTCAACCTACAATTAAAAAATTGTACAAAGAAAATTCAAAATAAATTTCTAAAAACATTCAAATCATATAAAAAATATCTCATTATGAATAAAGCATTCCATCAGAAATCATTGCATGTATAGTTCAGTCAATTGTGATTAATAGGTAAGGCCTCTTGATTTAAAATTGGTAAATCAACCAAGTTGGAAAGGAATGGTATCTTCCTAAATGATATCTAAAAATTTCTGAATGTAAGATATACAAATAATTCTCTTTTCAAAAATGTCACTTTAAATCAAAAGCTGGAGAAATTTTTCTTCTTTTTCAAAAAGCTGACATAAAAATATACTTCAAACAGATACTTACTCATAATTCCTATAATATTCATAATATATACCAACTTTCTGATACTTTTTCTTCGGTAATTGAGATGGTATATCAGAATGAGAATCATCGAAACCATCTTGAGATCTTTTGGGGGCACTGAAGAAAAAAGAAGATATTCAGTATTACAGACAATAAAAACACTGAACATATAAATAAAATTAATCAAACATAATTCAAGACACAATCTTTAGAAATTAGCATTTTAATTAAAACTTATTTGTAGCAAGAGGTTATCAGATGTCATCTTAGAAGTTACACCATACACGCTTGACTTCAGTTGTCTAATATAAATGTTCCTTTGAAAATTTCTGATCTGCCAAAAGTTACAACCAGCACAGCCTGGTAGCTGAATGGCTGAAGAGATTGAAAAATAGCAAATCCAGTATGCCAATAAGTAAATAAAAATTTTACTATTCAATAGTGAAGAAATATTTTTTTTTGAAGATCATCTTGAATTTTCAGGTCAGAATGCAGTACATTAAAAACTTAATTTGTCTGTAAATATAAATAGATAAATCAAATTGGCATTATTTAGGATAAGCTCTGATTTTGCTGCAAATATTTATAAATATATCTATAGTTGAAGTTTCCAAAGGGAAGGTATCAATTCAATTCAAAACATAGTAACTATTACATACAATTAATAAATGTTAGTATGATCAACGGTTGTAATAAATATGAAATGAATTAAACTATTTTATCCAATCAAACTCAAGATATTTGTTTTCTATCATTTTCCATTCACTGTAAACACTGGATATAATGAATTTTGTTTTTAACAAGCTTGTGGATCTATCTGAACTGACATCGAACTTCAAGAAATATGATGAACAAATGGACTATAAAAAAATTTCTTATTTTTTAGATGTGGTTTTTAGGTAAATAGTAGGCTCTTCAATTTACTGGTACTTATTCCAAACTAACTGAAATATGGAAGTAAATTTGAATAAAACTTTTCAACTTGAAATTTCATTTTATGAAAGTTCATTGTTATGACAGTAACTCTTAGTACTTAGAATAAGAAACAATTAAGATCTGTTTTAAACTTTTTTTGTGTTCGCTAATTCTTTAATGACAGGTATCCTAATATTTGAATAGTAAATAAATAAATTTTAGGTGCTTCATGATGGTAAAAAAATTAATACAATGACTTTGGATCAAAAATCAATAAAGTTCACAGAGCTGTTTTCACAGGAAAAACTTTTTTTATTTGCTTTTTAATACTATATGAATGATGAATACTAATAAGAAAATTGAACCCCTATTGAAATAAATGCACTAAAAAATATTTAAAAAAAAGAAGAAAGAATAATAATTTTGACTGACTTAGTTTTATTTATATAAACAATATCCACGTTTAGCATCTATAATACAAACATGAACATCAGACAAAAACGATAGCTGTTTGAGCCTTCGGTACTTGACTTGAAAAAGATCACAGAGTTCTTCAGAAATTATTTCCTAAAACAATCCAGAGTGATATATTCAAAGACTACTACTGGCTTTCTTTTTTTTGGGGGGGGGGCATACAATAAACAGAGAGAAACATTGCGACATAGAAAGGTCAGAAATAGAGCAAGGGACAACCAAACAGTCTTTGGATTTACTAAACGAAGTTTATTAAATTGCAGCAGACTACCAAACTTACATCTCATTTACTATCGGGTATAGCGAACTTTCGGCTTTAAAGAGTTTACTTCATATTCTCACATCAACACATGTATGTAATTGCTAATGCAAGAAAATAGACGAGGATAAAAAGAGTAGAAAAAAACTTTGACTGCCTTCATCATTCATATTACTCATACACTTCTCAGCGCTCAGTCACTTGACCCTCACAAGTCACTTATGAAAACTCTTTACAATGATATTCTCCTTGCGTTCTTTATTCTTATAATCAGATCTTTCACTTTCTTCCCATTCTCAGGATATATTTTCTCTCTATTCAATATACACAGATGCCTAATTTCAAAATTACAATTCTTTAATCCCAAGTAAAATGAAATCTTTTTTGAATAGACTAGCAGAAAATGCACGCCCTCTGGGCAGCAATCCTAAGTTATATGGAGTCTACAGCCGTAAAACATTAAATCATTACTCAACTTGCGGTTTTACAGCCATAGGCTCGTTATAGCTGGGTATATCCGCCTGGAGGGTGGCTATTTTCAGCCAGTGTTAATAAAATTCCAAGTTGTTGATTTTAAGTAAATGGCTGACACTTCTTACAGAACATTCACTTCAGTTTACTGTTCAATTTATGTCTAACAAACTGCAATATGAGAGTAAATTAAAATGAAAACGGACGTTTTTTTGTTGTTTTTAAAAAAAACCCAAAAAAACCTGTAACTTTTATTTACTGCAGATAGATTGACAAGAATGATAGAATTTAGGTACAAACTGTAGTAACAACAGTAACTTTTAGTATTTAGAAAAACTGACAATTAACAATCAGATTAAACTTATTTTTTTTGTGTCTGTTAATTCTTAAATGACAGGTATCCTGATATTTGAATAACAAATAAGATAAATAATAGTTAAAATTAATACAATGGGTTCTGGTCAAAAATAAGTTTATTTTGAACAGCAGTTTTTATAGAAAAAGCTTTTTTATTTAATTTTTTACATAATATTATATAAATACTAAAAACAAAATTGAACCCCTATTGGATTAAATATAGTGAAAATGAAAAAAAAAATCTTTTAATTGAATAAAAATTTTGTTTTGCTCAATTTTCAGAATGTGAACAAAAGCACAATAACAATATATCCATTTTAGTACCTAAAAATTCCAATATTTATTTGTACTGTTTTAAAAATGTGTTTTATGGCTCAAGAAATCACGGAAGTCTCTTGGAAACCATAGTTTAAAACCATCCACAGTGAAAAATCTGAAAGGCCTACAACTTTTTTGTGGGGTTAGGATGCAATTTTCAGGGAAAAATGTTGTCATGGAGAGGTTAAGCATTTCTTTTTTATATATACTAGCTGAAAATACCCACCCTCTAGTAGTTATGCCCAGATATATGGGGCCCACTGCCATAAAAGCTCGAGTGGAAATGATTTCCGTAGGTGTTCAGAACATTTATTTTAATGCAAAAATATGCAAACTGGATACAGAAGAACACATGAAAAGGAACAATATCTAGGGCCTTAAACATTTGTGGATGTGTAATGAACATCATAATTCTTTTAAAAATCATTTCATTGCTAAAAAAGGATTTTCTAATATCTAATCTACTTCTATTTACTTCAACCGTATATTTGTGGTCTCTCAGTCCCTTGTATTCTCTCATAAGAAAATACATCACAATCTACTAATTCTAAACCATGCACAATCTCAAACATTTCTTTCAAGTTTCCCTGATCCTTCCTGTTTTCTAACGATGATAACCCTAAAATCTTCAACCGATGTTCATAACTCATACTTTTTAATTCTGATATTAACATACTTGCTCATCTCTTGACTTTTTCTAAAAGATTTTTTCATCTATCTCCCAGTACGGTGTCCAGGCCTCCACATGCTACTCGAGGTACAGATGGACACGTACATTATAAAGTATAAAAAACGAGTCCTTGTCTCTACATGAAAAAGTATGTTTAATCAGTCCTAGTACTCAGTTCACCTTAGTAGCAGCAATTGGAAAATGATTATTGGTTATCATGGTCCTAAGATCCTTTTCATTATATACATTATCGAATCACCATAGCCCTACAAATGGCCTGGCCAAGCAGCCTACAGATTATTCTCTCTTAGAGTGTTTGTGTCTATGTGCCTATTTATGTGTGTGTGTCTCCGTATTTTTTTTAGAAGAGTCTTTTGAGACCAACAATGCCTGAATCAAGTGCTGGTAGTTTTTTTTTTTGGTAAAAAAAATCTATCATTTTTTACATAATTAGTTCTGGCACAAGTGCGGTCCATGGCGATTCACTTATGTGAGGTGCGGATATCTATCATATCTTTGTTCATACAGTAATTGTAACATGGATTTCTATCTTCTACACATAACACCTTACATTTATCTTCATTAAAAGCTAATAAACATTCTCTTGACCATAACATAATCTATCTAGGTCTTCCAGCACTCTTACTTGGTCAACAGACAATGAGATTGACAGGTACAATTTAGTATCATCTGCAAAAATTTTACATTTTATTGATACTGTACCTAGTCGATCATTAATAAGTAGTAAAAATAGTACTGGCTCAAACACTTATCCCCGTGGTATATCATTACTTACACATCTCCAGTCAGAACCATTTACACAGACTCTCTGTTCCCTACACCATAGGAAGTCTTCCAGCAAACAAATTAGTTTACCAGCTATGCCACATCTTAGCAGTATGTAAATCTGTCTACATTGAGGAACAGATTTTTAAAAAAAATCTAGATATAATGCATAGAAAAGAACATTATCATGCAATTTTGCCCACTCTTTGAGCATAATAAGCCGATTTGTTAGACAGGATCTTCCCCCTCTAAGGCTATATTGTTCATCGCATAATATACCATTATTTTTGACAAATTTAACAATTTCTTTCTCAGCAAGTTTCTCACAAATCTTACACTTGCAGTGTCAAACTCACCGGTGTCCAATTACCAGTTATCTCATTGTCATCCCTTTTAAATATAGGTGCAATATTTGCCATATTTTCATCGTAGAGCAGAATGTGATGAATATAATCTTAAAATGTTATATTCTTAGATTATATGAATACTAAAAACAAAACTGAACCCCAATCGAAATAAATGCGGTGAATGTAAATAAAATCAGATGTGGTCATTCAAGACTGACCACAAATATATAACCGGTGCTACACATTGTTTCCTTATCATCTGTGATTCAGCAACTTTTTCATTAGAATTAATTAAATGAAAAAATATCCACCACAATGAAAAACCATTAATTCTAATTAGAAATGATAAAAAAACCTTTAGAACAAAACTTGTTGAAAGCAAATAATGCCCATGTTATCCTTCCTAAGTACTTTTTAAAATGTTAGACTGGGCTAATAAAAGAATCAGAAGGGACATTGAATACCCAAGTAACCAGATTTACAGACAACATTATCCTTTTTGCAAAGAACCCTCATGATCTCCAAATAATGCTAGATGAACTGAATGAGGAAAGCAAGAAGTTGGTCTTCACATAAAGTTCAGTAAGACAAATGTCATGAGCAACAAATTAAAGATCAAGACAAAACAACAAAAAATGAAAATGGGTAACTCAAAAAAGTTGACAGCTATATTCATCTACAACAACGAACCTCCAAGAAATCCTCCAAAGAGGAAGATATCAAGTATAAAATCACTCTAGGTTGGCAAGCTTTTGGTTTGATATATATATGTATATATGTATATATATATATACACATACACATACACATATACTGAATGTAAAATTGACTTGTTCAACAATACACCCTTGCTTAGTTTAAGGTTGGTTAACAAAAGACTTGGGATAATGTTAGCTGTTTGAGGCTCCCGTACTTCAAAATTCAGGAGTTACTTTTTGTCAAGCACTCAAAATGCAACTGGGAGAAATGTTGTGACAGAGAGGTTAAGCAAGTATCCATTAAGATGACTAGAATTTAAATCATGACAACTGTTCTGGATAAAAATGAGTGATGTTAGTTAATAGACCAGTGTAAATTTCTTACTTCTGTTCAGCATTTATTTATTGATTTTCGGGACAATATGCAGTAGACCAGATATAACACAGAATCACTTGAACATAGATTGAGTATGGAACCTCAATTTTATTACTTTAAATTTGGCTCTAAATTCAAAAATAAAAAGTCCAATATGAAATAGGTTACACTAACTGTGAAGATGAAGTGAATTAGACAAGAACATTTCAATAGTCAATAAACAGAAGTCATTGCCCCTTTCCCTTTCTCCTGTTACAAACAAGATTACAACATATTTTCCAACTCCTACTCTAGACCCTCCTTACATAAGTATCTAAGTTTTGTCAAAATGTAACCTTTCAGTGTCACGGTTTTAAAATCTTTTCATATTTATTTCTGTTTTCATGCTGGATTAGCCTAAATCTACTCCCAACCCCACTGTTTTCTCTTCATTTCTTCACAAATTACGATGGTCGGTTGTGAAAAGCTTGGGGGGGGGCAGGGTCTAGACTTAGATTGAGGTTCTCGAAAATGGAAAATTCTTTACAAAGTGAACTCACTTATAAGTTGATAGAAAATTATGGACTTGGACTTTCACATTATAACGGGACTAATGTAGTTTATTTTCCCTATCTATTTTTGATTCTAATTCTTATATGAGGATGCCAACAAGAAAATCCAATAACGATAGCTTCACTTTGCTGGATATGCAGAAAATATCAACGCATCTTCTATGAAATAACATTTCCATGTTCTCTAATCTATTTTATCTAGTCCAATAAATAATCAAATGTGAACATGACTGATAACACCTATTTGGTAAATACATTTATTTATACGGAAAAAAATAAGTGTTCCTCAATCAATTGAAGTTTATTACTTTAATTGCATATTCAAAGTTAAATTTCCCAAATATACTACTAGCCATTACTGAGAAATTCATTTGCTAGTCAGGATATTTTGAACATTACATAAATCTACAAAAGCTTTTCAATTCATGATCAGTTTTGTTTTTTTTGTAACCACAACATTTCAAATTCCACATATTGTGATTTATGACTTACATCCATATGTTCATAATATCTGACTGTTAAATTTTTACCCAAGTTAGGCAATAGATAATCTTGTCATTACTTTGGATGACCCAATAATTTCAACCACAATTAATCAATCACTGCTACCCACCACAGGCTGAGTTTAGGTTATTCATGTGTCCTGACATGTATATGTATACATCTATGTGGACTTTGCCCGGCCCTAATTGTTCATAGTAGAAGCTTGGAATTTTGCACACACTCCCCTCAATGAGTAAGGAGAAGGTTTCTGTTTTATTTAAAAAGGTTTTTAAGGGGGGGGGGTCAATATGCAATGTAATTTCATGTTAAATTGATCACTAGTCTATGATCATTTGTTTTTTGAAAATTCAGACTGTTTTTGTGATTACAGCCCAACAAACATTGATTGAAGTAATTTATTCATTGATCACTCCCTTTTCCAACTTTTTCCACACACATATATGGGTAGTGGTGATACATAATTTCCATAAGAATTCTAGTAACTTATTTGTCCTTTTTATGATGGTTTAAAACTTGAAAAATCAAACAGGCTGATTTTATATTTCCATTTATGAAAATAGCTGCAACATGTCAAATAAAACCTAGAGTGAAAAATGATTGAACAAATTTAGGGAAAGTATCTATCTTTACTCAATTGTGAATTTGTTTCAGATCAAAATGAAATGTTATATAAGCACTCATAAATACTGTAATAGGATTATCTGCTAATCTCTAAGCTTCCAAAATTATGATTGGACAACAACTCATTAAAGAATATCATTTTTAAAGTGCTATCTTACAAAACAAGAGCAAAAACTTTGCATCTATTTCAACTTTCGGAAGATCTAATCAAATGATTTAGTGTCTGAGAGAGTGCAACACAAGAAGAATGACGAAGCTGATCTCTTTATTCTTTTTGTATTGTTCTGACTTGTGATCTGAAGTAGAGATAATTATTGCTTTATAAAGGCCATTTGAAATGTGATCTTGTAAAGAGATGAATCATTAGCAACCTGACACTGGAAATGGTAGGAGGCAAGTTAAAATTATCATAATCCTGAGTAAATGTGTAAGAGTTCCATACTGAAATTAATGGCAGAACAACCAGTCAATAGTAGATGTTCACACAAATTATGTGCTTGGTCAATTATGTCTGGTATTTTCAGTGTTGAATTGACCTGATCAATTACCTATGATTATTACCCTGAACTATCAATATAACGCCTACATTGGTAACTTCATAAAAATAACAATGTACATGGAAAACAGATTCGACATTTTTTGCAGATTTCATAAATAAACCTAAGAGAACCCCCCCCCCACACCTATGATAAACTCTCTACTAGATTGAATGCTAAGGGTGTACAGAATTGACTCAACTTGGAATTCTTTCCCCACCACCTTTGATTCTTCCCTCCCTGAATTAAAAATTTTCTTTCCTTGTCACAATTTCTCTCTTCCCCATAAAGACTTGTAATATACATTTGGCACCTTTGATAGGAGTTGAGATATACATATATGGCTGCAATGATACATTTTTTCATGATACAATATGTATCACGATACAAAATGAACTTGGGTAAAAAAACAAATCAAAAAAAAAAAAAAAAAAATCAACATCGAGAAAATGCTATCAGAATATGAGGTTAGAAGAAAAAACTTGGCTTTAAGCCCCATATTCAATATATCTAGAATCTAGATTGGTCAAATCCTATTTTAGCATCCCGTATTTCAATTTAAATTGATATTGGATTCAAGTTGAAATCCTGATAGGCTAAGCAAAAAGTGTTCATATTTTATAAAGTCACTGAAAAATTTGAAACAATATAACTTGTTTTCTAAAATCAACCCAATGAGGGCTAATTAATTCACTGACTGGAAAAACAAGAAACTGCAATATCACTGAATTACTGCATTGTTCAGTTATTTTTTCATTTAAAATGTTTAGAATGTATTTTGAAGGTAAAAGTATAAAACTAATTTCGTGAATTTCTTCTTTTAGGCAAATTTAATCAATTTAAAACACTCTTTTTTCTCAATATTGGGGTTTTTATGATAAAAGCATGGTAACAGTGAAATGCTTTTATTTAATATTTGGCAAACCAACTGTATTCTTTATCAATTATCCCAAGTATAGTCAGATATAGAGATATCCAAAAGTAACTAATGTTTTAGACTATAAAATGCATAATTGGCCACATTATAACCCCCAACCCTTCTGTGCACATAGAGGATTACAACTGACTACCGTAAAATTTTTAACATGTCAATACATGTACCAAACATGTTTGTTGCTCAGCATAAAATAGCAGAAATACATAATAATTCATGAAAATTTTTGTTTTTTTAGGCTAAAGTTTTAAGACTTCAGAACATTTAATTAAGCTAAAAAAATTGTTAGTATTAAGTGTTATGTATCGATGTATCACTAAAGGGAAAAATATCGCAATACATCAATGAATCGTTGTATCTCTATATAACAATACTGTAACAGTTAATCAACTATTTAACAATATAGCTAGTTTGAGCCTGGAGATTCACCTCTAACCTTGTCCCCCCCCCAAATTATACCCCTTGAAGTACGAGTAGGATAGGGTTTGTTCTCCAAATCAATAGCTCAAGTCAGTTAAACTATGGTATCCCTAATTTAATTACCTTACACTAAACCTAATATAGTAACCTGATGAAAATGGCATACATAAAATCCTCCCTCTCTTGAGCAATACATTTCTACTTATCCAAGTTCTCTTGTACTTTCTCCTCCTCTTATCCCTACCTTTTTCTTTAGATTTTTTTCTCCTTTGATTTTGCCTTTGACCCTCGTCCTCTGGAAGGGGAGGAATAATCAACTATTATGCACCCCCATTGAATATTCAAATTTCTTCGTTGATGCAGGGTCTCATCTATGTAATTTTCCTTTCAGATATCGAGAGATTTTGGTATGCACACTGGGCATTCTTCATTGGACTAGTACAACCAGTGCATTTAGGTTTTAGTATGATATTGAAAAGTGGATTTTACACAGCACCATCAAAATGATACAAAGTGGTTAGGCATTAACTTCTGAACACCTGAAAGTTAACATAATGAAATGATCTCAGCCACACTATCTATAATTTCATTGCTGTATTTATTATTATTTCTCCAATAAAGAAAAGACCACATTTGTCAGTTCTGATAATTTTATTAATGTACTTGCAGCCAAGTACATTTATCATTGTGACGAGAGAATTCCATGTTAAGACCAAAATCGGCAATTAACATTTGTAAGGAATTGAGTGACCCAAAGAGAGAGTGATTCAAGAGAGATAGACAGCATTCTTCTTTTTCCAATTGGTTGATAGCCTTGGTAAAGATAGAAAGATATGATATAGAAAGTGGGCAAGGAAAAAGGGCTACCTTTTTTCCTCTTTTACATCATACTATGTCATATTATTCCGTATTTTTTAGATCAATTCTTGATATAGAAAGAAAGAAAGAAAGAAAAAGAAAGAGAAGATAAAGAGGAAGAAATAGAGAAAGCAGACTATACAGTGTTTAATATATACACCCCACATATATATTTCAAACTTTTTTCATTAGCCAATAATTTTATTGAATTCGGATTATATTTTTCGTTTTATTTTTGATGCAATCATTATCTTGTTTTGGATGTTTCAGGATGGATTAGCTTAAAAACTCAATTGGAAACAAATACTTTTATTACAGAAACAAATGTAGACAAATGCTGTCGAAAATATATTTATATGATGATGCAGTTTTTGAACAGGATCTGTTCTTTTTCTTGTTCAACATTGTAACTCCTATGCTGGGTTTTTCTTGTAAAAAAATAGATGAAAATAGAAAGTCTTCATTGCATGACTTGATGAGACAAGTTATTTCATCTGTGGCACTGGACTGACGACTTGTTAAGATTAGCTATCCAACCTGTGGCAGTAAACAGGTTAAGCATCCATGGTAGTAACTATGAAAATGGTGTCTCCTTGCTATTAATAATGATACATCAGATATTCTTAGCAAGAAATGATCGAATGAAGCGAACATTGATTTGTAAGTCAGTATAATCATATCTTTATAGAAAGACCGTCTAAATATTTCCACTGCATTTACTTTTTTGTAAAACAGCAGCAATTTACACATATTTTACAATTTCTTTATAACGACATGCTCAATATCCGAAAAGATAATATTTCTCATACAATACCAGAGAAAATTATCTCTTCAATCACAAAATCACTGAAATATTTCATAATTATTTGTACCTGTAAAGTTATTTACGGTAGCAATCACTTATTGAAAACATGTCTGAAGATAGATTTCATTAAATTTTGCAGACTTACTATTGAACCCAGTGATTCAACTTTATTACATCATTTTAGGGGAACTTCCTCTGTTTTCAATTTCTCCCCTCTCTACTCCTTGCTTATAGTAAGCAACATTACCGACAATTACTACTATACATATGTTCCTTATTTTTCCGAACCCTCATGAGAACAGACGTATGTTGTTTCCATTGTATTGTTACAATGGAATTACTACGCTCACACATTCATAACTAACGTACATTTGAGGACGAAAAGTATTCTGCTTCATGAGACTTTGATTAGAATTCATATTTTCAACTCACGGGCAAACATTTGACATTTCAGAGATGTCGATCGGATCAAAGTGGGAGCAGAGAGTCCACGATGAATGCATTTTTCATTTGAAATTGAAGCTTATTCAGGGAGTGGGGGATTATCTATGGTAACAGATTATACAAGGGGAATTACAATATTAAATATACATACTGAGAGGTATTTTAGAACTGACGTTTTTCCTTTTTTATGACGAAAGGATATTTTGGCAAAACTAAATGAACTCAAACAACAAATCACTAAAATAAAATTTCTCTAAATTCAAATGTACCGCTTAAGCTTCAGGCAAAGGTTTTTTTAGAAAACGTAACAATTACTGAAAAAGGAAATAAAATCAATGGACCAAGTTCAAATTTTGGCCGAGGCTGTTTGCATTCACTTCGAACTAATGCCCTTGGGAAATGCATTAATCAACTTCTACCCCAAGCTATGGGTAGATAGCAGGGCAGTTTGAGCACTTTAACCCTGTAATGCAGTCCATCTAAGAGGACAAGGTAACTCTGATAGAAAAAACCCACAACTTGGCAGTTGCCATAGCTGGTCCCAAGCCCGGATAAAGGATTAGTATGGCACTGATTTCCGTAAAAACCCACTTACTCCTAAAAACGCAACAGAGTCCACAGGAATAAGTATAAAATGAACAGAACAATGCTAACAAAAGTTCATCCAAGTGAAAATTCTGTCTGAAGTGAGTAAAGTTCCTCCAAGAAATGACTAACTGGATTAATGCTTCCACTCAAGCATTTATTTAAGCTGAACTTTAGACATCAATAAAGCCAAATCAAGACATCTGACAACTTAAAAATAAGCTTCCACCAATGGTGCCCATTCTCCTTCAGATAACCTCTCTGAATTTTAGAAAATCTGTAATTATCTGAGATGTGTTAGTTATGATTATTATCTATCACCTGGAGTCTAAAGCTAACAACTGTTCAAACTTTTCTAATGTTTTTCATAATCTCAGGATAGAATGTTTAATTTCAAAAGTGAAAGAGGTACATAAACATAATAATTCCTGCATACAGACATTTTACAAATCAGCATACAACTTTCCATCAGCATAAAATATTTCATCAATTAACGTTTCAATGAAAGTTGGACAGTAAGTAACTTATAATGAGGCACCCAACTTACTGCTAATTATTCATACATCTCATTTCCAACTAAAATAATCAAACATTTATTGAAATAGAGCTTAATTTCCATTGATAACTATTTATATTTAACAAATCAATAATTTGTATACAAACATTAGATTTCATAATGTAATTCAACTTTGGGGCTGATATATACTGAGTTATTTTTATGTTATCCTCAAGCAGGGATCAGTAACATCTTTTTGTAATGAACCACTTCTGATTTTTCTGTTAGTTTTGCCCATGGCCCACATGCGTATCATATCATATCTTTCATTAGAAAAATTTGCTCTTTGAGGCCTATGAACATCAAATATTTACTCCCAAAATAAAAATTAACACAAAAATCTGCATTGAGAGTTTATATATATATATTCATTTATACAGTGAATGAAAACTAAAATCAACCAATTGATTAATTTTTGATTGAAATTTGAGATCTGAGTGCATTGATATGTAGTGATTTGTCAGAAGTCTGTGGACATACCAATAGTAAACAAATAATACCATGCAATGCTCATGTAAGTGAAAATGAAACAAATATTGATACACAAGACCATCTAAAAGCCATCAACTGCACAATGCCCACAAATAAAATTGAGGAAATTTTCTGAGAAAATGTCTATGGCCCTAACAGAACAACCCCCTGAATGGCCCACTTGTGGACTATGGACCACCCGCTCTAGAGGATGGTAACTGGGACATTTTTATCAATTGATTTTCTTGATTTGCAATATTTAAGAAGCCATCATTTCAGCAAATGAAGATTAACATTATTAGTTATTTTTTTTACAAGTTGTCAACTCAATCAAAAACTAATGAAAAATGCATTATCTAAGAAATTCAGACAACTAAAGATTTACATTATAATAAATTTCATTTATAACTTGTTTGAATATATCAGTTTTATCCTTTATAATTATTAAAATTATCACAATATTTCAAAAGGTTCACAATGAATTCTATAATGTAGATCTATCTAATTTATTAGAGGCATCCTTATCCTACTCTAACAGGCTTTGCCTGTCAGTCAGTAGGTCTTTCCCATTTTGTTTCTCAGCTGTTTCAAGTCAGATTTACTTGAAACTTGGTAAAAAAGTGTCCCATGATAAGATGCTTCTCAGCTAGAAAAATCTTCTACTTGAAGGCACATGATCTGGCAATAATGGTGTTAACCCTTTATTGTGGATGCCTCATTGAACCTTTGGTTTTTGTTTTCATTACCTACTCCTTTAATATGAAATATAAAACTTGATTTTTGACCAACTAAAATACCAAGACAGTTGATGAATTTATTTCAACAATTTCATTCCTATCATTTCTGAATCATATCAATTTTTGAAGTTGCTTAGAGGAAAGTATTGTTTAATATTGGTCTGACCAGTAGGAAAAACATTTCAGTTTTCGGAAATTTACCCACCAAAATAGGTTTTTAGCTCGGGGTTCAATTTACAATATAGGTTTATGCAAAATTGGCCTCTTAGTTTGCGTCTAGCAATGAATTTATGGTTCAAACTACATTGGTAGTATTTTCATCATGGTAACTAAATTTTACCACCATCACCACAGCTTGATTATAAGGTAAAAGGAAGAATACATGGGTCGTGTTGATTCATAATTTACTTTGTAATGAAAATTAGAATATTTTTGCTTATTGATTTGAACATTGAAGATGCAAGAAAATAAGTAAAATTTTCAGCATAATATGCTTTTCTATTTTAAGAAAGGTTAAAAAGTAACAGCAGCAGCAAAAAAAAAAAATGGAATTGTGAAGCCTATGGGGAAAGTACTGTGAATGATCGAACATATCAAAAGTGGTTTGCCCAGTTTGGTGAATGATGCTTCATGGTCAGGTAGACCAGTTGAGGTTAATAGCGATCAAATCAAGATATTTCTCAAGAATAATCAATGTTATATGATGCGGAAGATAGCCAACAAACTCAAAATATCCAAATCAAGTGCTGAAAATCATTTGCACTTGTTTGATGTTAGTCACTTTGAATTGTAGCTTCCACTCAAGTTGAGCAAAAAAAAAAAAAACCCCACCAAACCTTATTTGCAATTTTTGAAACCAACTGTGACAAGCAATGATAAGTTGATACTATATACCAACATGAGATCATGGGGCCAGCAAATGAAATCACAACTGACCATACCAAACGCAGGTCTTTATCCAGAGAGGGTGATGCTGAAGTATTGAGGGTGATGTGGTATTGAAAGGGGCCCTCTACTATACACTCCCTTTGGAGAAACAAACGATTGCTTCATACAAACACTGTTCCCAATTGAAGGCAGTAATCAACAAAAAAGTATCTTTCTGGAATTAATTAAAAGACAGTGTACAACATTCCATCAGAATAATAATGATAGACTGCACATTTCTTTGGTAACTAAGCAAAAATTCTTATAACTTGATCAGGAAATTTCCACTCTTCCAATATATAGACCAGATATTTCACCTTAGATACTATTTTCTCCAGTTTTCATAATATTCTTTTAATGAGGAAGAATTTCAATTTCTTGCAAAAGGCACTTAGATCAGTTCTTTGCTGAGAAAGATAAATGGTTCTGGGAGGATGGAATTATGAAGTTGACTGAAAGATGGCAGAGGATGACAGAACAAGAAAGTAAATATGTTGTTCAGTAAAGTCCTGAGAAAGCTTTTACATAATTGTCTTTTTTATTTTCATTTAATAAACCACATAAACTTTTTCATTTACTCAAATTAATAGATGAATTACAGTATTACTCTACGTATAATCATCATATCTGTTACTTTACTATGTCTTTGTTAAATTGAAACTAATATAAATAAATGATATTAGTCCAGGCAAACCAACTAAATTTGGGGCCAAAATTAGAAAAAAATGAAACAATTCTTTTCACCACAATGTATTTCTATGACATCGAATTGAATTTCCTGGCCCCAAACAACTGAAGGAGATCAAATTGGTGGCCATCTTGGATTTTCAACTTCATAGTCTCCAAAACACCGCACTCATTGCTCCAAGAAATCCAAGTTGAAAATCCAAGATAGCCACCAATTTGATCTCCTTTAGTTGTTTGGGGCCAGGAAATTCAACGTTTGTATAGATGACATGATATTTCATTGGAAAGAGAATCTTGTAAGCTTCTTAATGGTGTATCTGTTGTGCAAAAGAATTTACAGACAAAAATGAGAAGATAGATATTCTAGCACATGTCCATGGAATTATCTTTCTAAAGTATTCATATGTATATATGAACAAAACCCTATGCTTGTACTGAGAATGATACATCATGACTTGGTCATGATTGGAAGAAATGTATATTCAGTCATCCATTTGAAATTTTAAACTGACAACTCTTAAAATTCATAGAAAAACAGACAACAATTTTTTCTTAATCTTGGCGGTTTTTAGACATGAATCAACTTGGTTATCAAGATTCTACCCGGCCAAAGTGATAAGTTACACCTTTCAATAGACTAATAACAATGTATACTATAATACCTACCATCACACTTTTTTGACTGTAACTTATTTTGCACAACAGACACAAATTGACAAGATACACAGTTGAAAAGCTGACAGAATTCTTTTTCCAACAACATATCATGTCATCTGTACAGACATTGGGTTCTCTGGTCACAAATAACTTAGTAATGATATCATTAAATAACAAAAAAAAAACATTAATAGTAATAACAATCAAAACAGAAATTCAAAGAATGTTGTATCATCTAAAATATAATTCAATTCAATCTTCTCACTCTCTGAATAGGATTTTTTCAATATGCCATAACATCATCAATCTATGAACCCGTGCTTGTAAACACTGGTGACATAGAATTCAGGAAAAAGAAAAAAAAATCCCTTTCAAGATGCATATTTATTGTAAATTGAGCACACCCCTCATATCGATAACCATAAATCTAAATGACTTCAAACTAGACACTGCAATGTCCAGTACACAGAAAAACATATCTGGTGAATATCAACTTTGTGCATCAAGTTATCTCGATGTGTGCGCACACACACACACATTTCTCAGATTTTAGAGAAATGTCTAAACTAAATATACTGAATTCTCATGGAATTTACAGAAAATCATTTCAATTGAACTTCGAAGTTTCTATTTAAGCAAGTATTTTTGATATAGTTTAATTCATTCAGAGACAGATTTGGGGAATAGCATATGCCAGAAATTCATGTGGTTACATCAATAAGTATGTAGTTTAATAGTGTAGAGAGCATTGATTTTTCAAATATTTATTTTTCAACATTATTCCTTGTCAATGCACTTAACCCAATATTTCTCTACAGATCACACAATTCAAACATTATACTGTGAAAATTTCAGATCAAAATTCAGCTAATAACGGTGTCAAGCTACAGTCTTGTTTGTCTACCCTCATGTACAGAAACATCTAAAATAGTCTTTAGATGCAAAAAATGAATACATCTACTCTGATTTAAACCTTAAAATTAATTTAGTCACGAAAAGTACAAAGTACATATTCATGATAAGTCACAATAAATTATTACTTTGGTGTTACTGAATCCCACTGAACTGAATTTTTAAAACGACTCTTGGTTGAACTGTATTTTTTAAACTAAAAAGCACTGACTAAAAAATAAATTAAAATAAAATATTAAAAAACCTGGGGGGAGAATGCAATTCTTGTAATATGTACAAATATTGAGTCATTTCCTTGAAATCTAATTTTAATTTTTATTTGTTTTTTTTTAGCCTCTTTCCATGCAGAATAATAAGAATATTTCTCAATCAATGTTGAAAAATGAGCAAATAGATGAATATATGACATGGAAAAATATCTCTCAATCTAAAGGAGATTCCTGGATCTGCCCTAAATTCATCCTCGGACCATTGCCTACCCTTCCTCAAAATTTCATTGAAATTCATCAAGAACTTTTGGAGATATTGTATGGACAAATGGAAAGATTTTGTTTGCAGAGGTAAAAAAATAACATTTTGAACATCAAGCTCTATAGCCATTCAAATTGTGTATTTTATTCATAGGTAAAAAAATCCAGGCATTATGAATAAGCTAAAGATGTTATGTTGTACATAAAACTGTCAAATGAACAAACCAATTAAAACTTACCAAAAATACAATCATAAGATGTTCTTATCAACAAGGATAGTTTAATTAAGGTTCAAACTCAAATTATAAGATGATGTATACATCCATATCCAACAATACTGAAATAATCATTAAATTTCTAAGCTCAAAACTTCTGTCAGATCTTTTGAAAGATTTTCCCTTAAACAAATGATATTCAAAACACCACATATACCTGACCTATCTATACATATAGACACATGGTTAAGAAGTGAAAATTTAGAGATCAACTCAAATCACCATAGCCCCACAAATGGCCTGACCAACCAACCATGTGGACTTCTGATTCTTCTCTTTATAAGTATCCGTGTGCCTATCTATATGTGTGTTTCTGGGTTTTCCTGGTCACATTTCTGGAGCTACAAACCTTTAAATTTCAGCACTGAACACTATCTGATCTTTTTCTCCAAAAAGTGCTTTTTTAGGTCTCTATGGTCATTTTTGGACAACAAGGCCCAAATCTTTTGCTGGCATTTTTTTTTAGACGATCAGTTTTGGTATACATACAGGCTATGGGGATTCACTTATTCGAGGTACAGATATTATATAATAATTTGGGTTTAAAGTCAACTCCCAAAGATAGGAGCAAAAGCATCAAAACAACCAAAACTTAAAGTATCAAGAAGTGGTAGCAGTCGTCGGTTGTTTGCATACTGGCTTTTAACTCATCATTACCCACAACAGATCAGTTGAATCACTGTTGCTGGGTTTAGCTTATTCATATGTTCTGACATTTATATCTAGCTATCAATGTATCTATCCATACTTTGCCTAGCCCTTACTGTTCTTAGTAGAAACCTGAAAATTTTGCACACACACACACACACTCCTTTTAATCAGTAGGGAAATATGTTCATTTTGTTTTTCAAAATTGGTTTTGTGGTAGGGTGGTGGTGTCAATATATAATGTAAGTTCATGCAAAATTGGTCACTAGTTTCCACTTGTTTTTTTAAAAATTTAACTGATCACAGCCCAATAAAAGGTGAGAGAAGTAACTCATTAATCACCTCTTTTCCTAACTTTTTAATTCATCATCACCCATATATGCTGTGTTGCATATATGGGTGATATTTTTTTTTTTTTTTTTGCAACTTAAAAAATGAAGGCATTTTCCTAGAAATTTCTGACTAGTTTTCGAAATGGTGTATGGTGGTGATCATTTTTATTTTATTGCTATCTGAATGGTAACTCATTCCTATTTTAGTTCCTACGGTAAATAAATTTTACCAAACATGAGTTCCAGTTGGAAACAATTGTGTCGGGCTGTGAGAGCTACAATTGGTGCACAGTGAGTATTATGCAGACTGTTCCACTTGTTCAGCACTCTGTCGTAAAGGTTCACATTCAATACTCAACATATAAAAGTTGATTCCTAGTTCTAAAGATTTTTTCAGGCTTCAGGTGTTGACATATATGGTAAAAATATCAGGTCAAATTGGGAGTAGCATTATACTTGAGTGTAAAAATGATGATAACATATCTGTATCTCACATAAGTGAATCACCATAATAATAATGTGTGTGTACTAGAACTAATTATCTAAAATTATCTTAAAAAATAAATCTTTTCCATCTAAAAAATACCATCGCAAGATTTGTACATTGTTGGTCCAAAAAGGACCATTGAGACCCAAAAAAGCACATTCTGAAAAACAGAACAGTTTTCAGATGATGCCTAGTGGTGTAATCATGCAAAGTTCCAAGGTTGTAGCCTCCAAAATGTGAACAGGAGTGTCGAGAGAGAGATAGATAGATAGATACACACATAGACACAGACACTCAATGAGAGAAGAATCTGTAGCCAACTTGGCTGGTTGGTCAAGCTGGTTATGGAGCTACAATGATTCGATATATAGATAGATATATTACTGAATTTTAGCGACAAAAATGTGGGGATGCATTTTATGTGAGATCGCATTGTTTTCAAGTAAATATGGTAGATCCATTATAAATTTCAAAATTTAGTATTAGTCAATATGCCAAAAGCAAATGTAAATTAACTGTAAGCAATAGTTTAAGCATGTTATGCAAGTGACAGTACATTATGGTCAAACTGCTTTCAGTATATTATCATATAGAGCTCAAGTTTTTCTTTCACGGAACCCTTCATTAGGCGAAGACTAGACAGACAGACAAACAGAAGGACCTACACATATGCCTATACATACAAAGTAGTTGTTAAATTCCTTCAAATTCAAAAAATAAAATATTTCAGTTCTAGTCAATTATACCTATGCTGGCAGTGAAATGGACTTTATCCAAAAATTTTAACTTCTTAAATTTCAAGATTTTTTTTAACCAGCATTGAATGCATGTTACAAAGAGGCATCATGATAAAATTATGTGAACAATATTTAGTTCATACTTTTTGACATTCGTAACCAGAAGTTAATGACTTGAATAAGCTTACTTCTGGTCACAAAAAGCCTTAATATTTGGAGTTATAGTTATTACTTGTAATCTCAAGTTGGCTTCTATATTTGGTCTACTGCTAAATTTGTTTTTTTGGTGATTGAATTGAGTGAAAAAGTTTTTTCACATCAATATGCTGTTGGGAATTTAATTAACTCTTCATTTCAAGTTTGAAAATATTTGTCTATTGTTGTACACGTAGACAAATGTTGCAAAATTTTGTTTCTTCACCTAGAGAAAGCTTATTTCGAAGTAAAAAAACAAAAACAAGAAAACAACCCTAAGTTTTACCTTGAAATGGGTTCATTTTTCCTTGTAATTTGAAGCTTTGAATGATCCAATTCCAAACACTTTCTTTTGAAATATCATTCATTCGCTTTCTTCAAATATGAATGTGTTGTCTCTAAATGTTGCTAAAGTTTAGCTGGATTTAAACTGCTGTTGCTCAAACATTTCCTATATTTTACACTCAGTCCACTTGGTCCATTCTTACCATCAGTCTATGTGAAACCATAAACAATAAAAGATTTATACTTCATTTTTATTTTGTTAATCTTGTTTCATTGCTGCTTTTGAAGATGCATTCATTGCAGGTTCAAGCAGAGTTACAACTATTATATTCTCGTTGTTTGGGGTCTACCTATAACTAAATTTTTCACAAGGTTAAGAGTTATTGCCTTTCAACCATTTATCCATTAAAGATGTAGTAGTTGTTAGAATGCGGTTATGGATGGTAATTATGACTATACAAGTCAATTAATTTCCCTATACAGCCGTTAGACAAGCCATTAAATTATATGGCACCAATTAGTGCACACTTTTTGACAACAATTGTTGCTGAACTAGTCAAAAGTCAACTAAAAGCGCCTGAAAATGATCGCGTGACATTAGCTGAGTTGCAAAATTTCAATAGTTCAAAGTACACAGGCAGATTGCAAAACTAATGCCGTTATATTAAAGAAATAATAATGTAACTACTCCCAAAGTTTTTTTCTCTAGTATAGAAAATTCAACACGATTTGACAGATGCTTGTTTTCAAGTATTTGTTTTTTCTTGAGTTCACAAGTGGGCAGACTCCCAGCTTGTTTCTTATTATACAAGCAAACACAGCATACATTTTCTCTTCTTCCAACACCTTAAATACCATGATCAATTCCTATTTGTTCATTCAAATAGCAAACATTGTAAAAAGCATATGCTCTTCTATCCACTATAAACCTGTTATAATGCGGAAGTTGGGGTCCATAATTTTTAATCACATTGTAAGTGAGTCCGCGTTGTGACAAATTTTCTTGATCCAAGTTGAAGAGGAAACCGTGAGGGTGTGGGTAGGATGAGGCTAGTCTGGCAGGGAGACAGAAATGAATATAAAATTTTTTAGAAGTCATGGCAGCTCATTTACTTGAAGGTTACATTTTGAGAAAAAAGTTATATAAGTAGCGAGTGTCTAAAGTTGACAATACGTTAGTAATCTTTTCAGCGCCAGTTAAAAGGAAAAGGGCCTAATTCATTTCCTTTGTACATTTGGCATAACCCGATTCAGTGCTTTTGATTATTTTTAGTATGTTTTTGGTGGTTTGGGGCTTTTTAAAAAAATTACCTCTTTTTGGCTGTCAAACAAGTGTGAAAAATATTTTTTGAGTTAGCAACACTGACCTGATTGGCCTCTCTAGTTTCAATAAGTCTTTGCTATTGAGGGCCGAATTTAACATTGATGGGCCCAGTGCGTAGCATTTCTTAAGAATCTTTGTATTTTTATATCTAACAACAATTTTGAGAGTCAAACTTGATGTTTTGAAAATTGGGGTCCATTCTTGAGCTGTGTTAAAACGGGTCTAGAGCGTATATAAAATCTACTAATGTTGCATCAATCTCTTCAGACGTAAACCTTTTTCGCGTATTGCTTTGAAGGGTCTCTCAAGGGTCTCGCTATGTTTGCCCTCAGCCTCTTGATCACGTGACCAAGAAAGGGAATTAATTGTGTTCAATGAGGAGTTATCTCCCTTGGACTATTTTCGATTTAATCTATTTTTGATTGGCAAATAATTATTTCCATAAAACATGTTTTACTCCTTGAATACATTTAAGAAGATATTTCCAAGTTTCAAGGTTGCCAATAACAAAAATAGCCAGGAAGTGATGGGACACCTACGAGTATTGTGAATAATAATGGATAAAAATCATAATAACATTTTTCTGATATTTCTTATTAACAATTGATATGAAATATGTAATCTTATCAATTACAAATCTCAATCTGAGTAAAAAAATTTTCTAGGTGATAAGCATCTAATCAAGGGACAACTTACTACCAAGTTTCCAGTAAATCTGACATAGAACAGTTGAGAAACAATATGGGGACAGGCCTTATGTATAACAAACAGAATAAACTGATATGGTAACCTTTCCGATGTGTGATTTTCAATCGTTGTGATGACAAGATGAATTTCATTTACAAAATATGTTCTTGTGAGCTCGATAACATATAATTTTTAAATACAAAATTTATAAAAATACATGGCTTTCATTATTTATATTTATAAAATTAGTGTCAATTCTACACTGAACAGGACTTTCTTAATGAAAACCAACAACTGAAGTTGAGTACAACAATTTAATTTTTTTCATCGATATCACATAATACTTCATTCAGATGTGTGAGCGGTTTATTCCTCCAAATTGGCCACAGAACCAAAAATCTATGGTAAACCCAGTTTGAGCAAACCCTGAATCTGTAAACTGCATGGAAAAATTGCAAAGGCAGCTATAAACATCATTTAGCAGTGGAACATACTATTCCCAATATATGTATAGTAACTCATTTAGGCTCTATATAAATCAGGCCCATTATTATTGTTTTTTCTCCCAAGAAGTTCATTCTAAAAAGCAACCTCTTCATTAAGTGGCAAATGTCTTACTATCTGAGCACTGAGGTCAGCAGAGACTTGTTGATTCTAAATTAAACATCAACCTTTCTTTCTAATTCACTATCTGAAATTCCTAGTTCTGAAGTATAATAAAAATGTATGTACTTATTTTTCCAACAAATAAAAAATCAATGGAAAAACAGAATTAAATAAGTTATGAAGCCAACACATCATAAAATATGTTTATTTCCAAGCCTTTTATTATTCATGTCCCTCACCAGTGAGAACAAAAAGTCTTCATTTTCGAGCAAAATGATGTTACAATATTAGAATGATCGTACTTTATCAGAATAAACAAGAACTAGAAATTCAATGAGGACTCCTCTATAAAGTTTAAATGCCATTAGTGCCAGATCATGTGACTTTTAGTGGAAGATAGTTTAAAGTGAGAAGCATCTCATCAAAGAACACCTTTCTATTGAGTTTCAAGTAAATCTGACTTAGAACAATTGAGAAAATTGATTTTAGAACTAAATTTTAATACCATTATTGCAAGATAACATGACTCTGAGTGGAAAATTTTTCTAGGTAAGAAGCATCTCACAATGAGACACCTTTCTACCAGGATTCAAATAAATCTGACTTGAAACAGCTGACAAAATCAATTTTCAAACAAAGTTTAAATTCCATTATTGCCACATCACATGACCCACAGCGGGAGATTTTTTCAGGTAATAAGCATCTAATCAAGGGTCACCTTTTTATAAAGTTTCAAGTAAATATGACATAAAACAGCTGAGAAACAATTTGGGGACAGACCTACCGATGGATAGAGCCTCCTATAGAGAGGCATGGTAAGTCTTTAGTCTGGTTACCAAACAAAGGATTCAGAAAAATCTGAGAGCTGCATGAAAATTAATTTACAAAAAAAATAAATAAAATATCAACTGAAACCAACTGGAGAAATGTACTTAAAGAAGAAATCATTTTTCGGTTATTTAAATTTAATCAGTTTTATATGTTCCAGATCCATCAATAATACATAAGAAATCCAAGAAAAAGAATAACAGCATATTTATATGCATATCAAATCGGCATTTTTTTTCAATTAGTAATTTTTGCAATAGTATAAAACTATACACTTCAAATTGCATTAGTGGTTGAATGCATCAGTTCCTCTCTGGTCACTGAAGTTGAGCAGCTTTGAACCTGATTAGTGCTTGAATAAGTGACTCTATAGGAACACCAGGCAGTGTAAGCAATTTGTGGCTTTGTGCCAGATTAAGTAAAGCTTAATGAATAATTTAACATATTGTTCACCATGAAACACACCAGATAAATACATATACAAAAATATTAGAAAGTTGGAATGAGTGTTAAGGGTAAAAGTATCAGTTGAAAATAATGTACATGTACCAAATAATAGTATTTGACAAGGCCGTAATCAGAAAAGTACTCGTAAGATCTTACTGACAACAGAGACTGTTGTCATTATTATGTGAATGTCACAAAGAGGACACTATCACTAGAGATTCCAGGTCAACACTTGTCTTCCTACTTCTCATCCAAATGTCATGACACTTACAGACATCTACTAGTTTCAGACAAATATAAATACTGATATGAAACCAGTGTAGCTTTCTGACTACAACAGCCAACATTTTATAACTATCATCATCATCATCATTGTGCTTTCTATATCAAATAAGAAAGCTATTTTTCTGGAGTAAGAATGAATCAAAGTGGCTTTTGAATTCTTTTTTGAGGACTCCTTTCATTGAGTATGTATTTCCAAATCTTTCAAACACAACACATAGTGTCAGACAAAAGTCAACACATAATTTGAAAAGATATAGTTTTCAAAGTGATATATTTTGTCCTTTACAATTTTTTTGAAAAGATATAAGATTAAATAAACTTTTAAATACAGTAAGCCGTCTGTCTAGCGAATCCTGATATAACGGTTTTTGGATTCAGCAGACATTTTAACCACACATGTACGTGTACATGTATATAATAGACTCGCAGCGTTGCAGATGTGGAAATCTTAAACCTAAATTTAAATACTTTTTGTGGCATTTTGATATAAAAAATTGTTTTATGATACTGGATATCAGTCTAGATATTTCTTTAATGAGGCTCAGATATTTTAGATTTTTTTGCAAAATCTTGATTTATTTTGAGTTTTTGGCTAGTTCAGGCCCTGATCTTTTACTAATCATCCAAAACATCAAAATTTTGATGAATCCTTTGAACTGCAAGGGAAAGACCAACCGGAAGTTTGCTGACTTGGTGAGCTTGCTGTCTGCCTTCTTTCTTTCTACTTTCAACAATTTACAAGTGAAACAGTGAGTGAAACACAAAAACAAGACCGTCAAAAATCTTTGCAGATTGCTAACTAAATAGATATATCCTATGTAAATTTTAGATTTTAGACGTACATGGATGCATTGGCTGTTAAGAAGATTGTACAGCACCAATGCTGTGATTAGGTTATGAATACTGACATTTAAAACTTTTTTCAAAATTATGGTTATACCTTGACTCAAAAACAGGAAATTCATTTGTATCTGTTAATTAGTTGATGAAAGGCATATTCATTTAATAGCAAAATGTTTCCCATCCAACAAATTTTGTTTTACTATTTAGAAAATAATAAACACTACATTTTCCGAATAAATTTTAGTAGCATATCAATTTTAAATTTGATTTAAATATAGTGTGTTTGGGTCAACATTAGTTTTATTTACCTTGGAGTTATACAAGAAAAACATTTCTTTTCTACCAATTTTTAGTTCTCTCAATTCATTCCATTAATTTGCAAATTTCGGAAAAAAGTTTCATAAAAGTTTTGCAAAGGGAGGAGTACATTTACAATGTAACTATAAGGCTAAACTGGCACTTACTTTCCAACATTTTAAGAAAGATTCAGCTTACATGAATTATCTTTATTTTCTTCTGAAATAATTGTATTCAAGTATAAATTCAGACCTTACTATTTCTCAAAAATGAAAAATTTCCCAATGAAATTATTTAAAATATCAAAATCAAAAAAAATTTACAATTTGACTTGACATTTTTCAAATTCTTTATGTTATTAGATATTTTTGGATTTCTTTTGTTTCAATTTTGGATATAAAAATTATGAAAGAGTTGGCAATGCTGCTTGCTTTGTTTTGACTTGTACATTAAACAATTTAGCAATCCTACAACTCATAATGACATCAACAAGTTAAAAGTTGAAAGGCATCTAAACTTGGATATGACACAGAAATTGAAGTTAATTAAAGAATTATCACTTAATATGAACATTTTTGGCAGTTCTGAAACATCATAGTTAAGAAACAATATTAGAGTGACAAATAACTAAAGCTGGGACCTTTCTTCTTGCCAATTTCACCGACTTGTTCTGTATAATAATTCAACTTAACACAGTTGATTTAAAAAAAGTTTGAATTCAAAAAGAGTGGAAAAAGTTAAAAAAGCCCATTCTCATTCAATTTAACTGACTTCTGGCTTCAATGAACATCCATAACCCCACATGTAGCCGTGCCAACCAGCCAAAGAGGCTACAGATTCTTTGAGTGTCCATGTTTATATGCCAATGTATCTGTATGTGTGTCTACAGGTGCTCCGGGTCATATTTTTGGGGCTACAACCTTGAAAATTTGTATGAGCTTGCCACCAGAGACCATCTACAAAAATTGGGGTTGGGGCTGTCTGTACAGTCATTTTGCAATCAACAATGCTGAAATCTTGTGTTGATATTTTCAAGATAATTTTAGAAAAACAAAACTCAAGATAATTTTTAAAAAACAATTAGCACTGATACATGCGGGGACAATGGCAATTTACTTATGCAAGGTACAGATACCCAAATATTCTTCAACATAGCGTACTGTCAGAATGAATTAGGACTAAACATTGATCTTATAAAAAATTAGATTTACTAAGTAATGAAAAATCTTATTTCATATCCCAATCTTTAAAAAATTTGAATACCGATAAACTGGTTGTTAATTATCCATCATGTGTCTATATATATGAGATATATTGTGTGTATGTTTGTCAGTAACACTATGAAAACCACCTAAACATGGGTGTAGCCCGACTGAATTTGGCATGCAAACCTAGGGGTAAATTTTTGAGATTTTTTTTAAAGGGTCTCAGAGGGGGTTGCAACTTTAATGCCCAAGTGGAGACTTATTTTCTGTCCATATAGATATCTTCTGATCTTATATGTTTGTATGTATTTCTTTAAGGGGTTGAAAGTGAAGGGATACTTTTCCTTCCCTTTAATTGGCCAATAGCAAGGGCAGAATTCTCCCTACCTTAAAGGGTCAAAAGTAACTTTTTTCTACCTTCAAGGGCTCAGAAGTGAAGGGAAACTTTTTCCCAAATAGGGGGTCAAAAGTGAAGTCTTTTTTACTATTTTACTCAGTGTAAACAGTTACTTCAACTATCATCATTATTTTCAGTACATTTGTACTTTATGAATACTAGATTTATATATTATAAAGAACAGAGAATTTCATTAAAACTTGAATACAAAAAATTTGAGGTACTGACTTAATTATCGTAGCTTATTTGAATTATTAGAAGAGAAAAAAAAGATTTAAACTCAATCTACTTGATCGTTGTTTACATATCAAATCACTGTACTTCAACAACTAACCAAATCGACAAGCCGAATGGGCTACAGGTTTTTCTTGGTTTTAGTGTCAGGGTCTATCTATCTATCAATCTATTTTTTTGTTCATGTGTGTGTGTCCCCAAAACCCTTGGCCACATTTGGGGGGCTACAACCTTAAAAATTAGTAAGAGTAAACTACTAAAATGCTTTCTTTTATCATTTACAAATAGGGCTTTTTGGGGTCTTGTGGTCATTTTTGGACCAACAATGCCAAAATATTTACTGGTATTTTTTTAGATAATTTCAGACTCTAGAAGATCTATTTTTTTTTTAGATAATTAGTTTTTGTACACATGCGGGCTACAGTGATTCATTCATGTGAGGTATGAATATAATTTATTATATGCCCTTGAAAATGAAAAATCAATGTTGTAAATAATGACTGTATTTATCAAAGAAATTAATTCAATAGATTCTGTTATTGTGAAGTAAGATGCACAAAAATTGAAAAATAAACTTAGTTTTAATAAAAAGAGAATCTGTTTACACAAATTTTAAAAAATCCTTATTACTGAGAAAAAATGAGTTCATTCTTCAGCAAATATTTCTCCATCATCATTCAATGATAATTTAGATAGAAATAATTTAGAAGAGAAAAAACTAGATTAGCATTTCAAGGGAAATGATGAATCACCACCACCCATGTATATACTGTGTTGGGGGCAATCAAATGAAAAGATGGAAAGATGGAAAAAGAGGTGATCAATGAATGAGTTACCGCTCTCACCTTTTGTTAGGATCAGATCACTACAAAAGGTCTGAATTTTCTAAAAACTAGTGACCAATTTAGCATCAAATAACATTGCATATTGAACCCTCTATCAATATGGAGTAGAGTGTGTGTACAAATTTTTAAATTTTCTACTCTGAATACTTAGGGCTGGGCGAAGTCCTGATCAATAGATACATATAAATGTTAGTGCACATAAATAAGCTAGACCCAGCAACAGTAATTAAACCTGGTCTGTTGTGGGAAGCAGTGGTTAATAATCTCATCTTAGCTTTATTTTTAGAGTTGATAAATGATTTTTTTAATACACCTAGACATTTCCCAAGCAAAGTTTTTTTCACATCATTTTTAAAAAAAATATTTACAATAAACAAAGATACTAGATAGAGATATCCTCACTATAAGAAAGGATATCAAGTTCCCTTGCACAAAAAATGAATGTAAACAAGAACTTTTCACTATCACATAGTTAATTTTTTAGTACTTTACAAATATTGTTTATACTTATTTTTTTTCATGCTCTATCATTTGAAGAAAAATACTTTTAAAAAGTGTTCATCCACTCTCAAGTTATTAAGTATTAAACAGTCAAAATCATTTGGGATGTTATAGCTTGGCTCCCTTGTATATTAACAATTACAAACTAATAATCATTTTTACTAATTTTTTGATGTTCCACCATTTTGTGAAAACATTTTCTGAAAATACTCATCCGAGATACACAAAAAATGACTTGCTTAAGACAAACTACCATAAATCTTACACTAATAAAAATAATTGCAATTGCCGCATACATAATAATTCTTGAAATAATGGTCGATCAATCAGTATAAATGTTTTTATTTTCATTACTTTTTGAATCATCAAGCTTCAAAAAGGTAGAACAGGTCATGCAATTTTTTTCATATCATATACCTAAATTAATATTCAAAACACGTTATCGAAAGATGAAAACCACATGCTTCTATCTTGAATAGTTTCCAAGATATGAGGTGGTTCTGTGACCAATAAGAGCTATCTTGCCTATGGTTCAGTCGCAACTTATACAGTTTTTATAAATATATAAGAATGATCGAGTATTGAACAAAAGCCCTAAGCAATTCGAAAAAATAGAAAAAACTCACTCAATCATTTTTCTTCTTTGAATTTGTTCATACTCTTTATATGCAAATATTGCATTACTTTTCAAATATTCAATAACAAAGATATTAGTCCAATGATGCATCCACATTCTACCTGTCATTAGTAAAATGCAATAAGTCTTTTATTGACAGCAGCCTTCTGTGACAGGCTGAGAAGACTACATTACACATGTATATATAACGAACTGCGTTGTATCAGAGGATGCCTGCATTATTAAAATAAATATTTTTGATCTGTACAATATATAGATATTGCAGACAGTGCTATATCGGGGACGCTTGTAACAATATAATAATTGTGTCTTTGATAAGGTGAACTGCATTATACCAGAGGATGCCTGTACTAATAGTACTACCAAAATGAGATCAGATAAAAATTTAACACACACAAGAAAGAATGTCTAATTAGATCATTTTGTTCTTTGAATTTTTATGAAATCAGAGAAATTTTTTATTCTCTCAATGATGTAATTTCAAATGGTCATAAAATCAGGGTCCATTTCGCTTTGGTAATTGAACAGTAAATCAAACTCTCCTTCTAAAACATGATGTAACAAGTGGAAACTATCAGATTTTGAACATATTGGGGACAGACTGACCTAAAGACTTACAGACCCTCTTATGGAGATGCGTGTGGATACATCTAAAAAAAAAAAGCGACAAAACCAATGAATTCTTTTTACTATTTAGAAAAGTATAAAAATCATGTTCATTAATGAGATAATGAATTCAAGTCAATCATAATTTTCTCAATGAAAATATTTGTGTGATTTCCTCGTGATCTCCAAAAAGTTATGGAAGACCAAAAAAGTTATTTCCAAGCATTAATTACGTACAGTTTACTTATGTTAGTAGAAACATGCTTGGAAAGAATCACCAAGGTAATATTAGATCATCATTGTCTACAAGGAGTTAATAATGATCATAACAAAAATTCATCTTGGTCTGTTGAGATGAAACCAAGCAAAAAACCAATCATTGATTTATTGGAGAATTGGAAAAATTGAAAAAAAAAAAAAAAAAAAATGCAAAAAGTCAAGAGATGACAACAATTAGTCCAGCACATGGATAAGAAAACAATAGCATTCCAGTATAAATCATTTGATTGAAACCACCAAGAGTATACAAGTTCAGTTTGTATACTATACAGAACACAACACATTGAGTTCAAAGGAGAACAACAAGGCAAGTACCTGGAATGGTAAATCTAACATGAAAAACATGTCCTCAAACTGAAGCTACCAACTCTTAGCTAAAGAAGAATAAGAGGAGATATGATAGAAGTATATGAGATCATGATTGGAAGATGTAACAAGAGGGTTCGGTGATTGAAAAGGAAGTTTGGTACTTTCTGATTACATGGGTCAGGACAAGAAAATTCCCTTGCGAAATATACCAGTGTTAACTGAAACAACAACCATACTGAAGAATTCAAAATAATGACACATTGATGATTTCAATTCTAATTTTATAATTTTCTTTTAAAATTGGAGGTTTAAATTCAAACTACCCAAATGTAATCCAGAACAATGATTGTGCCATAGAATTCCAAAATATCAAAATAATGACAGAGCCTTCCTGATTTTAAATTTGATTTCATAATTTTCTATTTTATATTCTACTTGATGTTTATCACATTCATCTTATTTGCAATTTCATTTCAATTCAAGTTTTCAATTAAATTGTATAAGTATAGCATATACCAAGTTGCTAGAACCTTCCAATAGCTTATATTTGCTTTGTTTTAAAGTTAAACAAAATAAAAATTTTTTTAAAAAATTGTATGAAATTATTGCTGATAAATTATTTTGTATTAAAATAATTTATTGCCTGCTTTGTAGTTTTTTCCATAAAATCATAGTGCAATTATAAATTATAGTTTGTTTTATAAGAAGTTGAAAATGAAAAAAAAATTTAGTGAATAATACAAAATCATTTTCAGCATGGTTATTGTGTCAGGTAACATTGGTATGATATTCAGTCAGTGATTCTCATTCGGTACATCTGAAGCCAGTTCCAATGAATATCTTCATCAAAGCCAAAATCCATTATATCAAGGGTTTACTGTATTTAGAAAAAATAAAATACAACTCATCTGTTATTTTAAAAGGTACAAATTGGTTTTGCTCTTTCTCAACTCATATTCTGAGGATTTTACTACAACATATACAGTTGCCTGGAGTAATAGCTTAAATAACGTATGTATGTCCCCTTATGATTGGAAAAATACATTAATAATCTGAATTAAGTAGCAGTGAGAACTTGAAAACAAAAATACTGAAAATCACTGCTTTCATTCAAGCATTTTATGGTCATCTTAGAATTAATTTTTCATAATGTGGACTGTCTCTTTTCACCATCTAAAATTTCATATATTGGTAAGAATACCCACAATCACCCAGAGATGAATAACTTCAAATGACCAAGGAAAAAATGTATTTCATACGGTACATAACAAAATAAAGAAAGGATTTACACTATCTACAAATGAAAAAGTAGTAGTCACTGAAGAAATATTCTGATGCACAAAATGAATGATTAGTCTCTTAGTTTGACAGAGATTATGGTTACACAACATTAGTGCTTCTCCCAAAGGTCCTCATATGAAAAGGTTGTTTGGGGATCCAACCCTCGAACAACCAATACGGAGCTGGCCATTGAAGAAGTCAGGTCGAGTCAAGTGATCATGAGAGATCATCCTTGTGCCTAATCAAGATTTTATCATTTTTATCTGACATTTCTCAGGGTTGCATAACATTTAAAAAACTATACAGAAAAGATTTTTTTTTTTAGCTATTTCAACTTCTTTAATCTAATTGAATAAAAAAATATTTCAAGGCAAAATTGGACTCCTATGACGGCGGAGGTCAGCATCACCTATCTTATCATTTTACTCAGGCCAAGTTAACACCTCATACCAATTTCGGCTGTAATATGAATGAAAAAAAGATGCTTGATTGAAAATGACAGACAAAGAATGTTTTCAATTTTTTTTTCTCTTGCTTGCGACTGAGTGTATGTCTGGATTCATTGTGAGCAAATATTCAAATGTGCGTGATGATCGAGCACTTTTGGCCATATGACCAGCCATTATCAAAACAGGGAGGTGTGATTGAATATTGAGTGTTTTCCACTGATTTGAATATTCATCATCATCATCATGATCATGTCTCTTAACATCCGTCATTGGACATAGACCTTCCCCAGGATTCGCCACGCTTCTCTATCATAGATGTTGCAGAGCCAGTACTTTCTGAATTTGTCCAGCTCATCTCTCCATCTAATATCAGGTGCACATGTGATCTTTGGGGATCGATGGCGTGAGTCGTGATGTCTATCAGTTGTCTGCATTCTGGTGACATGGCCAGCCCATTGCCGATTGAGATTTTTAATGGATTTTACGATGGATTTGAATATTATCTACTGTTAAATATGGTGTAAGCCGTTGGTAATGTGTTGTGGTGACATCACATGGCAAGTGGTGAGCAAAAGAAATCTATGGTTGGGTCAAGTTTTCAGTGGTTGAATACGTCATTTTCCTATACCTACCCACCAAATACAACATGAACTTCACTCAAGAATTTTTATGGATACTACATAGAGCACAATAGACTCAGAGTGTTTGGGCTTCGCAGGACATTGAGAACCTATTCACCAAAATTCCCATTGAAGAAACATTAACATCATCCACCTACTGAGTGTATAAACAGGCTCCTCTCCCTCGTCCATAAATCAAAATATACCATCCCCCCACAAGCTCCTGATAGACTGTACAAAGATTCTCTTCTATGACCATGGTGGAAATATTTACTCAAAGACCATTAGGGAGTCCTCTCAGTCAATATTCTCCCATTACTATATGTCCCAGGTCAAAAATACATGTTTTCACAGACTTAGCTAAACCCAAAATCTATGTTCAATACATTGACAGCATCTTCATCCTGAAGGAAATAAAAAACTTAAATGCCTATTAACTTGATGTTAATAACATAACCCCCTTTCTTGATATTATAGTTGACTCAGATAACCTAACTTATCAAGCTAGCCCCAAACAAAGCTCAATAACAATACACTGTAAAATTAATGAAAATAAAAGTTAAAAAAATAAAAATACAGCTCATATTCTAATGGAAATTATGAATCACAGCCACCCATATAAGCTGCTTTTTACCTTATAAATTGAGTAGTGATGGTGGCGAAAATTCAGTTGCCTAGAGGAAAATACTATCAGTATGGTTTGAATCATAAATTTATGATTTAAAAAAAAAACTAAAAAACATGAAACATATCTGGTTAGGGTGATCAATTAAAAAATTGAAAAGAGGGGTGATCAATGAATAAGTTACTTTTCTTGCCTTTTTTGGGCTCTGATCACTAAAAGGTACAAATTTTCGAAAAAAACAACCACAAATACTTCTGGACACTAAGGGACCAATTTGGCATAAACTTTTGATGTGAACCGAACCCCCAAAATAAAAACCAATGGCGGGGGGGGGGGGGGGGGTTTAAAAAACTAACTAGCTAAAAAGCTGCTCAGGGGTCCCATTATCAACACCAGAATCAGTGATTTGAGCTTGCACTTACTTAACTGACCAGCAATAATTTGGAGACAAGGCTCAGAAGAATCTAGTAAGCCAAAGGAATGAAGATGACCATACTTACCATATACAAGACCATCAAAAATGATGGTAAGAAAATTACTAAAAACAAGAATGTAAGATGATTCCAAATGCTTTACAAGTGAAAAGTATTTTCCAATCAGTAATAAATGGGAATATCATAATCTAAAATGTTTGCACCATTTTCTAAATATTTCCAAGAAGATCAAAGGAAGATTAAAGAAGCTAAAAAAATATTTTCTTTGTGCTAACTTTATATAAGATCACAAAGCAAAGCACTAAAATGAAATCTAGAATTTAATTTTTTTAAGTAAGTTTAGGTTGTCATACTTTCATCACAAAAATATCATTAAATGAAGCATACTGAAAAAATGGGGTGATCAATGAATAAGTTACTTCTCTTGCTCTTTTTTAGGGCTGTTATTACTAACAGGTCTAAATTTAAGAAAAAAAAAAGTATGAAGGCTACCTGACACAAAATAAGGGATCAATTTGGCATAATCTAACATCATCAGTTGAACCCCGTAAGAGAAATATTTTCCCTACTCATTGAGAGGTGTGTATATACAAAATTCCAAATTTGTGCTACGAACAGTTAGGGTAGGGCAGGGCAAAGTCTGGATACAAAATAATGTCAGAAAACATGAATAATCTAAACCCAGCAACAGGGATTACATCAGTCTGTTGTAAGTGGCAGTGATTAATAAACCTATTTTACTGTAACCAAATACACCAGAACTATAAACAGGACGAGTCAACTATTTGGCGTATCATATGTAAATATAGATCCCTAGTTGAACATGACGAACATATAAAATTTATCATCTGCTACTAAAAACATCCAACCTCATCCTAAGACCCTTTTGTCAAAAATCCCCAATAAATCAGACTAATGATATATATGAGTTCACTTGCCTCTTGGGGAACTGTGTTCCTTATCATAATCAGCCATCAAATTCATATGTCACAGTGCCTAACTTGCCATCTCTCTAATCAAAATGCAATCCAATATCACCTCCATAAAAACATACCACTAGGCATGGACACTACCATACAGCAAATACGCATTATTAACACCCGTATACTATACAAAAATAACAAAAACAGACTAAAAACCCTAGAAGTACTCATCAAAAAACAAGAAACCCTGCACCAAATTCAGCAGTGGATGATATTTAAATCAGTGAAGACACTCATCACCCAGTTTTCTCCCTGGTCTTGATAATTACAAGTCATATGGGTGAAAGCACTTGATCACCATGCTAGTATGGACAATATCTATGCACCCTAGATCCAAACATATGTTCACTTACATGTAAACAAGAAAGGAAAAGAAAACAAGAAAGAAACAAATATTTATATTATCTGCTGGGGTTTATAAAAATAGAAATAGTGCGAATCTTGATGTGATAGTCGTAGGAAAAGTGCTCCATCAAATCAAAAGGCCAAGATGAATAAAAACATCTGAGAAAAATTTGTATAGCAATCTGCAGCATTGAACCATTCTGCCCTGAGTCAATGCATTCCAATTATTTCATGACAGTACTACAATTCAATTATGGTAACAAAAGTGAATTATGAATTATACTCAAAGAAGGAAGTAATTAAATTTGGGAATGTACTGAATGTCCTACTAAATACTTTCCCTGTTTTGCCTTTATTTTTTAGGATTAGATAAAAGTTTTATGCCAGTATTTTTCAATTAGAAGAAATATATAACTTTGTTTTAAATAAACAAATACTCATACATGGAAAAATTTTAAAAGGAATAAATGTCCCAATACATTTATTATTGTATAAAAAAAAAAAAAAATCACCACTAGTCTATTTCAAACATTTTCAGTTGGTAATACACTCATTGTTTTGCAGCTCAAATGATCAGCCACTAACAGAGACCCATATCACTGTAACAAGTTGGGGGTTACCCTAAACCTCAAATTGCTATTGGTCCACCACAGCTTATCTGAAGTGTTCATGCTTAAAACCTTGGAGCATTGTTGTGAACTTCAGTTCTTTTATCAAGTTTGTCAAAGATGTTTAAACAAGAGAATTGTAATCTCCTAGAATTTCCAGTATCTGCTTCTTATTAATGAAAAAGTAGGAATTACTTGTATTAAGAAGACAATTCACACTTTATGATAACTACCCTAGCTAATAAAAAAAAAAACTCATAACAAAACAAACAATTGACTTGAATAATAATGAATGGATTAACTTCAATATGTCTCCATATAATTTATGAGAGATAGTCATAGATTTTTAAATGCATTCACACACATCCCTAGAAGTCACTTTGTCGGTCCCCATAAAATACAATATGATAGTGACATAAGAGAACACTGAAGAATTGCGAGGAAAAATTGTCATCAACATTCTCAAGCATTAAGATCGTTTTTTTTAGATATAATTTCAATGATTTATTTTCTCTTCCAATGGTCCCCCTTATTTGTGGTTTCCCTTTTAGTGACTTCCCCCTCCCCAGTTTCCCTTTCAGTGCCCCACCCCATATCTGCAGTTTCCCTTCCAGTGACTTCCTCTCCTTAGTTTCCCTTTCAGTGCCCCCCCCCCCTACCTGCAGTTTCTCTTTCAATGGTACATGGATGCAACATTAGAAATCTGTTCTTGCTCAAAAATAAATATGTTGCGACCTGAAATCTGTGTAAGGATATTTCTCACTTGAGATTTTGATTACATGGAAACTTGCATAACTTCACTATCTTTTTTCCTCCTATACACTAGAAGCTGGGATGCCTTGCATTACCCAGGAAAAAAACTCAAAATATAACAACACAAGAAAGCAAATGATATTTAGTAAAGATCTCATAAAAAAAAATAAAGCATGGGGGGGGGGGTTGATTGATTGACTGTAATTGACCTGTAAGGACCTATTCTATCTCCTGGGGTCAAGTTACCCTTCAAATATGACAACACAGGAAAGCAAATGATAATTTACGAAGATTTCATAAAATGAAATAAGGTGGGGTGTGGGCCATTCACAGGCCTATGCCAACACTTGGGTAGGCCCACGTAGCCCTTTCAAAAATTAATTTTCCTCAAAGCTGACAATTCTTGTGCTCACTTTTGATATTTGCAGTTTGCACATCAGAAGAGACCATCAAATTCAAAAAGTGCCAATGCTTTTTTGATGTGTTTGGGTTTAGGATTGGGTTAGGGTTTTTGCTCAAAGAAAAACGTGTTTTATCATAGGGTCAGGTTCCTTTAAAAAATAAGCTCTGACAGAAAGAGAAATTCATATCCATGTATTTCTTATGACAAGTGAGGGTCCAGTTCAGCATTATACTTACATAGTAAATAGAAGCCCCACAAATTTTCTGAAGGTTAGAAGGTCTAATAGATTGAAGGCACATGGAATCAGAAGAAAAATTTTCTCTGCCAGAGTTTGTACTCAGTCCATCAACTCCATTTTCTACCATTTACCAGTAGACCATTATCGCTATTTGCTACCAATGATTTGAAAAGAAATAAATGAATCTTTAAATAGGAACTTACGAATAAATGCATAAAAGTGGTTTTGACCCTAAATTGACCTGTAGGGACCTTGGAGGTTAGAGACGCTTATCCTATGTTAATCCTTGGGTCTGACAAATTTGCACCCCCTATAGACGCAAGATAACAAACAAACTTCATCAGTTTTATAGTATTAGATTATCATACCAGAGTGGAAATAATTAGCACAAAGTGTAGCTAAGTTTAAGCTCCTGTTTATCCCAAGAGCATTGGTACAAATGCTAACCGCAGGCAATCAAGACTGACACCATTTTATTGGCTGTGTTAACTGGCATCCTCTCCATCCTTGTATCCTCAAGTTGAAAATTTGTCCACTGCATTTTTTATATCAGCTTCATGTTTATCATAGAATGCTCATCTTATTTGGCAAATAGGTACAAAGTATTTGTTTTTTTTCATTTAGATGTTAGAAATAACTACAGTAAAATGCAAAGAAACATCAGACATTTGAAACAATAATTAATCAAAAGCTTTCAAATTCCATAAATTCTATGTAATAAATCTTATAATTCTTTTTATTTTCTATTGTGGATTAAAATTTCATCTCAACAAAAAATGAATTATGTGATAATCATTTAAACATATAATAGGTATATATGATAATTTCTTTGTGCATTGATCAATTTAACTTCCTATTATAACAGCTTTAAATATTATATCATAAAAACTGTTGAGTCTCTATGTCTGATCACACATTAAAACAGCTTGGGTTGAGTTGAAACTTTGAAAAAAATCTTTACATTAGGATACTTTAATTAGGTATTAAAAGATAAATGACCCAATAAATTAGCTTTAAGCTTCTTAGTGCAGATCCATGAATAAATAACAGGTATATGATATCAACTAAAATAAAGTTCATAACACATGTATTTTCATTAGTAGCTGAAAAAAAAACCTGTCCTAGAGATCACATACAGATAAATGGAATCGACCTTTAGTATTATAGAGATGGATAGATAAATGGAAATCAGATCATTATTATCTGGGAGAGTGCAAATGCAGACCCATATTATAACAATTCTTTTAATTTTCAAAGACTAATATGCAAGAAACATGCCCAGTGGTATCATATGTAACCACCTTATATTTTCATATAGCTCTAGTTGTCCTTGAGTTATGCCAACTGAGATGGACGGATGGACATTTGTTGATGGATAAACATTTGGTGGTTTTAGGTAGCGGTAAATTCTTGGGTAAGTGTAAACACTGCCAGACACAAAGTAAGGGGCAAAATTTGCATAAATTTTTAAAATTGTAAATTGAACCTGGACAAGGAACTAATAACTTAGTTTTGGTACTAAATAATAATTTAGATTGATATTTCATTTAATAGTGGTTTCAAGTGTATGATATTTTAAAAACATTTCATCAGGTACATTTCATTTCATGTGAGCTCAATATGATACTTATCCTAGCAAATTAAATGTAGTTTAAAAAAGGTTTAGACAATATTCAATAACTCAATTTTAAAAGATTAATTCTAATTTAATTATTACAAAATTATTAACATATTTGTCAACAGATTCAACACTATCACGATTGGGTTGGCCATCAAGTGCTTTCTGTTTTTGTTGTTGGATGGTATTAGGATTGTTTAGTTTTAATTCAACTTCATTCAAAGAGATAATTTTTGATTGGATTGTAACAACTGACATTTCAGAATAAATTTTTTCTTAAATTAGAAGATTTTTGTTTGTCAATTCTAACACTGTCAAGAGTGGTTGGCAAATTTATGTGGTAGAGATATGTCTCTAAATTATGTTCCAAAGTTAGGTAGACGAGTTGAGGTTGATAGCAATCAAATCAAGACATTACTTGAGAATAATCAATGTTATAGGATGCAAAAGATATTCAACATACTCTAAACATACAGATCTGGTGTTGAAAATCATTTGTGTCAGTTTGGTTATGTTAGTTGCTTCAATGTGTAACTTCCATATAATTTATTTGAAAAAAACCTACTGGAAGTTATTCTATATGCATTTCTCAAACAAAGTGAAATGGGCAATGAAAAGTTGACATTTTACAACATAGAACACAAGAAAATTTGGGGCAAAGCCAAATGAACCATAACTGACCAGACCAAAAGCAGGTTTGCAGAGGATAATGCTATATATATAGAGGGATTATTGGAAAGTAGGGTCTTTCTAGAGAACCAGATGATTGATTCAACGAGTATTGCTCTTAAATAGACCAATTAAAGGTAGCAATCAGCAAAAAAAACATTGGTCTGTAATTAGTTGACAGAAAAGGGATAACATTCCATTAGGAAAACAATGCTAGAAAACATTTCTTTGGCGACCAGTTGGAATTTGTTACAGCTTGACTGAGAAGTTTTCACACATCCAACCTATTCACCAGGTAATTCACTTTCAGATTACCATTCAAGACTTCACAGAATTCATTTCTATTCCTTGGAGGATTGCAAAAGGCAGTGAGATCAGTTCTTTGATGAGAAATATAAGAAGTTTTTGAAGGATGGAATTATGAAGTTGCCTAAAAGATGGCAGAAGAAAATGCTAAAAATGTTGTTCAATAAAGATGAAACATATTTTTTTTACTTAATAAACTCAACTGAATAATAAAATAAATAAATTTCTATGTTACCCAATAAAATCTTCATTTTTCTGTTTTAGTTTGATCACACATCAATTTTAGAAGTAACTGACATAACCAACAGGTTAAAATTATTTTGGAAGGAGTGTGGAGTAAATCCTTGCTGATGGTACCAGGTAACCAAGTACAATCTGCAGCATGTTACATAGAGAGGAGTCGAGTACCACCAAATAATAAAATGCCATGAAGGACCTAGCATGGTACCGCAACATTCTACTATGTCAAGGGTTAATCTAATTTTTTGACAGAAAATATTGAGGCATAACAATGATATTATGAAAAGTATCCAAATTCAACAATCTGCAAACATATAATCCTTATCACATGAAACCATGAAATATATTTGGAGTATGTATCATTATTAAATAAGAAGCAAATGGTTCAGAGAAGAGGATATAGCCCATGAAAATAAGCCCAAAATGGTTTTTCAAACCCTATAATGAATGATCTTGAGTAATCCGAATATAAATTCATTTGAAATAGAAACCAACTGAATTCATCAACACTTTTTTATCCTTACATAAAAAGCAGTTAAACTTTGAACTCATTTTATCATATCTTGTAAATTGAAAAAAATTGTTTTAAAATGAACTTCAACTTGTTCAATTTGTACCTAAAAAGATGTAGTGACTATCCACCAAGGCTTAAATACAGACTACATTCAATTTCTTCAGTAATTACATTAACACATGAAAGTCTGATACCTGATTAGGTAAAGAAACTGAATCAAAGTGTTATCTTATACGGATATAGGAAATTTTAAATGAGAAACATGCGTCAAGTTTTAAATGAAGTTATAACACTAGAGGGGTACTGGCAATTCATCATGAAATATTTTTGTACCTTTTTGTTCTTCTTACTAGGATTACAATTCTTAGTGTTAGTATTTGAACAGTTCATTGACGATGCCTATTGTCAGACATTATTTCTCATAAAAAATCTTTACCTAGATGATTGTGAAAAAAATAACTTTTTTGTATGAGCTTCAGAAAAGTAGATTTCATAGTGCATTCATTCCAGTGCAAAAAATAAGTGTTTACACTCATGACAAGGGATTTTCATTCATATTTTCTGTGCACACACACTCCCTATATATAATAAAAATTTGCTTAACCCCTTTCTCATGGGGTATCTCCATGACAACTGAGTTTTATCCCAAAACAAAGGTTGTAGGCTACAGATATTTCGAGCTAGATGGTTAAAGGCTATATCTTTGAAAAAAAAAAGGTATTGTACTGCAAGTTTTTTGTCCACATGGCCAAAACTAGGCAAGTTAGAATTATTACTCAATTCTATCTTACATCCACTGCCTTTATTTCGATAGGGTTCAATTTCATTTTAACATCTATTTCAATGAACACCACTGTTTGTGGCTTTGTAATGCTGAATTGGTCATGCTAAATTCATGTTCATATTTTGTATACTCAATCCCAACACTTGTTTGAATACAACGGTATTAAAAGAAAAAAGATTTGTGTACTTGAAGCAGATTCTAGACATCAAGTGAGTGGTCGATGAAGAGGGGTATTGGTTTTCTATCATTTTGAAATAATATACCAAACCCTACATGATTATTACATCAGTGTGAGGTATCCTGGCCCCAAAGAGAGGGATTGTTTTTCTTTTATTCATAATTAATGATCTCTGATGATTTATATATCCATATCTATTGTTATAAGTAACAAGACAGCAGATGTGATGAAAATTTCATATTTTATATATGAGAAACCAAATTACATCTGGATAAATTGGTATGAGAAGAAAAATCTTTTCTACATTTAAAATTAAACACAACTAATTTTCTACCATCAGGTTTCATTCACAACACAACCAAACAATAGTTCCATTAATTTGAAATCGGTGAAGTCAAGAGATTTGCATAAATTCAATTCCTAGCAACTATGATAACAACTCGAAGAAATACATAGATACATTACAAATTCAAATATTTAGTTTATTTTTTAGGCTCTGGGCCATTTTTACAGTGTACTTGAATCAGGGGGTAATATGAAGAGGGATCATTTTCCTACTGTTATCAAGTGATAAACTGAACCTTCCAATGATTAATGAATTATTCACACCTTCCTATACATATAATAATGTATATGTCACAACATTTTTCCCAAAAATTCCGTTTTACCCCAAACAACTGGAGGTAGGTTTTAGATATTTCACATTAGATTCTTTGAGACAATAACTTTCAAAGAATTCTGTGATTCTGGAAGAGCTTAACACAAACGAACATATAGAATTTTGAATTATGGATGCATCAAATGACTTTGTTATCGTATCATAGGTATCTTTTTCATTAATGTCAAAAACTAAGCAGGTTGGGATTATCATTCATTTTTTTTACATTCACTGCATCCATTTCGATAGTTGCTCAGTTTTGTTTTTAAGTGTTCGAATAATATTACATGCAAAGTAAATGGTTTCCTGGGAAAATAGAAAAGTATGAAATCAAACCCTATTCTAGACTAAAAAACGTTGTATCAAATCAAAATTCTATTTCCCTTCATGAAGTGCATAAAATTACTTATTTGTTATTGAAATATTACAATGTCTGTAATTAAAGAATTAGCAAACACAAAAATAAATTGAACTAAATCTCAATTGATACTTTAAAAAAAAAGAAAACCATGTTTTATTCACCAGCTATCTGGAGCCTATAGCGGAGAAAAATTGAATCATTTCTCAACTCGAGGTTTTACAACCATAAGCTCCATATTTTCCGGCTCTATATATCTGGATATACCTGCCTGGAGGGTGATATTTTAAGCTAGTTCATATGATAAGCAAATAGTAATACAGGATGAATGAAAATTTCTAACTTTTTTTTGCATCACACCCCAAAAATATATGAGTAGCAAATAAAAGGTACTTACCTGGTGATACAATCTTGCCTCCTCCTTTTAGGTTTTGTACAGCTAATATCTCCAGTGGTACTCCGTTTACGTTTCCTGTGCATGGTTGACTGTGGCTCATTTTCTGACTGGACAGATTCTATCACAGATTCATTGCAATTGTCCATACTAGTTCGTCCATCTGAGTCCGTATTGCACGTTTCATTATTTTCCTTATAAATCACAGCTGACTTAGTCTGCTGACCATCTATGGCCGCTCCACTCGTATCATCAACGGTGGCCGATTCTGTTTGTGGTTTTGACTTTTGTGAATTGTCACTGCACAATAGCCGATCAGCTTTAGTCCTTGCCTGGCCAGCTTTGTGCAAACGTTGAACACTTTGGTTAACCAGTTTACGCTTTATTTTTTCAACAGCATTTTTTGAATCAGGTGAATGTTCGGGTGACAATAATTTTTGCCTCCCTCGACCTGTCTTAGTACTACTTACCTGTGTCTGTAATGTATGACATTCCAAGCAAGAATCACTGTCTTTTAGGGTATCTGGCGTTGCTGATACCTGTGACTTAGAATTATTAAGTTCATTGCTACACTGCGAGCTGCCATCCAGGTTACCCTCATGGGCGACTGACTCAATACAGTTTATAGAATTACCAGTGTAGCTTTCCATTGTTTGTGTGGCCGGACATGGAGTTTCAGATGATATGACAGAAGAATCTGTTTCCAATTCTGAATCTCTAGACAGCTGGACATTAGATTTATCTCCTGCACAGTTTGTTTTTGGACTGGTTGTGGCCGAAACTGCACTATTAGACCACTTGTTGGTATCATCCATAGCAGTGGCAGCAGCCTGCTTTCTGGAGCACTTGGTACGATTTGGTGTCACAACTGGTGGCACTGCTGGTGCTTCTGTAACAGATAAAGAGCTGTTTGCAATTGGCTCTTCATTCAAGGTAGGAATTTTCTCCTTCTCTGAAGAAACTGAATAGCTGGCAACAGGCAATGATTCTACTTCACAAGATTGCTGCTCTCTTTCTAGGCCTTAAAATAGAAGAAATATCAATCAATAAAGGTTCAAGTTAGGAACTGGTTTTAACAATATTCTGCTTCCCAACTTTCCAGCATCCAAAAAATTATTTTTCAATAGATTTCCTAAAATCACAAACAGAAATTCAGAAAAAAGCAACATGTTCAAGATAGAATTTTGACACCCTATAATTAGTGCAATTAGTTGATCAATATATTTTTGAAATTTCTACTGAAAAGCAACATTGATATCGATATACACTGTAGACCCAATATAGCACGGAATCACTTATAATGCAATTTGAGCATGGGCCCCATTTTAAATTTGGCTTCAAAAATAAGCTAAATACAAAAATAGAAAGATCCATTCTGGATCAGGTTACACCAGCTGTAAAAAGAGATAAATCAGACAAAAACATTTCGGTAGTTCATCTATCGCAAAAAAGATTACTAACATTTTGCCAAACTCTTACTCTGGACAATTGCTACATATGTATCCAAGTTCTGTCGAAATGTAACTTTCTGATGAGGTGTTATCATTTAAAAACTTCTTTATATTCATTTCTGTCTTCTGACTGGACTAGCCTCACCCTACCCCAATGGTTTTCTTTTCATTTCTGTAAGAATTACAAGGGTTGGTCTTGAAGAAGTGGATCGGATTAAGATAGGTAAAAATGGAAAATTTGTTACAACACAAAATCACTTATAATGCGGTAGAGAATCATGGATCCAACTTCAGTGGTCTAAAAAGTCAACAGAGTAGTATATAAAAGTCTAGATCACTTTATCACCTGCAAATTTTAGGAGATGATACAAATAACAATCAATGTAAAACATACGCGTGAAGCTTCAAGTAAAAAAAAAAAAAAATCAAAATACAGAGAGTAATATATTTTCTTACTGTCAAATAATTACAAATAAAGCAAGATCAAATCTGAAATTACATATTCATCACTATAAATCATTTTGTTATTTTAAAGCATATAAATAATTTATAAAAGTATCTACACAGGGGGAAGGGAAAGATAAAACTTTACCTAACAAGCTGAAATCTAGTCCACAAGTAACAGATATCTCACTACCAAAAAGGGAAAAAGAACTTATTACTATAAGAGAGAAAAATATTAATATGTGAAGTTGCCACATCACATAGATATTTCCCTAGGATTTACTAAACCTCTCTATCATGGGCATTGCAGAGCCAATATTTTCTGAACTTGTCAAGTTAGTCAAATCTTCGCAGATATTTTGTTGCGATTTGTGATACCCAGCACTTGTCCGACATTCTTGCAACATGATCAACCCATTGCCATTTTGAGTTTTCTAATGGATTCTATGATATCCCAGCCTCCTGTTTTTCTCTAATATACTGAGCTGTCTAGTGATCTTTTCATGAGATGTTAAGAAAGATTCTCTCCTGTAGCATTGTCTTCAGTTTGGGGGTTAAATGTCTCAGCTCCATAGATGTTTATCAGGGGGAGATGCATTGGTTATAGCCCTTTTTTTTTAAGACTAACTGTTTTGTTTTTTTTTGTTCTTGAAGGTTGAGCTGGATCTACCAAAAGCTTGCCAATCTTTGATTCTTGGTTTGAATTCTTCTTCTTTAGAGAATGTCTATATGATGATAATGACTGATTTTCTTGACTTCAAAAATATATTTCAATAAACTAGAAAGTTAAGGTCATGAACAATTACTATTTCTACATTTGTAATTATTCTATGTGCATCAATTTAATCAAAAATTGTCAGAAAAATCCCAAATTTGAATAATGAGTGTCTAAAACATAGAAAAAGCAAGTTCCCTCATGAAAAAAGGTGTAAGAAGAAAAATTAAAAGTGCCTAAAATACCTTACCTGAAGCAACACATAAATCATCATAAGGTAATGGATTTTTCCTGGGCCTTCCAACTTTACGTTTCTCTGGAGTCTTTGTGCATTGGTGCACCAAGTCAGGTTTTCCACTTGACAGACCACAGCTCATGCCAGCAGATGATTGAACACTGGAAAAGAGTTTGTGTCTCTTCTTTGGTGGCAAACACTGCTGGTTACACATCTTCAGCTCCTCACTGGACTGGCACAGATTCTCTTCAGAGGCACTTTTCCGACGGACAATTTTACTTTTTTCCTTATGACTTTTCTCTCCTGATTCCTTTCGAACTTTTTCTATGCTCTCTTTCCGCGTCTTCTCCAGTGAGTCCCGGCGGACTCTCTCTAAAGACTCTTTGCGAGGTTTGTCCACTGATTCTTTGTGAGCTTTCTCCTGGATGTGACCACCGACACTCTCTTTGCCAATTGTGTCACACAGATCCTTACTTATTCCATCATCTTTTCTATTGTTTTCCATTACCTTAGCCACCTCGGTCACCTCTGCTGATTTCTCTCCATTTTTATCACTATGTATTGAATCAGAAATCTTTTCATGTACTTTATCTAAGGACTTATCATGTTTTCCATGTGACAAAGGTTTCCGGTGAGTCTTTGTTGAAGACTTTTCGGACACCTTTGAAACTTGATCTGCTCCCATTACTTTCACTGATTCATGTTGAATTTGGTCATTGCAAATTTCATCATTGCAATATTTGGCACCATCATCAACATAGTGATCATGATTTTGACTAGGTGCATCTTTCACACATCTTGTATTGAAATTACCCATACAGTTATCAGAAGAGTCTTTCACAGTTTTGTCTGTGACATCTTTGCGCCTCCTGTCAAGAGACCCTTTGCGTCCTCTGTCCAAAGAAGATGCTTTGTGGCCCTTGTCCACTGAAGAGACTTTATGCGTCCGATCTAATGAGGATCCCTTACGCACTTTCTCTACTTCACGACTGTCCTTACTGACTTTTTCATAAGACTCTTTTCGATTTTTTGAAACGGGTTCCCTGTGTGTTGCCCTAGACACGTGTTCTTTGCAAATTCTTTCCGCAGATTCTTTGCGAGATCTATCCCCACTCTCCCTCCGATTTTTTTCTTTCATTTCTTTGCGCAATTTTATTTTCTTGGGCTTTTCACCAAGCTGATGGAATGGCTGTTGTAGATTTTGGGCTGGACTTAACTGAGGAGGAAATTGGTATGATGGGTCATCATGTGGATAATTTGGAGAAATCGGATTTGGGAGGTATGGAACTTGCCTCTCTTTCTTTTTCTTTCTGTTAATTATCTTTGCCAGTCGGAATATGCTTGGCATAGGTTTATCTCCGATATTGAATCTCCTGATTTGATCCAAAGACTCAGAGATGATCAGACTGTCAAACTGTCCTATTATGACATCAAGGTCAGCTAAGAACACTGGATCAACAATATTTTTATGCTTAGAGCGAAAATAAAGCATCCGCTTCTTTTTTTTCTTGTTGATTAGTTTGCGATTTGTATACTGACGAGTAAACTTTTTAAATGATTGAGAATGAAAGCCAGTTTTTGAGACAGTGTGTTCTTTATCAGAGATGGTGGTGGCTGCAAACATGGAGAACGTGTTTCCTTCAGTTGTAAAACAAGGTTGATTCAAGTGGATGTTGTTGGAGGTGAATGAAGCAAATGAGGCTTTAGATGGCATATTGACATTTGATGAGAAGGAATTTCGCAAGAAACTCTGTGAGCCAGCTGCCTGAACATTTTTCTTTTTCCGGCGTCCCCGTCGTGGTCTGCGCATCATGACGTGAAGCTTAGGCCTTCGAATTTTTGGAGCGACTCTTGTTGGCTTTGGTTCCTGCTGCATGCAGACATTAACTAACGTTGGTTCAATAGTATCCAAATTATCACTGAAATTGAAGTCATTAAAATCTTCAGTCTCGTCCTGTCCATGAAACTGAGATTTGATAGAGTCATGGACACTTCTGATCAACGAATCAAAATCACCTTCCTCTGATGGTATTTTCTGACCAAAGCCAGCACGGCGCTTGCCCTCAGTTACCTCCGTAGTCTCAGGTTCCACTCCATTTTGGGTACTTTCTTCTAAATGTCGGGAACGTTTGTTCTCTAAAGGTTGTAATGCGTTATCAGTAGGATTCTTCCTAGGTCGCCCTCGAGGACGTTTCATCGGGGACGACAATCCATGCTTTGGACTACACAACTGAGCTCGAGTGGATTTACGACCAAGTTTCCTTGGACTCAAATTTGAAATGCCATTCTGCATCATGTTCTTCTCTGGTTGACAATACAGTGTTCCAGCAGGTTTCCCAGACCCAATGGCCTTTGTCAGCAGTGTTTTGTTTTTAGAACCTTTAGGCCGGCCAGGCTTTCTACGTACCTTATTACCATTCAATAAATTATTTACCTCTGGACTTTTACCATCACTGCTATTCTTAACAATAGGATGGGTATTTGCATCAGGTTGAACAGATTTGGATTCATCTGTGGTATTTGGAGCACCTTGCTCTGCAACTGTCATGTGGAAAGATTCAGACAGGTTAGTCACTGATGAACGGATACCCGCCTTTTTGCGTTTCAATACCCCAGATTTCTTAATTTTGGGTTTTGGTACACCATCAATGGTCTTCGATGAAGATACAAGCTGAACTGCTTTAGCATTTAAAAAGCATTCTTCAGCCAATTTCACCAGATCATCAGAGGTGTTCTGTTTATTGCAGTGTATTTCTTTTTGTAATTTGGGTTGCTTCTTCGCCTTCTTAGGTCTGGGAACCTGCTGTACAGGGTCAGGCAGAGAACTTCTTGTATCACTAGCAGCATTGTAAATTTCATTCTGTCTTTCTGATATTGACTGCAGTTCTTCTGTTCTGCTTGGCACCGGATCCAACACACTTTCTTTGTTTCTCTTTGATGCTGAAATATCCCGAACCTTTTTCCCTCTAGCAGGTTCAATGTTGTTATTCTCTACAGGAGGCAATTTTTCCAGCCTCTCAACCTCAGGCTCCTCAACAGCTACTTTGGATAATTTGTCACTACATTTTGTTCCTGGTGGGACACCAAACTTCTTGCTCATGTTTGTGACACCTTTCTTCTTGACTGGTTGTTGATTCATTATACCATTCTCTTGGTGGAATTGAGAAACCAAGTTATTTGCTGCTTTCTTAGATAGGTTTTTCACTCTTTCCACAACAGAGAGCTTCTTGGGAACAAGACCATCTTCATCTCTTTTAGCTTTGACAGAAATGTGTGTCTCTAGCTGTGGAGATGTTTGTGGCTGTTGTTGCAGTTGTGGGACTGGTATGCTCTGTTGCAGCTGGGGAGGCTCCTTCAATTTATGTGACTGCTCTGGAAGCTTGGAAGCAGCTGTTTGCTGCTGCAGTTTAGGAGGTGGTGAGATTTGAGGCACAAGTTGTGGTGGAAGCCTCTCAAGTGATGGTGGTTTCTGTTGGGAATTTTGCTTCTGTTTCTGCTGGTTCCCTTGTTTTTGCTGCTTTAGCTGTGGGGGTTGTTTCTGCTGTTGGAGTTGGGGAGGTGCCTTTGAAGGTTGCTGCTGAAGTTGTGGCGGTTGCTGCTGTTGCTGCAGCACTGGAGGTTGTTTCTGTGAGTGTGTTTTCTGTTGCTGTGACGAAGAAAGCTTTTTCTTCTCTTGATGCAGGGCAAAACAAGATTGTTTTTGTTGCTGCGATGGAGAGGATTGTTTTTGTTGCTGTTGTAATGGTGGAGGTTGTTTCTGTTGCTTAGGTGGTATATGATCATCATTCTTTGAAAGGACAGGTGGAGTCTGCACCCTTGAAGGAACTAAAGCATTTTCAGAATTTGGAAGCAGGCTATTTGCATCATCCACTTTCTGGGATGTTGATGCATCTTCTAGTTTCTTAGCACTTGATTTTTGAAAATTAATTCTTTGGCCCACAGAGCTTGTATCATTATTTGGCATAGAAGTAGAACTTGTAATAGTTTCTAGCTTTTGGCTAAGTGAATTCTTTTTGGACGTCACATTTTTACCAGATTTATTTTTACCACTTTCCTCAGGAACTTCACTTGAAACTTTCTGACTCTGATGTCCATCCGATTCCCCTTGATTTGTCAGGGAATTGTTTGTCATCTCATTGGAAGAAGAAGTGTTCTTATCTGGCTTAGACAGTTTTGCATCATCCAAAACCTTCTCATTTTCTATTTTCCTAGCTGCCAAATTTTCAATTCTGGGCCTTGGTGAGTCATCTTCTCTCAAAGTAACAAACTGTCGCTCGGCTTTCTTGAATTTAGAGAGATTTTCAGCTTTCTTTCGCCGAGACTCAGCCCTTTTGATAGCTTGCGGAGCTCCATATTCTTCCAAACGTGGTGGGTCCTTAACTTTTTCAGAACATGGCAAGTCTTCGGCCCTCATCAAAATGGGTGGAGAGTCCTCATACATCCTCGAGGGAAGAGTGTCTCCAAGACGGTTAGGAATGGATGCATCCTTCATAGACTTGAGGCCATCAAAATCAGCCTTTTGTAATGAAGGAATATCATCTGAAGTGATAGAGTTTTTCTTCTTTGAAAAAGATTGGCAGGCAGCATCAGCTTTTTTACTACCTATCAAACTGATTGCAGCCTTGGAGGCAGCAATGTCAACTTTAGTTTTGGGCACCGTATTGAGAAACGGATCAAACCTGCGGACAGAATAATCATTTGGAAATTTAGAGGTGGACAAGTCGACCAATCTTTGATGGGCCAACTGACCATCTGGAGTCTGCCCCCAGTGCTGTTCATTTGCCCTCCTATAACATGGCAAACAGTCTTGCTTCCTCGCATGGGAAATATTAAGCTGGGCATTTACATTAGATTTAAGATAAGATACATCACTTGTTCCTGAAGAGTTTATTAAATCATTTCCTTTTTTGGGAAGTGGAAGTTCGCTAGTTCTCTTCAGACAAGGGAGGTCATCATGAGTGTCTTTAAATTCGAACAAGTCCACCGGTTTCTGACAGCATTCTCGGTCAAGACAGGCCGGAAAGCTGGTAGCTTTGGTTGGGTTTGCCACACTGCCACCATATTTTGCATATGGATTTGCATGCTGCTTACCATTTGGATAAATATCAGTTCTGTCATAGCAAGACACATTATCGTAAGCTTTTGAACAATTATCCGAACCGGGTCGGACCACAGATGATACTTTAGGGGAGCAGCACAGATTAGTCTCTTTTCCATCATCAAACAATGATGACTTGCTATTTTGTAAGAAAGGTTCAACAGAAGAAATCTTTGACTTTTTGACTTTTTTGATGGGCAAGCAATGATCAGGAATTGTTTGCTTGTTTTCTCTTGTGGGTGAGATGCACCTGTCTTCATGCTGGAGCTTTGGACTCTGGAAATTTGACAAGGGTTTATTCACGACATCAGCCTGGAAAGTTTTATCAACTATTTTATGGGGCACAACCGGTTGACAAAGTGGGTATTCATTTACCTCTGAGTGATTATTGGTTTGCACACGTTCAGGTAGTGTTATATTTGAAAATGGAGTTCGTTCAATAACATCAGGGTCTCTGGCCTCTCCATACAAGCGAGCATAGATTAAAGATTTTTTGTTTTGTAAAATCCAAGAATTTTTTGCCCTTTTAGGAGGGCGCCCCCTGCCTCTCCTCCTTCCCATGTGTTTGGAGTCTGATGCTGAGGAGGCTGTCCTTGTATCACAGATTTGTCGATTAAGATCACAGCTTATAGAACTGAGTGTAACCTGAGAAGAAGCAGTTGTAGTAATAGTAGACGTTGGTTTTGTTGTAAATGTACTGTTGATGGAGCTTGTTGCAGACCCTTGTTGAGAGGAGGTGGAAGGTCCAGCAACTGCAGAGATGCATTGATTGATTTGGCTGCCAGAGAGAATCTGGCCACTTTCCACCTGGTTATGGTCTGAACTGTGCAATAATGTGTGACTTGGAGAATCGTTCCTCACAGGGGTTCCAGGGAATGACTGAATTCCACTGTCAGGTGACACATCGGATCGGTTCAGAATATCAGAAGCAGATTCATTTTGAATCTGCCCTGTAGGAGCAGCACCATTACTTTTCTTGGGATCCTTTGGAGATATGAAGTTCAAATTAATTTCGTTCTGATGCTCATACTTGGAGAACGCCTGGTAGTCCAACCCGCCAGTCTCGCTGGCGGCATCTTCTGTACTCTCGATACACTCCCCACCACTCTCACTAAGAATTTCACTATCTTTGAGACGAACTGAAGAAACAGTAGTGGTTTTTCTTCTCACATAGTCTGAGGAATCATAGGAACTACATTTTCCAGCAGAGGTGGGGAAATTCTTCCCCAACTGAACTGGTGGCCAATGTTTTTCAAATGATTGCCGATTCACGGACTCAGAAGAAATGCGGTTGTCATATTGACTAGTTAGACGGTTTCGATTTTTCTGCTTTATTCGAGAAACTTTCTGTTGACGGTTTGTAAATGGTACTGCATGCACCAAATTTGAGGAGCTGGCACCACCATCTTTAAAACTTTGCTGATTAACTGGGGGCTGCTGCTGCAGAGGTGGTGGTGGTAGTGGGGGTGGTTGTTGTTGTTGTTGTTGTTGTTGTTGTTGCTGCTGCTGTTGTTGAGGGGGTGGTGGTGGTGGTGGTAGTGGCTGCTGAGGTACTGATACTGGTACTGAGGGCTTAGTTTTGCCAGCATTCTGAAATTTTGTCAAGAGAAAAAGAAGGATTTAGTAACCAAATAATTTTTTCATTCAAGTATACAAAAACAAGCAAAATTTGTTAAATGTACATATTTTCTTATATTGATATACACTTCAACAAACAATTAAAAATATACAATTATTTTTCAGACTTCATTAGCTTACCATCAACTAAACAGTTTGGGCTTTACACATTCAGTTCAATGTTCATAAGCATGCAATTCAATAAAAATTAGCTATTTTTCAACCATTCTGAAAAGATTTAGTTAATTCAATTCATAAGCAAAACACTAGCTCTCAAAAACTAGTTTATTTTTTTTCTTTCGTTTTTCACATATATGTTAAGATCTGAGAAGTTCAAATAGAAAGGTTTGCAATTAATCATACTTTTCTAAAAGTCAAGATCTTCCTCTTTCAAAAGAATTTTCAGATAAAAAAAGAAACAATTCATAAAAGCATACTTTTCAAGACAATAACTTCATGATACATAAAATGTTTAACCACAAAAAATCCAAACTTCTCCAAAAACAAATTTATTGCTTTACCTACAACCTTTTAAGATTCTCTCCTTCAAAATAGTCCCCTCCATTGATGATACACCATTTCAAGTGTTTTTTTTTTTAATTCTAGAAGTCATTTTGAGGGATTGTGTGCAGGTCTCATCATGCATTTTCTTCTATTTTCTGGATCTTAGCTTTAGGAACAAGAGATAGTCAGCAAGGGCCAAATCAGAAAAGTAGGGTGACTGGGAGGACGAGAGTTGTTTTGTACTTTGCCAAAACTTTTTTCATCTATTAGCAGACAGAGCACATTTTGCAGAACAGGATGCAACATTAGTTTTTCTTCCAAAATCATGTGGCACAAACTTTCATATCACCTCCTGGGAAACTTCATGGACGGTCTGTTGATGTGAAAGGTCATCCAGATTTGGCATTGTCTTGGGTAGATGTTGCTCTTCAAGACTGTCCATTGTTCAACTTGGGGGAAAAATACCAAGCTCTTACACACACGTTCACTTTGACAACTGTGGCTTAAAAACTGACCAACCTACCTTGATGCAGTTCTTGTTATACAAAAGGTCAAGGTCCCTGCTACTTAAATTTCTGGTCATAAGCATGAAATAGCATCTCATTGACACACAGTTTTAAAAGTTTGGTTTCTTTAGGGACACACCTCATATGAGTAGAAGCATAATGTACATAGTTTCATTTATAAACGGCTTATAAAAGTAAGATGCCAATTTAGAGTTGACAAAAAAGCATAAATTTTCAATTGTCAAAATATGAAAAAATAATGAAAAGAAAAAATATAGAAGTTTTTTTCTGAATTCTTTTTTAAAAATCTGAATTTGTTGTAACATAATGCCAAATAATTCTTCATGTTTCTACATATGTTACATGATAATTTTTCCCCCAAAAGTTCTGAAGAAACTTAAAAAAGTAATAATTAGTATGAAGAAAAAGGAGTCACTACCCAACTTTAAATATATACTTCAAGTACAAAAAGACACATAGTATTATTTGTCAGTATCATTTATAAACAGAACACTATTTCTCAAAATCTAGTTTGTTTTCCCTGTTTTTGCATGTATCCTAATATCTTAGAAGTTAATATAGTTTGAAGTGTATAATTATCTGCAAAAATCATCAAATGATTTTGCAAAAGACAAAGAAGTAATTATAAACCTGTGAATATTTATCACCACTACCCACAACACTGATTTAGGTTATTCATGTGTTATGACATTTATATGTATCTATGTATCTGGACTTTGACCAGCCCTAACCGTTCATAGAGACTTGAAATTTTGGACACACTCCCTTCAATGAGAGAGGAAAATGTTTTATGCTAGTTTAAAGAAAAAAAATAGAAAGCAAAGAGTACAAGTTGAGTCGAAAAAGGCTTCAAGACAAATAAAGTTCAAAGCCTTATGATCCAAACTATTTCAGAAAGAATAAAAATTATTTTTTTGTATTAAAGTAAGCAAACTACCTTCCCAAAAAGTTTGGAGGAAAAGGGAAACGAAGAGGGGATATTTGATTCAAAATGGAATAACAACAGACTAAAGTCATTGAACAAAAATGAAATTCTAATGATGTGTTCATGCACCACTGGAAGGGGATCTGCAGGTGGTGGTGGGGGCACAGAAAGGGAAACCCTGGATATGGGGGTACCACTGAAAGGGAAAATGTGGATATGGGGGACCACTAGAAGGAAGACTATAAATTATATAAATCAAATCTAGAAAAAAAAACAAAAAAACAACAACAATTTTATTCAATAAATTCATGCTTGTGAATGCCGATGATGCAATCCTATATCTATCACGAAAATTAATTGAAAAAAAAGATGAAATCTTCATTGATGACAAAAATAAGAACAGACAACTGGTAGGGAGACTGCTGATATTATTTTTTCTATAACGAGAATTGATTAAGAAAAGGAATGACATCAGTTAACTGAGGACAGACAGAAGATCATTTTTAAATTTTAAATTGCTCTTAAAATTCTCAAGTTTTAAATCTGAAAATTTGAAAAAAAAACATTAAAATTCTTACAAATTTCTTGTGTATTGTTTTTATTGATGGGTGCCTTCGACTGTTCATGTTTCATTCTAATTCATGTTGAAATCCATGGAAAAAAGCATCTATGCAATCAAATTTCATGTTGATGATTTTAAAACTGATCATGAAAGAATAAAATCTAGTGAGAATCGTGCGTTGGTATGTGTATAAAATTCACTGGAAATTCAATTATAGATTTGTTAGAATATTCTTTTTTCAAAGTGGTAAGTTAATAAGGAGACAACATCTCAAAAGTCAACTCAAAGAAAAATCTGTTAGAACTACAATAAGTTTACAGTAATCTAACTGAACACTATTTCATATTAGGAATCCAAGTCACTTGTCATTTGCTTCCGAGAAAATGATAATGTTTAAAGCTATCTTCTATGCTGTAGAGAAACAGACTACTTATCACCTTTAAAACATTCTTTTTATCCAACTATTGCCCTGATATCAATGAGGGAAAAAATCACAGCTGTCAACCACTCATGGGATCTGAATAGTTTGTTTTTATCCAGTTCATAAAACTTGATGTTTCAATTTATGATCAAAGGTCAGTAAATGTGTGCAGATTCTTGAAAAAGGGGTCAAGAGATTGTTTGAATTCAAATAAGAACACCCATTAAGAAAGTTAGTTTTTATAATGATGGTAGTTGGCAAAGGCCATTATTTTGTTTTGTACAGAAATAAGGAATTGAAGAGCAATATCTGTACCATGCATGAATGAATCATCATAACCCGCGTGTGTACCACAATTAATTATTTAAAAAATACTAGTACAAAATTTGGGCATAATTGTTCCAAAATGACCTAGAGTCCTGAAAAAACACTTTTTTAAGACAATTTTTTTTAATACCTAGTTGTGTACTCATACACGATTTAAAGGTTATAGGCCCAAAAATGTGACCAGGAGTACCCGAAGACACACAGTTACGAGAAAGAATTGGTAGCCCATTTGGCTGGTTGGTCTGGCCATTAGCAGAGCTATGGTGATTCAATAATCTGACATAAGTCCTCAGTATTGAGAATAGCTTTGAAAAAGCTGTTGAAAAATGTTTTTGTAATAAACATACTTATATCAGCTATCTTAGTGCAAAAAGTTTTCCTTAATCGATGACAAACTAAATGACATAAATATCTTTCACAGCAATACATTATTAAAATGTAAATAATAATTTGATTTAATTATTTCAACTTTATAAGTAAACAAAATGAACAACTATTTTATGTACCATTATGAATGCTAGGAATCAGCTTTTTGACTGCAAAAATAATTTTCAATGTAAATTATTTTTATGATTCTTACTAAAAATTAATGATTAATCTTTTTTGATAAATTTAAATACATTCAATGTATACTAAAAACATTGTCCCAAATTAAAAATGTGAATAAAGAATTTGAAATAGATTCCTCAGCCACTGATATAAAATTTATAATATTGAAAATATCTCTCGTTCAATTTCCCAAAGACTTCCTATTTAATGGTTGGTGAAGATATAATTTAATGCCGTATTGACATGAAAACAAACACTCAGTGTACTTCATTAAGAAGTTCGGTACGTCATGACTGGTACGTTCTATACACCCTAAATCCAAATTAAGTAATTTGATAAGTGCCCATCAACAGACAAAGCTCTAATCATTTATCCTAGATAAAAATAGCAAACAGATCTATAAATACAGCAGTGTACTTGCCTTTTCGCTAAGCAAAAGAAGATCCCTAGTAAAAGCTTCCATATCTAAAATTACCTCTGCAATCTGTAATCATATCTCTTGAACACTTATATTCTATAGCTTTTTTGTATAAAACTAGATTATTTTCAATAGGTACTTGTGTTCATAGTTATTTGAAACATAATATAAGTTACTTGAAACAATTCATGATACAATGATTTTAATGATTTAATAAAAATTAGTCTTTCATCTTTTAAAATAATTATAAGATTCATAATATTTTACTGGAAATGGAATATATTAAAATAGACATCTTTTGTTCTCTATGAACTATTCAGATTTATTACTAAGAGAGCATAAGTATCACTACAATATATCAATATATTTACAATGATAGAACAAGTAAGGCTAGTGTCTAACAAAAGCAATGAAAGCATGAAGAATACAATAAAAATATAGATAAATGCCAATTAACACATTAATCATTTTAAAATGCTATTTCAAAAAACAAAGTGACAGCAAAGAATGCAAATTTATCTACATTATCAATGTCAAGTATACTTTTAATCAAGTGAAGAACAGAATTATAGAAAGTGTAAATTAATTAATACTGCTACTCATAACAAACTGCTTTAATCACTGTTGCTGGGTTTAGGTTATTCATGTGTTCTGGTATTTATATGTATCCATCTATCCAGACTTAGCCAGCCCTAATTGTTCATAGAAGAGACTTGAATTCATATTAACTCTCCACAATGAGTAGGGAAAATCTTGTTTTTTTCCACCACCCCCAAATTCATGACCTTGAGAAGTTTCTAGTGTGAAATTGGTCTCTTAGTTTGTGTCCATGATTTCCGTTATTAAAAAAAATTATAAATTCATAATCCAAAACATATTGATAATACATATTCACCACCACACCTGCTTAATTTATGAGGTAAAAAGCAGCATATATAAGTGGTGGCAATTCACAATTTCCCTGGGTATGCTAGTTTTTTTAAATCCAAGTAAAGATTTTATTTAAAATTTAAACCAGTCATAGATTTTGAATTAAGTAGCGCTATAAAACAAATCTTGTAAGAAAAGGCAATAATAGTGTATAAATCTTTAAAGCCCAACAGTGAAGTAACTCACGCAGTTGTTTTCCTAAAACTGTTCATACTAAGCATAAAACATTTGTTTATCATACAAACCTGGCAAAAATCATGGATTTATCTTTGAGGATGTTCATCCGGCTTTTATACTTCAAAACAAATAAACAAATCACAGATATGACACAAAACAATTTTTTTGAGCAGCTAAACATTCTGGCTTTATGAAATATATTTCAAATAAACTAGATTAAATTATTTCAATCAATAGCATATTTTTTACAATCAAGTGGAGGAAAAAATTATGGAATTATCGATAAAAAAATAATAATTAGTACTTTGTTGTTTTATGGGGGCTGAATTCTTTTAGGCATAGACTTCATTCTTGAAAAACAATATTTTGCAACAAGCTGATCCCGACTTTCTTGAAAAGTGGTTGACAGATCAACTTCGCTGGAGACAGCCATATCACAGACCAGATTATTAAAATTTCCCCCATGAATTTTCAATCAGATTGAGATCCAGACGGTTTGCTGGCCATATCATTGGTTGATATGCCTTTCCCCAAGAAAAGCTAAAATGCTCTTTGCTCTGTTGCAAGATGCATCATCATCCTGAAAAATCACCAAACCCATTTTCTATCGATAGAATGTGTAAAGTGTCCAAAACTTCAGAGTACACCTGTGTATTGACTGTTCAGGTAATGTTTGCCATCTATCTGCAGCCCTTCATGCAACCCCATGTCATTAATAAGAGGGGAAATTTGCTTGTTTTCTTCAGGCAGTCATCTTTATATGTTTCATGGGAATGGCACCAGACATAATTTCCAGCATTATCGCCTGGGTCCCTGCAGATTTGCAATTCGACACTGAATATTACTTTTATCCAAATATTCACAATCCATGATTGCTTCTCTTTAGCTTATTCTAACCTTGTTTTATTCTGTTCAGGTGTTAGTGCTAGTTTTCATTTGGGCTTTCCTGCATATAAATCCCATTTCTATCAGCCAATTTCTTATAGTTCTATCAAAAACATCGATTTCTGTTTCTTCCCCTTGGTTTTTCATTTGTTTTGCAGTGATTTTTCTATTTTCAAGGCATTTTGCTCTGAGTTTTTTGCCTTGATGCATCATGTGGTCTAATCATGTTTTCCTTTTATAACTTTCTATTTTGTTTATACTTGCACTTAACTTCAGACAAAACAGACTGGGAACAATCAACACCCGTGTTAAATTTCCTTCTTGAAAGAATTTTATAATCTTTTTCATTGTTTCAACTGACTGTTAGAGCCAGGTTTCCTTTCAATTAGTCAAGTCCAGCAGCTCATCAAGACCTGCAAGCACTCTCAACTGATCACTAGTAAGGCTTGTGTTGGTATTTGTTTTAAAAATGGAAATTACAAGGTGATTCTACAATTTTTTCCTCAACACTTGAGTGATTCCATAATTTCTTATTCTACTTGATCTGGAAAAAAAATGCCATTAATTGAAATCATCTATTCTAGCCTGTTTGAGGTATATTTCATCAAGCCAGAATGTTAAGCTATTAAACCTAAATTGTGTTATATCTGTGATTTGATTACCTGCTTTGAAGTAAAAAGTTTGGTAAACACACTTCAAGTGAAGTGATTCCATAATTTCTGCTAGGGTAGTACATCAAGCTCAATATGCTAAAATAAAATAATTCAGTTTGATTTTTTGTTTCTTACTGTTCTCACTTTTATAGAGATGTCAAGATTCAGCTAATTTTATACGTCCTTTTCTCAAAAAGAAAAGTTTACTATACATCATTTTGATCTTCACATAATACATAATCAAACCTAAAGTTGGACACTGGATTTTCGAAACTCACAAATGAACTATACAAGATAGCATAGGCACAGAGATATGTCTGGTTGTACCACCTTTCCTACTAAATGTATTGATAGTTAAAATAATCTAGTATTCTTAAACTTGAAATTCTATGAAGACAGACTGATTCAATTAATGATTATGAAGAAGCAATTTTGAAAAATAAAAAGATAAAATTCGGTTATCAAAACTAACAATGATCATCAAAGCAACGGACAAATGAATTCAGCCAAGATTTCCTTTAAGTTTCAAATTGTTCCAGTAAATTTACTTATTAGTAGTGACACAACTAAGACAAGAAAAATTACAAGAGTGAAAGGCATTGTATACTAGAAATTGATTTAGTATTAATGAATAAAAGTTGCTGCTTTCACCAATTTTACCAAATTTCAAATTCTACACAATGTGGAACCCCCAAAAGGAAAAGGGGCAAAATGCCAAGAAAGGAAACAATAAAACAAATAGTGTTAAAATATATATTTATATATTTAGTCAATAAAGGATAATGGTACTATACAATTGTTTTCTGTAATCCAAACCCAATGTACCCATATAAAAAGAAGGCATTATTCTCTGCTGGTGACAAGGTTGCCAGTAAGTTATATTTCGAATATATATTTTGCCCTCGCCCCAATATATCTTCTTGCTTGCACACACACACACACACACACACATACACATTCCCTTTCCTGGGAAAATGTCAGTGGCACCCATGCCACTACTCTATATAATTGACTAGGAGAATAATTCATTTTCATTATGTTATCATTCATATAATCATAATCTCATAAATACACAATTTTCTATTATATAATGTGATACTTTGAAAGAAATACTGCAATAAACAATTTGCATCAATACAATAATGATAATAACTAGCAGTAAGGGCTGGCATCACAATTAAATTGCTCATGTTGGCAGGAAAAATAAAACTAAACCTACTGAAAATTGTTTTATTTTATGTAAAATATAAAATTGGCAATAATTCTAATTTTCCTCTAATTACAATTGGGAATGATTCAATGACCATGGAATCTACTTTACAGAAATTTATTTACATATGTAATGTATACATGTATTCTGGAAAAAATGCTCCTTACAAAAAAACTTTTCTTAAGTATAAAAAGGAAAGCAGGATATTTAAACTTTTACAATAAACAATTAAGAGTATACTATTTCATTTTTAAGTGATTTTTTTGAGATTGTATACAAATGTCACAAATATTTTAACAATTAGGGTACTTAACGAAAATAGTTGGTTTAGCAAGCTTATCAAAACAAAGTTCATGGTAAATATCACAACTTTACATCCATAACATTACATAATTAGCATACATTAATCATGAGCAGATTACATTCATCCATAGACAATGTGGGTAAACAAAACCTTAGTAAAGCATTACAAAAGTAGCCATATTGACATTCACATTAGCATGAGTATTGTGACACTGACTGCAGCCCAAGTAAATCTTATAGAACATTGCTACTGGAAAGATATACAGCTAAACTGCCAGCTGAAAAAGAAGTTTTAATGCCTCAACAAAGAAAAGGAAGCAAATGAAAGACTAGTGCACTTATTGTATTTCTAGTAGGGAGGATTTTCGTGATAGATAAATACAAGAGTCTTGACCTACTACAAATCTGTTTATACAAAAAGTAATAGCCTGAAAGCATAAAGGATATCCTGATAACCCTTCAGTGAAGTGCTTTAGGTCAAATGCTTTTTTCCTGTATATCAACTTTCTTTTCCAAACTCAACCAAAAAGATCTTCACATAGATGAACCAAATATTAATCTCACTATTAGATTTTTTATATCCCTTATCCAAACATAATTTTTTAAAAAGTGCATCCAGCCTACTTTGCAGTGTTCCCTGCACATTTGGAGTGATAAAAATTCAATTGCATGAAATTCCACTAACTCATATCATTACAAAAACTACTCACAAGATCTTACTAAGTCAGATTTGTATATTTTGTATAGCTGATACCTAGTTAAAAAAAAAAAAAAAGAAGGTCAGTACTGGGTCAAATTTGGTATGAAACCAAGTCAGTAGTCAATCAAAAACTAGGTCAAACTATTTAGCTTCGTGTCAGGACTGAAAAATATACTGAAAGCTAAAATTGAAGCCTTACATATTATCTGGAAGTATAAATCAAGAAACAAGACAAGATTTTGCAGAAAAGAATGAGAAATGGGATACTTGATTTTCTATTTCTCAACCCTAACCCAGTTTTGGCTTATTTAAAAAAAAAATAGGCCAGAAGTCAGTAATGTTTCAAAAAACTAGGTACGAGGTCAACTAAATCAGCCAATAACTAGATACCAGCTATGGTATTTTGTTATCCAAAATATATTTGAATATCAAAAGGATTTTTTGTCTAACAAATTATTCATCAATCCAAAGGAAAATGATCCTTCGTACTCAACTAATCATAGGTGTTCATGAAACGGATAATAGTACATTCTAATATCAACCATAAAACACTGATACTAGATAGTTTTCCCACTTAAATAGTACTTTATGCATGATCAATCACAAAAGATTGGGATAACAAATTTATTCTAATTGTTATGCCATCTCTAATCTAAACACCTCACATCATTACTGTTCGAAGGAGGTCAGAAAGGTGACCTAAGAGAAATTCCAATTTTCAATATCTTCTACAAACCATAACAAAGTAGTATTCTATATTCAAACAACCATTTGTTAAATTATCCCATTTGTCAAACACTTGATGCAGCATCTTGCAGACCATATCAAATTAATTGTTTCTTTTTCATGTAGAAGATGAATACATAGCGATATAGCAACAGAAGGCAACCATTTGTAATAGTTTCTTTAGCTATCATACCTTAAAAAATGCAATTATTTTCTTTGTAAGCATAACAAACTGGTAGAATATAAAGCTTAATTATCAGTCTCATGTGCTATCTTACACGCTCAATAGATTAAAGCTTCTTCTTACAAACTCGACAGACAAGTTTGATAGAGAACACTAATAAAATGCACTTGTACATAATAATAACACCTGGAATCATTTAAAGTTCGCTCGAACTGACTCAAAATATAACTGGAAGTTAGAATGAAAACAAAAATTAACTAACATTCCTAGGGAAATTATGAATCACCACCACCCAACCCATATATGTTGGGGATGATCAATTGAAGAGTTGAAAAAAAAGGTGATCAATGAATGAGTTCCTTCTTTTGCCTTTAGTAGGGTTGTGATCAGTGAAAAAGGTCTGAATTTTGTGGGCACAAACTAGTGACCAATTTAGCATAAACTTACATTGCTTATTGACCCCCCCCCCCTCAACTAAAAACCTGTTTTGAAGGAGAAATTAATTTTAAAAAAATTTTTCCAAACGCACTGAGAGGAGTCTGTGTGCAAGTTTCTACTATGAATGGTAAGGGCAGGGCGAAGTCCAATTGGATACATATACATGTCAGAACACATGAATAACCTAAATCAAGCAATAAGGATAAAACCTGTCTATTGTAGGCAGTGATTATTAAAAAAAGAATTTTGAAAAGTATCTTCAAGATGAATTGAGATTACAATTATTTGCCTGTTTTAATAGATACTTTTCTTCACGCCTTCAATTTGTTAACCTTGGAATCTGGCCATTGCTGGACCATATAAAATAATTTGACACCTAAAGATACCTCTATATAAGTAAACAAGTGCCCAATTTTTTCAATTCCAACAATTTTTCTAAAATTGTATACATCAGAATGATACATTTTTAACATGATTCATATAATATGAATCATAACATCATATTAGTTCATAAACCATTAAATCACAATTCAAGCAGCAGTTTGAAACCAAATCAAAGAACTATAATGGCAGATGATTCAAATGTACCAGGCCATGGGAGTTCTTGGATCACAGAGCGTTATTTTACAGAGGTACAACCAATACTAATAAGTTACAAATTTGTATTGACTGGCTACTTTCTTTTACTAATTAATACATGCACAAATTGGAAGAAAACTTCAGTAAATTTTATTCTTGATTGAAATAAAAGAATTTCTAGTTTTTAAATGGACACTAACTATCCTTTGATAGTAGCCAAAAGAGTTAAAGGAAGAATTTTGTCGAGCTATCAAGATAACCTGTGCAAATAAACAAGTATCCTACCTTATGTTTTTGTCTATTCAATACAATTCTACTTTCACTTTCAAAGTTTGAAGTTGCAATAAAATAAGATTATATAATGACTTGAGGGTGATCAAAAGACCCCCCCCCCAATTTTACTCATCTAATCTCAATTCTTGTATATGTTTGGCACTGTTCCATAGGTGTCCACTATTATGGGCACAATCTGAATCTTTATATTCTACATTCTTCTCAGCTCTCAGCAAAGGCCCCATTATCATATATATATATATATATATATATATATATATATATATATATATATATATATAGATATATACATATTTTTCAACATAATTGTCATGTTGAAAGAAACAAATAGAGCAGATATAGACTGTGAGTAGACAAAAAAAATGAAAATTTGGAGTCAGAACAGTTACTTGGGCCTTTGTATTACCGGTGGATGTTTAGCTCAATGGTGAGAGCAACACTAGGTTAAAGTGGCTACCCTATTGGTAGCAGGTTTGATAGTTTTATTTTCTGGGATAAACAAACTATAGTTTCTGAATAGGCTTAGCACTATCAGCTGTTTAGCAAGCTCTACTAATAATGACAATGATATTGTTGAACTCCCAGTTAGTTGACTTCATTATCGCAATTGGAATTAAAGATGTCTGAATTTGAGACATGAATAAGAAAGAGTGATCTCATGATATCATTTCATGTCAACTTGCATTTCAGAGTTCTTGGTATCGTTTTTTTTTATCAAATATTCGACTTTCTCAGCAATTGGACTGAAAACACCAATAATAACTGTCAAAACTCAACAAAAAAAAACAAAACATTCTTTTCTTGTTCATCTTTTTGGGATTGAAAGGATAAAAATTGCTCTTTTTAATAAAAAAAATGACTTGTTTATCTGACTTCCATAAACACGTTATTTGCTTGCATTTTTAAGATGTGACATCTGAATAACAAAAAAAAAAAAAAAATCGAAGCAGATTAATCAATTAATTGATCATAATTACATCATTAGAATCTTTTCTGAGATAAAGCTGATCATTTTCCTTACAATTCAAAGCATAATAAATAGTGGTTTTCCATTGCCGTCTACAAGAAAAATGCTATCCAAAACTGATAGGCTCCACTAGACATGATTTTGAAATCAGATCTCTTTTGTGCTGGTACAGAAGATAAAAAAACTCTTCAAGAGTAGAAACTATCATTAAGATCAAAGTGAAATTAGATTCACCAACCAGAAAATTGACATGGAACCTCAGAACTTTTTTGCCAAGAGCTGACAATTCTACTCTTCAACAAAAACTACAAATGAATTTTTCAAATCACCATCGCAGGAATAAAAAACTGAATCAAGCTTTATCATCTTCTATCAAGTAGCAAAATGGGTAGCAGTGAATTGCTGTGAAAAAAAAAAGAAGATAATTCTATAGATATGAAGAGTCAATTCGCAATTCATGTCTGAAAAACACAAATTATCTTTTATATATCTTGTCACCCAAAAGTTTGATTTGATTACTTTTTTTTCTTTCAGTTTTATAGAAATAACCAACTATAAATCATCAAACTGAACTACAGAAGTAAATCAATTCATTGAAATTTAAAAATTTTTTTTCACTCCTATGAATAGTTTCAATTCCATAGTTCGTTTTCGTTGGTCCCTTTTGAGCTGAAATACGCTCATCATAGGCCAAGCATTTATGTGCCGAGAAGTTGGCGTTAAGATGTTGGCACCAGAAAATATTGCACCAAGATGTTGGGTCAGGTGGCTTCTTAACTGTTTATGATATTTGTATTTGTTTAATTCCTAAGTCTGTATCTGTTTCATTTACATTGAAAATTGCATTTAACCGTTTAATTCATATCTAGTATTTGTGTAATTCAAGTTTCTAACAATCCTAATGCTTCAAAGATATGAAATGTCCATAATTATTTAGTCAGAGGTGTACTTCTGATTTATTATTACATGACCTCCTTTGTTTTATCAAGATGGATGATCTGGCACAATTCTAGAACAAAGGGTGCCAGAAAATTGGTGGCATATACACCTGGACTTAGTTAAAAAATTAAAAAAACTAACACAATTATAATCATGGTAATAATCATAAATGATGGTAATATAAATTGAACTATCAAGTAGATCAAGACTTGAATTTTACCAATCTTCATCATTTTCATTCAGGAAATAGATCAATAGTTATAGCTGGCTCAAATCTCATCTATCCTTTTGAAATATCATGAAGCAAAATAACAAACTATGTTACTTATAATTATGATCAAATTATATATAGGAGCAATAGGCCTACAGCAATACCAATTAATTAATGCATACATTATTTATTTGTAATCTTATAATGAATCATATAATTTACTACTAAATACAAATGATTAATGTAATTGACTAAATAATTGTAATCCACTCAATTGTCTCCTATTTTATTTGTTCTGCTTTCTTTATTTAGTCAAAATTAGATAATTAAGTGCAACTACAACTCGATTTTTCTTTCATAACCAATCATATCATTTCATATGCATGTAAGCAAGTACCAGTAATAACACAATTATACACAAACTTGTAGGTATAAACAAGGGGGGGGTGTAAGTTAACCACCATCTAACAAGATGCATCTTGAAGTATATCAAGTTTGTCCAGTTTTCATGACTAGATGGCATTGGGGCGATCAGTTTCAACTAAATTCATTCAATTCTTCATTTCTGATACTAATGTGACAGCTATCATATAAGAAACCTTCATGTCAAATTTGTTGACACTGGCATATTTTTCACTCTTACTCTTTTTTCATCTATATTATAAGATGAAATATTGTAAAACATTAATATTCAATTTTTGTTTTTATCTACCTACATCTTATTTGATGTTGCTGATTATTGCAACTAAACTCAGGCTGGGTAACCTTTAGAAGAGAGTAAATAAATCAACAGCACAGAACAGAATAAAGAATAAGTTTCTGGTTGATGGTTGCATGTTAAGCAAGATACATTCCAGTATTGAGGGTAGTGAGTTAAATTTTCACCTGGAAAATATAATTTCAGAGTTCTGTGATTTCAAAAGCAAGAAAACGCAATTATTAAGACTGAACAAAAATTAACATTTAGAATTTCAAAGTATCGAAGACCAAAATGGCCATCATTATCATAAGTTTTTTTGTTTACTAAAACTGAGCAAGGGCGTATTGTTTTTAGTATTCATACAATCTAAAAATATTAAATTTTAAAACCATATTCATCACATATGGCTCTATAAAATAGATAATTGACCGATGTTAACATTTTTATCTTCATTTTTAGTAGATGAAGAATTAAATCAGTATAATCAATTTTTATCAATATTATTCACCGTCATCTTGATTTTTTGTTTCTTTTTATTACCATTTTATACCATTGAATATATAAACCAAATAAGAATAGACCAAAAATTAAATTAATTAATCCTTATAATCAGGGTTGTGGAGTTGGAGTCAGAGTTGAGGAGTTGGAAGCAATTTTGGGTTATGGGAGTTGGGAGTGGGGGGAAAAAAAAAAAAAAGTACTAATTCTGACCGTATATAACTTGAATAAGTTGACCTTTTCTTTGAAAAAAAAAAAAAAATGTCCAAAAATCAGAAATTCAGCAGACAGTCAAATCAATGAATAGCCCAGTATATGGCTCGGGATGAACATTGTATAGTAATATCTTACTGAGCAATAATACCATTTGTTGATAGTCAATTCATCATGATCACTTTGTGTGAAGTATAACATGGATAATGTTTGTTTATGCGGTATTTATTTTCAGTTTACTTTTTCTGGAAAACTTCTCATCAGTAGAGAGAATTGTACTTCTACAATAACTATTTTTTGAATAAGTAAACACGTCATATATAATTTATCATTTATTCATATCAATGATAGAAATAGATTTTGGAAACTAGGTATTTGGTGAATGTCTCCATTCGTAGCCCTCTACCTTTCCACCACTGATTCATATCTAATAAGGATGAGAATGGAAAATATGAAATAATCTTATGGGTTTATATTTGCTTTCCTCTTCTTGCTATATAATCAAGACATTAGATGATTGCTGGAAATTGCAAGTGAAATTCCAATTCTTGACAAATTCAATCAAAGCTTGGCTAATATTTTAGTGCATTTTCTGAAATTTTCTGTTTTATTCCAAATTTGTCTTATACTAATGTTAGATTTATAGTCAAGAGTTTAGTCACTTTTTTTTCGAAACTGACAAATTCCTTGAGGAAATGAAGGTCTTCTGAATTGAAAACACAACCCCTTGCAAAACTATGAAATCAGCACACTTGGATAATATTCACTGAACTTTTACTTTTTACTTCGCAAATAAACGAACCACAGATATGACACAAAACAATTTTTGTTCAGCAGCTGAACATTCCGGTTTCATGGAGCAAACTAGATTAGATAATTTCAATCAATGGCATAATTTTTTCCAGAGTAAATAAAGGAAAAAATTATGGAATCATTAGAAAAAAAATTATGGAATCATTAGAGAAAAAAATATTGATTCTTTGTTGTTCCTCCTCAGGTTTTTAAGACTGCCTGAATTCTTCATGGCATAGATTTAATCCATGAAAAACAAGCTGGTCCTAACTTTCTTGAAAAGCAGTTGACCGACCATTTTTTTTAAATTTTTAATTTCTACCATTGAAATTCCGACTGTTAGCTGACCATATTGAGTTGATATGCCTTTCCCGAAGAAAAGCTTCAACACTTTTTGCTCTGTGGCAAGATGCATCATCATCCTGAAAAATGACTTCATCATCGTCAAACCTATTTTCTATCGATGGAATGAGAAAAATGTTCAAATTTTCAATGCGCATCAGTGCATTGACTGCTGGGATAATGACTGCCATCTCCCTTGGTTCTTTACCTGACATGCAACCCTATATCTTAAATGAGAGGAATTTTGCTTGTTTTCTACGGGCAGTAATCTTTATATGTTTCATTGAGATGACACCAGACAAAATTTCCAGCATCATTGCCTTTGCCAATGCAGAATTGAGATTCATCACTAGGTATCACTTTCATCCAAACATTCACAATCCATGATAGCTTCTCTTTAGCCCACTAACCTTGTTTTCTCCTCTACAGTCATTAGAGAAAAGCCAAATGAAAACCAGCACTATGTAAATCCCATTTCATTCAGTTAATTTCTCACCGCTCTGTCACAAACATTGACTCCCATTTCCAACCATTTATTTTTCATTTGTTGTGTAGTCCATTTTCTATTTTCAAGGCTTTGAGTTTCTATTCCGTAGCTTTGACATCTTCCCTGATCTACCCATATGTTTTCCTTCTATAACCTTCCCATTTTGTTTATACTTACACTAAAACTTTGATCACAGCTGACTGGGAACATTCAACATCTTTCGCCACACTCCATGTTGGATTTCCCTCTTGAAGGAGAAATCCTTCCCATCATGAGTTCGCTTGTTGAAACCAGGTTCCCTTTTAATTAGCCAAGTTCAATGACTTAAAGTCTGCAAGCATAACTTTCGACAGCAGACTAATTTGCATATTTAAACTTGTGCTTGTATTTGTTTTAGAAATGTAGCCAGAATATTCACATATGAACTAAAATTGTTGTGTCATATCTGTGATCTGTTTATTTGCAGCAAATTAGAAAAGGTAGGTGATCATTGTCCAAGTGTGCTGATTCCATTATTTTTATCAGCTAAAGTAAAATGGTCATATGGATGTAAAATATGGAAGTTAAATACAGCATAGAAAAGCCTAAAAAGTATACGTTAACATTTTTAATTTTTTTTTTTATTAAAGAATATACTAAGACACATACTCATCAAATATTAATGTAAAAATGAAACTAAAAGCCTGTCTCTTGTTCTTCATTCAACTATAGATAAAATTTCAATTTTTCTTGGTTCTTCGTATTTTTGGTTTCACAACTTATTGTCATTATCCTGTAATTGAATCAAAAATTTCAAGGAAACTTTTTTATGAGTATATACATATTGGTTTTGCTTTTCAGTGTTTTATTTCCAAATTGTACGATTATGTTTTCAAGTTTTACCAGATGCTTACTCACTGAAGAGTATCGAAAATTTAAAATTTCAGTAGACTGAAAAACCAAAAGAGATTTCAAGAAGTGGGGGGCAACAACGGTTGACTTAAAAATCATAGTAAATGTCATCTTCCTTGATGCATTTCACACTTTTATTCTGCACATGCAATACCTTACGTGGTTCTGAACCTGATCACCAAAGATAGAGATTTAAACTCATCTCAAAGCAAAATGATGTGGAGAAATCCAAAGATATATTTTCATACATAAACTAAATATCAACCGTTAATCCTGCAATCTGTTTTTTCTCAATCTTTGATGTGTCTGTTTCAAGATTCTGTCAAGTAACAGGCTGAAAATAATATCCAATTGGGTTCATCCTATATGTTTTTATGTATATATGTTAAACATCAACTGTTTGTCCGATAATCTTCTCTGTTGGAACACTAGGAATAAAGCCTGATTTTGACAAATAATTAGTCTTCAATTATTCATCATTTTTACCGCGTTCTTATCAACTAAAAGATTTTGAATAATTTCCAGTATGTTTCAAAACATGAAATTCATACCATGGTTAGAAGAAATGTTCTCAGAAAATTATATTTCGCCAGCTTTAAAAAGCAAATTCCCTAGGCCGGCCATATTACCCTTCTAAGTCAGTTGGAGCCGGAAGTTGACACATGCATCTGTTCGCAGCCTTGGGCTGTCTGCCACAAACTTCGCCATACTTTATCGCCCTTACCAGAAACTAAACTGTTCATCTGCATGCAACTGATGTCCATGATATTTCATCACATACTCCTATCTAAAAGGAAAGCATTCTCCATCAGATTCAATATTTTAGTATTCATTGGGCCTTTTAAATCTCAACCATTTTCTGATTTACCAACAGTACATGATATTCTGCAACAAATTTTACTCTTAATGGAACTGCGTGCAACTCAGCACAAAAATGTTTGTCATAAATCAAGAAGTTACAAGTCTGGTTATTGACAATTAGTTACGTGCAAGTGTACGACTGGCAGGACAGAATATTTGAATTTCAGACCGAGCAAATTTTCTAACAATTAAGAATGATTAGGATGAGGTCACAAACATTAGTAGACAAAGGAAAAGCGACTATCTTCAATCAGCTCATTGAACTGTTCAGCAAATAATGTTGTTACAGCCCCTTATTAATACTTGTTAATTGCATGCTAATGAACTTCCTTTGAACCATCATATTCAAGGAAGAGACTCTTTCAAACATCTCTTATGATAATGCATTAGAAACAGCTATTTGTGCCGCTGTTGAAAAATTTGATTTCAATCCGGAATTTGAATGCATTCAATGACTCACGCATAGAGCTTCATCAATTGCTGGATGACACCATCGACAATGTCAGTGATAAAAATTTTTGGTACAGAATGGTGAAAATGATCGGGGGGGGGGGTAACAGAATTCTGAGTCTGGATTCAGGCCCAGCCAGACACATACATTGGCTCACAATTGCAAACTGGTTTATGGGTCTGTATATGAGTAAACACAGTTTTACTGGCATTGGAGAAGAAGAAAAAAAAAAAGAACTTCTTATGATTGTGAAACATGTTCTACACTACTAAGTACCCCATGTGGTTTGATTTAAATGCTAACCGTCAATTTTTAATGGTCCCTGCCACATTTTCAAAGAGATGAAAATTGTTTGAGATGTTCTGCCAAAGGAAACTTGTGACATTGTGAAGAGACACTGGCAGGCACACTTTGAAAACCTTTCCCTTCTCTCAAGTGAAGATGAGGCAGGAAGATGATTTGCAGTAGAAGGTACTCTTGAAATTTGTGGCAATTCTCACAAAGGAGACAAAAGTTGAATTCATGTGCAAGAATCCTTACAGGAATTATTGATTCATTTGAGCCAATCCAGACATCAGACTTCACAAAGAATGAAATTGAAGATTTTTCAAGCAAGCCATTCTCTAAGCGTTAAATGACTTGGAAAGGAAGCTTCAAATGTTTCTGCTCATATATTCAGAACTGACAGAGGTGGTGATTTTATTTTTGCTTGTTGCCATGTTCAAAAACTTGCACCAAAAACTCAAGAATAAGTTAAAATTGAAAGAGGTAATATGCATTCTTAGTTGAACATTTCAATACCAATCTTTTAACATACTTATTGCCAACACTATTGGATCATTTTTATCAAAAAAGAAATTAAAATGTAATTATGGAAATACTATAGTTTCATTATGTAGAATAAAAATCTCATTTGTATATCAACGTTTCTTCATTTTGTAGAGAATCAGACTTCTTTTCGTTATTCTGTCTCCTACATTTAAAATATATTCAATTGATTGTTTTGGGAATTTGTTATTAATCATTGTGAATAAATTTTATTGTTTATTGGAAAGAGAAAATTGTTCTCTTTTTTTCTTTTCTTTCTGATTGTGTCATACTGGTTTGCAATAGGTGTAATATATGGTTGAAATCAACTCAATTGAACATTATTTTCAGCCTGTTACCTAGCAATCTCAAAATAGACACTCTAAGGATTAAGAAGAAACAAGTTACAGGACATACACTGGATATCTGGTGTATATATGAAGACATATCGGATTCCCAAGATTTTTTTGCTGTTTTAGTCCAGAAATAGAATCCAATAGAATGTCAATAATAACTGTTATAAACGACTTCCTTGGAACAGAATTGTATGTAGAAATGTATTCATTTCTCTCTCTCTCTCTCTCTCTTTGTATATTGATTACTTCAAAAGTTGTGTAATCTTTCCATCATTTTGGTGACCAGGTCCAGAATCGCACTAGTTGTGGCACATGCAAAACGAAAGTGCAAGCTGTGCTAAAGATAATGATCATAATGATTTTCAAGTTAACTTTGGGCTTCGCTGTGGTGCCCCCACATCATGACACCACCTTTGGTTTTGCAATTTCTGAGATTTGATATGCTTTATCACTCATGTATGTACTTATATGTGTAAATTAAACACATTTTATTTTCATCAAGTAAATTAAGTTTTCTTTTGGACAGTTTGAGAGTTACCACCAGCAAAAAGATAAATATATAAAATTAAACCTGAGCTCGGAGTGAATTAATAGGTATATCCACATTATTCTGAAGATGCCTGCACTAATTTCAACAGAATTTTATTTATGATGTATATATTGGTTAAATTTTCAGGTAACGTTCAGTTATATCCTCTAAACATTTGATTGCAATTCAGTAATATCAACTTAGAATTACAGAATTAAACCTTAAAAAAGAAAAAAAGGGGCCTTATTATTGCTCAGAAATATCCATCCAAAAGTGAGGATAAGAAAAAAAAAAGAAAAAAAGTTATACCAAGAGTTCAAGTTTTAAAATATTGTGGGAGCTAACTAGTATAACCTTGATTTACGATGACAGTATATATTGATGGGAAAGTCATTCGTTTATCATGTACATTCTGAACTTGGCCAAACATTCACTTATATCAGAGACAAAGTAAAGGCAGTATTTTTTCCAGATTCCGCATTTGATTTGGGAATAAATAGATTTTGTTTTATGTTTAGAAACTGCTTCAGATTCAACCAACGATATCACACCCATCTGACAAATAAGTGTATGTATGTATGTATGTATATGCAGAGCCCATGCAAATACTAATTACAGAAATATTGAAACATTGTTTTTGATCAAATATTGAGGGAAAAATAATTCATGTAGACTAGGGTTTCTCATCCTGGGTGATTTTCAGTCCTGGGTGGGCTGTGATAAACTGTGTACAAAAGGGTGGGTGTTTTGAAAATGTGGTAGGCAGTATAGAATTTTGAATATTAAAGTCTGTAGATGACATTGTAGAACAACAGCAACATTTTCTTTTATAAATTTACCAAGCAGTACTCGGATATCACATTATATAGAAAAATGTATAAATGCTTTTACATCTGTACTACACTCTCTGTAGGTAGATATATGGTACATATATACGGGTAATACTCTTGAAAGATTATCAGACGGAGGGATTGCACAGTTGATATCTAAAACTGTTCGGATTGTGTCAAAAATTTGATGTCACTATTTTACACTACTTTCACAAAAGAATCATGTAATGTGAAAGCTGTTCATTTTCATTGTTTTGTGAGAGTTCAAATGTTTTGGTGTCCTTTTGAATATCTATTATACAAGTGGGCGGTGATGCCGAAAAGGTTGAGAGCTCCTGATGTAGACCATTACAACAACTTTCCTGAATGCTAAAATTGTAATAGGCAGCTTCGGCACATTAAAACTATTTGCATGAGATGTACTTACTAAACAAAATAAGTTACTATTTCTTGCTAAAACACTTCATGACAATTTTTTTTACAAAATATTCAACGATATTCACTGGCTCTACATATAGAGTGAAGCACTTCTCTTCACGTATTTCAACATCATCGAAATGTACACTGATATGTCCACTAATACATCCAGAGGTGTAACCTTTCCCAACTTGTAAATATTGAAATGAGTTCCATATATTCATGCCACTGAAATCTATAATTATTACACAAAATGAGAATATGTCTGGTGTATCAAATATTAATGAATTCCTTGAGAAGCATTATATTCTAATGTCAAAATGTTTATGTCGATTCATTTGAAAGAGTTCATGAAAATTTCTGCAAATTTCTTGTTTGTCTATCTGAAATAGTGTGCAGTAGGAATGAAATTATATCGCGCCTTGCATGTAAACTACACAATATAAGTATTTTTTTTTTTTTATTTAGACATAATTGAAGTCTATTCACCAATTTACATGCCAAGTACATGGATGGCGGAAAATTCTTCTACATTTTCAAAATCATTTTTCAAATTAATGAAAAATACATTGAAAATATTTTTTTTGGTTTTTCTTTGTACTGAAATTTAAGAGTCTATAAGATATACCAGACATCTTGGACATATCAAACTCCTATCGAAATTTTTTTTGTTTATTTCTTGTACCTCAGAACTAACATTTTTAACTGTTTTCTGACTTCACGTTACAATTGTTATAATACCTTTTTATTAATCAGAAATAATCGATTCAAAATTAGAAAATTACTGATTTTAATATTGAAAGAAATATGCAAAATTTGAATCTATATTTTGTATCATGCTCAAATAGGAATATTCTAGAGTAGATCAAATAATGTGAGTTTATAACTTTTAATAAAATGAGAGTGTCTAAGTTGAATTTTCTGCATGTCAAATACATACATTTATATCCACATATAATGCATATGTTCCTTATAAGATGAGGTTTCTTGATGTTTACAAATAAAGCACATTTCATCCAAAACAGATTTGATATAAAAAAAAGTGTCTATAAAAATGTATGATTATACAGATTTAATCAGACTAGTGTTTTCGTCTTCAGATCAAGCTGTTGACAGCTTATCAGCATATCCGAATGATGTCAGTTTGTTTAATCTAAAAACCACTTCATACTTAATCAGAAAAAATACTTGTAGTTGGTATTCTAGGCTCTCAGATTTGTTTATTTCAATCATTTTAAATAATCTAGCAATGCGACTCATCAGAACAAAATCAAATAGAAATCCATTTTAAATCAACTCAGAATTATCAAGTTTTATGATTTCCTTTCAATTAAAATTTTCAAGTCTCAACTTATTCATATTCATTTACCAAGCAAGTAAATCATTCCATTGCTATGGAGAGGCATGGGTGTAAGATGAAAATAATCTTGAAAATGAAACTGAAAACCTTGGAAATTTAAATTTTCCTAATCAATACTGAACTTGAATACTGACAGCTCTAACCATGTGATTAATAGTTGGTTAAAAGCTAAACTTATAAGCAGCAATTCAAGACTGGCCTTATCTTTCACAAAAATTTATTTATTTATTTTTTTAAATGTAAAATATTGAAGGATTAATCAAATACTATAAAGATGACAAACGTTTTATTGCATGTATGTTTTATAGACTTCAAAATGGCTGCACCCCAGAGTCTGAAAATTTCTCTAGATGGGAAAACTGGATCAAGAGATTATTTAAGGATAGGTAGTGGTGACTTGTGATGTTATTTTAGGGTCCAAATTACCATGTTCAGTGAAAGTAAAAAAAAAAAGGACATTCTTTCCAGGCATCATAGCAGAAACCAGTGTCACTATAATTTGTAAGCTATTATTTAAAAATCATTCATTTCTAAGGAAAGCAGTGAAAAGTTGAAAGTATGGGAAATTAAATCAGCAAATCAAGAAATTTGTCAGTAGAGAGAAAATCTTTAAAAAAATAAAGGTTCTGAAGGGCATGTTCTTTTTAAAATATATGCTAAGCAGGAACCTTACTTTCCGTTCGTAGTAGGGAACCACGAATGTAAATTTCACTTTCTCTCAGCGCACATGCCACTAAGGCAGTATTTTTTTTTTTTTAGAAATCTGACCCTGACCTGACAATAAAACCTGTTAACCTTTGAGAAAAATCCCTAAATAAGACAATAAAACATCGGCACTACTAAAATCCAATGGAGACATAAACTACTGATGCCGAATTCTCAGTTTAAGGTAAATTTTTTTGAAGGATTTAAGATAGGCTGTCGAGGAGTGTGTGCATGAGCCCCCCCCCCTTGAAAATTTAAACATTTACTCCAAATTATGTCTGGAAAAAAATCTTTTGTTTTTGAACCCCCCCCCCCCCGCCAGAAAAAGGGTGAAAGTAACTTATTCATTGATCATCTTTTTCTAATTGATCACACCCATGCTACCAAAAGATGTTGGTCAGGTGATAGTTTCTATTGAGTGACAAACTAGACTTGTTTGAAGTTTGTTTTTTTTTCCCAGGCAATGTCTGGTACTCCAGCTAGTAGCTATGGAAATTCACTTATCCACATATATATTTAGCTGTTCAATCCCTACACAAAGATAAGAGGCAAATATTTTTAAAAAAGGTGCAGCATAACTAAATTGGTTGGTAATGACTTTCTATCAAGTTCAGTCCAACCTATGACCTAGCAGACTATAAACGATGCCATGCTGAGTTCTTCATGTCATTTCTCAGGACAATGGGAGTTACTTGATGGTGCCCAACACCTCTCAAAGTTACATGCAACACATTGTGCAGGGTTACATGGTATTAGCAGCAAGGAGTAATCACTGACCTGATCTGACCGGGCCTATTTGAAGAAATGGTGCCAGTCTACTTTGGGGGGGGGGGGCTCTATTTGTGATTGGGAATCAGAATTGTCACGCTCTTGAACTGGTTGCCATACTTGAGGAGACTAAAGCTAGAAAGTCCAGTCTGCCCATAGCTAGGGAGGGAAGGATTGGATTCATGCCTTTCACTAATACACAGTGATTACCAACTGTCTCAGCTGGAATCTGAATCTGTTCACCAATTTCATTTTTTGTGCAGTCAACCATTAGGCCAGCCACACATCCACACTTTTTAGAAAGTAATTCAAAATTCCAGAGAGTATAATTCCATCCAAACTAGGTTGTTTCACTTAAGCACATCCATACTTCTACATGAGTACACAGAAAGCAGAAAACATTTGCTACTTTACTAGTGTTTGTTTACATATTCTATTTGCGTATCAAAACAAATACTCCTTTTTATATACAACTTATAACACTAAATTCTCTTTTGTTTTCTAGGTGTCGTAGTTATTACAATAAAATCTAAAAAACCAAGATGAATAATGAAAGATATCTTTCAGTTGAAATTGGATCAGATAGTAATGCACTAAAGAAAATTCAAAAATGCCTCTGTATTACATAATGGAATATCATTTCACAACATGTTGAATGCATCAATAAAATGTACAAGTGTAAGATCACAGCCTCAGCCAGTCATAGAGGGTTATATAAGTAGGGGAAATCTCCTACTCAATCAATGTCATTCTGCACAAGTCTAACATTTTATAGCTGAAATAACCAATAGCCTATTTCCACAATAAAGCTAGTTTAGGGTGTAAAGTATTGAAAGTTACTTTCTTAGAAAGCATTAATATAAGGTAGGAATAAAGAAGATAGGAATGAAGAAGCTAGCAATGAGAGAGATTTTTATCAACTTCGTTGTTTAATTATATAATCTACACTGTGATAGATGGATGTACACTGCAACATTGAATAGCAAGTTTCAATTCAATTAAGTTATCTCTCGTCATTCACGGGTTTTCCATTCATGGTTCAGTCTTTAATAATTCAAATAATTGAAATAATCCCAGTGTGAGACAATAATAATACTACTAATGCTAAGAGGGGAGTGCGGTCAATATACCCCCATCGGTTAAATAAAGGGTTCGGTTCGTTACTTCCCAACACCTACCAGATGATACCCGATGAAGGCCGTAGAGTACAACGTATGAAAAACAACCAAGATGAGGATAGTCCGAATAATAATAGAAATAATAAATTGAATAATTCAATCGGAATATTTTGGGGAGTTTTGTGGTGTTCAGCGGAAAACCATATTATAGAAAATACAGTTTATAAAAAGCTTGGGATATCATAAACGTACAGATATTTATAATGTAGCAACTACCAGAGGCTTTTAACAAAAAGTGACGTGTTGATTGAAATGTATCAAACTTAGAATCTATCAACTTTATTGTAATAACATTTGTGTTATCATTAAGAAAAAACAGTAGAAAATTATCAACTTAAAAATTTACTTATGCAGACAATATAAACGCAGAGATAATCATGGTTGAAAACTTGTTTACACTTGCGAGCTGGTTAGATATTAAATTTCTTCCCCCCCCCCCCCACTTGTTTATGGTTTTCGATAAGGGGACATTTTTTACTGTATACTCTACTGTATTCATTTATTTGTACATTTACAACTGGGGAATGGTAAAGTGTTTATCTATCAAAAAGTTTATGGTTTTGGGGGAACACAATGGTTTTGAGGAGATCAGCAAAAAATATTTGCAGATTTAGTACATTTGCACCTCCCTGGTGCCCCTAAACCAATGAATGGCAAGGGATAACTAACTTCTATTCGTTTGAATCTAAAATTTTGAAAATTGAAAATGAATCATTTTCTTATAATACATAAAATTGCCCCAAATTATAAATAACTGAATGAGAGTAGCCAATAAATTAATAAATCAGTATGGCCAAGTAGACGATGGCAACAGATTGAAATTTCATAAATGGGTAGGATTCCAAATCTTCTTACATGTGCAACTATTAGTGACCATACAATGTATATCTATTAACTTGGGATGACATTCTTTATTTTTAGATATTACTTAACATTTTCATCAGTGCTAATTTCAGCATCGGATAAAGTATGTCATGTATTCATTGACAATATAAGGATATTGTAATGCCAGTAAGCTAGTAAGGATCAATTTACAGTTATCAATAGAATGTCTTTTTTAATGTAAAAAGATACCGATTGTAACCTGATAAAACATTAAGGTATTGAAAGAGGATTTTTTCTTTTAATATAGGTTTTGAAATTTTGTATCTATTTTTACATGACTTCATCTGTTATTATGTAAAGTTTTGTTCAGACTTTTGTCCTCATCGTGGTTCATATCACTAACACCATGCTTTGACCGCAGTACCCAACGGTCATCTTCAAGTTACAAATGGGTGTATTTTTTAGACATTGCTTGGAACACGCATTTCACAGTCTAATATGAGTGAGATTGATTTTTGGTCCTGTCAGTAAAAGTAAAAAATACAGCCATTCAGCACCTAAACACAGCCGTACAATGGCTGAAATGTTGTGTTCAAGAAATGAACGAAGATGGAGGATATAAGTCAGAACAAAACTTCACATGGTTATATTCCCTCATCTAAAAAAGTCAGGCAGAAATTCATTGGTTATATTTTGAATTTAACAACTGGGAATTCTAAAATGAGATATTTTTCAGCATAAGTAATAATTTCACAAAAACAAACTAGTAGCAACAGGACAGGAACCAGGTTGGTTATTTTACAAGACTTTAACAATGATTAGATAGGCAAACAAGATGTTCAAGAAATTAACTTTTAAGAAGTTACTGTAATTAAAGTAATATTTACTTTTTCATTTACATCACATTATGATGCATCTGGACACATCAGTGTTACTTCCTAAGGTCATTGAGTGTTTTGGGTCTCTTGACAATCAGACAACCTCAATCAGGTAATTTAGTTTGGGTTCATCAAGCCCTGCATTGTGTCCAGGTAGCACTACCTCACCCACGGTTAGCTGCTCCTGATCCAAAGCCACTTGATGGCTTTTCGGTTACTGGCTCTCATGATGCTCAGTGAGGGACCATCCCATATCCTTCCTGCATTCAACTTCAAAGGGCTTGCACCTCATTGACCTCCTCAACGTGGTCCTCCCACAGAATGGAGAGTTCCATGATCTACTTGGAAGCTTCCAAGATCAGCACCATATCTGACCTTAGCATTGTTGTGGCAACTGTTTCTGAGAACTTCAGTCGCTTTCCCATGTCGACCTTCAGCTCCTAGTCTTGTACCATTGCTAACAGGCCCAAAGTGGTCCTGGCAGTTGATATTAGAACTAAATAATTATCAAGCAATGAATCAACATCAGAGTGGAATTCAATTCAAAATTTGCACCACCTTTCAGCTAACTGAATATTCTAACTAGAAACTAATTCTTCTATTTGTAATCTGACCAAGATCAGCTGATTTCAGTTGGACTTGATTTAAAAAACAGAAGGTCAATGAAAGATCTAAGTTGTTTATGGTCTGCTTGCTTGGAACTCAAGCTAACCTTACAAAACATATGATGCTCCACATGTATAATCTTGAGTAGGATTACTGAGAAAATCTTTTCTTTAAATACCTACTTGAGTTGGTTAAAAAAAAAGTTTGCATGAAAATTTGCTTAACATTTACATAGGTAACAAAGTTCCATAATTTTCAGGATGGTTGACATTCTCGAAAAGGTTTTATGAGCAAAAGTCAGATCTCCATTTAGGATCACACTAATGAAAATGAGAAACTGGGTGATTAAACAACTTTTTACATCTAGTTTCAAGACCAGTGCACTGTCAAAAGATCACTATAAAATAATGTTTTATATACTATTACACTTCATAAGTTACAAAAAGCTATGGTGTATATTGTTCATGATTGATTTTATTTTCTCTAATATAGTGGAAAGACATTAAAATTCCATGTTAGTAGGGTCATTAAATAGTATTCAATACACATTCCTTATATCCAAGAATGCCTATTATAACCCTATATAAATAGAATATGCTAACTAGGTCAAATATACAATCCTGACCTGAATGCGTCAACACATGAACTAATAATGACATTTCAGAGTAGGTATTCATTCCCAATAAGTAAGGTTTAAGATTAAAACTCATTAAGGTATGCATATCTACTCTCGTTGTCTTTGGCTCAAATATTGATCTTGGCTTCTTACGTTATCAACTATCACAACTTTTGGGTCAGTTGTTAGTTTCCTTGTTTAGAATTGAAAAAAAAAAACAATTTTTTTAAGATGGTAGGAATGTCAGCCCCACCACCTTCTTACTGTTAATCATGCAAGAAGAATGAACAAGTACAAAATCATTTGAAATAAATCAGATAAGAAAATAATTAAAGTTGTTTGTTGAAAGGTATAACTTTTGACATTAGTTATATGCATTTTTAACAAACCAAGTAAGAGTTTTAGTAAGTGTAAAAATGTGATACAGTCTGATTAAGAATCTTCATTTAATTTTTTAATCAATTCAAGGTCTCTAACAAATTGCAACAAACTGACTTAACTTAAGAGATGAGAATTTGACTTAGTTTTTCAACCTGAGTTTAGTCAATGGTCAACCAACATTATTTTTCTCATTATTGCTCACCCTGAAATGTAAGTTTTGTTTTGATTTTTGGAGAGCAGTTTTTTTCCATTTAAAAATTACTTCGTTTACAAAAATTAAAAGAACTTAGCAAAAAAGAGTTTCTATTATGAAAAAGGTATCTCTGATGAGTTTTGTTTACCCTGGAATTCATGAGAATTTCTCCTATATACAACCCTACCTACATGAACCCAACCAAGTCAGAAGACAATAATAGCATTGCTATGAAGATCACATTACTGGGACTTCCGAAATCAAAATAGGCTAAATCTACAGAACAATCCGTGTTTCTAAGGCTAAGGAATTCGCAGAAAGTTAAAAATAAACCAAGGAATGTCAGGTAAAATTGTTAGATAAACAAAATATTACCAAAGTGAAACGAAAAAAAATCAGAAAAAACATTAAAAACAATGATAGAGCTAAAGCAGAGTTATCCAAATCAATGTACTCAGGGCGAAAAAAAGAATTGAAAGAATCGCAATAAATGGCCTATTTTTTTCAATTAAAAATTCTGAGAAGTCAGAAACAGTTTTTGAGAAGAAATATAGTCCGATGGTCTCCAGTTTCGTCAAATTTTAGATCACTAGAACCAAGGATGGAGAAATAACTTATCAGAATTCGAGCGATTCAAGCATAACACGTATTTTAACTCTTAGTCTTAAATTCTTACCTTTTTCAACGAGCATAAAAAGGTGAATGCATTATTCGATTTTCAACAGAATTCTGATCAGAACAACTAGTAAGAAGAATTTATTTTAAAAAAAGAAAGCGGTTACAATACCTAATTATTATGCGCAGTAGATGTTTTATTCATCTAAAATAAATGAAATAAAAAGAGGCCAACTTGGAAAAAAGATGTCCAGCCGTCGGCCATGTTGTTTGTTTACATGGACACTAGGAAGAAGATGAAAGATGGTGACGGCAAGAAAAGCAGATATGGAAATTAATCATATTCATTCTTTTATTCAAACTCTTAAATGTATTTTTAAGCCGTAAGAATTAAACCAGGAAGTTTAATATAGAACAAGGAGGTAGGTAGCAGTCAAGTGATACAGTCAATGGTGAAGCAGAAGGAGTCCACTTCATAGTAGTACTGACACACACACACTACGTTTTAGTGGTAGGTAGTAGTACTAATAGTAAGTAAAAAGACCACATCATACATACTACTACAAGTAGTAGTATTATTATTACAGACACACGCAGCTTGTATTGGTAGATATGTAGGCTGGGAAACGGCCAAATTTATATCACCAACACCACAAGTAATAATATTCTTGACACAGAAAACTCGTAATAATAGTAGCCATGGTGGTGGTGGTAGTAGTAGTAGTAGTCACCATGCCCCTCATCTAGCCTCAAGCTTTCACCACAAAATATTTACAAACAATTTGTATTTTACAAAATCGCCAGTAAAACTTCTGATGATCTCAGAAGTTGAACTATTTATAATATGCCCTAATTTAATTAATAACTGAGGTATGTTAGTTTTCTATTGAACAATAACAGGGACGAGAGAGTTAACGAGATCGGAACAGATATACACACACACAAACATACACATATATATATTATATATATATATATATATATATATATATGTGTCTCACACACTCGCACACATAAATATTTACACACATATATACATTGCTTTTTCTCCACATACGATCCTGAGAAGTAGTAATAAACACACACACACACACAGAGTGTGTCTGAGAGTCACACACACACCCCAAAATGAAATGGCTGCTGCTCTCTTTCTCTACATAACCGCCGAATGACTTGACTAGCTTCAGCTAAATAAGACGGTAGACTATTTGTACGTAAGGAGATCAGTTTATTGTTGGGGGAGTGCAGAAATAAGAGGAACAACAGAAATATTGGACATTTTCTCTTTAAATACAAAACAAATACTCAACAACAACCAGAGAAGGAGATAGACGAAAGTAGATAGAAAGAAAAAAGCTCTATTGTCATCAAATGAAAAAGATTCAAGGAACGAAGTAAACATGATAATAATAATGTAAGGTCTACATGTCAGTGTGATATCAGACCTGTTAATGATAGCCATCATTCACAGACAGTGGGGGTGACGGTCACAAGGCTGGGGGTTACTCCCACTCCCTACCGAAATAAATACGCATTACACGACGACCAGGTGTAGCATCTGGGCTAAATAGTTTCATATCTTTTTTTTTTTTAAACAATCGATCAACAAGCGTATAATTATATATTTCATATCGACTATTGGGGAAAAAACAAAACAAAAACAAAACACTCTTCTTCCTGTTTATGGTAATTGAATACATTAGCTAATAATCAAATTACTGGCAAAATAAACAAAGCTAGTTTACTTCAAAACGGGAATGAACATGATTAATTTAAACTAGAAAAAAACATTTTTTCTTTAGTTTTTGACACATAAACCTATTAAAAGCAAATAGATTTTTAAAAATCAGATATAAAAATATAACTTTTGATGCTGCTTGCCTGCTTTTTTGATATGATGACTTATAAAACTAAAAGCATTTTATCAGAGAGAGGAGGAAGTAATGAATCTGGGAACGTGGCTAAGTTACTAAATAAATACAAAAACAATTTTCTTAGACATGTGTCTACTTTTGAACAGTTTAGTAATAAGAAAAACATTTTTACCAACTGTTTCTGTTCTTTGGTAATCTCAGGTAAGTTACAGCTGTTGCTGACGTTTTTCAAAGATTGATGAGCTTGCTTGATAGTGATTTTCAAAGGTGGTCGTTGGTCTGTAACATTGGCAGTAACATCCAAGGGTGTCCGAGTGCTTGGAGTAGTACCAGTAGTAGAAGTACTACTAGTAGTAGTATTAGTAGTAAAACTTGAGGTGCTGGGAGGGCTACAAGAAGTACCAGTGTCTAGTGGGGCAGATGATGATGATGATGATGGTGGTGGCGGAGGACACAACACGGCACGTTTTCGCACACTTTTTCTCCTGGCAGAGATTTTTAATTTCAGTTGTCCTCGATCGAAGTTGGTCTCTCGAATTAAAAATTCTTTAGTTTCGTGTCGACAATCACCATAGTCGTCATTCTCAGAGTTAGAGTCGGCTCCGGCACCGCAGGAGCTGCTGTCAGATGATGATGATGAAGAAGAGGAGCAGCAAGGAGACGATGACGATGATGAGGATGAAGATGAAGATGAAGATGAAGAATCGGTGTCGTCGCTGCTGGTTTCGGCTTCTGGCTGATATCGGCGGGACACTTTTTTCTCGTCGTAGGCTGCCTTAGTGCTATCGGCCTCACTCATTGCTCGGTAGCCGCACCACCGTCCAGGCCAGTCGTGGTCACTGGTGAAGCCAGACCACCTCCAGGTGACCTGACCCGGCCCTTGATTACACTAGCACCCAAGAGGAAGGCCAGAAAATCTGACCAGTTCCTCAGTAGAAAATATAATAATCCTGGAAGAAGGCCAGACTACCCCCCAGGAGATCCAAACTTGGCCCTCGGCAGACTACCACCCAGGAGGAAGGCCAAACAACTCCCAGGCAACCTGACCAAGCCCACAGTTACAAACACGATCACTCAGAATGAAGGCAAGACTACCTCCAAGAGTACTGACCTGAGGCTCTCAACACGATTTTAATTAGTACCCCAAAGGAAGGTGAAACTACCTTTTAGGGAACTAGGTAATATGTGCACACCTTAGTGACCTGACCTGAACTTCAAAACAAAACTATAGAAAAGAGGCCCGATCACTTCCAGGAGGAGAGCTAACTATATTCCTTCCTGACGATGTAATAATCCAGAAGGAAGGCCAGACCACCCCAGGTGACCTGACCCAGCCCTTTACACCCTTTCACGGGTAGGGCGAAAAAAAAAAACAACAAATATCCAAGCAAAATTTTTGCTTCGGGATTCTCTCATGAAAAAAAAAAACAAAATCTCAAATATCTTTTTTTTTCTTCTTCTCTAGATCAGAAGATCTCTAATGAAAAAATTATCCTTGGTACGCCAACACACACACACATAGATGTGTATTTATATTTACAAAATCCCTGCAGAGACGTTCATTACAATCTGTGGAGGCCAAACCAACCACAAATTCAAACCAGGTAGATTTCAGTAAAAAAAATGAAGCATTAATTCGAATTAATTATAAATCCATAAGCATCCATATTCCTTATTTACAACAATCATTTATATTCACGTTTAAGGAAGAAAGCAGTTGGTTTTAGAGTGGCCAGCCATCAGGGTGGATATAGATATGATGGCTAAGTTAAGTAGGTATTCCAATTCCTTGAGTGAGATGATTGTATTTATATCCAAGTATGAAAATAATCGTCTGGTGCCAGAGGAATCAAAGGACAAAAAGTAGTCGAAGATCATACAAATCAGGGTTGCTTGAAATTAGTATATATTCCTTAAGTTAGGCGATTGGCGTGTGTGTGTGTGTCCAGAGGAGAAGTAGAAAGTGGAATTGTTCGTCTGGTTCCAGCAGAAGAATTTTGAGAGATTAATACAGTAGAAGATTAGAGGGTATTAGTTCATGATGTAACTTGGTACAATAAATTCGTTAAATTCCAAAGATTAGGTTAGTGTGTCCAGAATAACTGTGTGCAAATAAATCCGTTTTTCTTGGTTCCAAATATAGAATCAATCAAGGAGCAAGAGCAGAGGGTAGTATTAAGGGAGCTCTCTCTCTATCTCTCTCTCTTTACAACACAGACGACATGAAAGCAGACAACAACACTGAGAGAAGAGAGATGGAAAAAAAACAGTTGCCCGCAATCTTTTGGTTTTTAACAATAAATAAATCGACGATTCTTGTTGTTGGTAAAAGGTAGAAATTAAATCAAAAAAGCGTGTGGAGAAAGTGCGGCCGCTCAAGTCTAAAGTCTGCCGGACAGACAGACAGACACTTGAAGCTAGCGAACCTACTCTCTCTCTCTACTAGGAAGCGTGGTCACAGAGATGACCGCCCGCCAAAACTTGATTTTCCAACAGACATGAAGGAGCTAGGATACATCCAATACATATCATCCAGCTCACACATCATCAGAGCGAATGCCTACCTTACTCGCGTTCAATTTGATGGTGTTAATTCTGAAAAATATCGGGCAAATAGTCGAGCTAAACAATCCGTAGACACCATTCTAGTATTCAGTAACAATATGGCGGCTGGGAGTGACGTCCGACAGTTGCTTTAAATCCGATTTCCGAACAATTATCATTTTAGTGAGGCGCATACATCCGGCTTACAGACCCAATTTAGGGTTAGATATCGAGTAGAAAAATAAAATTAACTGTAAAATTCTAGTTTTATCTTTAATATTGACGGGAAATTCTTGATAATTTCAGTAGGGATTGACTTGTCGGATGGGAAATTTCCACTCCTTTCGGAGTCGTTCATGTTGTTGTGGTGGATTCATATGCAAATATCCTCTCGCGAGATTATTTCACACCTACTAAAATTACTCCGTATGCTGTGATTTTTTCCAGTGCAGTATTCAAATCCGATCCAGAAATTAAAGTTGGATGAAAAAAGCGAGGAAAAAATAAACAGTTTGAACTGGTTTATGGTAAGATACGTTTTACTCCCAGAATGCCACAGTGTTTTTTTTTTGTGTTTTTAAAAAATATGGCTACCGAGGCGTAATTCGATGACACATGTCAACAGTGAATAGTTTGTAGTCAGCAAGTTATCTGCCCTGTATTTGTCTGTCTGCCTCCCTCTCTGGATCTAGAGGCAAGCCCTAAAAAAATCTTCATATTTAGTAAGTAAGGTTATTCTATGATTATTAATTATACTGCATTTTGTTGAAAAAATCCTTGACTTCTCACTTGAAGTTTGAATGAATACCCAATCAATTTTTAGTAAAACTTTTTAGTTGCTTTACCTTATAAAAAGTAAGAGGACCGCTTATTTAATTCATTTTCACCTTATTTATTACTCATGCGAGACTAAGAATTAAATATTTGTATAATTTGATTAAATTAATACAATGTTACTTAAACAGTCAAAACGAAAGTATTTTTCTTTCCTCTCTCTCCATTCAAGTTCCTCAAGTCAAGTGTAGTTTACGCGCAACCGGTGTTTCCTTAAAAAAAATAGGAACAGTGTTGTTTATAATATATAACTATCTATAGAAAAAACTACAATCTTAAATGTAATGCCCAATACATCTGAAAATATATATCTGGACAATTGGAGGGTATTCACTATTTGAAATTTCATCTACCATCACAGGTACACGTGTTTTTCCCCCTTTATATCTCTCTTCCTGTTACATATTTGCTTACTTTTTCAAACAAAACAAGCATAAAACCCCCTAAATTGTATCGGTTTTAATTTTAGTTGAATTACTTCCCATTATCTGTTTATTTTAATGGAACTGGGAAAGGTTATTGCTCATTAGATAAATTACATGAAAATCGTAAAACAAAAACAAACACCCTTGGCAATTTTTCATGCGATTCGGATTTATTTTACTTGAGTACATGGAACTGATTAGCTTTCAAACTACATTAAGATGATTTTTAGTTGGAAACTGTATATTTGAGCTTTATGCACATCCACAAAGACAAGATAATAAACATAACGTTTTAAAAAGAATACGTTTATTACGAAACTTGGAAACTATCGATGAGGTTGAGTTATTGTGACCTCCCTAAAACTTGAATCCATTTTTGTAACATAAAATTTCATTCTCTCTTTGTGTAAAAGGACAGATTTTTTTCTCTTGAAAAGAAATAATATCTGAAATTTTGTAAGGATTTTAAAAGGTAAATAAATGTTCCATAAGATCTTAGTTTGTTCTTAGGTCAACTAAGTCAAGGTCAAGTTTGTTTTCATTCGACATTGTTGAATTTTTTTATATATATTTGCTTATTCTAAATTTTACAACATTACATTGATATACTTATTTATATATATAGAGAATACATATACATTTACGTATATCTTTGATGTGTTGAGTGATGTGAGAATCTTTTATTCCTTGTTTCTCAAAAAGAAAGCATCCAATGTAAACATTATCATGTGCTGTATTGCAAGGTTGGCTCAAGGGAGGGTACTGGCTATTTTACCTAAGTTTAAATCAATTCGATATGGAAAAATACAAGTATTGTGGTGGTGTTGGCACAATCAGCAATTTTTTTACCTCTAAAAACTAATCCCTAGATAATTATCTATCTTTAAATTCAAATGATTCAAATTCAAATGATGAATATGTTCTGCATAAGGAAGACAACTTCTATAGATTCTTATCTTAGGAAGATAAACTCATTTTAAATTCTATAACTATTTGTGTTTCAACTAGTTTGCAGCTTGGTCAGTTCCTACAAATCCTGGTAAAAAAAATGTTTTTTTTCAAAGTATACTCGCCTTTTTTAAACGTTAGTATCTTCTAATAAACTTGACAAACTTCCTAATTGGTATAACTGCTGCTCATGTTAATTTGTAAATTCTTCATGTTAGTAAATGCAAAGGAAGAGAGCTTTGTTGATATTTAATACTTTCTTCTAACTAAATCATATATATACAACACAAAAGAATGTAAAGTTCATGGATACTATTTTTTAAAGTACAGTACATTTTAGGAATGGATTGATTTTAATTTTCAAAAGCTGATTTTTGTCTTAGCATTCAATATTATATCCACAGAGATGAAACATTCCTATATGCAGAATAATCAAGCAATTGAGTACATCTATATTCAATAGTTAATCATACATTTTGTGTATTTAGACACAGCTATGTAATACTTCACTAGTTTTATACAGAGAAAAATTGATTATCTGAACAGATGGATAATTGGTTGTTTGGATAACTGATTTGATCATTAAAAAAAAAGAAACCAAACTGATCGCAATTACAGGACTTTGAAATCTTGTTTGAATAATTTTCTGTATTTCTGAGTTCCACATTCTGTAGTAAATATTTTCATATTTTATAAATTGTTCCAAAGTTGCTCATACTTCACATAATCAAATATTTGGTCACAAGTGTACCAAGTTTTAGAAAAACAATCCCAGATCAGCTTTTGATGTTATTTTTTGTATATGTATCTTTTATCTATGGAACAATAGTGTCTTAATGTGAAAACTACAAAAATGTTCAAAAATTGATATTAAAATTCTTCAATTCTTTTCCCAAAGGAGAGTGCTGTGATAAGTACACATTTCATTATACTTTGAAAATAGTGTGATTTTCTTTGGTTTCAGTTTGATATAGATCTAGTATGTATTCTGAATTTATTTTTTATTCTAAGCATAAAAATGTATTCTTCATTCATACACAACCTCTGGATTCACAAAGTATAATTTGATTTATTCAGAATCACTCTGCATTGTTGAAATTCAATTTGAAATCACATTCCTTGTTTCACAGATATGCTTAATTAAAATTCTTGTCTATATTTAGATAGTGGTTTTGAATTTATTTTATTACACGTGCTTATAATCTTTTCACATCATTCTCTTTCCTATTATTTTGAGAAAATGTAATCACAAAACATCAGCAATTTGTTTACTTTAAATTCTTTTGAGACTAGCATAGCTGAATGTTTTCTGTATTGCTTTCAATGTCTGACATGAAGTTGACTTGGTAGGTAGATTTGTCTTTTCTTGACTCTACACTAACACATGTAAACATTTTGTTCTAAGTATCAAAAGACATTTGTTACTTGGTTTAAATTTTTTATATCCTTAAATCTTCTCAGTTGCTCAAAATATAAATATTTCACTGATAACTGTACTGCAAAATAAAATACATACTTTCTCATAAGTACCTATCAACTAGTGGAAGGGCAGATAATCAAGTGGGATGTGCTAGCTTTCCTAAAAGCTGACAATATTGTGGCACTTGAAGACAGCAAAATATCAAATATTTTTGTCTTTGAAGGAATGCTTAAACTTATAAAAATATTTCTTTACCTATCATGAAATTTTGTCATTCTCTGTAGATAATTACATCAAAATTATGCTTTTATTATTCATGGTACTTTGTATCTTTAGAGCAAATTTTCTTCTAAGTTCATGTGTATAAATTTTGTAAGGTTATCAAATTCTTATATAATTCTTTCTTTACATGGCATTCCTATTGCAGTTTGGGATTAAAATTCTTTTTTTTTCTTTTTTTTTTTTTTTTCTTGACAGTATATGGATAAATATTTATTAAATGAATGTATTACCTAATATGGATGTGGTTGAATTTTTTGTTGTGATGTGTTACATATTCTTTCATGATACAGGTTGAGCCCCTCTGATCTGGAAGTCTTTGATCCATAATTATTCCGGAATATAAATATGAACAATCTCCAAAGCTGAACTCTAAAATGGCATTATGTATTATTGCTTTTTGCCCTTTTGGTAATGGCCTTTTTTAAGGCTTATTGAGAAATATTAAATGTTGGGTATATTGTTCTAGAATGAAGACAACTGTAAAAATATGCTGATAGGTAATCAAAATGTGATTAGGAAATAGAAGTTGTGGTTGATATTTCAATGTTTATTCACATCACCTTCAGAATAAACTGTAAAGGACATCTCTAATGAGAATTAGGTTTATCAGTGGGTTAGCTAGTAAACAAATCAAAGCTATAAAACAAAAAAGTAAACAAGGAAATTACAAAGCAATCGACTGGTATCTTTACACAGAAAGTTTTTAAAAAAGTCCAATCGATCCTTTACCAGTTTTACGTATTAGATCCTAATCTTTTGCGTCCATTTGTTTTTTTTGTTTTTTTTTTTTTTTCTTTTGTAAATTTTCCAAAGTGTTCTGTTGGTAGCCATTGCCTTCCCCCCATACAATGTACTTATTTGGACACATTTTGAGAGTGCATAGATCATATGCAAAGTTTTATTGGTCTGTCCTAGGTTTGGGAAAAGGAAATATCCACAAAATTGTTCTTGTCCAAACACGAACAACTTTAATTAGAAATTGCTGTTGTCTTTTAAAAGATTTTAAAATTTACTTTTATCATCATTCAAAAGCTTCAAGTCACAATTTGACTCTTTGAAGAAAAAAAAAATGTTGATCTACGTTATAATTTCGAGAGTTATTTTACTTTGTTATCAAATACTTATTTCTGTTGGTTGATGCAGATAAAGTGCACCAATTAGATATGCAATTATCTAAATATTGTTTTATAGCACAGTAGTAATTATACTGATCTTTTTGTTCATTTTTCAGTTGATTCTGCCAAAAAAGAATTTGGTTGCACTGGGTCACTGGCTTATTACAACAAAATTTGACCATTTCATCTAAAAAGTAGACTAAAATACTTCAATAAATGTTTTATAGGCAAGAAAACTTCAATAAAACTCTTTAATTTTATTTTCATGAATGTGATTACATTCCTTTTGGTCATATCCTATTTGAATTGAACCTCCTATTTGGTTTAAGAAATCATTGTTCATATTCATTACTTTTTCAACTGAGGTATGTTGGCAGTTCTAAGAACAGGGAAAATTTCATATGAAGACCAGCTTTAAATTGGTCAACAGCATTTGTAAGGATTTGTAGGTGATCTGAAAAGAGATAGCATTCATAAGAAAGCTGATAATAAGAAAGAAAAAGAAATTACTTTTTTTATGTTACACTTCGTCGCATTATTCCTCCTTTTAAAAATCATTTCTCAAAATAAAAGAAAAATACAAGGAAAGAAAAAACAGCAGACTAAACAGTGTGTATAACTAATGTATGCTCTTTATAAATATGTGTGTGTGTGTGTGTGTGTGTGTATAATTATATTTCTCCTTTGCCAATGAATTTTATTGCATTTCAGATAACGGGGATTAACTTGAAAAATCAAGCAGAAACAAATATTTCTGAGTATTATCAATATTTTCTTTACAGAAACAAATGCAGCCAGAAATTTCATGTCCAACACTGCCGGTTTTTGAACAGTCTACTCCTTTTCTTGTTTTTTGTCTCATCCAGCATCTTCCTCTGGGTTATCAGAATTTATAATTGTCACCTTTGCCGCTTCTGTCTCTCCTAAACAAATATAATCTTGCACTACCTGAATAGGAATGAGTTCTTGGAAAAAAACTTAAGATATTTTGCTCTTGTCCCCCAAATCTGTATGTCTGCTAACAAGTGTTGATGTTATGTATATAGTTGTTTCTTTGTAGAGTATTCCTTATGAACTCTGAGAGCACAGGTAATTTTTCATCTTGTTTCAGAAGATGGATCTTTCTCTTTCAATAGTAAGGCTTAATTGGTTTTGTTTTAGGCTTTCAGGGCACAAAAGCTTTTTCCCTAGCTTACAAAGCTTTAGCAACTTTGACCAGTTTTTAATTTCATGTATTTTTTAATGATTATTAGAATTAAAAATATCTGCATGTACCAGCAATTCCATCTTTTTGTCTAATTTACAGATACCCAATATAACCATGTTTTTGTCATGGTACTTCTTGTATATTCCTTGATACAACACCTATAACCAATTTTTCTGCACATGTAATATGATTGTTGTTTTATAGAATTCACACTGTTCAGCAGTATATGCATATCAATGTTTTTTAGCCTGGTGCTTGGCATGAAGAACATCATGCTGACCATTTCTTTAAAGTTTGAGTTTATCATTGCCAGTGACAGTGGTGATCCCATAGTTATACCTTCCGCTTATTGATGTATTGGTTCCCAATTAGAAGTTCACAGAATAAGAGCACTTTTATGTTGTCTCTTGGAATGCTCTCCAGGGATGGGTCAAAATCTAGTTTATTTCTTACTGCTGATAAGGCCTCAACCTGGTAGTGTCGATTGTGCATTACCCAAAACTGCAGTATAGATTGTGAAGCTTTTTCTCTTTTACCTGGCTGGGATAATTGAAGGGACTCCATTTTGATCAAATAGGGCCATATATTTTGTTCTGTCATTTTTTTTGATTCCACAAACCTCTAGGTTCCCATTTTTTTTTTTTTTTTTTACACTCTTGTAAGGTCTTACTCCAACTGGTTTTACATGAGAGAAGGAGTAATAGTCCAAAAGGAGACCTCTCATTTGTTGCAGCTACGTGAAAGAGAAAAAGCTTCATAATCTATCTGGCGACTGTACATAATGTGAAGGCAATACTACCCATTCACCCACGGATTAATGGTATCGTCCAATACTAAAGAGACTATTTGTTTATTTATTTGGAGTCTGAGAACCAAAGACAGCAGACAGCATTTAAGGGCTCTGTTAGAGCAGCAGTTTTTAGTGGATGTAATCAAAATATGATTATTTATCTATTATTCATTTGGAGTCTGGACTGGATGTCCTGTACACCCAGGGAAAGTGCACTCATAATGTATCACCTATCTTTTTCCAGTGTAATAATCACCACATGGTCACTGTCTGGCTTGTCAGGCAGGATGCCACTAGAGGTGGCCTCTCTTACACCACTGTGCCCATAGCAACAACTTCACACAGTGTCCCCTGCTTCTACAAAGTTTGCTATGTCTTGGCACAACTGGATGTCTGGCGGTATAACTGGATGGGAAAGTTGGGCTCATTAACCTAGGTTAGCAGCCAGGACACTGACTTAAGGGAAAAAAAGATAGAGGACGTAGCCATGGCAGGAAATCCATCTAGGATGAGGTGCAGTCTGAAATAACTCTCACAAAGTGTCAAGGAGTGCTGGATAGTCCTGAGCACCTATCATTCATACTTTGGTCATTGAATGATGGTTCCACCGCCTTGTATATATCATCGGAAGAAGGGAGGTCTATGGCTGAGTAAGTCATGACAGGAAACCTGGGTTGGGGCCCTTAAGACAGCTGGATGGCACCTTACTTTGGGCAGCACCTGCAGCCCCCCCGATTCCTAATGTATTGCTCTACTTTCCTTGGGGATTACATCAGCAAAGACAAGAGGGGAATTTTATTGGTTCAGCATCCCAGGATCCTCAGATGCCCTACCCATGCTTGCACTTGGGGGGAGATCACTTCAGCATTGCTGCTTACAGCCTCAGAAACGAGACAGAAAGCAGCAGTTGCAAGTGGCATAAGCTTAGACACTACTGGTTGACTCCGACATTGAGAGGAATCATAACCATCCCACTGGTTGACTATTGCATAGTGGCATTGGATTTGCTAACCACTTTCAAAGCCATAGCCCAAATCCTTTCTCTTGGCCCTGTAACATCAGCCACTTGGGTGTTGGCAAGCTGAATGAGAATGATCAGAGACTGCTAGAGCTATGGTCTTTGCATAACCAACACCCTCTTCTCCACCAAGCCTAACCACAGAGTATATTTGAAGTAGAAATCTGAACTTGATCTAGCGATTGCTGCCAAGCAAGCAGGATTGCTCAACCACAAGGAGACTTCAAAGAAAATGATTGCCACAATCAGGAAGGCCAAAAATGATGCCCAAAGAATCACTGGGCAATGTGCCAGTGTTTACTGGCTGAATCTTTGTCAGAGAATCTAATTCTCTGCTGACTGTAACAACATCCACATTATGTATAATGAAGAGAGCCCTTCGCCCAAGAGCCATCAGGCAACCTTATAATAGACTGAGGCAAACATTAAGAGATGAGTGGTTGATTACCAGGAGCTCTATTGTTACCTATAGTTCAGAATACTGAGAAATTCAGCAAGGCTATCGACTCTCTAGCCTGCAGCATGGTATTCCCCCATAGTTCAAGGCTGGCAAGGAGAGTGCTCTCTTTAACCAATTGCACAAGCTCCTGCTTCAGTGTTGGGAGGAAGGGATTGGGCTTGAGGACAAGCATGATGCCAATATCATGCTTTGCAACAACCAAGGTGATTGTAGCAATTGCAACAATTATCATGGAATATCCTTCCTTAGTATTTTGGGAAGGCCTTCATCCATGTGGTACTGAATTGCAGTCACTTACAGAATGTGTATACTTTGAGGCATCGTCTGGAATCAGCCATCAACATGATAATCTCAATGATAGCTGCAAGAAAAGTACCATAAGCAAAGCAGGCCACTCTTCATAGCCTTCATTGTCCTGACCTGAATGCTTTTGACATGGTCAGCAAGAGACGCCTTTTCAATCTGCTGCAGAGGATCTTAAGCACCTGAGGACTATTAAATCTTTTCATGAAGACAGGTAAGGTGTTGTACAACACAATGGCTCTTTCTAGGAATCATTCCCATTCTGTACTGGAACAGGAGTGTATACTTGCCTTAGCACATTTTGGCATCTTTGTCTCTTCGCTGCTATCTTCCATTAGAGTCCTGCATGGGTATGGGTAAACCCATGGACCCACGTCTGGCACAGCTCATGTATAGGTATGGGCAGGTCAAGTCCTCTCTATGAGAGTAAGCTGGTACGAGTGGGGTGAATCATGTATAGAGAAGATAGTGGTTAGTTACTGGAAGACTAAATCATGTTTAGGAAAGGAAGTATGAATTTATTATCTCAGTGGCCAAACTCCCTTCTGCACAGAACTTGAAGACTGGCTTAATGGCCAGCAATGGCTGTACTGTGTTGGTATTTGAGATCATCAGAGTGATGAGATGGTGGGAATATTAATCTTAATTTCGGTATATCATTTAAAAATTTTTTTTTACTTTAATGTATTGCCTGAAATCCTGGGAATGCTGAAAGGTTGTTTTATGTTTGTCTTCATTGTTGATGCTGGGAAGATGCTTTTTCTGTGATGAGCAATGTTTATCTAGTCTAAAGTGTTCACACACAAACATATACACATATACATATATATTAAAACTGGATGCATATAACAAAATACATATATGGTCATTCTTTTCAAGCAACCAAATGGTACCCTAACAAGATGACCCTTCTTGGACATTAGTAATCGCTACTTATACTATGTTGCTTGGATATTGTAATGGTCAGCATATCAGCCTCACATACAGAGGTCCTGGGTTTGATTCCTGTTATGAGTGAAGAGTGTAGAAAACTTTTCATTAGAACAAATTTTCTTTTGCGTTCAGCAGCTAATTGAATACACTCTAAGCTGTGTGATTAGGGTGGAGGTATCCCTTTGGTGGACATGCATCCACCTGAGGGGATGATCTCAAGACTTGTTGCTGTAAAGTCCTTTTCTCAAACTGACTTGAGTCTTGCAAGGGTCACTAAGCTGGTGTATGCAAAAGAAATCAAGATTTCATCATTAGCCAAAAACTTTATTGGTGGTTGTCTCTTAAGAGGTAGGATGCTTTCCCTTATTTTTACTACTAATATGTGTTGCACAAAAGTTAATAACTAATTGTAGTGGGATAATTAGGTTTAATTCTTCGGAGTCAATTGCTAATTACTCAATCAATTTAAATAATCTGCTACAATCTTAAATTTGAAGATACAGGTAGGTTTTGGTTCCAGAACAAAATAAATCATAGGCCACAGGTATGGATGGGTCAACAAAGGATGAAAAAAGAAATTACAGGTTTGTTGTATAGAAGAGCTTACAAGTACGGGCTGCAAAATGTTGGCTCCTGCTGGTATCTAACCTCCACATCAGAAGTGATGTAGATGACACAGCCCTGAGCACACACTGTGGAAGCTCCATGCTAACTCATCAGCTGCTTTGCATGTAAAGAGTTCAGTCTCAAGAAGATCAACATCAGGGGTCAAGGCATCAGTAGTAGCTTCAGCATCTCCATCAGGTACTTTAACCTTGAGATGGTGGAAAATTCTACCTACTGCTGCAGATAGTAGAACCAAGGTATTTCCCTGGACATTAGGCTAAAAACAAATTGGAATGTTAACAGCAGCAATGGCCTGCCTAGCAAAGAGGGCTTGGGATAACTCTAAACTGAGCACCAACACCAAAATCTGGCATTTACTGCTTTTTAGCTGCGAAGTATAGAGGCTGAACTCCTGCCAAGACCAGACTCAATGCCTTCCATATATGCTGTCTCAAAAGGATTTTGGGCATTGCCCTGCAAAACCGTATCCCAAGCAAAAATGTTCTAGCTCAGGTGGGAACTCCAAGCTTGTTTTCTTTGAGATCTGAAGGCAGACAGCTTCAATCCAGCAAGCTTTGGTCATATACCATAGCAGATAGAGGCTTGCTGTCAACACAGATGAGTATGAGAAGATAATGGAATGGCAGAAAGAGTGCAGATGGCAGGGATGGTACCTATAGAGCCAGGTAGGGACTACACATGCAAAAACCTCAAAGTTTACCACTGTAGAATTGGACAGTATAAAATGCTCTTAATATCCTCATTGCCTCTTGAGACAGTGAGGATGATGGATTTGAATCATAAATAGAATAATGTTGAAAATGATTTTCTTTAGTTTAGTTTTTCTGAAGGAAAAAATTATCTCTATATTTGGAGAGATACTGGTGCAAATCTAAAAATAAATTGTATGATATCAGTCAATACTCACTTTCAACTTCGTGAATATCTTTAGTGAATAACTCTTGTCTCTCAAAGATCTTTTCTAGATCAGAAGGTATCATGAGGCTTGTCAACATGTATAGCCGTTGTAAAATCTGATATAATGAAGTCTTGTAATGTTGCTGTATGGGTATAAAATAGCATATGACCTGGAGTCCATAAATAGTAACCTATTGTAAATGAAAGTGATCTGATTGGAAGTGGAAAACTATATGCTGTGATGTAGGTCTTAGCTTGTCACAGTGACAACATTGTCCTGAACTCTGTGGGTACAGGTAATTTTTCAACTGGTTTCAAAAGGTGGATATTTCTCTTTCAATAGTAAGGCTTAATTGGTTTTGTTTTAGGCTTTCAGGGCACAAAAGCTTTTTCCCTAGCTTACAAAGCTTTAGCAACTTTGACCAGTTTTTACTTTCATGTATTTTTTAATGATTATTAGAATTAAAAAAATATCTGCATGTACCAGCATTTCCATTTTTTTGTCTAATTTACGGACACCCAATGCAACCATGTTTTTGTCATGGCACTTTTTGTATATTCCTAGGTACAACACCTATAACCAATTTTTCTACACATGTAATATTGTCGTAGAGTTTGTTTAGAATATTACTTGGAGAACCATTCAACTATAAAGTCACCATTTGATATTGTGCTACCTAAAGAGCCCTCTACCAAATGTTTGTAGAATGAAGCCATTTTCTTTGAAGGAAAAACTCTGGGCTTCCCACTGCACTGTTGAGAGTTCCTTAACTGTACATGTGATTAACATTAATCTTTTTGAGGGGCTGTTTAAGTAGACTCTTCCTGACTCTCTTCTTTCCTTAATAATCTCTAGTCTTGCAGATTGAGCCACTAATAAACATCTAAAACTTGATTAAATATAAGGTCAATGTATGATGGTAAATATACCAATATAATTCTTATGCTTGTTACTTGTTCAGTACTTGCAAATAAGTGGTACTTACTCTTGATTTGGCTGGTCGGTCAATTTGCAAGTCTTGTGAGCTCCTAATTTCATTGGCATCCATTTAATTGATGTTAATGGCTACTTTGGTTACAATGTTAGATATTAATCTTTTAATTAATCATCAATTCAACTTTCTGATAGGCAGAGAGTTAAGGGTAATTATTCCATGACATCTTTTGTTTATCTAAACAATGGGTCAAAAGTAGTAATAGTAGCAGTGACTTACTTTTAATGTTCTGAATCAACACTGCCAACTGAATTATGTCCCATACAAACACTAAGCCTGTTCGTCCAACTGTAGTTGATTTGCTGATCATTAAGTTGAAGTCCGAGTCACAGAAACTGTTATGGTGTTTAAGATTTTTAAATCATCTCGGAATTCAATAAAGTACAATTATATATACACTGGTTTGAATCTTTTTAACAATTTGTAGGATGAGAAACAAGATTAAATAATCAATGGGATCCTGGAAGTCCTATTAAGATGAGTGTGTTTTAAATTCTTTTAATTTTTAATTTGGGAGAATAGAAGGGAGTTATTGACTCTAACTAGTTCAGCTGTTGAGGGTCACTTATTATAATAATCATGCAAAATATGACTAAACTATAAAAGTTTTAGCCAATGAACCATATGTCGAGACCAGTATAAGATAAGGACATTTGATTTGATGCGTGCTTCCTCTATAAATGTTGGTGATGAAGAATGTCCAACTTTCATCCCTAAAAGTTTATTGTTCCCCGTTGTCAAAATTGTACAAATCTTGTCAGATGCGAGCAGGAGACCCCAAAGAATTCTTCTGTTATGAAAATCAGCTTTGCCCACTATCTATCTTGTATCTAGGTTAGTTAGGATAAGGGAAGAAATCTGACCTTGTGGGAATCCGTGAAAGAGATTTAGAGCAGGAACAGACCGTTCTAGATGCTCAGATTAAGATATATGATGGTGCTGTATTAGTCTGTATGTTATCACTTTAAGGGCAGAAAAGCTTCATGGATTATATTGTCAGTATTTTGTATCCATACCTAGTAACCCAGTTAGAATCAGTTGACAAAATTTATGTGGTATGGGGTATTGAGAACAGCTTGAAACCTGATGTGCGAGAGCTTCGTGACCAAAAGGTGGGATCTATTGAGAAATGCATCCTACCAGACACCCCTATACAAACATTAAGCTTGTTCACTCACTGGGATCTATAAAGAGACTGGTCCTACTAGATACCCTTACACTAGTGAACCGGAAAACTTTCTCAGCTTCAATGCAAACAAGGAAGGGCTCTTCAAGATCCTAGCCTTGATAATTCAGAGTATGAACACTAGACAAAAAAAATATCATTAGTACATTTGACAATGAAAATGATTGAAACACACGATAGATATATGCATTTTGCCTAAGTCTTATTGCACAGTCAGTTCTCTCTGACCCATCTAACTGGGTATACAGTGACTCAGCATGATGACACCCCCTGGACTAACCTCCCTGAAGCATCATTCCTACAACAAAGTAATCCAATGTAGCTGCAGAGTAGTATAGAGAGGTCGCTGTAATAGCAAAGATGCCTGGTTACAGTGCACTGAGTTTTGCCTCTGCCAAAGAGCTTGCTGATATATAAAGGAATGGATCATATATGTAAACATGTCAAGATGAAAATGCAAAGTTATGTTGAAATAAAATATTTTGAAGCAATGATTTGACCTATGAATCATTTGTCTGATCACTTGTATTGGATTCAGGATACTACAAAATGGTTTACTTCCAAATTTGATGCTTTTATCAAAAATTTTATGATTTTTCTCTTAATTACTGGTCTATACTGGAGAAACTAGAATTAATGTTTCCTTTTTGGATAGCAGTGGCATTATTAGTGACTGAAGTTTCATAGGTCAGTCATATTTTAGTTGTTACTCTTTGATTTTGTGCTACTTTCCTTGACCAATGGTTAATGATAAAAACCTCTCTGAGAATGACTGTTCTCCAATAAGCATCCTATATAATTTAATTGAATAGTTCTCTTCTTAGTTACAAACGTACCACATTATAACTGAGTCACAATGATTTAGGGTTAGGTATGGGCACAGGGCTCCAGACTAACTTTTTCACCATCCTGAAAAACAATTTTAGCTGAGAGAATTGTAAACCATCCCAACATCATGTTGTCTTTCACTTTGTGGTTATCATCTATAGTTGTTAGAAGCATGATAAAAAAAGCATTAAAATGTTGAAGTAAATAATCATATTAATTTTGCTCCTGAATAAAACTGAAAAGTTATCTGTAAATTATAGAGCTATAACAATTGATTAGTTAACTTTTAAATTAATCACCAACATAGTCCTCCATGACAGTAAAGTGAATATCCTTGGGTTGTGGACTAACCAAGACATTGAGGCTGGTAACCAGTGACTGATAATTTTCACCATTTTCTGATATTTTACAGAACATATAGAACACATATAAAGGAAATAATTGATTAATCAATAATAAAAATAATAGTTAGTTGAAGCCTCAATAAGCTGTAACAAAAACACAGAATTTAAATTCTGTGCCTCGTCCTCAGTTTTCAGTCTTTGAACTCTCTCTGTTATGGTTTCAGTAACTTGTAAGGTGAGAGGTGGGGTCCTTTTCATAAGGGAGACAACCCAAGGAAGATCTTTTTTTTTTTTTTTTTTTTTTTAATTTTTTTATTTTTATTTTGCCGAATAACTTTTCAACCATCCCTAGGACACGTTAGTCTCAAGCCCTAGTATGGATGATATTCATAGTTTTTCTACTGTAACAACAATCCTCACCAAATTTTCAAGTCTTGAATTAACTTTGTTTTACTAACATGAGAACAATAAGAATAATCTTCACCTAATTTAGAGGAGTAAACTCTTCACCATTTATCTATTCTGTCTTGTTGAATCGAACCGATATATAAAATGATCATTTCCCTACTTGAAATCATGACCAAGTGATCAGTAGGTGGCTCACTTACCGGTTGTGCCAAATTGACAAACCTCACAAATGTACAAAAATTTATACAACAAATAAGCAAGAGCTTATATCATTTTGACAAATAAATGAATAAATTTTCATGATTTTTTTTATTTATCATATATACAATACAGAAGTTGTAGAAATCATCTTCAGTCTGAATAGAAGTAGGAAAGGGGTTGACTTTGCAGCAACCAGGCTTGTTTTATTATATTGTATGCTGTCCGACCTATATTATTACATTGTATGTTGTCCGACCTATATTATTACATTGATGTTGATTTGTAACTTCTTTTATAACAACATTGATATTCTTAATGACATTCTCATGGTCTTTTTTGTGCATGTGAAACCTGTTCTTGATGAGGCTATTTTATAGGTGTTTCTTTGTGTGGTCATTTCTACCTTAATAGGTGCCATTTAATATAAACTGAAGATGTGGATCAAATGAAATGGCTGACTAATGTTCAATGCTACTTTGATGTTTATTACGTCTATTGTCAGACTAAAAGTTGCAATGCCAATCAACCTAATATATTTTTGTTTAAAGAAACTACCTCTATGCGGATATTTATCTATAAATTTGATGTTCTGTCAGCAAGTGTATTTTGAATTACTTGGATTTGCATCCTGGAGTATCAAGTTTTTTAATCAAACTGTTGAGAAATCTCTAAATGTGCTAATATGCATGTGAAATTGGTCCAAATCTGACTTTTCTTTGTATTAATTTACAATGTTTTTGCATTTTGTAAAATCATTTTCCCCCTTATTCAAAAGGGAAGCATTCTGTTTCTCACTAAGGTTTTGACTGTTATAAAAGATAAGATTTTTTTTTTTTTTTAATTTTTTTTTATACTGTACCTTAAATTCTTGACTGTTACCCAATCAAGTATGAAAAGGCTTGAAATTCCTTAAAGTTGGTAATCATGAAATCTGCATTTCCATACAACAGCTGTTAATCTTCAAGAGCTAACACAACACAGTTTCTAACAATTTAGATTTATTGGATGAAAAAATACAATGTAACAAAATGAAAAGCAACTCCGAAAGGACTATTGTAGAAAAATTCCCCTCCCCACACATTTGTAATTTCTCCATAATTTTTTGTTTGTTTGTTTTTGTGATGTTGGGAATTGTGCCTACAAGACACTTATTTGTTTTTTCTAATATCATTCACTGATATGAGAATAGTTTGTCTTGCTGGTGAGATCTACATTTCATTTCTGCATTATAAACCTGGAATTATGTACGTACTGCCTAAGGTTCCGTACATGAGAAGAGAATACCCAGGAGGTTAATTTGGCACGAAATATAGTTACGTGTAGGTTTTAAGTTGTGGATTAATTTAAGCTCTCGGGCATTTTCCGTTCCTGATGGGACTATCTCGGTTGTTATTGACCAGATTTGTGCATGGATGCATTGTGTTAATTTCCCTAAGGAAATGTTAAACCAAAAATAGTTTGGTTAAGTAAACTGTAATGTTGATATTGCTTTGAAATGGTTCAGTTGCTTCATCATAAATCAGTCTCGGGTTGAATTCTGGGTGTAAGTTTGTAAATATTATGGATGGAGCAAGAAATTTATTTCTGTTCAACAGTTCCTCTGAGTAGCATTTTCTAGTTTTGTTCATTGAGTTACTGTATGACCTCTGATTTGGTGCCCTATAGTCAACAGTAGAGGAAATTTAAATCAAGCCACACTGTGGGTCAGAAAAAAGAGGAGGAGCTGGAAAGGAGAGGAAGAAAAGGGGGGGGGAAGGTTTAAAAAAAACAAATGTGATGTAAGTAAGTAGGAAGACCAACTAGGTGTATCCATCAAGAAAATAGGAAATAGGACACACGATTCTATATAATAATCTAATCCATATTAAAAAGGGAAGAAAATTATTGATAGGAACAGCTTTTGGAGAGTGGGTGGGGCAAATTCACAAACAATCAAAACAAATTAATAAAACCCATACAACATAGCATCAATGAATACATAATGTGAGAGATTCCTGTATTCTAATAATAAAATGACTTGTGCTGACCTTGTAATAATAACCCTGACTGGTATGAAAGGTATTTTCCATTATTTTTTTAATGCAGGAAATAAAGGGTTTTTTAAGCTCAATTCAGTTAATGATGAAACTAAATATTTATAATGATTTATCTTTTTGGGAAAATACTTTATTTCTAGTCAATCTTTGTATCACAGATTTAATTTAAAAAAATCAAATTAGTCATTAATATGGTGCCAGATTTAGTCCTGGCACTGTGAGAGTCCTCTAGAAATTTTTGAGTTGACTAATGAAACCAATTAGACTTGCTTGAGAGACTTTCCATGAGTAAAGATATCTTGGGTAAGACATTCCAGATCAGTTGTAAAAAAAAAATTTGGTACCATTATTCATAATGGCATATTTCTTCTGTGGTGCCATAATGATAAAAAAAAAGATCATCTTCAATTATGGGTGTATTGTTGGATGGGAAATTTCATTCAGAGTAAATAACTTCTGTGCAAGTTATTTTGAGCAATCAAACATCATAAACATTCGGCTTAGAATGAAACCCCTGTGTGGATTAATAGCAATACCTTAGGGGAGGTAATTGTTGATGGATCTGCTCCAAAGTTTAATCTTTTCTGATTGTTTGTTTTCTGATAAAATGTTAACATTGACTTCAAAACAGCCAAATCAACGTCATTGATAAAAAAAAATGTTTTTTGGGGGTTTTTTTTCTTCAATGAAATTCTTTTCTTTCCAGCAAAGACAAAAAAACTTGCAAGCAATATTTTCAAGATTTTAAATCTTTTCAAAGTAGGGCATTGAATATTTTTCAAAAGTTGCGCACGCATTGTTAAAAACTATGAATTTAAATATTATATCGTAAACCCTCAATTTATAAAGAACTAATTCGGGTGAGGGGATTGTCATTAAAGCTGAAAGTTTGTTGTACCAATGTTTGCCCCTTATTCAGTAAATAAGAAATAAGTTATGTAATTAGCTGCATTTAATAAACATCATCCAGTAAATCCAAAGGCAATTCTATTCCCCATTGTTCTACTTTTGATCTTACCTGAAACAATAACTGTGCCGAAGAATTCCATTATATTAAAATGACTTGGCTTTCCTGATTTAAATTCTATTTTAATTTCCTAGAAAAATTAGCCTCTCGAGTCGTAAAAATAAGTATTTTGACTCCTATTATCAATTTTCTTACTATTTACCTTCATCTTAATATTCTATTCAATGTTTATAACATTTCACTTCAATTTATTTGCAAGTTTTATTTCAAGACTTTGCAACATAGATTTCAATTAAACTGTAAAAGTACAGCACATACAAAGTTACTAGAGATTCCCTACACCTTATATTTGTTTCAAAATTAATATTTTTTTTTAAAATTTGTGTAAAAGTATTAATGAATTATTTTGCAATGAAATAGATTATTGTTTAATTCATAGCTTTCTGTTAGAATTATGTGTTTTATTTGTAGATTAGTTTGTTTTGTAAAAAGTTGAAAATGAAAATTTATTTAATATGACAGAATTATCTTCAGCACAGTTTTTGTTTCAGGTAACAACAGTATAATATTTTGCATGTTTTTTTTGTTTTTTTTTGTGTTCGTGCTAACCCAGAATCAGAATGTACCGAAAGTTTGCTAGGTCCTCGTGTTTGTTTCAAACAGTTCAGAGTAATCCTTGAGTTCATTCAAGCCAAAATCTAATGTAACAAGGGTTTACTGTATTATACATTAGATTTATTCAATGTGGGTCAGAGAAAGGCAGTAAAAATGTCGAGGTGAAGCTAAATTTATATTCAATCTATATTCTAAATGTGCAATGCTTTTCTTTATTTTCTATTTTATGATTTACTTATAATAAAAATTTCAAAAAAACAATTTTAAAGCCATACAAATAGGAAAAAAAGCAGGAAAAAGTCAGAGAAATAATGGAGCCAAGATAGCCAGAAAAAAGCCAAATTTCACAAATTTGTTTTTTTTTAAAAAATCAATCTGGCCACCCTGGCTGGAAGCTTGCCAGCCATGGGTCAGAAGCAAATTTTAAAAAATTGCTCTTGGTCAACAGTTTTTGACTTCTACTATTAAATATTAAGAAGTAATTGTTTTTCATGCTCCTCTCATTGGCTGCTAATACCAGTTAATTTGATATGAAAGCTTGGAAAAATCTATAGTTGTGTTGCTAAATTAGCAGAAAAAGCATCTTGACACTATATATGACTGCTTTTGGTCTAATGAAAGCATAGCATCATGGATGCTCTAGATGTTTTGTATGTTTAAATTCTACTTACAACAGTAACATTCTACAATAGATTTTTTTGAAAAGATATCCACCAATAATATTAGCAAAAAGGTTTTTTTTTCTAATTCATGTTTTGAAATTTTTTGCAAAGGCAAATGGATCGATAGATTTTTAGTTTAAAGAATGACATAAAGGGACAGCTAACTCCTCTTGGTAAATCACTGGTCCCATTCATTCATAAGTATGATTCAGATATCTGCTATTGATTAATAGTATGGAATAAAGAAAAAGAAATGATGATTGAGGGAAGGGGAGGGAGGGGGAAAGCTTTGCACTTGTCTGACATGCACACTGCTGATAACTTGAAATTTTCTTCCCCCTCACTTTGGAGATGGTTTTTTTTTTTTCTAGAGCAGTGACCGAATTTTTCAAGCTAGTAACAGCCTTTTCTATATTTCATATTTAGCCTTTGCTCTTTTAATGTCAATAATAGCTTTAAAGACATTGAATTTGCATTTTCCTTGCTAAAGCATGTCTTCTTTTTCTAAGAAATTTTGGAGCAGGAATTCTTGTCTCTTTCTTCAAATCTTTCCTTCACTGAACATTCTTTGATATACATTCAAGATTGACATTACATTCTTTAAGTAACAAAATCTGAAACAGATGCCTGCTTTATATTCCATATTTTATCACTGAATTTAAGAAGTCTGGATTATAGATTTTTTTATGCAGAGTTCCTGTCTCTTTATGCTTTTAAAATTGAGATCTTAAACATGCATTGTCTTTTGTTGGCCTTGTTTGTTTCATTCTTGTCTTCCATATTCTCAAAATAAAAATATCTAAATGGTGTTGGAATTAGATCAGCTCTTTTAAAAGAAACAAATTAACTCTCTCCTTGAGTCCATATTAACAATAAATTACTTTATTGATAAATGAGATTAAAAATCTAGACTCTTTTCATGTCAGTATGTGTCATGATGACAATAATCAGAAAAAGTATTTACCCCTAAATAGATTATTCTCAAGAATCTACGTTTTTTTTATCTTTATTTTTGGAACATCATGATTCAAAACACTTATGAAATAACTTTATTTTGGACTGAACCAAAAATATTTTAGAACCTGAGCAAGACTATCCTGAACTACTTACACTTGACAGCACCAATTTTTTGAGATCAGTGGCAAAAATAGGCCTATAATTTTAGCTATTTCTGAATGTGGAGTTTTTATGGCTGTTATAAAGCAGAAAAAATTCTTCATTTGCTTGTGTGGATTTTAGCTAGATAAGTATAATACTGTATGTACACATTTTTATGCAACATGATCTAGCTTTGGGGATGAAATCTGGCAAATTATCGATGCTTGCCTTATGCGTTTTGAGATTTTCTCTATAGGCTATATATAGTATATACTTATAGTTATCTCATTTTAATCCAGGTGATAGGGGTATATATTCAAGCAAAAAAAATTAAAAATTGTTTCTTAGAAAACAAAAAATATGCTACATAAATAAAAATTTTGGAGAGAACATTTGATCTGGTAAGGGCTTAAACTTACTTCTTTATGCTTTGACTTGATAGTTGCAACATTAATTTAGCAGCATTTCCTGTTTTAGTTTTCATATCCTCCTAATGCAGAAATGAAAAAATTCTTTAAAAAGAAATAACCCCAAAAACACTTGAATTTTCAACTCTGACTGGATGCTAATAAATACATTCATATCTTAATATAGACAGTATTGTTCTTTTGGTTTTGATATTTTTTTTCAAATTGCTAAAAGTCTGAATTGATACTTGTGACCCTTGAGAATTGATTTTTTGATGTTCAAAATATCTAAAAGTATTTTGTGGTCTCTCAAATACTCAATGAAATAGATTTGGGTTATACTTACACTGAACCCATTTTATGTGTAGAGTGCCTAGGCATCACTCCAGAGCTGCAATTATGAGTTTCCATGGCAAATCTGTTAGGCATCACCTAATCCACTTTAATTATCAAACTGTTATAACCTCTCATGCTGTAATTAAAGCTGTTGAATTAAGTATTTCATACCTTTTTATACTCTAATGAACCAATTATATTGCTTATTAATATCTTTGAAACCTTATTCATCTGGTTCTATTTTTCCTCTCAGGTCTGGGACTTTCATTACATTTATCAAAGTTATTTGTTGGATTGGCCTAAAATATTGTTCTGTTTCTCATTACATGGCATTAGGAGCATTTAGTTTTAAGTACTTTCATCCAAAAGGATCATTTGAGGTTGTATTGTGATGTGTCATATAAGCACGCATTTTTTTAGGGAAATATTGTCAAAAACCTACTTGACTGTGTGTTCAGATATTTAAATGAAATAAATGTTCCGTTTTAGATACAAATTGTGATGGTTGATGGAAAGCGAATACTTTATAATATGAAATGCAAGAGATTGTGGGCCAGGCTGAATGGACCACCACAAACTGTACAAAAGACTAGTCTTCATCTAAAGAAGTGGATGTGTATATAGGGAGATCGGAAGGGAGAATTTCACTGTGAGCTTATTCCAGAGGAGCAAATCATTTATTCAAATAAGTATAACTCCCAATTAAACAAAATGAAAGCTGCAATTGATAAAAAACATCCGTCTCAAATTAGCTTAGAAAAATGGCATAATATTCCATCAGGATAACCCTAAATTACACGTTTCTTTTTACAGTTTGGCTGGGAAGTTGTCCGCAGCACTACAAATAATGTTGATTTTAAAAGAAAGTATGTCTATAATTTGCAGCCAGTCAGAAATTTTGTAAGTATGAAAAGCCTAGAAGACAAATGATAACTTGGATTTTTCTAGTAAACGGGATATACATAAGAAAGTATATCTTTATTAGCAACAATAAAAGTTGCCATAACTTCAAGAGGTAATAGAATCTCAGACCAAACATGTTTAGATGAGTGTTTATTAAAACATTCATTCTCAAAATGTGGCTGCTCAGGTTCCATCCAGATATTCATATGCAAATGAGTAAGAGGGGATGCCATGCCGACATACATTATAATCGGCAGAGAATTCCAAATATGTGGTCATGAAAGGACATAGTTTATTATTGACAACAAACTTAGCTTTGATCGTCACATTTGTGATAGTCAGAAAAGCAAACTCCTTGTTTGCCATTCTATGATGTTGATTTCAGTTTGTAGATGCAAGAACATTTACTTGTCTCAATTTAGAATGTACATCAACTGGTATATTTTCCTTATGAGCTGAAAATGTAGATCAACTGGCATCTGTTCAAAGGAGAGCCACCAAGCAACTTCCAAATATGAAGAATTTAGCATACCTGGAAAGGCCACAAGCATAGGAGCTATCAACACTAAGCTATCATTGTATTGGCAGTGACATGATGGAGATGTTAAAGATAGTATCGGGTTATATGACAGATCAGTTATGAAATTCATTCGTATATGGAAAGATTTGACAGACCGCTCAAGATCCAAGACACATGATATGAAAATCTTCCCAGTACTTGCACGGACCGCAATAAGACAAAACACCTTTTTTTTCGTCTGGTCAGCAAACACGTGGAACTCTCTGCTTGAACATGTTGTTAAAGCAAAGATTATAAACACCACCTAGATAAATTTTGGAAGAATTGGATTTTATATGACAATTATAAGGTGGAAATTAAAATAACCACCAGAAGCAACAAATATGGTGAGGAGTTTGGAATCTAGAAATTCAGTGGGGAGGATCCATCTGAAGCCTGACTGGAAAAGATCCTTGAGAAATAAATACTGGTTGCCATAGAATTACGTCCTAGTCAGAGTTGTGATAAAAAGCAACTAAAATTTGAGATGAATATAAAAAGTAGTCAAAATTGATAAAATATTGTTACAGTACTTTATACAATATCGAAAATGAATTAAACTTTAAGATATATTAAGCAAGTCATGTTTGTTTGTAAGACTGGTAATGTACGATAGACATCATCTGGTGAAGAATCAAAATATGTTCTTTCTCAATTTGATCAATTCTGGGGTGCCATATGCCTATATTGTCCATGACTTGTAAGAAGCGAGTTCAAAAACTCTGCAAGTATCTATCCCAAATATGCCTTCTCCCAACTCTGGCTTTCATTGACCTCTTCATAACATGTCAAAAACCCAATTTTTTTATCATGTACAAATCAGAATTCATTCAAATCCTGAAAATACTGGATTAGATAATGTTACAATAAACTGTCCAGTTTAAAAAGTCTTTTTTTTTTTTCCCTCTCCCCTTTTTAAACATTTTTTTTCAAATCTCACTTGGTTCCTAAAATTTTTTTCTACTCTTATCTGTTCTTATATAGCTATGTTGTCTTTGGTTTAACCCCAAATACTCAAAGCTTCCCTAAGTTTTTAAAATGTGAATGGGGAACAAACAAAACTTCTTTTTTATCTGTTGAACAACTATAGCCACCTAAGGTGGCTTTCCCTTTTTAAGTGTATATTTGTGTGTCCCAGCACTCCTGACCATACTGTTTTATCTACAGCCTTGAAAATTGGCATCAGTACTCTACTAGACCCCTTCTAGGAATGTTTTCTTTTGTCATTTTTGGAAAAAAAGCTGTTTTGACTTTTCTTTGGTTCTTATTCTGACAGGTTCATTAATAACCCAAGATTCTGGAGAATCTAGATGTTTATATACTCTATTTTAGGTGTTTTCCAGAAGAAAACACCAGTGATGTCTTAAATAGAATTTATTCTGACCATATTTATTTTATTTTGTTTTGTTTTTTTTTTATGATGTTAAAGTATTCAAAGAAATGTTTGAAGAGTTAACTGACTGATGGATTGTTTCTGATCTAGTTTTTTTTCCTGTGTACATGCATGGGAATCCATTCAGATAAAAGAAGCTGTCTTAGGAGTGTACACACCTAAATAGTTGTTCCTTACTGTCTTTCTGTATTCTTGTATGAATGAATAACATGATTGATGTCTAACATCTCACTCGTTGCCACATTGTCTGTATAATATTAAGAGATATCTTGATATATTCTTTAAAAACTGACTAGCTTTACACCTCACTTTTTTTTCGTTCTCTTTTTTCTTGAAACAACCAACAGCATTTTTGCCTTTTCATTCTTTATCTCCATGCTCAAAAACTGTGCAGACATTTTTTTTTTTTTTTTGGATTGTTCTCCCATCCCAATATCACTAGTGTGCTCTTGTACTAAATTATTTTTGTTATTGTACTTTTTTTCCTTTATAAAATCCTTAGAGTAATTTGATTTACAGACTAGAATTAGAGTCCCCATCGCAGTCAATAATCTGACAACCGTAGCTTTAAAGATTTGAAGTCCTGTAAAAAAAAAAAAATTTCACTGAAGAACAAAATGATCTGAATAAATTCTATTTATATCACTGGTGCTTTCCACTAGAAAACTTCTGAAAATATCTAGATTCTGGATTAATCTGGATGATAATAAACCTATCTAAATGAGGCCCCCAAAAAGTCGAAGCTTTTTTTTCCAAGTAGGGTTCTAATGGAGTACTGATGCCAATTTCAGAGTCTGTTGACAAATTAGTATTGCCAGGAACACTGGTACACTCAAACACATAAACAAACTCACAAAAAAAGGAGAGAACCCTTCACCATCTTTGTTGGCTAAGTTGTTCAACAATCCAACCACCTCTACATAGTTATTTTAACATTAATGACATTGTATTGTCCAAATTTCTTTGACATTTAAATGAAAGAGCAAAAGCAGTTGAAGAAATTTACCCTTTGTCTGGCACAAGATTATGTAACTTTGGGAACATTTCTTTGAAATCTCTTCAACTATTAACAATGTCATCTACAAATCTTGGTATTGATGATTTTTTTTGGAAAAAAAATTAGTTTTCTCTCAATTTTCTTTATTTTCATGAATACATTAGATTCCAGACTATGGAGTTGCATTTTTCTATTTCTGTGCTTTTCAAAGGCATAATTATACATTTTGCAACCCGGTATTTTCAGCACTGATGAAATGGATTTCACAATTCTTGGTATGAAATGTTTTTTTATTTTCTTATCCAACAGTTCTCTGCCTAACCCAAAAATATTTCAATATTTTAGAACTGATAATGATATCTGTACCTTACGTAAGTAAATCACCACAGTCCACTTATGTACCAGAACTAATTATCTATAAAATTATCTTGAATTACATGGATCTTTTATCTAAAATTATCTTAAAAAAAACATACCAACACTGGATACCAAAAAACACTTATTTGATTAAACAAAACACTCTGACAGAATCTGTAGCCTACTTGGCTGGTTGGTTGGGCCATTTGTTGAGCTATGTCGGTTCAATTAATATCTAACTGCTCTTGATATTTCCTGTGTTTCTTTTCGTCTGGCAAAAATGCTTTTTACACCCAAAATGTCTATATTACAGTAATTATTATCACTTTTTATACCTCGGGTAAATCTGTTTTGAAACATTATATTTCTAATTCTTTGGTGTCTATTAGATTTATTCATTTTCATTGTTGGACATTAAAATTACATTATGCAATGGTTTAAGAGTTGGCCAACATTTTATTCTCTTATGATGGATGGTTACTCTAGTAGTTGTCTCCTCTATTATTTGATAACTTATACTTATTACTTCAGTAAAATAGATCCAGGTTCCTTATCTTGAATTGTAAGACAAACACTGCCAGAATATATGCTAATACATCATATAGACTTGCAATATTGGCAAGTGTCACTTGAATTGTTGTCAAATTGATCAAATCTGTTACACGTTGATGTGTTCAACTGTTGTTGTTCACCACATGGCCATTGATTCTACTTGGACTCTTTTCAAAATCAGTCCAAGGTTTTCCCCGAGAACACCAATAAAACTGGGCACCAATCCAAACCTTACAACACTTCGCTCCAAACTCCACCACTTCATGTGTAACTCAATATCCTGGCTTAAATTAACTTGCATCTATCATTGACATTGCATTAATGGTGGCCACACTTTGGATTGTTAGCTTGCTTGCATTCTTTCTTTTTTAATCTATACTAAGTAATAAAAGAAAAAGTAGCAAGTTGATAAGTAGAAAAAAATTGAAATTACATGGCATTTATTAATACAAAGCTTGCTATATTGCCTTTATTGAACTGGCACCTCTTAAAATAAAACATTTTGTGGAAAATGCTAAAACAGTATCCCATTATTCCTCTTAAAGGTTGTTGCTGTTTAACATTTTGGCCTGATGCCTAATAGTTGTGTATGTGTTCTTCACAAGTTTATAGACTGTCCTTGGAACAATTGTGAAGATCACTTTGGAAAGCTATATTTGATCTATGATTTTTATTTATAAAAAGTGGCAACCTAATTTTAACTATTGTTTTGTTGGAGAATGATTGCTTGAAGCTCTTGCCAACAAGAAATAGATTTTTTTTTTTTCCTTGTGAAAAAATCTTTTTCTGTCACTTTCTCTACTGATATTATTGGTCTTACATTTTCAATTTGAGTTTTGGCCTCTTCAATGAGATTTTGATGTTATGGGCAGCTATGTGAAAGTAAAAATGTATACTCCCCAAACGAATGTTATTGTGGTTTTGTTCTTGTATGCATTACAATGTGTAAATGTATTACTTTCTAATTATTAGTGACCAAGTTGAAGTATAAGGTAATAATAGCAATAATATGAAGCTGTAACATTTCAAAGCTTGAACTTGGTTTAAGAAATGAAAATGGTTCCACTTCAGAAAGTCTTGTATACTAGGTACAATTATGTATTTTTTAAAAACCTCTTAGTGTCTATTAAACTTTGAAAGCTAAAATCCCTAGGCCAGAGTCAGTTCTATTACCTCTGCCATCCAAGTTAGAGAGGTATGTCATGTCTATTCACCAGATATCTCCGAAAAACTCAATTTCAATGAAATTTACTTGAAGAGTGGGCAATGGGTAAGGGAGATGTGATTAATTTTGTGGGTGGATCCAGAAATTTTTTATTTAATTTAATTTTAATTTTTTTTCTATTGACGGATATTTTTTCTCCTTTCACATTTTGTACACTAAATACTTGCCTTGAAAGGCTGAGTAAATTTCTGTGAGAAAAAAATTTTAAGTTGATAGATGGAAATCAGTTAGTGTTTAATTTTAATTTGTTTTTAAAAGTATTATAATACCACACTTTCTTTTACAGCTATAAAAAAAGAGGGCAATATTAAAAAATTGGAGCTGATTTCCAAAAAAAAGGGAGGCCAATGTTAAAGAAAAAAAAAGGGGGCCAGAGATCAAAAGGGCTCTGATATAAAGGTTTGGGGGACTAATGTTAAAAAAGATGGGGTTAATAGGGGAGCCAGATGATAAAAGGTGGGCTGATGTTCAAAAAAGCGAGCAAAAACAGTACTTTATCAAAACTTGCACTGATCAAAACCACACTCTTCAAGATATTCCTGTACTTAGTTACCTTAATTTGTACGATGAATTAATTGTACTACATTAAAACCCACACCAAAATATGTTACAAAAATAGGATGCTTCTAAAGCATTTATCTCAGTAAAATATGTGTATGAGTGACATGCCGACAACAGGATTATTTAGAAAATTAAAATTTCAACATAACGTAAAAAAGTTTGCAGTCCATTGATTTAGGGATTCAAATGAATATTGTAACCCAAGATTTTAATTTTAATGAAATTTTTACCTTCTCTTTAATTTCTGGTCATTCTGTTTTTTTGGGTTTTTTTTACCACTTACAATTTGGGTCATTGTTTCTATTAAACCAATAAATACCAATAAGAAATTTGTTGGACAAAATATATACGTATATCAGAAATGTTAAAAATGTCCTAGTTTTTTTTTCAAATAACTAACACCACCTTACATCGCAACGTTATTTCAAGAATTGATTTGAAAAAAAAAAAAAATGAATCTTTTATTACAGCATTAACAAGTAAGGTATCAGTTCAACAAAGATTTACATTGTAAATCAATCACCCCCCCCCCATTGAAACATTATGGGATTTGATTCTGAAAATCAAATTTGCTAAAAGCATTACCAGGGTCATATCTATTCCCACAGAAAATTTCATGGGTTTATTTCGCGTACTTTTTGTGGTAAGTGAATGTATGTGGATGGGTTGATCTTTGGTGAATTATAATGAAATGAACATCAATTAATTTTTGTTGAAGGGTGGACAATAGGCTATGGAAGAACATAAGATTTTAGGGGCAGATCTGTGCACAATTACCTCCCAAACAAAATTTCATATCTATCCACACATTATCTCCAAAAGTTCTCAATGAGTATACATGAAATTGTTAGGTGGACAATAGGCTATATAAGGGATTGAATTTTGGGATGAATTGAGGAATTTCTTGTTTAAGAGGTATTCTAACATTTTGGGGGGAGCGGGGAGGTTCATACAATCACCTTGTAGTTGTGTGTCCACACCCTATGATATTGGGAAAAGTTCATATCTTTTTAAAAAAATGTCTTCCAAATTTCTCAATGTATTTCAATGACATTTTGTTGAAGGGCAAGCAATGGGCCATAGAATAAGCAATTAGATTTGAGGGTGGGCCTGGGTGCTTTTTAGTCAGACTAAAGATTTTTTTTTTTTCTTTCCATTTGATTGTCAATTAAATTTTCCTGTCCTAAGCATTCCTATATAATTATCATTATTCAGGGTCTAATTAGATTGAAATAAGTATGACTTCCTCACCTAAATTCTCTGATTAATACAACTTCCTCTGATCATTTGTTATACGATGAGCATAACTTCTGTGACTCTGAAACAAAGGTTTTAGGGTAACTGATTAATTTTTTTATGAAAGGGATGGGTAGGGAACATTGGTCATCTTGATAGAACCAATGACAAAATCTGGGAATTATGTACCAAAAAATCCTTTATAGTAGATAGGCTTACGAGGTCTATGATTAATTTTATCAGCCTATAACCGGTCATGAATGATCTGACCTTTGCATTAATTATATAATAACTAGAATATACCTGTCAGACTTGACAATGTTATTTACGTATAGATCACCACTAAGGAGCCTAAAGCTATTTTATTAGCTAATTTATTTTTAATAATTCAAGTATCCTGATTTCAAGTTTTTGCAAAGTCTGAAATCATCTTAAATGTCATATGAAGATTAATTAACAAATAAGATCATCCCATTTGAGTGCAAACAAATAAATAAACAGAAAATTTGCTTAGGAGTTCATTATATAGTTAGATGCCCTGCAAAATAAATATCAACAGGTCATGCTTTTAACGAGAGCATTATGTGATATGATCCATAGGTCCATCTTTCATGACTTGCTTTTTCACTTGTAGACTCAAATGAACTGTGAAAATTTTTGATTTATCTTATGAATTTTGTATTGTAAATCCATGCTTTAGTTTTATGATATTAAATCTAAATGAGACTTGTAGACATAAAATGCAAGCTAATAAGTCTTCAACAAATGAATAATTAAAAACTGTACCACTGCTTGGGCAAGAAAAAAAAATGGAAGCTAAACTCTTTGAAACACTGGCACTGCTGGGACAGAACCCCCCCCCCCCCATATTCTTCCTGACCCACTCTTATAATTTGTGTGGAAATGAAAAGAAAACTGTGGGAGTAGGATGGGGCTAGTCTGGCTGGAAGACAAATGATTAAGAATCGTGACACCTCACCAGAAGGTTACATTTTCATGCTGAATTTAGCAGATTTCTTGTTTTGGCAGTGCAATTTTATGTGTATTTTAGCACCATTTCTTTAGCAATTTTTTGTTATACTGAAAATTTTCAGCTATTTTAAGCCTTTTTCATCTATTTAAATGGTCATAAAATGGCTAATGCAGATTTTAGTGCGTTAGGATGTATTTCGATGCTTCTTCAGAGTGGATTTAGTGCAAAAAATCTTTTTGAGTTAGCAACACTATCTGGACCCCCTCCCCCTCCAAATTTTTGACCTAGCTCCGCCAGTGCTTTGAAGGTGACTTTGTTAAAACCTGCTTCAGTGATGTAATTGAAATTCTCACTTCATTGATTAAACAAATATTGGCAATTACCAAGTGAGAGAGTAATACTTTATTGATATTTATACACTAATTTATTCTGACTTGTGTCCTCATCTCGGTCGTTATACCCTATGGTCTACTTCAGGTATCTGTTGTTGTTGGTAACCTTCTGAGAACTTCAAACTGAACCCTTTATTCATTCCACTGGGATAGGTTTTCCATTGCACTGTCCATGCCAGAGGATATCTGGTATCAGTTAAAAATCCTTTTACATGGACAGCAGAATGAGAACATCTACCCCTGTGGATTTAATAAAGCGTTTCGTTTGAAATTCACAATGGCAACTATAGCAACTAAGATAAGGACACTAGTCTGAGTAAATTAGCGTATGATGATAATTCCTCATCTCAGAAATTCTGTCCAAAATTGTTTTAATGCTGTTAAGCTAAATAAATAGCATGCAGATCAGAACTCCTGAAGGGGAGGGCAAGGAGCAAGAAGGAAAAATTTTAAGCTTACTGAGTTGAAAATCAAAAGATAAATTGATGACTAGTTATTTGTTTCATAATGTGAGAGTAAATGAATTCGATGAAACACAGATGTTTGCTACTCTACAGATTTAAGTAATAGAAAGTGCAGAAACCTTTTATACATGGGGTAAACCTATATCTCATTAAATTTTGAAGTAAAAAAACAAAAACAAACCCAGTAACTCAAACAAGTATTGAAAAACCCAGATATGTCTTCAAAAAACCCAGTGTTGGCAGCATTGCTGGCATAGAACCTGTCAAAAATGGTGGGATTTTTTTTTTGTGTCTAATGTACAACTATTGTTAACCTGTCAAATTATTTTAGAATTCTGCCAAAAATAAAATAGTTGAATGAACTTATTAAAAAAAAACAAGACCATAATTCAATGTGCTATCCTTTTGATCTCCTTCCTAATCTCTTCACCTACACACGTCTTAGCCTTGCCACTTATGTGCAAAATTAAAGGAAAATCTCTCTATTTAAGAAAAACAAAGTTACATTATAAATAGAACCTCCTTAGTGAAATCTTCTTGAAAAAGCACAATGACATATATTAAAGATGCGTATCCTGTCTGACTTTGGTGAGTATTGATGAAAATTACCGCCTAGGTGACCTATGTACATACACAGACACACATAAGTTTCCATCTGCTAAACTTGAGTTTGTTTGTTTTTTTTCACGCGCTTTGTGTTTAATCAGGAAGCTTTGGAAATTTTCCAGTAAAAAATTTGCTCCTATCAGAAATTCGGAACTTTCTTGAGCCCTGGTGCAGATATTGATTGTATCATTTAGAAAAAAAAAATGGTAGATATTGTCTATTGTTATCAGGAAACTAGGTTTTGTCTAAGGTTCAGCTTTACTTTGAAAAAACATTTTGAGTACAGCAGCTTCTATTGTAAGTGGTATTTTTACCTCTTGCATTAATTGGTCTTTTATCATAAGATTCTTATCATTAACACTTTTAGATTTCATATTTTGACATTTACATCTAACACTTTTGTCTCTTGTTAGCCACTTTTGTAGGTGACTTGAAAAAGTCTTCAATCTTCAGTTCATTTTGGTTTTGTTTGGAAAATGACCAGGCAAATATTCAGTTTTTCAACATTTTGAATAGATGTCATCAATTTATACGAGTTGTGAATACATAAATCAAAATTTAAGAAATTTAAATTCTAGGGATTATCAAGGGTATCAGTATCAAACTTTTGAACATTTACTTTATCTCCCCACCACCACCACCACCACCACTAATATCCGATTGAGGAAATTGAAAGATTGGAAAAAGTAGGTGTGTCTTTATCCTCCCCACCCAAATAAAGTGCTTGCTGGAGAGATGTAAATCTTTTTGATCTGTATAAATGCTAAAATAGTCTGGTTGTTGAAAGAAAACCATGTATCATTTAAGGGATGTGGCACCACTGCCATAAGCAGCTGTTAGAATGTAGCAGGGAAGTATTGTCTGTAAGCAGAAACCCCTTAATATAGGCCAGAGTCATAATGAAGGCAGAAGGATAAAGATAACTAACATTTAAGTTAGGATGCATCTTTTGTTTCTCTTTTGTAATGTATTTTGTTACTTATATTTCTCTTATATTCCATGTCGCTTACACTATTTATTGTACCTTTCTTTCAAAGTTTGATTCGATACTTGAATGTTTAAAGATGTAAATCTAAGCAGCCATTTTATACTGATTACGTATTCTATCCACTATTGGACTTTGACAGTGTTTTGTTCCTTTTGATCCTCTATGTTTAAAATTTATCTGCTTTTAAAATGTTGGCTACATCTAGATTGAACTTATGGTCTTGTTTTTTTTTGTTTTCTGATAAGTTCATTCAATTATTTTATTTTTGCCACATTTTCAAATAACTTGACTGGTTAACAAGGTGGATAATTAGCTATACAACAGATTTATAGGAAAGAAAATAATCATGAGAATGTAAAAAGATATTTCTAAAGGTGTAAGTGCTCTAATTGAAAAATTGATTACTTTTATTGTTTTATGGTTGTATTATTCATTACATTTCAATTATGTCTTATTATAGAATACAATGAAAATAGATTCAATCAATTGAAAATGTTAACTATCTTGAGCATCCTGATAATATTCATAATAGAATTCTAAGTTGTCATTCTCAAAATCATGAATAGATTAAAAAAAGGTTTGCATTTAAAAGATGAAAATACCTATAAAAATGTGGTTTCATTTTTAGTGTCTGGAAATCATTATAAAAGTTAAGGTAAGAAAAAATTAATTGTTTGAGCTCTTGGAGCTAATTACAGAGGTAATATCTGGTGTTTCCTGGTTAAATCTAAATGACCTCTAATTGCGATTTGGCTACAGCTAGAAATTCACTTGATATTTATCAAGCTTAATTTGGAATTGTCTCACTAGGAAAGATTTCATAAACTGAACTTTGTGTCTCTCTATGGAGGAGAGAATGCTACATAATTATGATCAAAACATTGCAAAAACTTGTATCCAACAATTTAAACATTTCATTTCTCCACAGCTCGCAAAGAGGTATTTGCATCACTATTTCAATGCTCGTCCAGGATGTGACAAAAAATGCCCAGTTTAAATATGATGAATCGTTCTTGGACAAAAATTTGGGAAATGTATTCCTGCTGAGACCACCTTAATAACAAAGCTGGTGAGCTTGAAGACTTCTCAGTGAATGTTCCTTGAATAGATCCCAGGCCATCTAGTGATCCCTGGATACACATCCATAAGTGACTATAGGATACTAGAGTATATTGGACATTCATGGAGATGTTGGGAAGCCCACCTACACCATATCAAAGTTATGATATAAGGCAAATAATAGAGGTCAAGGAAGATTGTGAGGTGATAATCTCCTTAGTGGAAAGGGCCTGCTTTCCTGCTTTAATCAGCATTAAACTTCCTGGCTTTCTAGCTGGGCTAGGACAGTGGACACTAATGTCATTACAGGCCTCTGCTGGTAATTCACTTAATACAATCAAATTTATGCACAAACCAAATCTTTTTGGACAAATTTCATTTGTTAAGCAATAGGCAATAGCAAGCCACTACCTACTGCCATTTTTCTCTAAATGGTACAGCTTCCAAAAAGCCTAGGTAAATGTTAAGAACCATAAGTCAATGATAATTTTGTTGATACTTTTTATGATGAATGGCCAGATTTGGCAGGTTGAGGATATGCTAATGACCACTTGCAGTAAAGGATCTGATACTTTGATGATAACCTCTTTCAGCAAAGGGTTTGATACCTTGATGATGAGCGCTTTCAGCAAAGGGTTTGATACCTTGATGATGAGCGCTTTCAGCAAAGGGTTTGATACCTTGATGATGAGCGCTTTCAGCAAAGGGTTTGATACCTTGATGATGAGCGCTTTCAGCAAAGGGTTTGATACCTTGATGATGAGCGCTTTCAGCAAAGGGTTTGATACCTTGATGATGAGCGCTTTCAGCAAAGGGTTTGATACCTTGATGATGAGCGCTTTCAGCAAAGGGTTTGATACCTTGATGATGAGCGCTTTCAGCAAAGGGTTTGATACCTTGATGATGAGCGCTTTCAGCAAAGGGTTTGATGGAATTTAGGAAATGAATAAGAGGGAGGGGGGAGGAAGAATGATGCCATGTTGTCAACTCGCAAATTTTCTGTACTGTTTTTTGTTTTTTGGGGGAGGGGGTTCCTCTTCTTGTAAACATTGTATTTCCGTTTTGAAAAATATCATCGTCAAACTCCTGATTTTCGGTTATCACAAATATGACTTTGATCTCACCAACAACCAATGGTGTCATGACAGCTCGAATAAAGGACATTTTTATTACAGGAACTACTAATAAAGGAGTTAGAATGGGATACGTAGTTCTGGAATAATATTCTATGGAGAAATGAATTTTGTTTACCTTTTTTAGATCTTTATGAAAAAGGGAGTTTGACCCTAGTGCAGCCAAGATGGTTCAAATTGAACTAAAACCAAATAATTTTCCATTTAGAGTAGAAATGAGAAATTTACAATAAATATAGTATAAACATATATACTTTCTACAAAGTTAGATTGGTAACTATTATTAGCCCAATCTTTTAGCATTCTGTGTCTATTCTGACATCAGCACTTTCTGTATTCAAGCAAGAGCGCCAAAGTAAAGATGTTACACTGGCCCATCTGCTATAAGTCAGATATAAAACTCCTTTTTTAATATCTTCGCTTTGAAGCCAATTTTATCTTCTCATTTCTTTCAACATATTCAGATAGTTTTTGTTCATAATTCATATAACATGCATGCAACTACATTCTTTTGTCTACATCATCAAATGTTATAAAAACAGAACTATTCTCGCTCATTCATTTCAATGGTGAACCAAACTTTTAATTCAATTTCTACAGGGAAACATTCTATGGAGAATAAATCTTTACTGGGCCAAACAAACTGTTAAGGATCAATACAGACCTACATCACCTCAACACTCATAGTAACTTATAAATTTAAAAGAGAAAAGCAGTTGGTGAGGTTGGATTATTTTTCAGTTATCTAGCCTCTAAAATTAACTGATTCTGTTTATTTTTTGTCTCTAAGGCATTTTTTGATGCAAATGTTAGGCCTGCTTTAAGCACTTGCATCCAAGTTTAAAAATACCTTGCTCAGTATACAGAAAAATCCTATGCATGAAAAAGGAGTTTAAATCATGATTGGATTATACAACTTTAATAAATTTTAATGAATCTTAGAGTGGTTATTTGTTTTTTGTTTTTTTTTGTTTTTTTCAATTATCAAAAAAAATGTACACTTATTTACTTAATACATTAAAAGCGAAATTGAGCCCTTTGCCAGCCTAAATGGCACATGATTAGTTTTATTTTACTTTTGAATTACCACAAAAAATTTCATAAGCAATTTCAATAATTTGAATGGATTTACTTGATGTTTTTTAAGTTAAATTTGGTAAATGTATGGCTTAATGAAGCAATTCTAGCATTGGCTGATTTGGCAGTTTATATGAACCTCAAAACACTCTTAGTGTTTATCTACTTACGAAAATATTTTTATTCCTATAATTCTTTTATTTTATTTATAAACATAGTATGTGTTTCTTTTTTCTTTGATATTAATACAGCATTGCAAACCCAAGACATCTCGAACCAGTCATCTTAATATTCTCTATGATACACAAAAGATCCCTTGAGTATATTACTGATACAATCTATTACTCTCCCAGCTCTCCTTCCTTCCTATCACTCATTCTGACCCTTAAATTGATTTTTTTAAAAATTCTAATAATCACTGCTACCTACTACTGTGTTGCTGGGTTTAGGCTATTGATGTCTTCTGAGATTTATATGTATTTATCTGTGTTAGTGAACTTTGTTCAGTCCTAAATGTTTAGAGTGGAAACTTGAAATTTCACCAACACATTCCCCTTGATAGGAATGCTAATCATTTTTTTTTTTTTTTTTAATACCCCCCCCCCCAATTATCACTTTTGGGGCGAAAGTTACAATGTAACTTTATACTAAATTGTTCCCTTTGGCTGTGTCCAGCCTTCTTGCTTGTCTTTAAAAATTCAGACCTTTTCATGATTCCACAAAAGGCAAGAGATGTAACTCGTTCATTGATCATCCCTTTTTTAAATCTTTTAATTGATCGCCCCCCCAACATGGCATGCTTCCACTTGATGGTTTCTATTGAGTAACTAACTGAACCTGTTTTGAAATAATTTGAAGGAGGACATTGATAGACTGGATGGGTGACTCTGATTCATAATCTCTCTTGCAATGTTGTTTTTTTGTTTTTGTTCTTTTTTCTTTTTTTTATTTATTTACTTTTTTTTTCTTCAAACCTTTTCCTGCTTTACCACAAAACAATGAACTAAAATATTTCTTAGGGTGGTCAGACACACATTCATTGTGAAGAGTTATTTCAAAATTATTTCTTCACTATCTATATTTACTAAACTTAGCTTAGCAAGGCACAAAGCCATAAGTATTGGGTACTTTCTACAGTGGTGACTTCGAAACTGGGGTTCACAGCCCCTCTGTGTACACCAAATAATGCTCTAAAGTCTCCAACAGTGTTCCCTCTAAACCTGACATTATGAACTTTGTGGTAGAAAAACATCATCCATTGCACAGATATGAAAAAAACATAATCATTGTACACAGTCCTGTGCCCTAGATTGGAATTCAAATAGATGTAATCCATCTTAAATGAATATAATTTTTAAAGAGCCAATGTCTTTTTCACTGTAGTTCAATAATTAGTCTAAAAACTAAATGCTGAAAATAGGGGTTTGCCAGAATATTTTCTTATATAGAAGGGGTCCTTGAGTTTTTGAAACTCAAAGTTCCAAAACCACTACTCTATAGTCATGATTGTCTGCGAGGCTAGGTCACTCCATAGACCTAATTATCAGGATATAATACATTTGAGATGAGGAATATTGCTCCTAAGGCTATGTATCAGATCCCTTTAAGTCCCTTGTTTACGGCCATCCTAAATTCCCCAAGGTCACTTAAGGGAGGTTCTTTTTTTTTTTTGTTAAATTATAGAGGTCGGTGTAGGTTATGTAGCATTTACTCTCCTTAAACACCAGGATATACACATTTTCAAACTAAAACATATATTTTATTTTTTGATTCTTATTTTTTCTTTCACTTTTTTCACTTTTTTTTTCCCCCCCTTAAATTTAGGAAGCAAAAGCATTCATTATTTTCAACTAGGTGTGGGGATACATCAAATATCAAGTGTATATACACTAGGATATGCCACATCTGCTGACTTGGTAAGTCATCAAAATCATAAGAGATGACAATGTATGATATTGATAATAGTAGTTTGCTCCAAGTCATTCTAAGCTGCTGACATTAAATGATGTATATGTTGCTATGCTATTTTAAGCAGCTTTATCTCTTTAGAACTGATTGAATTGTTGCTCTACCTCCTACATACACACAGTGAATAATATATATGCAATTTGTCAACCACTAGAATTTCAAAATGTGTTTAGCTGAAGGTGGTAAATGCTTGTTGCTATCATGCTGCAGACCATTTGACTTCTAAAAGAGAAAGCAGACAGCATAAGCCAAGTGCCTGGTGCTAAGAACCTGAATGGCTATGAGTCTGGCACTGACTGGAGAGATATCACAGATTCCTAATTGGACAATTAGTATTGATTGCAGTATTTGTGGCTCTTAGTATATTTCCTCTTTTTGTGTTTCCAGTACAACTCTTGCAACCCCCTCTTCTACCAACTCTACTGACAGAATAAAAAGTGAAATTTGTTCTGTTAGGACTCCATGGTAGATGCCTTCAAAATATTGTTCCAACTCCTTTACTAACTGTTGGAAGAAATCTGCTCTTGTCACATATTATAGTCAGTATTTAGCTGCTATTGTAAAGATTCCATTTCATGACTTATATATGATGATAGTTGAAAACAAGTTCATCAAGAATTCCACAATAACTGATATTCTAGTTTAGAGGAAAATTGCACTCAGTATTTTAGGTATTTGCAGGGGGCCAGTGTATGTATTCTTATTGAAAAAACAAGTCATCTGCCATATCCACCAGATATTGCCCTTCTAGTTCACCATATATCACTGTCTTTTATTATTACTTGATAAACCCAGTGAACAGTTTGGCCACTCAATATTTTTTGGAGCTTTTTGTAAATTTTATTTGATAAAATGAAAATGCATTTGTTATAATTTTTTGGAATCTGCATATTTTTAACCACCATTCAACAACTCCATCTTGAATCATATGATACTATACCAAAGCTCAAATTAAGGTACATTTGCTCACTTGAAAATAATATTCACACCTATCTATTTATCTAAGAAACAAGTTAACTATATTGTTGCATCAAACAATTACTAGGTTTCAATTGTAAAGAACAAGAAGCGTGGAATATTAGTTGTAAGGAGTCGGGTTGAAAGTGTAATATCGGCTTCTGTTCAACTATTAAGTCCCTATGTTAAAATGGTTAAAAGCAGCCAGGTGTATACTGGACCTTCCTGGCTAGTAGGTGTGAGTTTGATCCTCACCGTGGACTTGCTCTTTATTTTCTGATAGCACTTCAATCGTTGCTGTAGGATTATCGTCCGATTCGAAATTGTAATGAAAAGTAACTGATAGTTAGGATGAAGGTAAAGCTAGTCAAAATTGATTATAATATTTACTTCTGTACTATAACATTTACAAAGCAATTACCTTGTGTATCTTAAGTATGTTAATAGGTCCATATATAGTTCACCCAAAACGAATTCTTATGAATAACTTCTGTAAATGATAAAACTGAATTTTATCATTTTCTCTGAAAAAGATATCTAATTACTTACATGTTTATTGTTGAACTTTGAAAAAATATTCTTTTTATTTGATTCATTATTTTAGTTATCTATCATAACTTCATCAAACAGGACAAGTGTTCTGATAAACCCTTCCTCCACCGCATTTCAGAACCCATCTTCCATGTTGGCCAGACATCTTGGAACATGGGTAAAGAATTGCGTTTTTTTTTTTTGTCCTGGAGGAGGATGTGACCATAAGACAGTCAATACATGCTTTCCACCCCAATCGTACAGTTTGGAGCATACTCCATTAGCTGCTGAGTGCACTGGGAAATTTGTCCCATGAAGACTTTTCCACACACTTCACTTGTACCAGGAATTGAACCCATGGCCTTCTGCCTATGAGGTAGATGTGCTATTCATTACATCAATGGAATGAACATAAGTCCACCAAATAGATCATAATAGTAATTGCCTTCTCTTAAAGAGTGATTCCCCCCCCCAACTCTTTCACTTGTACGTTCAGCTTAACAAGTTCTAAACTTCTTTACAGTACTCTCTGATCTGATTTGAAATCAGTTTTCTTTCTCTGAGATAAATTTATTCCAATAATACATCAGATTTCTCATAATTGTAATCTTATATTCCAACTACTGATCTATGCCTGGGAGTCACACCTATTATTGGTTTATTCATTCCTACTCCCATTGTATATTCATCATATTTGATTTACTTCAGGCCCTTGTGTGGAGCTTCGCTGCTATTAATATTGTTGAAAATTTGGGCTCATAATGAACTCTTCTGAGAAAGAGTTAAACTTGTCTCACCATCTAACTGAACAAGGCTATTTAGTTTAGTGCATTTGATATCCTGCTGGTTCTAATAATGTCAGATATTGTTATTTATTAATTTTAGCAGAGCATTTGTATAGAAGCCTACTGTAATGGTTGGCTTGTCTGCCTTGCACGCAGGGGGTCCTGGGTTTCGATTCTTGGTATGAGTAAAGAGTGTGGAAAACTCTTCATTAAGTCAAATTTCACTGTGCACTTGGCAGCTAATTGAGTACATTCTAAGCTATAAGATTATGATGGAGGTAACCTTTTGGGGGACTTGCATCCTACCCAGGAAGTGGTCAAAAAATGTTGGTATTGTCCTGGTCTCCTCCAACTGCCACTGTAAGTGTTTGACTGACATGCATGCATTACTGGTAATCTTGCTTTGAAGAATACCGATAATCAAGGGGGAAAATATATTTGAGATTTGCAAGAATCACTAGACTGAAGTATGCAACAGGAACCAAGACATTGTCATGGCTTCCATCTTTTTCTTTTTTCAGGTCAAATTGTCAGGTGCAATCTATTAATACCAATTTTGATTGGTGCATTTTCTGATCTTAAAGAGACATTAATACCCAAGCATTTTTAACTTAGTAATACCATACTATGGATGGGTTTTTTAGCTAGTATATTTAAAACACTATAAATTTCCTTTTCTTTTTATCTGGATTTTAAAAACATTGTTTTCGTCATACAGTATTGTTTTCTTGACTTCCCCGCTTAATAAGATAGTGATTAATAAAATTGTAATTCTAACTACATTGTTTTGACAACACCAAACATTTGAAATATTATGAACATTTGTACTATTTTTTTCCTCTTGATTTTAAAAACTTAGTTTATTCTAGTCACACAAAAATTGCTGTTTTATTATTCATTGCTTTTTAGGTAAATGCCAACCTTTGAAATCATTTGGCCCTAAGTGAGCACAGACCCCTCACTATTATTTAGTTGGAAACCATCCAGATTTTGCTTTCTTGTAGGAAGCAGGGCCATGGGCTTAGGAAAAATTGAGTAAATTTTATTCATCTACCTACTTCGTTGCTATACATGAACTAATTTTCATTCAATTTTTAGTGACAGTAGCCTTAGCCGAAGTATACTCTGTGAGTGCTTTTCAATCAAAATGTCAGTTTTACTATTCATTATACAACATGGATCCCCAGAGTTCATATGCAAAGTTTTGGCCAATAGAGCTGAAAGTACTGGTACTGCGATACCCATGATATCGAGGTCTGGTCGATCATGGGGAAGGTCTATGTCTGACAATGGATGCCAAAAGAGAGCTGATGATAGTGATGAATGCCATCACAATCCTCTTGAATAAGCTATAATCTGTGGCATTAAACTCCAAAAACCAAAGAGGGTTTCTTTGAAAAATTCTCTAAATATGGATCCCTGTAGCCCTATGAGTGGCCCTACCAACTACCCAATGTCTATCAATCCAGGTGTTAGTATGTGTCTTGGGGTGCTCCTGGTCACATTTTTGGAACTACCACCTTGAAAATTTGCATGAGTACATCAACAGCCACCATCTAAACGATGAATTTTTGTTTTATTGAAAAAGTGCTTTTTGGAGGTCTCTATCGTCATTTTTGGACCAACAGTGCCCATATCTTATGATGGTATGTTTTGTTTTGATTTAAATTAATTTAATTTGATTTTAGATAGTCTTGTATGAGGCAATCTTCATCAGTCTTTTAATGTCCATTGTTTGACATAGACCTTTCCCTGGATTCGACACTCCTCTCTATTGCAGGTGTCATGGAGCCAATACTTTCTGAATTTGTCTAGTTTGTCTCTCCACCTTGTATTCTGCTGGCTTCAGTTTCGCTTGTGATTTATGGGAGTCATGATGTCCATCAGTTGTCTGCCATACTTACAACATGACCAGCCCCTAGCCATCTCTGTTTTCTAACAGATTCTATGATATCTCGGACTCCTGTTTTCTCTGATATATTGTACTATTTTGTGATCGTTCCATGTGAGATTGAGCATGATTCTTTTAAGCGCATGTTGCATGGTTCTCAGTTGGCTGGTCAGTCTCTTGGCTAGATACCATGTCTCAGCTCCATACATGACTATCAGGAGGATGCTTTGGTTGTACACTTTTTTTTTCTCCCAAAAGGACAAATGAGATCTAATTTCTGAAGGTTGAGCTCACTCTGCTGAAGGCTTGCTATCCTAGAATGATTATTCACTTGATTTCTTCTTTTGAGGATGTCATGGAGATTCATTGTCTTTGTTAGATTTAATCAATTTTTCCTTAGCTCATTGTTGAACCTTCCACAATGAAATTAATTGATACCTCTTGAAGATATTGTTGATAGACAAACATGACTGAATACTTATACCTCTTCTGACTTCATTGGCAAAGGTAAATGATGAATAAATTGTTCTGTTATGATTTCTGTCATCAAAATTGTTTTGAATTTTACATTAGTCAGGGCTCTAAAAGCAACAATTAGCAAATATCAGGCTTTTGGCAATGTTCTCTGACTTTCTGAGTCACTACAAGTCAACAGTTCTAAGAACAGGGAAAATTTCTTGTCAAGACCAGATTTGAATAGGTTAACAGGGCTTGTTAGGAATTAAGTAAACCAAAGAGAAAGTAGTTGAAGAGATAGACAGCATTCCTAACAAAAGACAGCTGTTTTCTCAAGGTGGTGGGGATAAAAGAGAAAATGTTGAAGATAAAAAGATAAGGTATAGAGAGTGGGTAAAAAGAGGAATATTTTTTCTTTTGTATGTCTTACCCTGTAATATTCCTTTTTTTACAAATCAATTCTCAAGATGAAAATGAATAGGAAGTATGAAAAAGCATAATGTACAGTGTGATCACTTTATATTTGTTATTGAAACTTTTTCATTTTGCAATGAATCTTGTTGCATTTTGGACAGAATTTTCGTTCTATTTTAGATGCAATGATTATCAATTTTAACTTGGAAACTCAATCGAAAAGAAGTAGTTTTATTACAGAAACAAATTTCCACAAAAATTGTATCCGTGTTTCAGTTTTTCAACGATTGGTCCTTTTTCTTGAAATTCATAGCAACAACTGATGTTGGTCATAGCGCCACCAAAGAGCACCAGTAAGTTAGTGTGATAATATGAAGAACTTGAAATTATACTGCCTTGTTTCCTTGATTCAAAGTGAAATGAGATTACAAGTGGGTAGATCAATTAACACTCATTAACTGTTTTGAGAGACAGACTTCTGAAATCAGAATTTTTTTTCCCGAAGAACAACAGCAAAAGTAGGTTTAACCCTTTATGGGGCAAGCTTAAAAATGTTCTTTTTTTTTGTATGTTTAAACTAGACCTAATTATAAGATATTTTCAGTTGCAACTTTTCTGAAATTTTATGTCTCCATACTAATTGGTTGCAAATACCTTGTTAATTTGCTCTTAGGTAAAGGTAGTATAATGCTGTCTTTATATCAAATTCAAGTGATCATATATGGTCACTTGCCTTGTAAAGGGTTAAGCTGTTTGCTGACAAGTATATTCTTTAACTTTATAACTCTTGTATTGGGTTTTCTTGTGGTGGGGGAATAGATTTCAATCGGAAGTCTTCATTTCATGTTCAAAACGATTTCATTTTCATACAAACCAAATAGTATTTACAACATACTAATAAATGTGATTCCAAGCAATAGCTTGGGTTATGGTTTTCTTTGCTCAAAGAAATGTCTTCCATCTATGATATTGCAACTATAATTGAAAACTATACACTTTTTTCAGCATGATATTAGCAGCTGTCAAAGAGACAATTTAAATTTTTGCACTGACCAATAAGTTATAATATGTACTAGAATTTTAGTTCAAAAACTTCACTGCGTTGGTAGTCGTAGGCAAACCAAAAAAGAATGGCTGGCTCGTGTATGACTCTGTTCCCAACTTTTTCCAACCTAATCACAGAGCTTAGGATGTACTTGGTTAGCTGCTGAGTATGAAGGGAAATTGTCCTAATAGTGTTCCACATTCTTTGCTTTATCTGGGAATCGAACCTGCATCCTTCTATGTGTTAGGCAAACATGCTAACCATCACACTATCAAAACAGATGTAAATTTGTTAAAAAAAAAGAGAAATAGGACTATTGTGAGATGTTATATCATCTGATACACTGGACAGACTGCTTGCTAAGACAAGTTGTCTCATCAATAGCCACAAACAGGTCAAGTTTCATACAACACCTCTTTTGTACCAAATGGTCACTTGACTGCGTAAACAATCTCTGTTTAGTATTATTATACCTCCTGATATTTTAAGTAGCGATAGTTTACAATTATCTATTCACTAAGCTTAGCTTCATATTGCACAAGGCCAAAATACTCACAGATGTTGTTAATTATAGAACTCCTTATATAGAGAGGTAGAGGTGTATTATATAATATTGAAACAGTGCTTCTCTATGAATATTATATTATGAATATGAAATTCAATTAAAAAAAACATTCAAACTTTCTTCATTGAGGTTACAAATGGTAAAAATATGAAAAAAAATAAGAGAATTCATCAAAGAAAATCAAGTAAATACACTAATTGAATTGTTATTCCATCACTTCAAGAATTTTTGTCCACAGCTAAACCATATCATATACAATGTGTCTGTACAAATGTGATTGTAAATAAAATCAAATAAATAGAAATAAGAGAATTCATCAAAGACAAGCAAGTAGCTACATGAATTATTGTTACTGCTTCAGTTACGTTTTCGCCTACTTTTAACAATCAAATACTTTTTTTTTTTCTTTCATAAATCTTGCACAGGATGTTTGAAATATTAAATCTCATTGTGCATGTATAGAATATATAGTTCAAATTTTACAATAGATGCTTTCTTTTCTATGAATTGTTTAAATAGGGTCCTATAAAAATAACCCTATCACGCTAACTATAGAAAATAAAGTCCACTGGTGTTTTTGGAAATTCAGTGGAACATTTAAAGAGAGCCTTGAAATTGATTCCCTTTGTTTCCGGGTGATTTGTTACAAAGGAACATTATGACTAAGAAGTGATCTTTCAGCCAATAGAAATGCTGCAAATAAGCCAACGGTCAAAAGAGATTAGGGGGAAAAAGAATGCTACTTGATAAATTTTGATTCACATTTGTAATTGTATTGTAAAGCACATCTGCATTTTGAACTGTAAGTAAAAAGACTACTAATTGCATTAAAAATGTGATTGATTGAAGAATACTTATTTATAGAAGTTTAAAATCATCTGAAAATATAACTTGCTTCATTTGATTGAGCAATGCTTGTATTCAAAGGGTTGGTTTCCAGCACTATATTCATGATAAACCATAAGATAGAGGATAGATATACAGATATATGCCAAATTATGTACTTAGCTCTCTGATAATTTACAACTGACCAAGTAGGATGCAGTTGGATTTGATGGATTTAGTAAGAGAAAAATAATAAACACTGCGGTATTGTCACCAATGGCACTTTCCTCTGAGTGACAATTTCTAAACTGCTGGAAACTGGGATATATAGTTGTTCTTTACTGTGTGAATATATATATATATGATCTCAATCATATTTTCAACACTAATCTGGAGAAGAGTATTTACCATAAAACCTGTTTCAGAAAATATTGTTAACCTTAGCATTCGAAGTAGTTTTTTTTTTTTTTTTTTTTCTAAGGAAATTATCAATTCAACAAATCAAAAGTAACTACTGTCAAGCTCCTACTATTGAATTTTGACTTTGATTTTCATGTGTGACAATAACGACGGATGACAATGACCAGACTAAAAACCAGTGATGTCGTACATAAATGATTGTGACACAGTGATGTATGCAAAAACTGATGAATTCATTCATTTACTGGAATTACTAATAAAGGAGTTAAAATGGGACTCATAGTTTTGAAATGATAATTTTGAATGGAGAAATGAATTCAGTTTTGTTGACCTTTTAGAATTTAATGAAGCAAGGGAGTTTGACCCTAGCACAGACAAGCTTGTTTAATCTTATAAGGGTTACTTTCTTCTTTGCTTGTTCAAACCCAGATGTGAATTTTGGCAATTGAATTCTATTTACAATCTGTTACTTATTCTGATCTCATTAGGTATTTGATCATTTATATATCCACTCTAAAGCGCACTGTATTTATGGGCAAGGAAATCCTGGAAAAAAAATAATCTCTTATGCATAATATTTACCGACTTTAGTTACCGAAGTCAATTTTATTACTACTTTTATACTACTTTTTAACAACAATACATGGTCAAAATTCTGCTGTATTTAGTCGGGCATTGATTGACACTATCTCCGATGTAGACAGTCATGTGTGGTGACCTTTGTTTGTGAACATCATTCAACTAGTATTGATATTTGCGCCAGTAACATAATATTTACATCTTAAATGCATACTTGTGAAATATAATGAACATTTGATGTACAATCATTACCATAGAAACATGTAACGTTATTCTAGTAATTTAAACTCTGTTACACATCAGTTAGCTTGGACAAAAGATAAAACTTGCTTTTGGTCATGCTGTCCTGAATAAGGCCACACACTTAGTCAGGTGTGGAAAAGGGGTGACATTCAATTCTTGTGTATAATGTGCACTTGAAATTTGTAGGTTTAAAAATAGTGCACATTATATACATTTAAATACAGTACTTTAAGTTAATGAAGGGCATTTTAAAAACTATTGTAAAGAACAAATATACTTAATGTATGTAATCTTTAATTTTATTCATTTCTTAGATTTGATTTATCTTATGAAAATGCTCACTGTATTTAGATATTTTAACTATTATGTATCTGCAATGATTTAAACTCATTTTTCTTCTGTGTTGGCTTTTGATCTTTACTGATTGATAATTTACTCACTGTGGATATTAAACATATGATTAATATCTAATTTGATCATGATTTCTTGACCCCTCAAGTTGTTGCCAGAAATCCCTCAACGTTAGCAGTTTTTTGAGCCATAATTGTTACGTGGTATTTTATTTGAGCTGCCTATTTGAGCCAGCATTGTGTTATGGCTAAAATGTGCTAATCACAGCTATCTTTCACAAAAAAAAAAACAAAACAAAAAACAAAACAAAGCAAAAAGTGGATAACTTGTTTCTTTATCATTTATGGTGATTTACAATGATCCTTGAGTATCAATATAGCTGGCTGCAAATAGAGACACTGAATGAGCAAACATATTGTTAGTGTTTTTAATGATCAAATTAACTATGAAAGGTGCCAGCTAATAATACGCTCAGAAACACTTTGAAGGAGGAGCCCATTTCTATAGCTTATTATATTGCTTAATATCCTTATTCTATCAGACAGGGAGTACCAGCAGTAGCTTACCACTGTATTATTATTATTGAACTTTGAGATCGGCTCTTCACTTGTATTTCCCCGTTCTTTTCTCCTTCTCCGTCCTGAGATTCACATGAGCTGGAGTAGGGTGCCTTTAAAAAGCATGACCATAATTTGCTGTTATTACTGTTGTTCCTCCATCTCCTACACTGTCTATCACTACTGCATCAGTGCACAAACATTTAATTGAGGATTGTTTGTTTGCTTCCAAAGTCATCTCTCTCCACCAATATTGGCCACTTATCTATTCCCTTCTCTTTCATGTTTCTTTGGCCTGCTGCTTGCATATCCACCACGAATTACCGCCGCCGCCCCTCTTCTTCTATCTCCACTTCTATCCACCCCCTCTCCTCAACTGCTAACTCTTTCTTTATCCCTTGCTGCTGCTGCTGCTGCTAAACACTTCAGGGCAAAGATTGTCCCTTTTTTTTTTTTATTTGGCTGTCTAACATCAAAGGAATAGCTTTTGTGATATAGTGTGAAAAACAAAACATACATACCATAGCTACGTATAAAAGAGGGTGGGGAAGCTAAAATTTAAAAAGAAATGGAGAAATGTTTGACAGTGAGAGTAGCCTATCAAAGGTGTATTACTATGTCACTCCCTTGCAGTGGATTACGAACAAGATCAAGCAGAAGATAATCCTCTCCACCAGATCCCCTTTTTACTCCATAGGCTTTCTATCCGAGCGACTGCCGCTTCTTAATGTGCTTATGTGGCTAGACTAAATAATGCCAGACAACAAAAAGTAATCTTCTTGGGTTGGATTCTAATTAAAATCTCAAAATATTTCCATTCTTAATCTATTAGATTGCAGCATTTTCTTGGCCCTTTCTTCTCTCACCTTAATTTGAAAGTCTAGGTGGTTTAATTCTAATGTACGGGCTTCATTTAATGTTCGTTCAGAAATGAGACTATGATTTGAAAATATGATAATGGGTTTATGAGGATTGATTTTAATAGGAAAATGTCATCAGGAGTTGACTTCTAGCATTTACATTTCATTTCTGAATTATGTTTTTATCAAGGAATATTTTACTCTTATAGAAACTTTTGGACTTTTAACCAGAATTCAGCTATAATTGGTTACAAAGTATGTATACCTGTCAAATCACAAACTTTTAAGATCTACAGTCATTTTAAGATTTCTGTTCCTTTGGAGGTTCATGTCAATATCTTATGGATAATGTTACTTCTAAGTTTTAGTTGTTGGAATGAACAAAAACTTAGTTGGGCAATTATGTGCACCTTTTGAATGCCTCTGCGGCCACAAAGGTATTACTGGGGGGTATGTGACTAGGTAAACCTTTCAAAAGCTTGGGGTCGGTGGGAAAATTCATTCAAATAAAAGGGGTTGGTCCTTGGTTATGGAAAGGGTGAGAACCATGGTTTTAATATATTACATTCCATGAAGTAACATATTTAGTTGATATTTTATTCTATAATTTGAACTATTATGTTCAGTTTGTTGCTCTTTTGAATAAAACATTAATAGCTTCAAAATACTTGTTCTCTAAGCATTTATCATTCAAAGTTTTTTGGGCGATTGAACTTCTTTTTTGTGTTGTAAACGTTTTGGCTGATTTGTTCTATGGCATCTTCAGGTGTAATATGCAAATGTGATGGTAGCAATGTTACAACAGGATTTTGGTTAGTGTCAGTTTCTTCCTCTTTCCTTGTTAAGCCTGGATTTCCATACCTTGTTGATGAAACCTTAAACTTCTTGACAGCCAGTTCACTTCAATGTGGCATCATACATGTGTTTCTCAATATTTTGAAAAGATAAAAAAGTTAGGTTAAGGATTTTTACCATTGAATACAATAAAAATTGATTCAGAGGTGACTTTTTCTCTACTCTATTGAGTAGGTTCTATTAAGCATTTTTTTTTTTTTTTTTTTTTTCAATGCTCTTTTAAAATGTATTGCAATAATTACGTATCTTCTTTGGAGATTTGATTTTGGTTATAGTTACAAGAAAATAGCAAGAAGTCTTTCATTGAAAGAAGAAATACTTTTACATAATCACAGTGGATTTCTCAATGAATTAAGGCAGTGTTTATGTTTATGACTAAAAAGTTTTGATTCTCCCATAATTGATGGATCTGTCAACAGAAAAAAATAGTTTGGGTTTTTAAGTTCTTTCAAAAATAGATTTGACCTCTGAGAAATTTGACCCAAAGAAAATTAGATCATTTGATGATTGACTGGATTTTGGGAAAATATTGCTTACTTTCCTCTGAAAACTCAATGAAAGATACATTTACCGGGATGTCGTTTACTTGTGTACATGGATCAAAGGTCGAGTAACTTAATTTCTGCACTCCCCATACCGTATCTGACTCGTGTTTGTTTCAAATTTTTAGTTTTTTTAATGGATGGCAAAAAATGTCATCACCTAAGAAAATACTTCTTTCAACACCCACTGACAAATCCAAGGGGAGGTAATTCAAATTTCTGAATTGAGCACTGAAATTCTTGATGAAATGTATTGTATAAACAAAAAAAATAATCAAAATTTGTAAAACTTTATAATTCAAGCATATTTATTGCTTGATAACAATATTTTAGAAGCATCCAAGTAGCGAAACGTTTTTAATTTAATTGAAAAATCTTCAAAAAGCCATTTATTGTATTTCTTAGTTTCTGAGTCAGAGCTAATTTTTCAAAGAAAATTTCAACTGATTTAATTTCTCTGAGAACTTATCTTTGGAGAGATGTCAATATTTTGGCATCTGAAAGATATTTAGATAAGATTTCATAAAAAAAATATATTTCCAAGAGTTCTTACCAAAGTTCCAAAAATTTTATTGAAATCTGTTAGTATTTTTTTTTTTTTTTTAATTTTTAAATTTGTTGTGTAAATCTGGCTAAATTTACCTTGTGCAAATTGTCATAGTTAACCAGTTTGAAGGTGAAAACCAGTTTTCATCCACTATCATCTCTGGTTTATATTGTTTATGCATGTAGTTTTTAGATAATTTTCTACAATCATTTTTCTTATGATTAACACAAAGATTATCATAATAAAATTGATTGGTTATGAGTTTGAGGTTTTTTCAACTGCTGCAGTAAGTGACATATTTCTAATTATATATTTTTCTTTACTTTCAGATAAACATACAGCTGAGCCACCAAGTAGGTAAATACTTCAATATTGACTAATACAGCTTTTTAGTTAAGATTATTGATTTTTCTGGAAAATGGAATTCAGTTAAATTATAAGTTAGTATTGTCTTCATATTTAGCACAAGTCACTATTTTATCTGTATTTGTTTTTGCTATTAAGTGGCATTAGGAGTGTTTAGTTTTAACTACATCCAAAAAGATTGCTTTTGATTGTATTGTGACAGCTATCATATCTGCATGCATTTTTTGAAATTTTAAACTGGTCAAAATTTGCATATTTTCGTTTATTGATTTTAACTTTAACTTTGAAGATGGATGAATACAGATAACATTTTTGGCATATTGTGCTTATTCATATATAAGGTAAGATGTGACTCAAATACAAAGGTTTGTCATTTATGGAAAAAGTACTGTAAATGATCAAACAGTGTCAAGTGGTCTGCAAAATTTCATGCTGAATGATGCTCAAAAGTCATGTTGAGTAGTTAAGGTTGATAGTTATCAAAGAAGACATTACTGGAGAATAATCGTTATACAATGTGAGAGCTAAAGTCTCTTAACTGATCGTTGAAAGTCATGTGTCCCAGCTTGATCATGTTAGTAGTTTTGATGCTTGCCTTCCATACTAGTAACGCAAGTTAAGCAAAAATGACCAATTGGATCCTATTTTCTGTTTGCAAGTGTGCGATTCATTACTCGAATGTAATGAAAATGTCCTGTTTTTGTTTATTTTTAACAAATCTTTATCCTAAGAACATGGTGGTATTGGAAAGGAGTCTTCTAGTATGAACTCCTCAAGAAACAAACAATTGATTCAAACAAGTACTGCTCCCAATTAGACCAGCTGAAGGCAGCAATTGATAAAGAACATCCTGAATTAGTTGATAGAAAGGATGTGATATTCCATCAAGGCAATGCTCAACTGCTTGTGTGTTTTCTTTTCTTTGATGACCAGGCAAATATTGTTTCAGCTTAGCAGGAAAGCCCCCCCCATCCACCATATTCATTAGTTACTGCATGTTTAGATTACCATTTACTGCAGTCTTTACTGAATTCTCTTAATGTAAAAGAATTTAATCCCCTTGAGTATTGCAAAAGGCTTTTTAGAGTTCTTTGCTGAGAAAGATAAGACGTTCCAGGAAGATGGATTTCTGAAGTTGCCTGAAAGATGGCACAAGATAGTAGAGAAAAAGGATAAATATGTTGTTCAATAAAGTTATTGTCAAAAATTTTTAAATTATTGTCTTTGGTTTTAACTTATTAAACTGAACTTTTTGGGCCTTGCCAATATTAAGCGCTCACTATTTCAATTTTAACTTTTTAAATTGCAATATTTTTATTTTTACTTTTTAGATTTATTTAAAATTTAAGTTCCTTTGCTGATTCCATTGTAGATTGTGGTTCATTAATCATTTGTAATGATCATAATATAAATTAATGAATTGGAAAATCATCAGCAAAATAGTAATTATTTTATTTTGATTTTGTATAGACCAACATGTGTTTAATACCAATGAATGGATTTTTGAAGATGTCAGCTGAGAAAAACCTCTTTCTTTGACATCTTTAACACTCAATTACCATGTTGGATACATAACAATAGTTCATCTATTCAATGACAAGCCAGAAATTTCATTAGTTTTGAGGGATGTCATATTTTTTTTTTTTTTTCTTAGAATGCTTATGGCGTGAAGAATCAAATGTCCCATTTTTTTAATCAGATTTTAAAATGCAGACATTTTTTCATCACTTTAAATAGAGTGACTTCTTTTTCTTTATTGACAAATTATGATATTTTCTATATTTGCAAGTTGGCTGTAATCATCTGCTACAAAAAAATTTTGATAGTTCTTCATCTGTCTTTGAATTTTGCTTAAAGGTTTGACTCTTCTGTAATTTGTTGTCATTTCAAGATAGCTTTTTTTAAATTATACCTCACATCCATTATATTGTAGAAGTCGGTCTATAATTTTCTACCATGTGAGTTTGAGTCGTAACAAATCTCCCATTTTACCAACCTGAATCCAAGTCCAGACCGCCCCTGCCCCCAACATCTTCTAAACCAACTCTCATAATTTGTGAAGACCTGAAGAGAAAACCATAGGGGTGAGACTAGTCAAACAGAAATAAATATTAGAATTTTTGAAAATCGTGACACTTCACCAAAAGGTTGCATTTTGGCAAAACAAAAGAAACATTGAACGAGTGTCTAGAGTAGGAGTTTGACAATACACATTAGTAATCTCTTTAGTGACAGTCAAAAGGGAAAGGGTCAATGAGTTTCATTTATTGTGTACTGAAATGTTTTTATCCAATTCATTTCATTTTTGCTGATTTAACTGTGGTCTTTCTATTATTTTTGAAAGGACACCCATCAGGTTTTATCCCAAACTATCATAGCCTCATGATAATTCTCATTCTTTATTAAATGACTAATTTATTTGTTTTTGATTGCTAAAGAATCCAAATCAGGTGCATGAGTTTCTATGAATATACATGAATTTTTCTTATTGCTATTCTTTTGTTTCATTTCAAACTTGCTTTAAATCCTAAATATGTTCAGCTTTGTCGGCTAAATAAGTTTTGAATGTATTATATGATTAGCGTTGTTTTTTAACAGTAGCAAAATTGATCAATTAAAATTCTGAGGTTTACTTGATAAAATACAACTTTACTCACCAGATCATTAAATCATGTTTAAGAATAGCTTATGGTTTTCTATATATATATATATATACATTAGCAGGGATTCCTGGCATTGCCTGGGGGTCAAATGACTTCTTGTACACTCATATGCATTGCATACAGTTAAGCATTATTTCTTTGCTAATGCTGTCAAATTTGAGGTGTTTTTTTTCCCCCTATCAATGCCATACTTTTGTGTAAACTTTTGCTGACTGTGTGCAGTAGGAATCCTGATTTTACCCAGGTAAAAAATAACTGCAGATTTGACAATACAGAAATGAAACATATTCTTCAATGTATGTCTTCTTACTCAAAACAACCATGTCGATAAAGGTGGAAGTGTATTGAAGTGTGCACTAACTGGCATATTGTGCAATTGAATCTTGACATGAGTGTTGCATAGGCAGACCCACATAGGTCCCGAGGCATCCTCGGAAAGGTCAACATAGTCCATGCAACTTTTCTTGTGACCATTATGTGAATGTTTGAAAGCGGAATCTTGGATTTAAGATTCCAATAATAGGAAATTAAGAGTGTTTTCTTCAATCTCAAGTGATATTTTGCAATCCTTCATTTTACCAAAGGTGAAAATTTCAACCATTGTCAAAATATGTGTAATGAAATGAGTTTGTAATAATTCAGATCAAGATGTGTCAGTGGATTTTTTTTTTTAATGTACAGATGAAAATATTAGGATTGTTCTGAAAATGTATTTTCATGTAGGCTATGAATACTAGATAATTTTTTAAATAGTAGTTAAGGCAATGCATCATGTTTTAGGCAAAATGATTTTCTATTGAGGACATGTTTCCATAGCCTGTTTTGACCAACTTGATATTACCTATGTATAAAATAACTTCTCACATAACTGATTTCATAAGGTGTTCCTTCAACATGTCTATTGAATAACCTCTGTATCTTCCAAGGTATCAAATGTTCTTTATGAATGATATGCATATGATGTGGACATAATATAATTGGCATGCAGTTCTATAAAAACAACCTGTAATGTTATCTTTCATGAATGTTCAAAAAGAACTGAATGTTTTTTATAATCCGTAAATATTTCTGTGCGTAGACTCTGGTGAAGATCATGAAGACTTTCCAATTTTAAGTTATCTCTATTTTTTAGTTAGTTTAAATATTTAATACTATTGTTTATTGTCTCCTCAATGTTCTGAAATAAAATGGTGCATTCTGCATACCAAATCAAAAAAAAATTAATCCTATCAGCACATCATATACATATTTTTTTTTCTCTTTACCTAGCTTTTTTTGATTAGGTTCTCAGGCATATATAGTTGTTCATCTAGTTATGGGGACAGTTTTTTTCTGTGTTTTTCTTCTTTCCAAATATGAAGCTGGTTATTTTTCCAGGACAGGCAAGTTTTACACTTACAACATTGTTTTCTTGAATAAGTATTCACTGTGCTTATTGTTGCTTAACTTGTATGTGAATAAATAAAGGTTGGTATTTCCAATTTTCCTGTAGATACTTTTTGCAATAGCATTTGAGATAACAACATAAATCTTTCAGGAAGGTTGTTTAGGGAATTTAAATTATGCACAATAGTATTTTATCTTGAAACCGGCTATTAGTTATCATTATATGATACTTAGTATCTAATTACTGACAATTCTATAACATTCGGGCTTTTTAACAACTGATGAAACTAGAAACCTTGGGGTTTTTTTTCTCCACCCATGACCACAATTAGGAATCCATACCGAGAAACATTCTTTTTCTTTCTTTCCTCTTCAACACATTACTCTAAATCTTTTTGAGTTTACATGATACCCTTTTATTTGTTTGTTTTGTTTACCTTTTCAAGACTCCTTGGAGGTTTTTATGACTGATGGGATATATGTCTAGTAGATCTCTTTTAGAATTCAAGCATTTGGCACCCTAATAGGTTAGTTTTGAAAGGGTTGAACATGAAAATCTTTGTGCAAATTTGAAATAGCCAGTCCTTTTTACTTTAATTAGTTCAGCTCAAACATTAGAATGGAGGAAATTTGATTCTGTATTGCTTCATTTGACACTCTTTGAATTATTGCAAATTTAGTTCCATGATTAAGGTATATACTGATCTCACTTGTAAACAGGAAAGTTTAAATGCTGACAGTTAGAGCCTCTTGTATCAGTTTCTGCCCTATAGGAATCTGAGTCTAACAGATTGTTAGAATTCTAAGTCACCAGTCTTTTACACCTGCGTATCCTTATGCTAAGTAAAATCAATTTCTAGAACTAAAATCTTTTATAATCAATCCCAAATATCTTAAATTGATAGGGGAATCATATAAGTGATGTGCTGTTGAGGTCAAGTTTTAATTTGTACAAGCATCAGTATTAGTACTTATAGACATATTTAGGAGCAGAGAAACTGTTTACAATCATGCTATAATTCACCAAATGTCTGACCGTACATGACCAATTTGGGAACTACACAACATATCCTCATCAAATTTTCTGTGTATACTAATAAAACATTGGAGGATGTTTATAGTAAATTAGTTTTTGAAAATTCCAAAACTTCTCGAGTTTTTAGAGGGGGGTTGATTTACCATATAAACATTATGCTAAATTGGTCCCTGTCTTTGTGTCCAGATGCATTCAGGCTTACCTTAAAATTTACTATTTGTTTAATTCACCCAATATCTGTCCATCTGCCTCTGTTTAGTACAGCTAAAGCTAGAACCATCAAATGTTTTTTGTATATTAATTTTCAAATGATAAAGATTTTCCCTGACAATAGAGATTTAATTTCCATGTATCTATATATAGAACCAAACTTTTAATTCTATTTATCTGTATGTGACCTCTGAATTACCAAAATGATACATTTTAGCCAGAGGCACAGATTTGATTACTTGTTGGTGCCAAATGCTCCACTCTGAAGGAACTAGCTAAATATCCTGTTCATAGGATGTTTTTTGTTTTTTTTTGTTTGGTTTTTTTTTTTTTTTTTTTTTTTTTTTTTTTTTGGTAGTGAAACAATTATGTAGATTGGTTCTATAAATTGAAAAAATTGGATCGATTTTCAGGTAATCTAAAGATATAGGACATAAACAAAATATGTAATTTAATATTAAAAAGGATTTTATTTTTCTAGTGCTATCTGGTAAAAAGTAGGCAAAGTATCCAGTTTCTTAAGAGATGATTCTCAATAGAGTATGGAGGCCAGTAATGAAGTTCCATTTTCTGTTGCTTGGGTCAGCTTAGTGATTCTTGCAAGTCTCAAATCTGGTTGAGATCAGGACTTTATTCCTACAAATTTTTATGACCCTCCCTTTGACAAGGTGTGAGTCCACTGAAGTGATACTTTCACCTTAATTGTGTAGCTTAGAGAGTACTCAATTAGCTGCTGAAAGCACAGGGAAATTCGTTGTAAGTTTTCCACTCTTTGTTTGTACAGGGAGTTCTATAGGGGATGAAAAATATTTTTAAAAGTATTAAGGATTTTAAAAAATTTTCATGGTTAGAAAAGATCTATGCAAAGTAGTTTGTTAAAATAAAGTTATAATAGAATCTAATATTTTGCAATAACATTGATTTTTTTTTTTTTTTTTTTTTTTTTTTTTTTCTTCTTCTTCTCCCTTCTCCTTCTTCTCTCTCCCCTCCATGATTATTGGTGTTCTTCAGTGCAGGACAACCAGTAATATTGAATGCATATTGGAAAAAAATTAGAACTTTGGGAAGAAAGCAGAAGTGAGGAAAAACTTATCATTGTTTTCTTTTCCTCTGGATTTGTGTCTTAATTATATTACCTTTCAGCATTTCAATAGACTGTTGCATCCTTCACTTTCATTATTTTATTTTCATCTTTTTCTTTCAGATAAGTCTATCATTTGCTTAAATTTTTTTTTTTTAAACTTCAGCAAAAGATTCTTTCAAGATCACACCTTTCTTATGGTATCATTTTTCAACTAGTGGAGCGCCTGTCGAAAATGGCAATTATTTATGTGTTGATCAGCACTTGGATCAGTGTATCTGTTTGCTCTGCCTTCAATGAAGTATCTGTGTGCTCTCTGAAAAATGTTTTATACACACACAGTCACATGTATATTATATAAATACATCTATTATATGGATATACCTTGTATTTTATGTGAAATTTTCTATTATATGATAGAAACTCAAAGGATCTTTTGGGAAAAACAATATGAAATGGTTTAAGAGATCAGGGTTGTACACAGGTTCTGCTTTGTCATGGCTGAGGAGAGTACTTCAAGCAAAAATAAATAATCTACAGAGAAACAAAAATAATTCATATCATAATTATTTCTTTTTCCTCCCCACCCACAAAAATAGTTATGCAATGTATAACTAAAATAGTACTTTCTGGAATATTTGAGTAAATGGTCTGAAATGTGTTGTAGCTTTTTAGACAAATAGTAAGTTTATCTAATTGATGGTTCGTAGATCTCTTCATCACCATGTATAAAATCTGAATAGTTCATTCTTCATAACACAATGGCACTAATATTTACCAAATCAGTTTAAAATTTAGGCCTGTGCCTTTATTTAATGCTAATTTTTCTGGAAAAAAATTTTGACTAAAGCTCTCTCTGGTTTCTCTTGAGCGTACCTTGCGTTTAAAAAATGTACCTGCTGCAATGGTTAACGAGTCTGTCATTCAAGTCATTGGTAGTGAGTTTTATCCTTAATTGTTCCCCATTATTAGTGGCCTCGGTACAAATGTTAACATGGTGAAATACAGAGTTCTGAATAATGGACAACCCCAGGCTTTTCAAGAAATCTTAGTGTTAATTCAAATTTCAATCCTCGTGTGTACAAGGACAATATTTGTCATGGTTTGTAAGTAGCCTCAACAATTTGTTTGCTTGAGAGTTTTCAGTGTCAGATGTTGCCATGGACAGCAGGTGTTTGGACAACTGAGTCAGCAAGTTAGCTTGTTCACAAATGAAACAACGGTCTTATGAAAATGCCCTACTTTGGTATGCTTATCTAAACGTGTAAATGAATTATTCATTCGGCAAACAAATCAGATCAGGTCCCTTAACCCAGGGGGTCATTTGGAACACCTCCAATAACATTTCTTTCTTCTCCCCCCCCTTTTTCCCCCCAAACTAAAAGTAATTCTGAGCTGAATATCTTTCCTACCTTGCAAGTATTTTTTTTTTTTTTTCATGTTCGGATTAATCAGTCTATTAAACACCCAAGATTGGACTATGGAACTTACTAAGCAATGATTTAATGCTCTAAATACTTACATGATCAGTAAGAGAAGCTAATGTTAGAATTCAGTTCGCATCTGTATTTTTTCCACTGCCAGAGATCACGGACTGTAATGATCTGAATAAGCTTAAGGGTGTGGAAAACTCATTTCGTTTCATTCTAGACTTCAACTTGAGTCAGTTGTTACCTAAGGAATGCTGTAGGAAGGAGCAGATTAAATCTTGAGTATTGAACCATGTAGTTTCTACTTCTGATTGAATAAAGGTAACTCGCGTCAAAATAGGAACAGACCTTCCATTAATCTGTTACTTGTAAAATCTGCAATATTTATGTAGAAATATCTTGTTATCGATCCCTGCCAAGGTTGACTATGAAAATAATTGCCTTTTCTGCTCTTGTTTGAGCAGACAAAGTAGTTATGAGGAAAGTGGTTTGTACAAGTGCTCCCCTTCACCCTTCTCCATCATGGCATGCCAGTAATAAAACATTTTATCAAGATATCTGAGACAGAGCACAAAGAGAAGTGGATTCATGTCTCTCCCAAGGGCATCAGTTCAAATTGAACGTAAGCATTTTCAACTGAAATTTGAGCATGGTTCATTTGTTTTCCATGTTGGTAGTTATAGGCAACCCTGCAATATAACCAATAGATGAACTCACCATCACAGTCAATAATTAAACAACCGTAGCATCAAAATTTGAAATCTTGTATGAAAAAAAAAAAGAATAAATATGTCAAAAAAAAATTCTATCTATGACATCGCTGGTGTTTTTATTAACTGGAAAACATCGAAAATAGTTTTTTAAAAAACTTCTAGATTCTGGAGAACATAGATAAAAAAAATAAGGCCCCAATACAGTCAAAAAAGCTTTTTTTTTTTTCTTTTTTTTTTTTTTTCTCCCCCAAAAATGAAAATTCAAAAAAACATTTTTAGAAGGGTTTTAGTGCAGTACTGATGCCAATTTTTGAGTCTTTGGACAAAACGGTATAACCAGGAGTGCTGGAACATACAAATGCATACACATTTAAAAAAAGGATAGTACACTTCGCCACTTTTGGTGTCTATGTTTGTTCTATATGAATAAATCAATCCATTATGGATTTTCAGAGTAGATAAGAGAATTTATAGCAATGAGCTTTGAGTGTATACTTGTTTATTCAGACCATTCAGTTGGCAAATTTGCTGCTTTCAAATAGTCGAGTTTTGCCTTCCAAGTTAATTGGGTAATGTTGATATCAGTAACATGGATAGGAGATATGAATGAAGAATATATATTTTACAAACACTGAAATAGACTGATCACAGTTTTAAAAAAAAAAAAAAAATCATGCTCAAGAACTGAATGTACCTTCCTCGTGTCATTCAAACACTCTTTTTGTTTTTTTGTTTTTTTTTTGTTTTTTTAAAGCCTCATCAGATGAGCTATACCACCACTCTAGGACATGTGTATGTATACTTTTCTTAACATGGGAGTGGGGCTATTTTCCTTGTTAAGAAAAACTAATTGACTGTGGTACATATAAATAAATCAACTTTTTTGTGTTTTGGTTGTTGCATTTCATTACATTATTGAATTCATTCTCAGTTGATTCAAGGTTGTGAGATTTTTTTTTCATCATATACTTTCAGCTGTATTGATATATTTATCTAATCGGTATTCGTGCAGGTCATTGTAACCGCAAATAACAATTTTACTCCACTGCTTAAGACTTTTAGTGTACATGGCAAACTGCAGTGACTCCATTGCTTCGAAATGCAATGAAGGATAACTATTTTTTAATGGTGAATCTTATTTTATCTTCTTACTAATAAGGTGGTGACTTTCAAATCTGATTTACCAATGTTACTCATGAAATAACTTTTGATATACTTGATAATAATATGATATAATTCAATGAAAAAATAAGTTAATGATTAAAGAAAGAACTGGTAATTATGAATAATTAATACATAATTGTCATTAGGAATTTGAATCTGTTGAACAAAATAAAATAGCTCACCATTTTAATGGGTTCATGCATTTGATGTGAAGAAGGCAATTCTTGAATATTTGGTGAAATTTTTGAAAAAGATAACTGCATTTTCATCATTAGCATTTTAAACTTAGAATCTGTTATAGTTGAAAACCAAACTTCTCAAGTGTATGTAGTAAAAAAACGCATAAGTATTTTTAGCACTTGTTCAGTTGTATTGGGATGCTTCTTCAGAACGTAAATCTAGAAATCTAATTTACTCTCATAATATATCATTGATAAACTGATTTTTTTTTTTTTTTTTCCAGCCAATTCTACTTTAATCAATGAAAAGTTGTCCGTTGCAGCTGAAACAAACAGATTTTTTAGTTAACCATGCTTTTTTTTTATTTGAATATTTGGAAAGTACTCACCATATACTCTCTCTAGGTGAGTGATGTTGACTTAGGCAACATATATATTGCAGATTTTATAAACAAAAGATAGCATCAAAGTGAATGTCTTTTTCATGGATTCAAAATCTTTATCTTGGTTTTTATATCAAACTCCTCTAGTTTTCAGCTCTGGATTGAAGCTTTTCCTGAATCTTGGCCAACTGCTTTGTTACTAAGCCAAAATAGCAAGCCTCAGGGGAATTGTATTACCATTTTAAGTTATCAGTCAATCCACGTCATTTGATAATTGAAAAACATACCTTCAGTGCTCTACGTCATGTCAAGTAGATGTTTGTAATATTTCAATTGTTAATATTCAATCTTCCTCAGCTAGGATTGATGAGGGAAAATTAAGAAACGATTATTTCTAGCTGATCAGGAATTGATAAAAGAATCTTGAGATAATTCCTCTTGCAATATTTGAATAAATACTGAAGACAACTATTTAGATACTGAATTTTTAGTCTTGTACTCATAAAATCCTTGATACATAATCTTTCTTCTCTTCAGTAACTCCAGCTTTATCTCCTGGTAAAGCCGACAGTGAAGGTATCCTGACATGTCGGGTAGCCCTGAAACTTAAGGGGATAAAATGTTATGGGTCAGTCTATGATGAGTGAAGATCTGACAGTCCCCAAGTGTTCATAGTTTCTGGGGATCGACTTTGCACTGACCCCACCACACCATCTGAGGAGGACCTGGGCACTGATGAGTAGAGGATTTGCAGTGTAACTCAAAGTAGCAATTATCACTACAATGGAATTCAAGATAAGGATTTTAATCTGTGAGAACATTTTAAATAACTATTGTTTCAATCAAAATCTGCCAATCTTCGTCTGTGATTGGGAAGATAATCTTCAAGTTTTTATTCCACGGTTAATGCACTATTCATTCATAACAGGTTTTATCAAACTCAAAGAAAATGATATTGCATTTAATTACACTGTAATTAATCGTTGCTAACCTCAACAGACTGCTTTAAACACTGTTTCTGGGTTAAGGTTATTCATGTGTTCTGACATTTATATGAATCTGCCGCTCTGGACTTTGCCCTGCTCAAACCGTTCATAGGAGAAACTTGGAATTTTGCACCCCCCTCCTCTCAATGAATTGGGTAAATGTTTTTTTTCTTTGTTTTTCTTTTTCTTTCTGACCCCCCTCCTTAGGTTCTTATTGGGGGTTCAATTTACCATGAAAGTTTGGCAAATTGGTTCCTTAGTTTATGTCCATTTCTTGTTTTTTCAATCATAGATTTATGGTACAAACCATACTGGTAGTATTTTCATCAAGGTAACTTAGTTTTTAACAAAACTGGTTTTATTTAGTTGTTAATAGTAAATATACAGGCATCTATCAACTTTTGATATACAGATGTATTTTTGAGCACATTTGTTACATAAAAGTACAAATGAAATTGAGACCTGAGCAATTACAAATCTATTGTCATGAGCAAATGTTTGAATGGAGTAATTCAAGTTTGAGTCCTTGTGAAATAAACATGAGAATTAAGTTACTTTTTTCTCTTTGATACAATACTGGAGGATGAAGTTTGAAAATCGAGAGATTAGTGGTAAGTTGAAGATTTTGGAAAAAAAAAAGAGTATTCCTATGCTTACAGGATTAACATGCAACTATTTTTAACACCTGTAAACCTTTAAAGAAAAACACTTAATTAATGACACGTCTTGGAAATTCGCTTTTGTTTTTGTTTTTTTTCATATTCTGTAAACTTTCCATTCATGATAATTATATTGGACTAATTGGATTATGCATTTGCCACTTGTCTATTCTAAACATACTGTTATCAGATAATTTTACTGGAAGAGACAGGTTTTTAAAAAAAGTAGGTGGGTGTGAATAAAGGATTAAAACCTTCCTTCTATAAAAAGAAAAAAAAAAGAACGAAAACTTTTCCACATTTTTGCAGAAGAATTAGTTCTTTTGTGGGGGAATAACTATAGAAAGTGTCAACTGAGGTACACCGTTTCTCCTTTGCTATTTTCTTTGTGAATTGAGAATTAGTAAACAAAAGGGGTGTGTGTGTGTGGCTGATCCTCATGTTGAGGCCAGCTATTGACAACTTGAGTTCAGCTGGTCACATGTCTATTGTTCCTCTGTAAGTAGACAATAAAGACCAGCACAATCACCTTCCCCATTGACTGTTTCAGCTATTCACTCAACATCAAGGACCCCTCCTCTCTTTGTGTCCCCCTTTTATCTGTTTGATAACTTGAACAACCAATTTGAAATTATTTTCCATTTGGCCAATTATATTCGGACTGCTTGAAATGACATTTAAAGTTCTTGATTATAATGCTGATTGTTTTTTTAATTCTCAGATCTTTTTTGCTGTATTTGTGGTTGAGAAAATGTGTGATTCTTAATTATAGCTTCATTGATCCAAATGTATTGTGTGCAAATCTATACTCGAAGGAGTTTATTCAAATATAAAAAAAAAAACCTTGTAGTAGGAATAGAGCTACTTCTGAGGAGTCAATTAACTTGTACTAGAAAAAGATGAAACATTCATTCACTAGAATATACTCGTCAGAAAAGACAAGGTTATTTATGAATGGATCAGCACTGAGGAAACTAAAGCTACTTTATTTGGTGATTTATTCTAAATAATTCAAGTATCCAAATTCCATGATTTTTTTTCTAAAGTCTCAACTGTTTTAATGTCTGATCAGACAAAGTCTTAAGAGTTTTTATGATATAATCCTCATTGTTATGTCATGATGGGGGAAAGTAAATTAACCTGTGAGATCAATGAGCAAACAAACAAAAGAAATTTGCATATATTCCTGTTATACGTTTTTGTTTTCTGAGCACATGAAGCAGTGGTTCTTAACCTCGGGTGTATGCACCCTGCAGTGGTATGTAAAGTAATTTGGAGGGTTGTTAGAAGAGAGTGGCAAACAATTTTTTTTTCTTTTTTTTTTTTCTGTAGTATTGCTAATGTATACAACTTTTGCTCTTTTTCCTTCATAACTTTCAAAGTTAATTGAGAAAAAGCAACAGCAGCCAGTGCATTAAATGGTTTATTACTAGTATCTTGATACAGACTTTTAATTTTGACATCTGATAAATTTTATTATATTATTTACACTTTTAAAAATCAACTTTGCCAATTTTTACTTAAAAAAAATTTTTTTTTTTGTCTTAAGATCAATGGCTGCAAGAAAGACTTAGAAATCGCGGTGTGGGCTTTGTAAAAAGTTGAGAACTACTAACATAAAGATTCATATTAAAATCTATTTTGCCAACATAATTACTGGATTTCAACATATTACAATCTTGGCCAAGTCGGTTCTCCAGTAGTATTTATGACCAACTGCAGAATCTTTTTAGTTTGGAAATTTTTTCTTTTTTCTTTCTTAGTTCGAGAAAAGATTTTCGAAATTTTCATGACCAATTTCTTATTTAAGTTTACATTTGAAGGAGATTTATTTTCTTTGATGTAACAGTTGTTTGGCTGTGTTTGTTCTACTGAGTGGTCACTCTTGCTTTCATAAAGTACTCCCTCGGTCCTTTCACTTCCTGCACTTGCAATTTGCAGCTATGTCCCTGCATTTGCTAAGTGTGGGTTGTAACATGGACTTGTGTGGGTATATGGTGCAATGTGGGGATTTGTTCAGATTGTGATGTCCTAGGATGATACAGAATGCCTCAAGAATATCAGCACGTGTTTGGCTGTACTTCAGAGTTTCTGGCTCAACTATTGGAGTTAGTCAGTGTAATTTAGATGTTAGATTTAGGGGATTCATTTTGTTGCTCTGTGTTGCACACATTCCACTGCATCTATGTTATATTTATATCTTGAGACCATAAGGATGAAGCAAATTCTAATACTTATCTTGAAATATTATAATTGATTGTGTACTTCAATACTAGTTCCTGTAAAAAAAAAAAAAAATATACTAGTGACTTTAGACATGTGTACTTGAAGGGATTACGTGAACTTGATTTAAAACTTTAATCAAAATTGTTTGTTTCTGTTTAAAGAAATTGCTTTGACTTATACAGATATATATTTATCTAAGCCTCTTAAAAGATCACTGAAATATTTAGAAATTTTACAAAGCTCATCTTGGGTGCCTACCATAATACAATGATTTTGAAACTGGTGTCTATGGACTACTAAGGCTCAGTTAAATAATGCTTGATGGTCTGCAGTAGTGTTCCCTTTGAGCCCGACCTGATGAATCTTATGGCAGAGAAATATCATCCTTCACAGATATCGAAAAAACAGAATTATATTGTACACAGACCTTTACAATATATTAGAATACGGATAAATGTAATCCATTTTAAATGAGTAATATTTTTCATAGGTCAAAAATTACTTTTTTTTTTTTCGTAGTTCATTAATTAGTCTAAAAACTGAATGCTGAAAATATGGGTCTATTATCATCTGCCAACTTTCAGGCAACTTCGTAATTCCATTCTCAAAACCTTTCTTTAACAGAGAACTGCAGTTGGTGCCTTTTGCACTACTTCTATGTTAGTATCTGATACTTCAACACTCTCCTTAAAGTTCTTGCTGATTTTAGTTAAATTTCATCTGGATTGCTTTATTTCTTCCTTAGATTATCAGTTTTCCAATCTTTTTTGCAAGAGCATTCTGCCTCAATCTTTGAATGGAAACCTGTCATTTCCAAACAGCTACCACTGAGCTATAGTGGTTTCAATAGTCATAAACCTAATCACAGGATGCTACAAGCACTTTGTTCCTGTGTAAGCGGACACTGTGAAAGATGTAGTTCCTGGGATTCAGGAGATCTTGGGGATATTTGGAAACATGACTGTTAAGTGGCTCGTATGTTTAGAGGGGAGGATATTGAACTTGATCCAGGGCGCAGCAGGCAAACGAGGAAGTCTCTGTAGAACCAATAGGACATGCTCCAGATGCCTTGACCCCATTGCTCACCTCGTAGGTATGCTTTGAGCTCTTTGGAAATGTGCCAGTTATGTCCTTGGCAAGCCACATAGTTACTTGTTTATTTGGGAGAGCAGTTATTGGATTGTGGGGCTCTTTCAATCTCAATAAGACATTGACTGCTTTAATGAGATTAATACACTCTATTTTCACAGGAGAATTGTCTTCAGCTTTACAGCACCTTTCCCCTCAGAAAATGAGATCAATCGGAATAACTGTACTTTAGGAATAACAATAAGTTTAGTTATAGTCCCTTCTATTGTTTTACTACGTTTTGCTGTTATATATATATATATATATATATATATATATATAATTATGAATTGCGTTATATTGGAACTCTTATTTGAAATTCTCCCATTATTACATGGCAGATGTATCTATTTGGCCTAGACAATGTAAATAGAATAAACAATTAAAGAAAATGGGGTTGCTGCAGAAATTGAATCTGTGATTGATTGGGTAGCCACTTCAACATAGCATTGCTCTTGCCATCGAGCTAAACAGCTGCCTATAATAGAAAGGCCTAAATAACTGTTTTAGCTCCAAATTCTCATTTTGCTTATTCACAGTCTATATCTGCACTGTTTGTTTCTTTCAATGCAACAATTATGTTGAGAAGTAATTTCTGATATTTCTGTTGGGTCATATATCCATTTCTTGATTACAAAATTATTGTGTTTAAAGAAACAGTGCAGATATAGACTGTGAATAAGCAAAATGAGAATTTGGAGCTAAAGCAGTTATTATGGCCTTTGCGTTACCGTTGACTGTTTAGCCCAATTTTAAGAGCTATACTAAGTTGAAATCGCTACCTTATCAACCGCAGGTTCAATTTCTGCAACAATCCTACTTTCTTCAATTGTTTATTTTTGTGTTGTTGAGGCCAAATGGTACATTAACGGGAAATGATTTTAAACAAGTTTCAATATATTGTAACACGATTTATAATCATTTTGTTGTATCCTACATCAATTGCTTAATAGCACATATATATTTATATATATATATATTTCATCCATAAACAGCTGTTTCATTGTATTACAACTCTTCAGTGTGGCTATAGACTATCCATTATCCCATCCAGTACCACAAGGCAGGATTGAAACCTCCACTTCAGACCTTGGGCCGGTATCCTGCCTCTGCTCCATGGAACTGGACGGTCAGTAAGACTGAATTTAAGGGATATATTTATTTAGCTTATATTCCCCATCCACATGAGTGGTCTATTCCTATGGATTATATATGTTACTATAAAGACAATGCTTGTTTCTGACTTTCCATTTTGTAAACATCCAAACAGCTGCACCCTACAGGCTGCAAATTTGTGTACAATGGTAACTTGATCTCAAAATGAACAAAGGATATATGGTGCTTACCTCTGACAACCTCTAGGATAAGCTCAATCTTGGCATTTCCAAATCTAAGGGGCCAGTGTTATATTTCAATTTTTCTTTGTGTGTGCTGGCTAGAGGTGGGGTGCTCTTTAGTATGAGCGTACTTCCCCCTCTTTTTTGAAATCTCTGTAAAATATAATTCTTTTCATGATATGCTCTAATGAAAATTAGATTTATGATTGTCTTTAGTATAATGTCCCAGAAGAGAAATGTTGGATATGATTACATACTGTTTTTCCTGGAATCTTTCTTTTGTCTCAGCATGAATATAGACTTGCTGTTGAAACTTTGCTAGAATTTAGGCTGTCTCCTACTGCGTCAGCCTGGTTCTTGTCATGCATGCACACTGTAATAATGCTTGTGTTGAGCTAATAGTTATGCCTGCTTTAGTGCTTGCAGCTCTCCATCCAGATCCTTCCAACAGGTCTCCCAAGGTCTCCCACATTTTCTATTTGAGATGAAGGTTGTCTTGTAAGCGCCCTGACTTTGTCTTGCTACTGCAAATATCAAAGAATTACAAGCCAACCCAGGTACTATCTGTTAGTTGAGGAAAAGAGTTCTTGATCTCCATGCAATATTTTATCTTCCTTTCACCTCTGACTCTACAAGATGTGTCAAGAAAGTATCCAGCTTTTTTGAATTAATGAAGAACCAGTTTTGCAGCTTTAATGTAACTAGGCTAAAAATCCAAGGGGAACCTTACTGCACATGTGTGAGCACTCTCTTGTGGGATTACTCAATCAGCAGAGAGATGCCAAAGAGAAAGTACTCTGTGACTCTCTCATTTAAAGTGACTGAGCTTGTCTATTCTTTATGTCTCATGGAGAGGTTGTAGTTTATTATGACCTTGAAATTACCAGAGATCACATTATTGATGTTAAGACCAAGTAGTGTGGTACTGTTGAATTGCTTTATGCTCTGGTGATAGGTTTCTCCAAATTTTATTATTTTTGGTGAAAATAGGATTAAAATGTGTTATTAATGACTAAAGTGACTCCCCTCGAACTTGACTGAATAAGCCACTAAACAGCTGAGATTGGTCGATAGCCAGAGTGATGCGTACCTTGTTACAGCAGCAATCCAACAATGTCTGAACATTGATACATTTTGTGTCCAACAGTGAAATCCACAATGATCAATACACAAAATAATATAGGCAATAATCCATGTTGCAAAAACTGAATGAACAAAGCATGTGCATACGGCTGATGTTGACAATAACAGTAAAAAAAAATCTGTGTTCCTCTACTTGTATGCAACTAGTGTTTACCAGTGACTACTTCTTACTTAAATAAGGTCCAATCGTACACCTGCCTCCCAGTGTGCAAAGTAGGTACTGCGAACACCAATGATGGACACAAAAAACCCCACACAAATTAACTAAATATGAATTGCTTGAACTAATGACCTCTAAGATTCACATAATTCACAGGGATCTAAAAAAAGGGGGTAATTTTCGTAATCTTCAGGGTTGAATTAGTAGGTAGATACTTTTATTTTAGTATTAAATTGAAATTTACAATTTTATTTTCATAAACACTAGGCAGACCATTCAAAAAGTGCATGTTTAGATGATATATGGGTGTAAATCAGTGTTTGACATACTTTGTTTTTAAAAGGTGATTTGATACTAAGGTCCAAAAAGGATGGGGCTGGTGTTGAAACGGGTGGGCCGTAGTTGAATTCATCATCATTTAATATCTGTCGTTGAACATGAACCATCCCCAGGATTCGCCACACTTCTTAATCGTGAGTGTTGCAATGCCAATATTTTCTAAATTTTTCTAGTTCGTCTATCTAGTATTCTGCTAGCCTCAGTTGCACATGTGATCTGTGGGGATCCATGTTGTGAGTCGTAATATCTATTGGTTGTCTGCCATTCTTGCAACATGACCAGCCCATTGCCATTTGAGTTTTCTAATGGATTCTATGATTTCTCAGACTCCTGTTTTCTCCCTGGTATGCTGTGCTGTCTTGTGATCTCTCCATGTGAGGATGAGTATGATTCTCTCAAGAGCAAATTAGATGCTTCTCAGTTTGTTGGTCTGTCTCTTGGTTTGGTTCTATGTTTCAGCTCCATATATGATTATTGGAAGGATGCATTGGTTTTATACTCTTCTTTTTAGGATTAATGAGATCGTCTTGTTTTTGAAGGTTGAGCTTGCTCTGTTGGAGGCTTGCCATCCTAGAGTGATTCTGCGCTTGATTTCTTCTTTTGAGGGTTTCATGGAGATTTGTTGTCCTTGGTTGATGCAGTGGTCTACTTTCTCTAGTTTTGGGTCTTTGATTTTGATCTTATTCACATTTCTGGTGTGATTGTTACATATGATCTTTGTTTTGCTGAAGTTCATGTTTGGTGCATCGTAATTGTGGTTGGAGTTAAATCATGTGAAAAGTGTGGTTTAAATCTAAAGTCAAAATAAAATTTCAGCTTGCATTTATAAATTGCTGTCAAAGAAGACATTAATCTTCCTTTAGAGTATTGAAGATTTGAGCGGGGTTGGGAGAAAAGAATTGGATGTGGAAGAGGGGAAAAAAACCTTGGTATCAAAATATTTTTTTTATGAATAGATGGGCATTCCCCTCTCCATAGTGGGGAGATAGGAATTCCCCTCTCTCTTGTAGAGAGATGACCATTTTCCCTCTCTCTTGTAGAGAGATGACCATTTTGTTTCCTATTCCGAAAACATCCAAATGATTAGCAAAGTAGATTGCAAATATGTGTTCATTCCATTACTGCAATGTCCAGTTCACGGCTCATATCCGTCAAAAATCAACTTTGTTCAATGGCTTCTTGTCAAATTATCTTGGTGCATGCATACACTCAAAAATTATTGTAAGGATATATAGTTCTTATGGTGGCCATCTTGGAAAATGGCTGCCACAGTTATGATATAATTAATTTTAGTTGGATCCATTGAAATTTTATACTTGATCGATCATCTCTAGATGTTTTGTAATTCTGCTCAGCATGTAACACTTTGCCTTATTTTTTGCGCTATGGGTGTGTACTAATAGTTCACTAGAATAAAAAGAAAAAAAATGTTGTGAACAAAATAAGGGATTCCGTTCAAAGCTCTTGCAACATATTTTTGAGAAATGTTATGCTATTCCAATTATATATATGTGTGTGTGTGAGTGTATGGCTCTATTCTGTCAGTAATACTTGCGTTATTTTCTGATCTGAGACAATTCTTTTTTCCTGTTGTTCAATGCACAACATGGATTAGGTTCCGAAACAATTTTATGTCCATACCTGATTTAGTGTTTGTTGAAAAGGAAATCATGTTTCTTTTTCACATTTTCACTAATTCCTACTCCCTATTTTTATCTGTTGACTATCAAATATTCTCTAAATTGAGTAATGTTTGCTCTGTTGTTATTGATCTCAACTCGAAGGTTTATGCTTGTTAAAAAATGGAACTGAATCCTGATTTCAGTTGGGAAATTCCAAGTTCTAAGAGATCAAGCATTTTTTTTTTTTCAGCTTTAAATCAATTGTAGTAGTAACTGCACAAGGTTAGGCTGATGATCTGCTTAAAGTATAAGAACAATGAATATACAAGCTTGACCACTAGATATGTCATTTTAAGATTGAATAAAGTTTAATTTTATTTTTATCCTAGTAGAAGACAAGCTTAATTTTTAATAACCACTATCCTCAACAGACTGGTTTAATCATTGTTGCTGGGTTTAGTTTATTTATGTGTTCTGACATATCTATCTATCCAGACTTTGCCCAGCCCTTACCGTTCATAGAACGAAGTTGAAATTTTGCACATTCACTCCTTTTGATGGAAATTCCCCTCCCCAATTTTTTTTTTTCTACTGGGGATGTGTTATATAAGTTTATGCTAAATTGGTTAATAGTTTGTGCTCACTTATTTTTCCAAGATTATGAATTTTTTAGTGATCAGTCAAAAAAATAGGCGAGTAAAGTAATAATCATTGGTCAAGCCCTTTTTCCAACCTCTTGCTTGATCATCCCCAACGCAGCATAAATGAATGATAGTGATTGATAATTTTCCTTTAATGCTATTTTCAGTTGAGTTTGATATTTGGATCACAGCTTTACCAGACTGAATAGCAGTTTTATCATTCACTTGAATTATTTTTTTTTCATCACTGATTTTATATTTATATCATTTGGAATTAATGCTTCTCAGGGAAAATTGGCCCCTGGAAGATTTCTTCATTACTAGTTTTGATTTAATCCATTCTTTGCTGATTAACTACTGAGTTATCATGATCAACCTCTAATTATGACTTGCTGGGCTGAGCAAAGTGTTTTCTGGTGAAAATTTGAATCGTCATCTACAGCAGCTGCTGCTGATCTCAAGCTAAAAAGATTTGAATCATTAACCGTGATAGCTGCTGCTGATCTCAAGTGTACAGTTTTCAATCATGATGGTGTTGTCGTAGATAAAAGATTTTTTTTTGCAGTGTTGACCGTAAACCCAAGCTATTCTCAGAATAAAGCACCGATTGTGAAGATCAATACTTATGACTAACTGACCTACTAGTTCTTCTATATAAGTTCAACATTATTAATTGCCTCCCTTCAACTAAAAGCCAATTAGTTGCCCTTTTGACTCTCTGATGATAGTCTGTGTGTATATATATATATATATATATATATATATATATATATATAATGTGTGTGTGTCTATAAGATAAAGAAATGGATATATGATCCAACAGAATGACTGTAAATTGCGTTCTATTATATAGAAACGATCCCACGTCATTACACGGTTAATGTATCTATTGACCTAGATGACATAATTAGAATAAACAATTAAATTTGATTCCTGCAGAGCAGCCCTATTTTCTTTTATTGTTTATTCTATTCACATTGTCTTGGCCAAGTGATACAGTAACCATATAATGACGGGAGATCATTTCTAATAAGAGTTTCCATGCAATATAATGCAATTTTTATTTATATATATATGAGGTGTTTCCAAAGAGAAATCAAAACAAGTTCATTTCTTTACCTACATACATTTATGGGACTAAAATAACCCCATTCACTGTCTCTACGCCATTCTCAGCAGTTTTGATCTGGAAGTAATTTTGAGTGATAGTTTGATGGTCTTGTGGCATTTTTTTTCTTCCATATTTTGAAATCAATGACTTTTCAGGGTGGATTTCAGCCTTAGAAGCAGAAGATTATCAAATCCAGAAACTAAAGCTGCCGGGGAATGAGAGTTGTTGTGCTTCATCAAAAATTTTGTTGATCGATCAGCGTATGTGGTACAAATTTTGCCCAAACCTGATGCATCATCAGTCTTTTTTTAAAAAATCATGTGGTACAAGTATTACCGATTCTGACCTCTTCAGAAACCTCATGGACAGTCAAGCAATTGTTTTCCATTTACATGAAAGTTTGTTCAAATTTTTGATTGTCTTTAATCGATGTTCTCCCCCAATTTGAAATGCTGGTACCAATCTTCGCCATTGGCCTATTGCTACATTAGAAGTCTCCAAAAGTTTTTTCCTTATCTGAAACAGAATTTACAAAAAACACATTGCTCTCCAAGATGTTATAATGTTCAACTGGGGGGAAAATACTAAGCACGCGCTCTCTCTCTTATATATATATATATATATATATGCCTGCTCACTATAGCAGATGTAGCTCAAGAACTAACCAACGTAGCTTGTTTTTTTTTGTTTTCATTGAAAAAGTCAAGGTTACTGATTTATACTGTTTCAATCATTAGCATGCCAAGACATCTCATTGGCATGCTATTTTAAAAGTTGTTTCTTTATGGACCCACCTTGTATATATATTATAGTGACAATTTGCATAACCTCTCTGGCAGGAAGGTTCTCACTGGAAATTGCGTTTTACTTTAAAAAAAAAAAAAAAACGGTTATAGGCTCTAATAAAAAAAATTAGATATTTCAGTCTAGATGGTTATAAACTATAATTCATAATTTTACTCATAGGGATACCCGGCATCACCTGGGGAGAAAAAAAACATGAAAATGAATTACATTTTATAGAGATTTCATAAATTAAATAAAGGTTGACTGACTTGTTGAATTTTAAATTATATTTCTCTTGGATAATGTTGGGAGTCCCTGCTAGTATTTCAATGTGAAAATATCTTGGTAAATTATTTCAATTGGCTATAAATGACCTCTGCTGACATCATATAACCTTTGTGATTAACTTCATATGACCTTTGATGTAAAAAGATGTGCCTGTATTCCAAATTTCTGCTTCTGTGTCTGAGGTGCAAAATTGTAGCCTACAATTGTTTCAAACAGCTAGAAATTACCCCCTGATAACCTCTGAGGTCAACCTCACATAGCCCATGTCCTCCACTGCAAAAAGATGTACCCCTATGTCCAATTTCAGCTTCCTACTTGCAAAAGTATAGCCTTCGAGGTGGGACAGACACAGACATTGAATATATATATATATATATATATATATATATATATATATATATATATATATATATATATATATATTTCTCAAATAAGAATAAAACATTAATCAAATGAATTAATTTTCACAAGATTGTTTTTCTCTTTCTTCTGAAAAATTAAACAAATATACCTTTTCAGAGAACATTTTTCATAGAACCCCTCCAAATATTCCTATTCATCAAAGGGGTAATTCTAATATGTACTCGACATAAATCATACATCCTGGAGTAACACTTCCGAGTATCATTACTCAACTCGAGATTTTACGTCCGTATACTTCATGTAGTTTAGGGATAACCGCCCAGAGGGTGGGTATTTTCAGCTAGAGTCTATCATTCATCTATCTACCTATGCGTGTGAGTGTTTGGTATCAGCTGGCATATCAATCTAATCACGCGGTTGTCTACACTGTTCTTGCTGAAGTTTTTTTTCCCCCTTCAACGTAAACTTACCACCATTCTATATCAAAAGATTATCCGTATCTTTGCTCCGAGCTGTGTATTCATGTTATGATTTCTGCTCATTTCAATAATCTATTTATTTACCTCTATTGCAAACGTTCCCAGTTATTGATCTTCTTCCTTGATCATTCTTAAAAACAATCGTCTGTGTATTTCATTATTATTAATATTCCTGGGGGGTGTCATGTATAAGAAGATTGTTTTCTTTCTGTCCTCGTTCTTTTTCTTTTCTACATTTTTTTTTCCCGCCCTCTCATTAACTTTCCCCCTTTTCTTTTATTGTCTGTTACTGTTTGTATTAATCATAATAACTGCGTATGTATGTGCGTGCTTTTCACGTTGAGGGTTTCGTTGTCACCGTGGGAACTCTGTTACAATGCAATCATAGCAGTCATTCACTGGGAGGCAACCACTTGACTATAGAGCCATTTTAATGACAAGTTGATTGGTGTGATTGGGTAATCATCAGACAGCCTCAGCTAACCTGTACTGCTTCGGCTCTTCTCACTAGCAGCTGTTTCTCTCTCTCTCTCTCTCTCTCTCTCTCCATCTATACTCATTTCTCTCTCTCTTTCTTTCTCCATCATTCTCCACCCACATACATTCCGCCTGGCTCGGTCTTGCCCTGCTTTGCCCTTGCGCCGCCGCCGATCTTTTTTTTCCTCTCCATTTCTTTCCTGCTTCTTGTGATGAGTGCAATCTTTACCTACACCACCATAAAATACTACTACATGTAACGTTGCTGCGGTTGCTGACCCACTACTTACGTTTGCTGCTGCTGTTGACGCCGCTGTCCTGAAACCTCACTGAATAATGACTCTCCTCCTTGCCTTTGTACCTCTCAATACCTTTTTTTTTCTTTTTTCTTTTTTTCACGCGCCTAACCCTAATCACACTGACAGTCTCCCTTGTCAATCCCCGCACATGCAAACACCCCTCATAGATTACTTGTCCAAAAAAAAAAAAATACAAAAACTCTCGGGTAAATGCACGTTTCCACATACCCACGCGTACATAGCGTGTGGACGAACACACAAACAGACACTTCGTGTAAATAGCACTGCATGAGTGCAAATTACTTACATCGTGCACACACACACACACACACACACACACACACACACACACACACACACACACACACACGTTCATCAGCTCATTCCCCGTGAAGAAAAAAAAGTCGTATAGAAGCATTTAATGCTTACCAAATGTACACCCACGCATTTCGCATTCATTCATTGACAACATAAGTTTTGTTTTGTATATTATTTTACATACACAGCCCACAAGTGCCACATACACGAACTTGAATCTACAATTCTGCGCTTCAAGTTGCGCTGTCAGCCCTAAATGTATCCTAGTTTTAATTCTAATTTTGTTACTCTACGCAATATACACATGCTGGCATCCACAAGTTTTACAGTACATGTGCAGTACACTCATTATACGTACATACATACATACATACATACATACAGTACACGTTCACACGCACACACACTCACACGCACGCGCGCTCGGATGTCCCTAACAGGATGCACGCTTACTTTCAGTTTTTGGCCAGCTTAACCCGCTCTTCATTGCTTTCCAACTTTCTTTACACCCCCGTGACCCTGTCTTCTTTCTCTTTTAATAACTCCACTCTCTCTTTCTTCCTCATCTCTTGTTGTTATTGATCCTGTGGGTACCTCCTCTACCCTCAGCACCATTGCATACCGTATTAAACGTCAACAATCTGCGACAACACTCTGAAAGCAAGCTTAAATGGATTTATCATGTCTGCTACGATAGAAGAGTCGCAATAAATTCCTTGATTAGTCTGTTCGCTTGTCATCTCTTTCACCCGCTCCCCCCCCCCCGGTTTTCCTCCTCGTTCCTCCATCCCCTCACCCCCTCTCTCTTTCTCTCTCTCCCTACTGCTAAGGAGAAGTGTGACTTTGGGTAGAGAAGAAAGGGGGGGTCGACTGTGGGGGCTGGGGGTAGAGAGTAGATTTTCATGCAGCAGTAGGAGATGGTGAGGCTATCTCTGAATGCTTAGCCAGAAGCATCAGGAGAAGCCTTATGTTTAATCTTTTACTGCTACTGTTGTTAATCTGTACGAATTACCAATGATCAGTTGTTATTGTTGACTAACAACTGGCTGCTGAGTGCGAGTTAGTATAAACGGGGAGAGGAAAGAAAAAAAGGGGGGAGGGGAAACGGTCCACTCGACATCTTTTCTCTTTCTTTTGTGTTACGTTACTTACCTGCTACCTAAATGCATACATATATACAAACATTAAACCAGTACACCACGACTGCTCTGCCTTGCTCTATAAATAAGTGGTGGAGCCTGCCTATGCATCGCAGCATATAACATCTAGAGAAATCATTATTACACTCCAAAGCTTCACTGTGTTAGTTTCTTTTTTCGAAAATAATACCCACCTCCCACTTTCTCTCGCTACCTCTTTCACACAGTGTACATTAATAGCTACAATGTTTTCTCTGTCATTATCTTTTAAAAACTTGTTTTTACTTTTCTTTATTCATCTCTGGGCTTTCATTCTTTTCTTTACTTTCCCGTCATCGCCACTGCCACACTTTTTTTTCTTCTTTTTTCTCCTTCTCTCGCTTATTCTAAGGATATGGCTACAATATTGATTATTGTACAAACAGATCCACTTAGGTTTTAGTTTGAGCTGATAGAATATTCATCTCTGCATCACAGCAACCAAAACCTCATATTCTGATTGTATAAAGTGCTTCTAATTCACCCCCCTCCCCTGCTCGACTTTCATAAATAGAACTTTCTCTATTAGCCTCTCTCTGCCACATCTAAGGTGCCAAATATTAAACAGCCAGTTCAAGAATGGCCCAGATATGCTATATACGTATTTCCCAGATAACTTGGGCCTTCTTTTTGCCTTGTACCCCGTGCTGTTCCTCCCACTCTGACTCTTTTCTTTTCCACCTGCTTTCTCTTAAACTTTTTTTTACCTTCTCTTCTCTCACCTGCTTACTTTTTTTATTATCTATATTCAATTGTTTTGAGGTGGTATTTTGCTCACATAGCAAAGATTTGGAGCAGCTAACTCGATTTTGTTAAACTTGAAATCTTCCACGCTACATACCTATTGCAGTCAAGTCAGCCTTGCATTTCTAAATTATTTTATATCAAGGTGTTGAAATCATTTAAATAAACAATTATCAATATGGTAGGAGTATAATTTCTCTACTCATCCTTTCGTCTTCGCTATAGTCGTCTCGAATCTGATTAAAGTTTTTTTTTGTTATCCATTATTTTTATTGGGTAATGAATTTTCTTTAGATTTCCTCATGTTTCTTCGCACCTTTCACCCCTGCCTTTTGATGATGGATTGTAACTTGTCCGACCAATACATCCCAGGATATCTTCTTTATTCTCACTCTCATTGTTTGCTATCATCAAGATATCTAGGAATTTTCTTTCCCAAGTCTTAGAGCTTGCTTGTGACACAGCACAGGGAATTTTATTGGATTAGACTTTCTTTTTCTTTCATTCACCCTCTCTTTGCAGAATTACAATTAATACTTTTCAGAAAAGAAAACGAAATTTTAAAAAAATACTTAGAAGAACAGAACTTGGATTTTCTCATTTATGAAGCAAGCAATAATATGTATGGCTGTCATGAGAAATGGGTAGCTGAGGATAACTAGGATAACCGTGTGAGCAATCATGGCTCACATAATTGCATTCCATTCTTAGGTTAGGAAAATTATAGCAATTCAAAAAAAAGGACCCCTTTTTTTTTACCAGTTTTTGGACTGTACAAGTTGATATCTATCAACATATTTTAATATTGAAAATCATCCCTGATATCAAGTTCACAAATACAATTTGTATGAACTGGCGTATTTACTTTTTTCTCCACCTTTTGTAAAAATTCAGTGTTTACTTGGGTTCATTCTCTATGTGTATGCAATGACCGCAAAAGAAATCCATACATCAAAAACACAAAACTGAAAAGCAGAAATGTGTTAGGGTTGGACTTGATATCTTGCCAACTGAAAGGGATTCATCGTACATCTGACAGATATCCGCACCTCTCGACTTTGTGCCAAAGCAGAGTTGGTGTCAGTGCATCAAGAACTGTCCATCTGAGAAGACACGCTATTCACCACTTGATCTTTACCATTTTTAGCTGTATTTAGAGCACTATAACTTTGCTTGTGAGTGCCGCCATAGGATGGCATGAGCTCTTAACTGAAGAGAAATCCCATGCTTTGGCCCAGCTGGAGGTTTTGGTGCAAGATATTGGTGTGTAAGAAAGGCAGTTTCTGACCTGATGAAATGTGGCACTCCTAGTACTGATAAGATTCTAAAACACGAGGTGATGAACAACCATACCATCTCAGTTACTGTGTCAAAAAAAAATGTTTGATTTCCGGCAGAATGTTGCTGTGAAGACAATACAACATTGTTTTCGAAAGCTTTCATCAGGTCACAAACTGCCTCACTCTCTCTCCAATATCTTGCTCTAAAAGAATCGCAGAAACTCTTTCCTCCAGCTGGGCCAAGGCATAGAATTTCTCTTCAGTTACAAGCTTACACTCTCCCATGGATATAGTACTCAAAAAGATGCTAAAAATGGGGGGAAAAAACTTTGTAAATCGAGTGGTCAACTGCATGTCTTCTCAGATAATTCTTGGTGTGCTGATACCAACTCGGCTTTGACGCAAAAATTGAGGTGTAAGTGTCAGATGTACAATGACTTCCTTCTGCCTTTTTGTTGGTGAGAAATGAAGTTGAACACATTTTTGCTTTGTTTTACATTTTTTGTTTCTTCAGACACTCTGATACATGCACAGTGCTTTTACTCACTAGATTTCATGATACCTTTTGCACCTTGAGTGTCTCAAACTTGGCAACTGAGGGTGTCATGAGTTTAGGGTGTAACATAGATTAAGCTTAATTTCACCTCTTCAGGGTTGGATCATTAACACTGTACGTAGTATTGGTCTAGTACCAGAGTACAGTAGACTCTCACTCAACACACCTGCCCAGAACTTTGAATGGTGTTTGAAATTATATATATCCATTATCAAAAATGGATAAATAATCCAACAGAAATAGCTATAAAACTTTGATATTTTAAAACTCTATTTGAAAGACTTGCCATCATCAAATAGTTCCAAAATGATATAACTTGCTTATGATTATTCCTGTTGGATTATATGTCCATTTTTCAATTATAAAATAGTCTGCATTGAGAAACAATGGAGTAGATGTGAACGGTGAAAGAACAAGATGAGAATTTGGAGATAAAGCAGTTATTTGGGTCTTTACCTTTCTGCCAGGCTGTTTAGCTCAATGGAAAGACCGACACTGTTAGAGCAGGTACCTATTGGTCGCAGGTTCGATTCCTGCGGCAACCCCATTTTCTTGTTTATTCTATTCACACTGTCTAGGCCAAATCATACATTCATTGTGTATTAACTGGAGTTCATTTCAAATAGTTTCTAAATGAAAAAATGCATTTATAATATGTGAAAAATAAATAAAATATCCAATTCTGAAAAAAACAGCCAGATATCAGACATTCAAGTTTTGAGACACTCAACCTGTAATAGGCTGTACAGTGTTTTATGAACAAAATAATGTCAATATAGAGATACAAAGTCTGACCTGAAAGTATCCATCCATTTTATAGTGCCCTTCTCCTCTTTTGGAACCTCACACACTTCTTCCAGCATCTTTTCTGTTTTTCAGAACAGTCTGAAAAGCCCTCTTTCAGGATTGCCATCAGCTACCACATAGTCTAAAATCTCTTTGGGGAAAAGACGGAAGTTGCAGGAAGCCAAATCCAAGTGGGGGAGGCGGTGCAATTTTGCAGATCTGGTTATTGCAATATAATGTCAAAAACCCCTGAACGAGATGTGGATAATGACTTACTTGGTCATTGTGAATATGACAGAAGATTATTTTTTCACGCATGCGCTGTATGGTCCTCTCTGATTGGTTGCCAAGTTATTTCATAGCAGTGCAACCAGTTCTCAAGGTATTAAGAATTGCTGGATACTTTCTGGGCAGACCTAGTGTATATGATTTGCTACTTCATCGTTACAGTTTCTTGGCCTTAGAGGAAGCTGCTTATTGTAATCACAATAATGTTATCAAAATCAGTCGATCCCACACATTTCATTGAATGTGATCACGATAAATAATTCAATCTATATATCCTTCACCTAATGTTATCAGCTGGTTATTGTTATCTAATAGACCCTGTCTCAAACTGATCGCAATTAGCAACTTTCTCTGTATGTAGAATAACCATTTATTCACTTTACAATGCATCTAACATTGAAGAAATCTGTGTATGCACTGCAATTACTCAACCACTAGCCCTTGTACAAAGTTGATATCAGCCAGATTTATTTTTTATTTCACAATGAAGCTTTGAGTTTGAAGTTTTTTGGATTACTAGCCTGAGAAATCCAAGGAAATTAATGAAATATTAAAGATTATAGATCTTTTGTCTTAACTTCCATAAAAAATCAACTTCCACTATTTAGATTCATCTAAATTTAGATATAAAATATCTAATTTGGCAACACTGAGATACTTGGAAGCCGTAGTTTTGTATGACAAACAGAAAATTATTTTACATGACAATTACACCTTGAAGTCTGGCCTCTTCCTGACATGCATCTTTGGGACCGGCACTATCCTAGTCAATTAAAATGTTAGTCATTTTAATGACTAATGATTATGCAGTCTAATATGTATTAATTCTGTCTCATTATTTACATAAATCAAATCACCATAGCCTGACAAATGGCCTGACCAACCACCTCCCTGAAAATTTTATCCCTAGATTGGCTGAAATTGTGTTTCGGGGCATATGAGCTAGTGAAATTAAGTGTTATTTAGAAGTCTATTTGAAACTTGTTTCAAATGTTTTGTATGATCTTTTGACATAACGTGATAATTAATAATTTCATAAATCTAACACATTTTCTTTTTAAAATGTGAGAACTTTCTTGGTCTTGGAATGTCTGCAACTTGCCAAATGGGCTACAGATTCTTCTCTCTTTGAGTGTCTGTGTCTCTATGGATGTCTGTGTGTATGTGTCTCTAAGCACTCCTGGTCACATTTGTGTGGCTACAGTCTTGAAAATTTGCATAAGTACATCACAAGTTACCATCTAAAACAGTTCTTTCGTTTCTTTCTCTTTTTTTTTTCTTTTTTTTTTTTTTCTTTTTTTTTAAAAAAAAAATGCTTTTTGGGTCTCGATGGTCATTTTAGACCAACGATGTCCACATCTAGTACTGGTATTCTTAAAAATAATTGTAGATGAAAAATGTATTTGAAAAATTTTTTTTTTTCAAGATAATTAGTTCTGGCACATGTGCAGACTATGGTGATTCACTTATCTGCAGTACAGATATGTATCTATAATTTTTACACACCTGAAACTGTTTGCAAGCACTTCAATATACAAATTTCAGCCAAACTTTGTAATTGATCTGCTTATTTCCAATTTTAGTATTTGAAAGATTGGTTTCTATTTTAGAGAATGCATGATACTAACACAATCTAGGAATTATTTACATGCATTATTTTTTTACTATTATAGTACCCATCAAAAATGATAGGATTATTTACATATTGATTGGTACTTTTGCCTCAGATCAGAGTATCTGTATGCTCTGCCTTGGATCAAAGTGCTGTTCCTCTGCACTTCTATCGAGGATCAGAGTGTAGTATCTGTGTACACACCAAAAAGTCTTACACACACACATATATATATATATATATATATATATGAATGAATTTGTAGCAATATTTCTAATTGTGATACATAGAAGTACATATTTTACCGGTATACATCTATTTTAAGTGCATAGAACCACTTATTTTGCTCTGCAATATTTTGAAAAAAAATTATAATTCTGTGACTAATGGATGCTTATTTAACACTTTTTATGCTTACCCTGAAAGGGAAAAAATAGAGTATAACTAATTTTTATATTATGACAATTTGCATCATATTAATTTTCTTACAAGCCCTGTGAAATAATGATCACAAAATATACATTCAGACATTGCCCAGTGAAGGTAGAGTTCTATCAATGGCAAAACAAACCTGTTTACCAGATTGACAATATTGACATAATACTTTGTCTGTTTGATACAGTAGTATTTATCTAGCGTGAGCAATCACCATATATTTAAAATTAAACCACTCCTCCTTTTATATATATTTTTTAGAGCATTGTGAGAGGTGACTTTAAATTGACCCTGCCTCCCCCAGTCTAATTTCTCAAATCCTGGCTCATGTCACCGTGAATTACTTTAACCTGCAAAATTAAATATTATTTCCACTATTGAATTTTGCATGTATAAACTTCATCTGCATTGGTTGTTAGTTGTGTCACTCAGACATTTAGTTTCTTCCGATCGGTAAATGAGATGAGAAATTCTTGAAACTTATTCTGACAATTGTGATTTGAATGAAGATATCTGACTAGATGATACTAAATATGGAAAAACAAACTGTTTGTTAAATAAACAATTCATCTTCATGTTTTGATGGTTTCTGCTTTGATGGAATAAAATCAAAATTCATTCCAATGAAGCTGAAATCTGCAAAACAATGTAAATAAATTGTTTATTTTACCATTTGTTTTTCCACATAGTCACTTGTTGTTGAATATCTGAGATTCAAGAAAATTTATTTCTTGGAATATTTTACAAACCTGAGACTGACCGCAAAATGGAAGGTTTTATGTTTAATGCACAATGTGACCTTTTCTGTTTGTTTCTCTATCTGTAACAATGTACCCTTCCACTTGAAGGTAACAATTTTGTTGATAAAAATATCTTCTCCCTATCAAATGAATTAATCCCCTCTTCCACTTAAATGAGTTCAGTCACATTTTAATAGTCTCTGAGGAAATTGATCAGATGTAAACCTTCATTTTTTGCTATCAACTGCTTTGAAGTGAACAATTAAAAGAATGTAAAGAAATCACTTAAACTCTACAGAAACACTGTTAAGACTTGCTTTTAAATGCACAAGAGTGAAGCTTGTTATCCATCTTAGGGCTGCAATTCCAAAAATTTCAATATAGTTGAATAACTGCAGCAATTAAAGCTGGCAAAGGGTTCTATCTTTTTTAATGTGAGTGTGTGTATGTGTGTGAGTGTGTGTGTTTTAGCGCTCCTCGCCATATCATGTCTACAAATTTTTAAATTGGCATCAGTACTCCACTAGACCCCTTCTGAAATGTTTTTTTTATTTTTGGAAAAGATTTTTTATCCTTTTAAGGCTTTATTTTGATGGATATAGTTTATCAATAATATCTAGAATCTAGATGTTTCTATGCTTGTTTTTTACTTTATTTTAGATGTTTTCAAGTGGAAAATGCCAGTGATGTCATAAGTAGAATATATTCTGACCATGTTTATTTTTTGATCTCTCAAAAAGTGGAAGCCCAGTTGTGGCTTGAAATGCATCTATTCTCATCTATAAATTGATTGTTGCTAAGTTTAGCTTAGTACACCACATGGCCACACAATGAGGGTCACACTCACAACTCAAGTGATTATCTATGGGTATTTTGAATCTGAGCAAGTTCAAGTAAAAAAAAATTCCACTTCTATGACCTTTTGAAGTAAAGTTAGCAAATAATTTGTAAAGATTTGAGCAAAACATCTTTTATAACTTTCATATATACTGAATATGAATTCCAATATAATGAATTTGTACAAAGATTCATCCTAAGCAATATTTCTTTCCTCTTTTTATCAGAGATATATACTAAATGAACCCAGCTTCTCTGATGAGCAGCTGGAAACTAAACAGTCTTGAAACATATCTATAGCTCCTGTTATATTGCAATCAGAAGATTGCAAATCAAGTGATGTGTAAATCTTTCCATATATTTTGAAATGCTCAAGATCAGATTAACTGCTCTCTTTTTTTTTTCTTTGTGTGTGAAATAATGATGTGAAAAGTGGTTACAACCGGTGAAGTTTAAAATTTTCTATAGGGTAGACTTGAAAACATTTTCTGCAGATGAATGTTTCTCGTGAAACCCTCAAGTACCAGAGTTATGGTAAGAATGTCAAACAACTGCTGGACATCATCACTCACAATGTTGATCCCAAGAGATCATATGTGAAACTGTGGCTGGCAAAAAATATGATAAACTTGACAAGTTCACAAAGTATTGTCTCTGTGATGCTCATGATTGTGTGGTCTGGCAAATCTTGGGCAAGGTCTATGTTCAATTTTCTTTTCAATTTCTGAACTTTTGCAAACGTTTTTTTAATTGCTTAGAAAATCATTTTTCTGGTGATTAACCATAGTGCTTGGAGTTTTTTTATATCAATACAGTAGAGTATCATAAACTCGGCAACCTGAGAACCAAGTGTGTCCCAAGTTTCTGAAATTCCTGGGTTTTTGGTGTAGTATTGGCTTGGCCCTTATTTAAGGTACTACAGGGTCGGGTTATTAATACCATGAAGTTACGTGAATTGCCCAGAATTTAAGAGTACCTTGATATCAACAAAATGCTCATTTAATTTTATGAAATCTCAATAAAATATCTTCTGCATGCCAAAATTTGACGCTTTCAATATTGCAGACTATTTCAAATTTGGCCCTGATTCAAAGAAATAAAAACACTAATTAAACTGAAATATTTTCTTTTTTTGTCCCCTTTATTAAATTAAAATATGGTGTATGCTATGGTAATTCTTTGGAAGCTTTACTCAAAGAATTTCTAGCAAGGGAGATAATTTATCTGAGACACTGAATGATGAAATATCATTACAGAACAAACAAAAATAGAAATATTGAACATTTGAACCTGCATTTTATCAAATTTTATGATTAAGGTTAGCGTTACCACATTTGAAAATAAATCAATTTAACTGTGTAAAGTCGATATATGGCCAAGCCCAAGTGTGAGGTTATAGTCAGGCTGGGTTAGGTATCATCAGGTTTTATCTGTATGCTATAATATTAAAATATATGAAAATATTCCAGCTAGTTCCAGCCAAAGGCCTAAATAGGGCTTAGTGATATTTAATCCGGAAATGAATTATTTACGTAAACAGTTAATAGCTAATACTTGAATTTATTTCTTATTTTCATTCTACTGCATGTACTGCAACTCTATTCAACTTCATTTAAAAGAAATGATTTTATCTATGATATTCTGAGAGAGGAAAGGGTGTGTTTATGTGTTTATGTTACTCTAGAGAAAAATTGCTATAACCACTTAGAGCAATTTCCTATTATAAGATTTCACAGTATGATGTAAGCTGGAATTTAGTTTGTTTCAAGATGTTTTTATGTATAAGAGATCACTTCTGTTTATTGTTCAGTGTTTAAAGAATTGAACTAGATTCCATAAGATCTTGGGATCAAATCCTCAGTAACAAGTAGCTTGTTTAGCAGTTCACCTTGAAGATTGAAATCAACTTGAAAATTGTTCAGCTAAGGATTGTAATCTTGGCTATAGATTAGAACACATCTTTGCTATAGCAGAATTTTTTGCCAATAAGTATCGTGTGTGTACTGATTGAAATTTTCCTGGAAGTGCTGAGCTGAAAGCACTTTAATACTTTCTCAAAAATCACATCAAACTATCAGGAAGCTGATGAATCAGTAAATGACTTTTCCTGATACAACTTGTAAATCTAATTCACAGACTTCAGTAGTCTATGCATTTTTGCAATACCAGTAGGTGTTGTTACTTGACTAATGTATGCATTTTGTCTTTTGTAAACATTAATTACACTGTCTTGTGCATTATTTTCTGTTTAAACTTTTTACTTCTGTTGATAAACCTGTTCGCTAAAAAAATGGCCGACGATTGCTTTAGATTAATTCCTGCTTGATATCCATTGAGAAATGATTTAGCATCATTCATCATCATCATCAGTCTTTTATCAACCTGGGATCCACCACATTTCTCTATCATGGGCATCGTGGAGCCAGTATTTTCTAAATTTGTCTAGTTCATCTCTCCATCTTGTATTCTGGTGGCTTCAGTTTTGCATATAATCTCCATCATGATGTCCATAGGTTGTCTGTCATTCTCGCAACATGACCAGTCCACTGCCATTTGATTTTTCTACTTGATTGTTTGATGTTTTGGACCCCATTTTCTCCCTGATATATTGTACTGTCGTGTGATCACTCCATGTGAGGTTGAGCATGATTCTCTCATGCGCACGCCGCATGCTTCTCGGTTTGCGGGTCTGTCTCTTGGTTAGGTTCCATGTTTCATCTCAATAGGTGACTTTTGGGATTATTGGAATCGTTTTGTTTTTGAAGATTGAGCTTGCTCTACCGAAGGCTTGCCATTCTAGGGTGATTCTTCGATTTTAAAAAAATTCTTTTTTTTTTTGTGTGTTTCATCACAATTCATCGTCCCTGGTAGATGTAGTGGTCTACTTCCCCCAGTTTTGTATCTTCAATTTTGATAGTTATGTCTTCATTCTCAATGTGATTGTTGCACATGACATGTTTTACTAAAGTTTATGTGTAGCCTCACTTTTTTGCTTTCTTCATTTACTTCATCTAGCATTCGTTGGAGGTCATGTAGGTTCTCTGCAAAAAGGACAATGTCGTCTGCAAATCTGAGTTTGCTCAGATATTCACCGTCTATTTTGATTCCTTTATTCTCCCAGTCCAGATTTTGGAAGATCATCTCGAGGCAGGCTGTGAAGAGTTTGGTTGAGATGGTGTATCCTTGCCTTTCTCTTTTTTTGAGCTTGAAGGGTTCAGAGTCTGATGAAGGAGTTGCTGTGATTATATATATATTGCAGGACTTTGACATATACATGGTCTACACCTTGTAGAGTGATGGCCTTCATGTCCATGGGAATTCCCACAGTCAAATACCTTCTTAAAGTCTATAAATGCTGCAGCAAATGGCATTTTGTATCCTGCTGCTTTCTCTTTCAGCTGATTTATTGGATGGAGGTGTTCCAGTAGCTTCGTCTGAATTCAGCCTGTTCTCGTGGTTAGTTTTCATCTAGTGTTTTAGTGATCTGGTTGGTGGGGATATTGAAAAAAAAAATGTAATTATCAAAATCGTTTGTTTTGTTGAATATCAGATGACTAGTTGTGAAGAATGGTTTGGTGTCGAAGATAACTGAGTGTATAATCCTTGCTTGTATCTCTTTTATATGAGATCTGTTGAACACCTGGAACTTTTATCAGAGATATATTCCCACAAATGCAGATGATATTACACTAGTATCCCTTGACCTAGATGTACCCCAAGACTTCATCAATACACTAATGTTGACGTAAATAAAGTAGGTCTGCAAATAAAAATAAGTGAAGGTCAATGCATATCAACCAAAAGAGCAGAAACTCCAATAGATCTTTATATTGACAACAAAAAACAAGAACAGGTCAGCCAGTTTGAATATCTTGGGTATAAGCTCAATTATTGTGGGAATCATGTTCCTGCAATGAAACATTGCATAGCTAAAGGCTGGTTTTAATAAAAAAACAAAATCCGTTAACGTCAAAAAACATCCCAATCAAAATAAAAACTAAAATCTACTATATGTATATCATTCCAGTCATGCTTTATGGCTGAGAATGCTCAACATAAATTGAAAAATCACTGAAATGTTTAAAAGTTTTTCAGAACAATATCATGAGATTTATGATAAACAAAGTATTCCTGGACAAATGTAAAATCAAAACACTCATAATATGTACAAATTACCACTTACCAAATATTGAAAACACACAATTTGAAATTCTTTGAACACTTCAAAAGATCTTATATAAAGACTGGTAAAAGTCGAAGGAAAAGTTCTGGGAAATACATGAAGACTAAAAAGACATTGGACGGATGATATCAAATTATGGACAAGGTTTAACAAAGGGAATGAGTAGAGCACAAAAACTCAAAACAGAATGAACTGGGAAAATACTATCATGGTATTACATATTCTGCTACCAGCTGAGAAAATGTTATATATATATTACTCACATTCTGGTTGGAGCTTGAAGATCACTTTCAATAAAACAGATAAATTTTTCTGAAGAAATATTATCTTCCCTACAGAGTGCTAATAACAAGGTTATTAGTTATGTCCATTCATCTTTTAAAATAAAGCCTGATTGTACACGGTTGATTATAAATAGAAAATTCTTTGAAAGGTACTATTCATTCCTGCTACCACATATTTTGTAGATAAGTGTTTGGTATTCCTTGCATCTATTGAACAGACCTCTTGATATTGAAAAATTTTTGGTAATGAAGTTTTTAATTCTCTGCACATCCATATGAAACCTGCATGTGTGTGACAGTTTTATTGCTAAGTCTTTAGAAGTTCCGAGTAGAAACTTCCTAGCCTCTCATTTTGCAAGTTTGGAGTTGCAGGAATGTTCCTCTGGGTTGTGCTCTTGGAATATGCTGTAAAAAGTATTTTTCCGGTTAGTTTCCATAAGCTTCCATCAATGACCTGCTTTCTTGGTATTCATGTTGTACATAAGTGCAGTCTTCAATAACTCCGAAATGGTCACTAATTTTTTTCCCTAAAACTCTAAAAATCATGATGGCACTTTTTTAAAAGATCTCTGCAATCAGTGTGGGTTTTTTCTTTAGTTTACTAATCGTAAAAATTAACAAAGGATTTTCCTTCTCACTCTAAAATAAGACTATTAACAACTGTTTATTTTTGGCTTTACCGGAAAATCATCAATAAGTAATATCTAATCCATTTGAATCATTTAAAAGGTTGATAGGATTAAAACACTTGTTATGGCTATGAAAGTATTTTGCAATTACACTGTGGATCCATGATAACACAGCTCGATTTAATGTCGAATTTCTTATAATGCAGTTTGAGCATAGACCTCAATTTTCAAAAGGTAAATTTATCTCTCAAAATAATAACTAAATATAAAAATTGAAAGGCATCTACCGAATCAGGTTACACCAACTGTAAAAAGGAAATGAATTAGACAAAAACATTTCAGTCAGTGAACAAAATGTATCAATCCTTTCTCTTTCATCAAAAAGATTACTAATATTGTCAAGCTCCTACTCTAGACACTCATCACATATGCATCTAAGTTTTGTCAAAATGTAACCTTCTGGTGAGGTGTCAAGATTTTAAAAGATTATACCTATATCTGTTTTCTTGCCAGTCCAGCCTTACCCTATCCCCATCCCCCATGGTTTTCTCTTCATTTCTGCACAAATTATGAAGATCAGTCTTGAAGAAGTTGAGGGTAGAACTTGGATCAAGGTTTGTAAGAATAAATTTGGCCCCTCGTGAGAAACTGATGAAAAAAAAAGCTTTTGATATCCCAAACAAGTGTGGAAATGAATATTAGGAAGAACGCAGCTGACCTCTAAAAGTTAGTCTTGGAAGAAAAGAAAGACATACCCGAAAGTGAATTGAAAAAATTCTAGTATGATAGATCATATCTGGATGAATAGATCATGCTACCCTATCTGGGATATAGTGCAAGTAATAGATAAGAGTATTGTTAGGTTACAAGATTTTAAGAACCTGTGTATATTGTTCTTGTGGACAAATGTAAATTGGACCAATATGGTCTGAATATCTTTGCTTTGTATGTATTTGAAACAAAATATATGGATTCTCTTGTTTTAGAAGTATTTTTTGTGAGGGCTGATCCACTTAGAATATTTGCCATCTATTTTTTTGTAGAGGTAGTCAACATGTCTTTGGTAGATGACTGAATGAAACTGCTGAACCTTTTTTTTTCAGGTCTCAAGATCCCCAACCCACTCTGATTTTTGCCCCCATTTTTCATCTTATTTTACTCCCTTGAACCTTGTTTTTGGAATTTGTTTCTTTTGTCTAGTTTATAGAAAAAGCAGGGTTTGTCACCCCACAAAAACAGTGGTTATTCTTCCCTTAGAATAGGTAAGGGTGTAACCTATGCTAACATCTCATTTTTAGTTTCCAAAGGTTGAGAGGTGGAAAAAACCCAATCATTTCCATTTGTAAATATCTCATACAATTGTACTTATGATATAGGTTGTAGTATAAGTCTCATAGAACAATTGTGACATTGTGTTGGAGGGGAAGCATGGAAAAGGAGGTGTGAAAAATGTAATTTGAATGTCTTGAATGGAATTAGTCAAGAGTAGGAGAGTTAGCAGAAGACCAGCTTCACTTCTCTCTCTTCTCTGCTTTGTATTAGGTCCACATATGATAGGTATGAACAATATCAACACAATCTTCACTGGAAAACTGATATCTGAGAAATTATGAAATCTGGCAAAAATCAGTACATTATCCAATTTTAATTAAATTTTTGATACTTATTTATGAAAAATTAAATTTAAAAAATTTTTCATTCCAAATATCAAAAGATTTTTTTTCATATGATTTTTACTTCTTTTATTTCTATGGTTTATTTTATTGATTACATTAATGTTTTCATTGATTTTCACACATTTAACAAATAAATCCCTTTAGATATTAATGATAAGATAAAATAAATCATCAAAAGAATAAGAATCATGAAAAATTATTTCTGATATCTAAAATAAAAACAAAAATTAGTCATTTGATAAACAAGCATTGACAGTTTTAAAATCAAATATACTGATTTTTTACCAGATTTTAAAATTGGTGTCAGTAATGTATTCTGACTAGATAAATTCAATTCATGGTTTGTGCCAAGGCCATATGATGGATGAACCAAAACGTTGTACTTGAAAGTAGTACGATATTTCCCCATGTGTAATCCACATTTTTTTTTCCAAATATTTTGAGCTAAAAAATCCAGTTGTGTCTTACAGAAACATAATTGCGAGACGTTTTTTCCAGCATGGTCAGCTGGGTGTCGAAGATCTTCGACTGTCACTATTGCAGTGATGAAGATCAATAATATAGAAAGCTGAAAACTTACTCACTAGGTGGCAGAAGTGGAAGTAATTTACAATGGAATTAATCTTTCAATTGCAAATTTTTCATGTAATTGAAATGATAAAATTATGAATCATAGGTTTGGATATAATTACCCTTCATTTTTTTTATAATTCAAAAGTATTTTTCTGAAAATTGAATGTGTTAGCAGTAGACGCAATGATAATGAGGCATAATTAATTTTATTTCAAAATGCGTGTGAACACATATACCTTACACTTGACTGAAGGAAGGCAAGTGCATGACTTTTTTCATGTTGAAACAAATTTCCTTTCATTCAACTTGCTCTAATCCCCCACTCTTTGTTTATAGAAAATTATACTGTTTACAATGATTTTATGTTGTTTCTATTATAACACTACTTTTAGGTTAGAATTATATTTTTCAATATTCCAGAGAGAAAGGGATGCAGAGTATACCCAGGATATGCATATTTTATTCAAAATTGAAGCTTAATTAGGGGTGAAGATTATCTATGGAGAATTATGGTAATTTGGGTTATTTCTGCTCTGAAAGTTTTAGGAAGCAAATTCTTTGAAAATCAGACATTACCATACATTTAGTTCCAAAACCCTCCATTCAGATTTCTGCTTCACGTGCATAAGGTCACATGCTTGATTCCTGGCATAAAAGAAGTGTTGAAAACTCTTCATTCAAGATAAATTTCCCTTTACATTCAGCAGCTAATGGAGTACACTTTGAGCTGTGTGATTAAAATGGAGGCACCCAGCTGGGTGGTTGTAAAAGCATAGGTATAAAGTCCTGGTCTCAACCAGACTCAAGGATCACTGAGCTGACGCATGCAACAAAAGCCAGAACTTCATCACCGGCCGCCTTACTCCACTGGGGGTTGTTGCTTGAGAGACATGATGCTCTACCTAATTCTGAAACCCGGCCTTACCATATACATAGATCCTAAAACCAATTTCCATCTCTGCTCTCATTCTGCCAATAGTGCTGCCTTTTTGATTGAATTGACATTTTGTACTGCTAGATTTTGGGGAAAAAAAAACATATATTGGAGTAGTCATTCCAGATAAAAAAAATTTTCTTTCTTCAGAGTGAAAATTGCAATGAGACTGTTTCCTGTTAGCAATCCTTATCAAATATGAATCTGATTGCCAAAAGAATCATATTTGAATCCTGGAGTATTTTCTGCTTCCTTTTCTCATATTGTTGAAAAAAAACAAACAAAAAAAAACAAAAAAAAACATTGAAAAACACTAGCTCCCAAGCCAACATGTGAACTATTACTGTTTAGTTAGCCTCTTGCTTCACTGTCAGTAAGCATTGACCAAGAGGCACTTTTGTGCCATCACAATTTGTAATCTGATACAGGAGCTTGTTAGCTATAAAGACCAGACAATGGCTGTACATGTTATCTTTGGATTACTTTTATTTTGCGGACACAGATTAACACCTGGCTTTCACTACAATATGCTACCAGTTGGTCACATGACTCAAGGAATAAAAAGCCCTCCCACTGGAAACAAGCATCCAAGAAAACTGTTTACTTTATATGGTAGCACTTTTCAACTTGGATAAAATAATATAATCATTTTTATTCCTATGAAAGCCCACATTTTTTTCTTCTTAAACTCTCAACAATCTCTCAATTTTTTCTTAGACTGGTCTTTCCCTCCTGTTGTATACTTTAGAATGTTTTTTCAGCTCTCAAATGAGTATCAATGATCAGAATTGAACATTTAAAAGAGAATTCAACCAAAATTTGATCAAAAGACTCTTTCCACATCTATTTGTTTGTGTTTCTATCAATCCATGACACTGGAGACATTGTAGGTGTATAATAAGTGGGAAGGAAGTGCTTCAGTTGTTACTTTACAATCTATTCATATGAACTCCTTTGTGATGTGTGATAATCTGATTCAGGTCTTGATCTATGAATGTAGACTTCATAAACTCATCTGAAATTCTAAAAATCTTCAAAAATCACAAGTTGTTTTGTGTCATGTATATCTTCCAGGTGGGAATAGCCTGCCTGTTTGCTTACCTTGAAAATCAGTATTCAATATCCTGACATCAACCCTATGTGAATACAGAATGTCTTTACCATAAAATCATTTCTGGACTGACCATCAAATTTCAAGTATTTTTCTTACAAAAAGATCTGTCTTCATCCTGCACACTGAAATTTGCATTTGGCACCAAATCTTGACCTCCTGCAACCCATGCTTACTTAACCCACTGTTGTGTCAGATGTATCCCTGTGTACATACTAGTTAGATGTGCCTTTATGGCTTGCTGATTTTAAGAAAAAATGTTATTGTATTTGATGACTGAAAATGTCAATGGGTTATATAGTGAAGCAAAAGAGGAAACATTAGTCATTATCCATTCATCAGAAAGTAGAATTGCTGCAGAGGTGTGATTGTGGTGCATCTGTGTGATGTCTGACTGAAGATTGCAATGTTGGAACCGCCACCGTGTATGATTTTAAAAACAGAAATTAAGATTCTAAGAGGAATTTGTTTTGAATTTCGAAATGTGCCTGGTCCAAGGACCTCAAAAAAGAGATTATGTACCCACATTATCATTTAGTACATGACTATCAGTCTATCTACGTTGACCTATTCGTTAACGATTTAAATGTTTGACAAATATTTTTTATTTCTCAATTTAACTCAACTTTTTCCTTTTTTTTTTTTTTTTTTTTCCTTTCTGAGTTAATATTTTTTTTCACTTCAGACTCCTGCATTCACCTTCAAAATGTTAAGGAAGCTGCTGTCTGCATCAGTTGTCACCATCAACCAACATCTCCATCATGTCGCACCAAATATCATACCAATAGCTGCCATCAGATACAATTCTAGCTTGGTACAACAATTTCAACAAGCAAATTTGAAGACAATATTTAGAACCAATGAACAAGATCCTGTAAGTATATATGTATTTACTCCATTATCTCTGTTATCTTTCTAATATTAATAACTGACCAATTTTGTTTTTGATAAAGAATAGTCATTTGCCTTTTTGATATTTATTAATTTCATTATACTATATTTGACACAATCAAAGACCACATTTTTTTTTTCTCAAAGAAAAAAAAAATGACTCAGAAGGTAAAGGTAACTTTTGTTGTCTAGTCCCACATTGGCCAGAACTTGATAAACTGGGTGATAAATGAGAGGCATACATGGGAATGCATTTTATTCTTAATATTCCCTCCTGAAATAAGGCGGAGTCTTATATGCCATCAGATACAGTAATTATCTTTAATATATTTTGTGCAGTATTTACTTAACTTTTCATCACCTCCCCACTTTTTCTTTTAATTAGTGCTTTCACTTAGATATGAGAATCGACTAAAGAATTTTTTTATATCACTTATTTTCAGTAATAACCCAGTTTTTATTGCCTTTTCTGTCAAATATATATGAAACTGCATTATCATATATTGTAGTTTACCAATATTCTTATGGTTTATTTCCAACTATTTTTATTTGCAGTACCTTTGCGTGTGTAGAAAGAGTTCAGGAATTATTTTTAAATAAGCACTGATGTAATAAAGATGTTTACTTCATAATTAAATATTGCACCTTAAAATTGACTAAAGCCTTGCCACATGATCCTGTTAAAATTTGTCCAAATTATGAACAATATTCAATTTTTTTTTTTTTTTTCTTACCATTATTACTATCTTTGATTTGTACACATTTCAGTCGCCTCATTCTCTGGGCTTCAGAGGGAGTTTTCATCTGGTATTGAATCTGTTGTCCTATCAACTTAGTTATATTGGGATGTTGTAGAAGTGTACTTTTTCTGGATTATATATCATTTTTATTTGATTCTTATTGGGGGTCAATTTTCATGCTTGGATTTTTTTATCATAACATATGTACTGATTCCTTTAGTTTCTATTTTTTCCAGTTGGATTCTTTGTCATCTATAGAGATTATTGAAAAAACAAAGTACATGTGGGTCTTTTTGATAAACCAAGGATAAGAATCAATACCATGTAAAACTTAGCCCCCAAAAGTAAGGGGGCAAATAATCTAGAAAAAAAAGCTAAATAACTTGACTTCACTGGATAAAAATGTCTCAGGGAATGAAGTGGCTGAAATGCAAAAATTATCTATAAAAAAATATATAGATAAAATAAAAAAAATACCAGCACATGATTTGGGCATTGTTGGTCCCAAAATGACCATGAAGACTCAGAAAAGCACTTTTAGGAAAGGAAAAAAAAAAGCAAGAAAATGACTTAAGATGGTTTCTAGGGGTTTATTCATGCAAATTTTGTAGCCTCAAAATGTGACCAGGAGATTATCACAGACACCTCGATGGACATAGACACCCAAAGAGAGAAGAATCTGTAGCTCACATGGGTTGTTGGTCAGGCTGTTTGTGGTGATAAGTTTGTTGATCCTCAAATTAATCTGTTCATGTCCACAAGAAATTTTTCTGTTGTAGTATTGTCATGCATTTACAAATCTTTCAATTATTTCATGTGTATTCATATTTTGACTTCAGTAAATCTCTTCATTAGGAAAGAATTTTATTTTGGTTATATTTAGTTAATCTGACCGATTTTATGAAACGAAATATAGTTGCAAGAAAAGTATTTGTTTTGGATTCACTTTCCTTGGATCTATAGTCATTGAATCCAATTGATATTTACTGCCTCTACTTTATGAAATTTCTGATTCATGCTGTTAAAAAGAACATTAGATCATTTTTTAGTTTTTTTTCATCTGTCTTCAAACATCTAACTCACTTTGCCTGTCCCCAGTTAACTGACATCACTGATATCATTGATTTTTTTTTTTTTTTTTTTTTTTTTTTTCCTCTCTCAATTGTCGACAGTTTACTGGCACTGTTTATTTATTTATTTATCTTTTTTTAATCAATTCTCTGATAAAAAAAAAAAATGCGCGTTTTCTCTTTCAGTGGTACATTCTTTTTTTTTTTTTTTTTTTTTTTCTTCCATCGAAGAAAAATCATTTATTTATTTAATCAATTCTCATGATGGATATAAAATTATATCATCAACCTTCACAAGCATGAGATTGTCAAACTCCAGAGTTTACTTAGTTTTCCTACTGTAATAAGATTCCCTCATCAAAAACCGATGATTCATGCTCATAAAATGACATACACAAAAACTGATGAGAAACAGCAACAAAAATAGCAGTGTCAGATCTCTTGGATATAGTGAATAGAGTATACTTTATTAATAAACAAATTGATTTATGCATATATATTCCTAGGTAAGAAAAGGATGATTGATTTTTAAAACTGTGTTCCTTGTAGTATTTTGTTTGTTCCAAATTTAAAAGGTGTTTTATTTTCTTCGAAATGCTCATGATCTTAACTTGAATTTCTGTTATGAAAATAATTATGTAAATTCAATTTGTTAAAGTTAGCAAATCGCATTTACAGGAACGATTGATGAAGGAATTGAAATGGGACAAGTAGTTTAGGAATAATATAGTGTGGGCAAATTCTGTTTTATTTATTTTTGTTTTTTCACGTTTTTAAATTTCAATAAAGCAAGGTAGTTTGACCTTAGAGCAGCCAAATTTGTATATTAAAATTGTTTTTTTTGGATGTGATTTATATAATTCAGAGTTTGATATTTAGTGGTCTCCCTTCTCTGTTGTTTTTTTTTTTTATGCTCTCCCTCACACTATCTGCACTTTCCCTCTTTCTGTGCCACCCCCCTCACGCACAATCTGCATTTTACTTTTCTGTGGTATAAGGACACCTCATTAGAATTCTGTTTTTGTTTTATCAATCCTTGAAATGAATTTTTATAGCCAAAATAAGTACAATATTTATAAGTTAAGATCATGAGCATATTTCAATGCTGAAAAAAGTCCCACACTCTTTTATGGTCATCCTCACCCCAATTTCAGAAGGGTTTCATTTCTTAGTTATTCATATCATTTGTTTCACTTTTGTACAAGAAGTTTTGTAAATGATTCATTCTATTTTACATCATTTACAGTGTGATTAATGGATTAAGGAAGAGGTGATCAAATTTCAACCTTTCACCTGCCAAAAATTATATAAAGAGAGAAGAATAACTGATTTAATCGGGGGGGGGGGGGAATCAGGTGAACACTTGATTGAACTTTTCTTTTGTCATATAAGTATGATAGTTTCTATATTGTGTGGGGATAAGTACTAAAGGCTGTTGGTTGTGTGTAGCAAGATGTTGTTGGTGAAGACAAAGGAATTTGCCTCCACGTGGTTAGGTTGTTAGCGCCACACGCCAACGTCAATGGAAAAGTTGAACGAGGAAGGGAGATGCATGGTTGCTATGACAGCATGGAGAGTATGCGCGCCAAGTATGGATGTGGATGCAGAGATTAAACAGAGTAAAGAAGACACATCAAAGTATTTAGACAAACAAATGGAATGTAGATTTAATGCATAACATCTATAATAATACTGGACTGAAATGAAATATGTATAGGGAAACATTGATATGATCAGGATAAGAGATAGCTTCTATGCAAAAGATGGGAGCTTTGTGCTGAGTGATAGTTGTTGTCGTGTGTTGAGCCATAAGACTTGGAGCTTACCAAGGAATGGTTATGGAGACTGGATATCAGTGTATATGTCTAACTGCCAAGTTGTGGGCGATGTATTTGGGATTGTGTGTCAGCATCTTGGGGGCCATTTTCAGACGCTGAAAAACAAAATGTGCAGACTATTCAAGTGTGCTTTCCAAAGTAAGGAGAATTAGAAGACAGATAATCATAATCGTTGTGTAGTAAATACGTTGCCATTTCATTCATGAGAGATGGAGGTATATATGTGTTTTGAGCTGGTGGCGGGGACATGGTTGAATAGTTGTGCATATGAGAGATGTCTTAACATTGGTGAACTAAAATGGGCAAAGTTCTGTTCAGTGATTGGTCATGGTGGAAAAATGGTAAAGTTTGGATGGGCTTGGAGGCCGGCAAAATGATACCGATCTGAGAGAGAGAGAGAGCAAATGTTCAGAGCTTTTAGAGGGAGTTGTCGACAGAAGTGACGTTTTAGATATGTAGCTTAGACTGTAAAGTAAAGGAGGTGCCATAGTCGTATGAATGTTCTGTAAACTGAACATTTGTGCAGCAAAATTTCCTTTTGAATATACACTGACATCTATTTGGACTCTCCTTTTTTGTGTGAATATGCTATAAAAGCCAGCATTTCTGCTACAAGCCTGCATATGCGCAGGAGAAAAAATCTCCTGGTTATGTATAAAGTAGAATGGCTGACTAGGCTCCTTAGCCTCATAAGGCAATTATAATGCTGCCTGCTTAAAATAAAATGATATGAGATGGTGTCCTTTACTTTTATTTTTCTTCAAGTATCCAACCTGGCGTAGACTAGTACTTCAGCTGGTTCTTTTATATTGTATAAAGACATATCTATAACTGTTCTAAATTTCTTCCACACATACAAAAGCAGTATTTCTTCTTTTTAAATATGAATTATAAGACCATAAATGTTTCTATTAAATTGACCAAGTCACTCCACGTTGCAGTAACCATTTTCATTCATTTACACATGAAATCTACTAATAAGCCTCTATTGACTTATTTGGCATCTGTTTTGCTCATATGGCCTGCAGCTGTGCACTAAGGAAATTGTCATGTCTGATGTCAGGAAACCCCAAGATAGAGCATTATAAATTTTATTGACATTAGTATTTCAAATTACCTCCCTTACATTCGAATACAATTTATTGCTACTTGGTATTTTGGTTTCATTTTTAATGAGGCCACTAACATTATATAGTATTAAAAATCTTTTCAATTTTCAACGTACTACTAGGTTCTTTTTTTTTTTATTGTTTTTAGATATAGTACAAGCTCTTCTACTGACTTGTAAGCTTCTGTACCTTAACATTCACATGGTTAAATTTCTTTAAGGCATTCTAATTACATCAATTTTAGTTTTATCTTTTCTAATTTAAAACTTTCCAAAGTTATTTACTTTGAGTGATTAGTCATAAAAATTTTGTATCTGTTCATTTGGCAGAAAGATTTACTTGAGATTATAGAATCTATATTTCTGATATAAAAGTCTGATTGGATTTCTCGATTGTTGTCTGTTAACAACTTTTTGAGATAAATTCATTCTTAAAGAATGGGCAAGATTTTTGTTCATGTGTAAAAAAAATATTGTCTTTCATCGACCTTATGATAGTCGATACTGAGAGACAATTATTGGAATTACTCTAATCTTCTTAGAGTCAAGTACTTCCTTTAGTAGAGTATTTGTCTTTCTACGGTATGTATCCTCATCTGACACCTGGAAAGTTATTCAGATTGCATAATAATTCAAATGCAAGCTTACACACACACACATATATGTGTGTGTGTGTGTAAGCACATATATATATGTGTGTGTGTGTGTGTATATATGAAATTGTGTGCATTTATACATAAACGTCCCTTCTATGAGCAAATTCAAAACAAGATGCTTAGAAGGTTATTAAATATATACTGAAAATCTGTTGACTTTTTTTATACTTAATAAGTTTAATTTACTCAGTAAACCGTTCTGTCCTTAATACTATGTCAGTTTTGTCTGATGCTTCTGAAATGGATGATTGCGGTCAAGTTATCCTAATCAGTGAGTCACTTGTCTTAATCTGATATGAAGCCAGATAGGTAATTGATTCTAAAGAATTCCTATCATTTAGGTCACTTCTCAATCAAGTGAATATTCACACTTAAAGGACATTTTTATATTCTTTGTTTGCATGTATCAGAATTGTCAAAAATTATAGTTGAAAGATTTTAAAAAAAAACAAAACAACAAATGGCTTCTATGGCTTGTCTGATTGAGATACCAGTTTAACCTGTTGACTAATGTTTGAGCCTAAAAGCAGTTACCAATCTTTGGGCAAGGTTTTGGTATACTATTTCTTGTTTCGTAGTTTGATTCTCAAATACATGATAGCCAAATGGTTTTCTGTTGGTTTTTACAGAAATGTTCAATTTCTATATCTCTACTAATAGCAAATCCTTTACCATTGACACCAGACTTATGTTTGATTCATTATCTTTTTCAAATAAATGTACAAATGAAAGTATTCAGGTTCTTTATTTTTAAGCCATGTCAGTGAAATCATTCCATAATTTTCAGTATTTTAAGAGTTCCAGTAGAAACGCTTCTTTTCTGATGATGTCAAATTTAGAATCATCACCGTCTTGTTCATAAAGTGGTTTACTTTTCTTATGTTCCGCCATCTTGAGAGGCATGTCTTTATGCCAAATCTTGAAGGTTTGTTTGGCTAAAAATATTCAGGAGCCTCTTTCTGCTGTTTTATTTTGCACCTGTTTAACTTGAGATCACTCTGATTAGACAGTGTCATTGTTTATGCAATGATTATATTGTAGACTGATAATTGTAGAGACATTTTATTAGAGAACAATCATCAAACTCTGTCGGGCATAAACTGTCAAATCTGATGATATACATTGCAGACTTTATAAGATTGATTGCTCTGAAGCATCCTTTCCTCTTATCTGATATCTGTTTTTGGGTGCATTTGTTGAACCAAACTTCTTGTTTGTTGTAAAGAATGGAATTTCAGATTTCACAGATACTATCCTCTTTCTTTCATACTACTCAACATATTTATCCAATGAAATATTAATGTTTAGTAAGTTGACCCAAAAAAGAAAAATGAAAATTGTTTGCTGTGATATTTTTAGATTTAATTTAATCTTTTTCATAATCTTTGTCATGTGAATTAAAAGTGAAGAGTTGGGGAATGGTACTGTTTTGCCTATGAAAACTTTATTCTTTTAAGATCCAAAATTTCTTTTTTGAAACTTGAAGATAACTTTATTTTTCTATGAGTTAAGTGCTAACCCACTACAGAAAATTATAGAGAGCTTTCCTCCCACCCTTCCCACTTCCAAGAATATACATCTTATGATATACATCTAGGTCTGATACTTGCACGTATCCTGTAACCCTGTACTGGGTTTTTCCGTCCCTAGTACCAGTTCTTGGGGCACCCATTATGGGTGTGTCTTTGGCAAGATAGCCTGACAGAGCCCATCCCTCTTCAGGCTACCTCAATCTTACTCTTTATGCTAATTGCTCAGCAGATAGGTATTTAGTACTGTTTTTAAAGTCTTTGGTATGACTCTGCCACAGGTCGAACCCACAACCTACCACACTTGGGGTGAGCACTCTACCAATTGGCCACATTGATCGGTAGACCTGACACCGATAAACTTATTCAATCAGTTTTCTATGTTTCAAAATATATTTACCTGTTAATTTACTGATTTGATGTTTTGAATAATCTGTTGATAATATCAAGAAAATGTTGGTTTTATATTGTGATGTTATTTTAAAAATATTAAGTTTGAGAATTGACTGTATTGAGAAACTGGAGGAATGTCTTGAGTGCGTAATTCTCAAAAGAGTTAAATAAGTTTGTCCTTTGATAATATCGAGTTTTGTAAAGAAAAGCAACTATTAGCTATTCAACAAAAATGTATATTAAATTATCTTATACTTTTTTAATATATTACAGCAAATAATTATCAGATGCGCTTATGACCAGGAAAATGGTTCTCTAGGTGTTCAAATTGACTTGAAAAGGTGTAAGTGGCAAAGTTGTAATTAAATATACCGTCAATTATTTCTTTTGAGTAGTGTTTATCATTGGTGTAAAGTGGATTAAATGTTGTTGGGGGGAGAGAAGAAAATGTACAGCTAGCAATATCTCTTTCTCTCTCAACTGTGATCTTTGGGCCATGCCTACCAGTTAACATATTGTCCAGAACTCCCTGAGAAACATCAAAGATATTGTCCATCTTTGAACATCTCCTGCTAGTCTGATGCCATTCAAGATAAGGGTGAGGCAGTAGGAAGCATAGCTTCACTTAATTGACCAAGGAGCATAACAATGTTTCTTGTAATCTTATTGGATTTCTTTGTCTGACATTGTTGCCACATTTATCACCTCCCCTCCCCCAGATGATGGGTGCTGATCCTTCTGTCTTAGCAACTGGCATGAGAATTCTGCTATTCTGAGAGGTCTTGTTACAGCTGCACTGTTGCTCTATGTCCTCTATGAGAAAGTGTAAGAAGCAGACACTAATACAAAAAAGCTGGAAGGTGGCGAACAGGTCAGAGTGGAGGAAGAGAATGAAAGCGGAAAGAATCAGAAATTGTGTTCATTCCTTCTTAGACTATTACATATGTTCTCTTTGTGGCTTCTCAGTTGTGTGACTGACTCCGCATTATAACATGTGCTTTCCTTTTTTTTTTTTTCTCTCTCCTTTTTTTTGTGCTTCAGCCTAGCTGCTCTGATTTTACTAGAGAAAAATAAATTTCTACTTGTCTAGCCTTTGCAGTTCTCTATGTTGTAATATATACTTGAAACTGCACTGAGTTGGTCTGCCTGGTTGTGTCTTTAGTTATCGTAAAGTACATATTTTAATATGAACCAGACTTCTCGAATTATTATTGAAATATTGTTCTTCTTGAAAAAAAATACTTGATCAATGCTTATTCTACTTGTTTTCTTTCTTTTTTTTTTCTTACAATGAAATGTTCAGAATTATTATGGTAATAATTGTAACAAAAATAGTCAGCAGATCTTTATTAGGTTATTTGTTTGTTCTTCATGAGTTGTCTGGGAAACTTTACAACTCTATTTGCTCCTGTTTGTTCTGTTGGCCTTTTTAGCTCTCAGATGTATTGCAATTATAATTTATTTGCCTTTTAGCAGATGGGTGCAGAATAAATCATACGGATGGCAAGTTATGATTAATGAATTTCTAATACTTGGCTTTGCAGATCAAAAATCAAGCTCTGTGTCTCGAGATCAATCTAACAGTTGAAATTTCTGTACAATAACAATAATAATTTTTATTGGATTTCATACATGTACGATTGTTGTCTGTCCCGATTGTGTAATGATTAGCACGTCTGCCTCACAAGCAGAAGGTTCTGCATTCGATTCCCTCTATGAGCAAAGAGTGTGGAAAACTCTTCATTAGGATGAATCTTCCTGTGCACTCAGCAGCTAATAGGGTACACTCTAAGATCAGTGTAGAGGTATGAATCAGGGATAGGAATTGCACCCACCCTTATCCAAAAGGACAGTAACAAACAAAAGAGGAGCCTTAGGGTCACCTCTGACTACGGTCAACCATTTACCTTTACTTATTGTTGATTATCAGCATGGAGTGAGAAATATTTGCTGGCCACTCTGGGGCATTGAAATTTTATGTTTATGTTATTTGTTTGTATGTAATGTTCAATTATCAGACAAGAGGTGGACATCGCAAATAAGTTTGATATCCAAATGGAAGAGTGAAAGACGCTCGCTAAGGTGGGATCAACTGATGGTAAGGAATTGGTAAAATGCAGTCAGAAACAGGAGCAAATGGCACACAATGATCAGGGTGTGAGCTTGGGGACTGATAGGATCTATTATATGCATTGAATATTTAGTAATAGTTATTGACTCGTGTAATGTTGGGCATGGGCTGTGAATGAATAGGTATACCATTGATGACTTTCAGGTTCAACCTAAATAGAAAAGATTAAAGAGCAAAGATTTTAATGTTATGAGTTTCGACACTCAATCACTAGTAAATATACTTGGTGATGTTTTAATACTGGTTTTTGCTTGTTGTATATATGGATTTTACAGCTTACAATAAGCATAGAATAGAAAGATTGTTTTTCTATGTTTAGATAACTGAAATTCTTTTGAGAGTCAAGACTGATATCTTTACTAGATAAGCTGTACTATATCCAGAGACTCATAATTTTTGTAGCCATTCACACTCATAAAATGTGACGTGTATCCATGCATATGTGTGTGTTAGTATGATATATACATATGTATGTATGTATGTAACTAATTCAATGATGTCAACAGATATTGCTAAGCAATCGATCGTTGCTCTGCAACAACAACTTAAGAATACAAACAATATTTTGTGTGTTGCACTTTTCAATGAGTGCACATATATTACACTCTGATCCTGGCATGGTTGATCACTGCCACTTTCGGGGCGGGGGGGGGGGGGCGCAAATGGATACGTTTAGTAGCAACCCTGTTACCAACAACTAATAATATAGTCTTTTTATATGTTTGTTGGGGTTACATAAAACAAGTGTACTGCACCATTATCCTTTATTCAGTGAGGAGGGGGTCAAATGCCTCATTCACCCCCACCAAGCAGCTTTTGAGGGATTCGACGCATAAGTGCCAATCCATACGTAAATAATCGCAACATTTTTTGATGAAAATAAATTTTGTTTTGCTTGTTTGTTCTATTTATTTTTGTTTTGTTTGTTTTGTTTTTTTCCTGATAAGTTGGCTGACTTCAAATGTTTGTATTTCATAAAACTTTCTGATCTGTTTTATCAATAAATTGTTTAAAGCAAGTTTTACAATTTTTTATTATTTTTTTTTTACTTTCTCGCCGGGTGAAGGCAGGTTATAAGTATTGATTTACTTGGTCCTAAAAAATGAGGTGCAGTTAGCTTTCTAACTTGGAATTTCAGTAATGCAACAATTTCACTGTATAGAAAAAAGTCTTCATGGGGTTGGCAAAGCTTCTCTGTATTAAGTTACTGTTGGCAACTACAGTCTGTGGCTTGTCTTTATTTGTATGTACTTCCTGTGCAAGTGTAGACAATTATGACTGGTGTGGTTGAATACATGAATGCAAAATCTTGTGGGGAAAAAATTAGAAATAAAACAAACAAAAAACATTTACTGCTTGCAGTGTATAAATTATTCAATGTGGTATGGGTTTAAAAACTGTTTTCAGATAATTATTGCATTCAGTTGTAAATTTTGTACATTGTAAAGTATTTATTTTGTGTTTATATTTGTTTTTGTAGTTTATAATTTAGGATTTTGTATATTCAACGAATGATATAGTTTTAAAGCACATGGACTACGTAATGTCTTTGATATGTTTTTAGTAACTTGATTAACAGTTTTTAATTGGATGATTTTTGTATGTGTATGCCCCAGTTAAGACTTATCTAGGGGGAAGGGTTAAAAAAAAGACGTTCCTTTTTCTTGACATAATAAGGAGTAAACATTCTATTTTCAACCCTCTATCTCCATTAGTACAGCCTGCATATGTGATACATACATAGCCAGCCAGACCTATTTAAAAAATGAAGAAACTTATGATGACAGTTTTGGTTTTATTCATGAAATTATCAAGTTTGATTTAACAAAGTCAAGCTAAAATAATCCTCAAATGAATTTAGTTGAGATATTTTACTTTTGTACCTTTTGTAAACATTAGAATATTTTTAAAGATAAATTCTGAGACCCCTTAGATCTGGGGATCAGATAGAACCCTTAGAAAACGAAATCCCCAAGGACAAGAATGCGATGCCGGACAAAACCCCTGCGGTTAAATTAAAACATTACAAAAATTTCAGTGTTTAGTGAGAGAATAGATTTTTTAACTGGACTCATATTCTAAATATATATTTTTAAAGCATTTTTTTTTTTCCACGTATTCAAAAATTAAAAGATAATATTCTGTTTTTTACCAGGCTTGCTCTGGTTCCTTTCATGTTCCTTATCATACATTTTTAAAGCTTAACAATTTTGGGCAACCCAAAATCAAAGAATGATACTGCACACTATTATTTTTTCCATACATGACCTCATCAAACATTTTTAAAGCTCTACATTTTCTGAGATACCCAGAAATTGAAGTAAAATACCATCATCAGTAACTGGTTTCTGCATGGTGACCGACCGCCATACCATTCACATGAGATCTTTCTTTTTCTTTTTTTTTTTCTTTCTTCTTCTCAAAACCTGACAGCTCTGAAGAACGATGATGAAGTCCAATCTATCATGCTAGGTAATGTCTTCTGTCGACTTGTTGCCAAAGTCGCATGCAGACAAGAACAGAGGCCAGTTCAACTTGTTCACTCTTTGTACTACCCCTTGCTACCTTGATAGTAGCCACTAGTGGAGTTTGAAACATCGAACACACTGACTTACCAAACTTATAGTTGACACTATGCTGCTTTGCTCTCAACGTTATTGTTCAGTCTTTGTAGCGCCCCTTGCTACCAGGAGAGTAGTCACTGGCGGAGTTTGAATTGTTGATATAGTATGGAGCAGAATTGATAAGCAACATCGAATTCAATGACACCGGGTGGTGACCAGCTTCTTTCCTAGTTTAATACAATGGACTCAGCCTAGAAACATCCTTTAGATACAGCCTTACTGGCTTACCTGTCTTTGCTGGCCTCCTGCCGCCCAACTGTTCACAAAGTTCTCTGAAACAACAATGAACTCAATGTGGGCAGTGCCAATCTTTAGACCCCCTCCCCATTCCCAATGCCACACCCAAACTATACAAATGGAAAAATATGTGCAAGGCAGCGGTCAGTCGGCTTCTTAACCACTCTTGACCAGCATCAAATGGTATGTCTACGCACTGCATCCCTGCCACACAACGGGGACTGACTGAATTCCTTACCACTACAAACACTCTTCTAAACAATGACTGTGATTGCTTTGGCCTTGTTCTTCATATCTTTGAACCTCACCACTGCTGCTTTGGGGCAACTATTGATGAATTTGGTCTCCACCCCCTTTCATGTTGCTTCAATGTGGGTCGTCTTTCTCCCCCCGCCCCCTCAATGACATTAATAAAACGGGATGTGATGCTGCTAGAATTTTGAGTTCACTAACCTACACTGGTAAAAGCCTAGGCGAAGAGGACTGCTTTCCCATTAGCAGATGGCAAATTACTTATTTGGGATTCCATCGCAAACTGTAACATGATCTTGTTGGCCATTGAGCCAGGTATTGTCACCTGACAGGCCGAGAAGCGGAAGATGGCCACATATCACTCACTGACCGACAGGTACTGATCAAGATGTCTGGCTTGATTAACCCCAAAGCATTGAAGCTCATCGGCTGAATAGATTCCAAAGTCATCCAATGCCATGACTAACCGCTCGAGACCGCTTGGCTATTCCAGCAGGTGACAATTGCAGTTGTCCATGGAAACACATTCTCTATACTGACCGCAGGAACAGTTGTCCATTTGAAAAAGACATATTTGGCTCATATATTTTAAAAGAGGAAGTTTAATAGTTAAAGAAGGAAATGATGACATCACTGTAATTTTGACAGTTAACATTGATATGTGTGTTTTTGGGTCGTTTTTTTTTTTATATATATATATACTGTACTTTTTTTTAATTTTCCTTGTTGGCAAATAAATGGTTTCTACATGTATTGCAAAATCAAAATTTGTCTATCGGTGGAATAATTAATTGATTACCCTCATATCATGAAATGCGCATTGAAACAATCAAAATATTCTTCAGATAAAAATTTGATAGAGCAAGTTCTTAACACAAAATCAGGATTTCAGAAAATCTATTATGCAACAACTTAGAGACATGATATAATTGTATAGTTTTCATTCTAAATTTAGTTTATGTACAGTACACATTAAACTTGTGTAGATTCCCCCCCCCTCCAACTTGACCTCATTTATTCAGTAATTGGAAATGTATGTTGGAAAAAAGTAAAAAATATCAGTTGATTTAGTCATTTAGATATTTCTTGTTTTTGATAATAGTGGTGAGTTTAACACTAAGAAATTATTGAATTCTTTTTCTTTTTTTCATGGAAGTGAACATAAAAGTATTCAATTTTATTTTCATGGGATTGAAGTGAAAATGTCTTTTTTTAAAACAAAAGAAAAAAAAAGGAATCTTTTATCATAAGGATTGAATTGATATCGCAGTCGATAGTTAAACAACTGTAGTGTCAAAATTTGAAGTTTTTAAAAAGAATCCAATCGAAGAATAAATATGGTCAGAATTCATTCTATTTAAGAAATTGCAGTCATTTTCCACTGGAAAACATGTAGAAACAACTAGATTTTATAAACAACCAATCAGAATAAGGACTAAAACAGCTATTTTTCCAAAAAAAAGAAAAAAAAAATTATAAGGGGGTTTGTTTAGTTGAGTACTGATGCCAATTTTCAAGTTTGTAGACAAAACGGTATGGCCATGAGCTCTAGAACAAACAAACACACGCACTTATGAAAAGGGATAGAATTGTTGTTCAATGTTGATTTGTTAAGACATTTATTTCCTTTACTTTCTGAATCTGAACTAAAAAATTAATCTACTTATATATACTATGATTTAAACATTTGCAGACAAGTCATTGAAAAACAATTTGCGGAGATTTCTATTAAATCTATCACCCAACCGAAGAGCCACATATGTAATAGATATGTACATTGTGTGCAATCTGTTTTCAAACATGAGGGTCTTTCTGGTGAAGGAGGCAAGTATTTTGCTTTGTATTGGCTTTAAAGCAGTCAGTGTGTTGAAAGAAAGACATCTTATTTCTCTATTTTATTAGCCAATTTCCCAAAGTATACATTCTTTCACAAACAATTTGTGCATTGAAGCATGAGGAGTTGCTTAGGGGTCCACATAGCCAAACAGAAGATACAAACATGAGTCATTACTCTTGAACTTCAGCTGCTTTCACCTACCTCCCATGACATTCGTATATATAAAACATTCAAGCAGTTAAGTTACCACAGTATTCTGAAGGAATAAGATTGAGATGTTAGCGAGTGAACAAAACTATATTTCAAAGGAAAACAATATCATAAGATTCATAAGATTTTACTGCAGTGTTCTTACCTTTAAATGAAAACTTAGTCTATAGAAAGAACCTGGTAACTCAAATTGTAAAGCTGTCGAGGATTTACAAAACCAAATGCATTAACTAGAACTTTTTTCTCGATTAAAATTGGTTTTCCCTATTTCTATTGCATAGTCACAAGTTTGAACACAGAATTAATCTTTTGGCCCTAATCTTTAACATTGCGTTATTCTGTACAATTACATCAGAGGTAGGAGAAAGAATCTCCATAGAATCCTCAAAAGAAGAATTCAAGCGAAGAATCACATTAGGTTGGAAAGCTTTCAGTAGAGCAAGCTCAACCTTCAAGATGAAAATTTAAAAAAATCATCCTCAATAGTCACCTATGGAGCTGAAACATGGAACCTCACCAAAAGACTGATCCCTGAAATGAGAACCATGCTATGTGCACAAGAGAGAATCATGCTCAACTTCACATAGAGAGATCACAAGACAGCACAGTGTATTAGAGAAAAAACAAGTCTGTGATATCATAGAATTCATAAGAGAACTCAAATGGCAATGGGCTGATCATGTTGCAAGAATGTCAGACAACCTCTGGATATCACAACTCATTAAGTGGATCCCCAGAGTTCAGACAGTATTGGCTTCATGACACCCATGATAGAGAGGTCTGGCAAATCTTCAGGAAGATAAATGTCAAACAAAGATGCTAAAAGGCTGATAATGATTAAGACCAAATTGAATAGCCCTATTAAATCTATCAACTTTTCATGACAACACTTTTTAGCTATTGATTATCATTAAATCCTTTTAATGTTACTCAAATTTCCATTGTTAAACTTGGTTTTATTTACCATAACGACAATTTTCATAGAAATGACCAGAGTCGCCAATTTAGATGTTTTTCTGTTTTCTTCTTTTGATTTTGTTAGTCCAATATTGACTACTAAGATTTTTTTTTTAAAATTTCATGATTCAAAGTGAGATGGGTTGGGGTTTTTTTTGTTGTTTTTTTTTTTTTTCATTTTTTAAAATTTTCCAAATTAGAGAAGGACTTCCAGAATCAAAAAACTGAAAAATCACGTCCAAATTGGCAACCCTGCCAAGTCCCTTGAAGCTTTTATAATGGAGCATTGGGCTTGAATTCATGTATTCTTGATACCCTGTACAATAAAACTCTCCGTTTAATAAGCTACAGTTAATGAGCTCACCCACCTGGCACTGGGAACTGATTTTGAAAGCAATCAAAAGTACTATGCTTAATAGCCTGAACAAAACTCTGGTACCTAAAAATAAAATAAAACTCCTCCTTTCAACCCATTGTTAGAAGTAATAAAGAGTGTACATGTCTGTTGTTGTAGCAAAAAGTAGGCACAGTTATTAAAGGAGTGTATCAATGACAGCAGGAATACTATTAAAACACAAAGCTGAAAAACTAGGGGAGGTTAATGGGCATATGGCTACAATAAGTAAGAGGATGAGCATATGTAAAAGTCTACAATTAAAATATTTGAATAGTTACAAGGAAAACATCTGTCCTTCTCCTATGTAGTAACATTTCTGTTTAAGGGCTGTATTAAAGTTATTTGCTTCTTTTTTTTTCTTTTTTTTTTCTCCCCCTCGCACATACTAGCTGAAATACCCACCCTATGGATAAGGAATTCCTGCTAGTTCCTGCAGAAGGCTTAAATGGAGCCTTTGACCCTAATAAGAGATCAAAATTGTTTCATTTTCTTTGTTCAAGTATTTTGGTTATGACAAATTGTTTGGGGGCAAGTAAACTTCCCCTCTAACTCGACCTGTGATAGAGGTACTTTTTTTTTTTTTCTTTTTTTTTCTTTTTTTTCAAATCGTACAGTTTGTTTGTGAGGTTGGGTTCTTTAATACTTTTCATCAACAAATCTCTAATTTAGCTGCTAATGGTATATTGCATTTTTTTTTTTGTTTGAAAAATGATACATTTTATCTATTCATTTTGTATTGATTAAAGATTCTTTTAGAGAGTCTAGATTTTTATCTATTATACAGCTCTGCTGTTCATACACTCAATTGGAATATAAACCAGTCAAAATCAAAGAATGATGCTCTCTGTTCCAGTGCCCTACCAGATGATCAATTTTAACAACTGAACACCTCCCTTACTCCACTTCCAGGAATATTGAAGTTTGTTTCTTAAACTCAAGCCATAGCCAAGACTGTAACATTGCCAATCAGTAGGTTCATTTATATGACTGATAACCTCTACAAAACTACTATTCATTCTGTTTTAGAGTTCAGGAGAAAATAGTGCAGAAAAGGCTCAAGTTTATGCTTTATGATAAATTGGATACAGTTGGCCATCACTAATCTGGCAATCACTAATCCAGTTCTTTCATTGATCTGGCACTAATTTTGGCTAGCTTAATTTCATCTGTTGAAGATGAGTTATGTCCCTTTGGTCTGATTTAAAAGCTAGTTGTCTCCCTTGGATTTTGGGTGCCTGATTTAAAAGTAAATGTGTGCAGTTGTTATGAACATAAAACCAGCCATAGTTCTAATGAATAAAGGAAGTGCTTATTGTGGTATAAAGCATGAAGAATTCATACCTGACCACTCTGTGATCCGGCAAAATTACTAATCCAGTATCCTACAGGTCCCGACAATGCTGGATTAGTGATAGCTATACTTGAATGTGCGAAATGATCAAAGCACTGAGGTTGGGCTTATGGCTAACAGCAGAAAACTAAAGGTATCAATGTCGCTCATTTAATCCCAAAACTGAATATTTCTCTCTTAAAGGAAAGACTTACTCTTTATCTACAAATTACATTTTTATCAGTTGAAAATCATATACTTCTATGCCGCACTGGAAAGAGAATGGGGCCCAAAAATACCTCCTGAAGAACGATATAGCTGTAATTTAAGGATAATGGCAAAAATATTGTCCTGTATAATTGCACCTAACATTTTTTCCCCTTTTAAAGGAAGAAATAGTTTGCAAACACTTTTTTTCAGAATGATGTGATTTGCTTTGTTAATAATCATGTTCCTTTTTTTCTACTAGCTTGTAGACACTTCAGCTTCACTACCTAGCCAACATTGTAATTATTGATACCAGATGAGTGTAGGAAAGTTTTATAATTGTCATTTCCAGTGTGACTAGGTTATTAGCCCTGCCTTTTGAACTTATCCGCCTAAACTTGGTCATTGACTTAATGTTTATCAATATCTGCATCTTCTCCTTGCTAACACAACCTAAACAAGATCATCATGAGATGTTACTGATTTTTTTTGTCTCTGATAAAAAAAAAATAAAGGTAAAATAAAAACTCATTCGCTTTCATATATTCTTACGTATTTTGTTTTTCAATTATTGCTCTAACACAATTTGCTTTCTATTCATACCCAAATTAATTTGTTGAGTTTATAATGAAATTGTTACGTGCAGAAATGCCGCTCTCTGAGAAGGCTGTTTAACTGCGATATAAGTTAACAGGTCTAAGAACTGGGAAAATTTCATTGAGACCACAGTTGAATAGGATAACTGTATTTGTAAAGTATTAAGTGCCTGAAAAGAGAGTGCCTACAGAGAGATGGATAGCGTTTGTAGCAAAGAAAGCTGTCCTTTTAATAAAGGAGATAATAAATGTTTTATGACACACTACGTCATATCCCTTTTTAAGAATCAGTTCTCAAGATATCAATTGGAAACAAATACTTCTTAATATTTTTTTACAAAAGCAGATGTTACCAAATATTGTTAATACAATTTGCAGTCTTTGAACAGTTTTTTCTTTTTCTGGTTATACGTTGATCGTGTCAAGATATTTTCAAGATAGTATGAGTTTGCCTAATTTTAAATAAGCCTTAGAGCCAATAGGAATTATTCAACCTTAGCTTGCTTGAGATTTGATTTTCATACAAACTGAGGATATTGATTGATTTCTTTTTTTGATATATGTGCTGTTTTGTTTAATTTAAACTTACTGATTTATCAATATAGATTTTTTGTTTGTTTTTAGTGCAAAAAATATCACCTTAATGGTAAATCTTGAAAATTATGTTCAAACTAACCCTTCAAAATATCTGACCAGTGCCAGATTAAGGCATGGGCTTAAGGGGCTGCAGCCCTGGGACCTCCACCAGCTGGAAGGCCTCCAGAAATTAAGTGAAAAGTTATTTCATATGTGAATGCTAGATCAAAGTGTAATTACTATGTATTATAAGTGATTGAAAAAAAGTCTAATTAATGCATTGCTTATCTATATTTGTTGTAAACATACTGCAGCAAAAAGAAATAATGTGTGACGTTTAAGAGTGACTAAAACAGGCTTGCTCTCACCAAAATTAAAACATGGTGTTCCCCAGAAGAATTTACAATCATGTTTTAGAGAAATTTGTTTCAGAGAAATTATGCAAAGCAAATGTTTAAATTTTAATTGTTGTTAAGCTTGTAAAAATGAATTAAATTTTTCTCCAACTTTTCCTCTCCTTTTGAAAATATTGGACTGGGCCTCACAATACCCTACATAATCTCAATCTGGTACTCTATCTTACCAACCAAACTAGCCACTTTGTAATATTGAGAGATTCATCATGGCGCAGTGGTTAACAAGCTACTCTGCAGACCATTACCATTGTAATGATTGGGTGCTCCTCACTTGTGGCCCTGTGCCTGACTAAGCTACACATGGCTTTGAGGTAGGCCAAACTATTTATTTAAATTGTTCCATTTTATTTTGGGGGGGGATGATTTTTTATCTGGTTTTGTGGTGCAGTAAGGTCAGCTTAGTGAATATCAATTTTCTGGCAATAAAAGACATGAAGTTGTGTGATAAAGAATATAAAAAAGGGGGCGGCTGTGAATTCTCACGTTTGGACTAATGAGTGATGTTTGTTGGGATCTAGTTTCTCTGAATCTCTAATTACCTCGGCTTTGTACATTTTAAGATAATTTTTCAACAAGGTATCAGTCTTTCTCTCTCAGATTTGCTCCTGTCTAGGGCTTGCATTGTCTCTCAGGTTTAGCCTAAACCTTGCTCTCTCTCTCTCATATGAAGATCACTCTGCATCTCACTCTCACAAACTTTCTCTTTTGTGTGACTATGTGATTAAAATGAGAATATACCATGTTCATTATCAGTAGAATCAAATCTAGTAGAAAAGCCAATTGGACTACTTGAATACAAGTCGAGTCCAAAACTATAAACCATTTGGTGATTTTGCCATTGTGAGAAGAAACAAAATCTAACTCACAAGTTGGTTCCATATTTTTTATTGAATACTGAGTAAATATAAATAAATAACATACAAATGTTATCTTTATTCATTCCGGAAGTAACCAAGGAAATTGAAAATTTCATATTAAAGTTTATTCAAATCCATAGAAGTTAGAAAACAACCACCGAGAGCCTCTTACATCATCACAAAGGCCATCCCTTTGATGCTTGCCCTCTGTAGAACTTGGTAAGCAGGTTCTTGTCACAAGATGTAATCTGATGTTCTATCCATAGCGATGCTAATTCTATGTTTCTTAAAGCTGTGCTGGACCATGTCGATGTCAATATTGTTCTAGGCAGCCGTTACCAATTCAGCAACTATCACTAAACGGGACCTCTTTGAGTTGCTTGCATTGGTTAATGTGGCTTTCGATTGCCCCCCCCCCCTTTGATCATGGGGAAAATCCTTGGAGTGGAATGTCTTGAGGCTGGAGCACAAAAATCAGGCAATCACTGCCAGGTTGGTGTTGTAACCTTGGCGTGGTGCGGTTTGTGACTTCTTCTATGAGGTGAGCACGGAAAGAGTCCTGTACCAACATGCTGCATTGTTATCTTAGACTTCCAAGACGAAAGGCCCACACTTTCTCGAGCCAGACATGCATGTCATCCATGTCCATCTACCTGTTCATGTTTCATGATGCAGATATACAAAAGAATGAACGAATGAAATTAGGAATTTAAGTCTCTTAAACTTTTGAAGAAATGAGATTGCCTCTTATAATCTTTAGAGAGGCTTGTTGTTCACATCACAAATACAACGGTCAAAACATTAACATAGTAGTTGTGAATCTCACTCAAGACATAAGCATAAACATCAGTCTCACGGAGAGAGGAACAGAAAGACAGAATAATTATCACATCTTTTTTACTTGGCTCAATAAGTTAAGTCCATAACAAAAGCATGGAGGAGTCCCATAGTGGGCAAGGTATTGCCTTTGATTGTCTATCTTATTTTGCCATTCCAGGTCTGCTTTTCGACTAATCACCCTTTTTTTTCTTTCTACCTCCTTTTTTGTTCTTTTTATATCTTCATTATTTCTCTTTCTCGTCACCCTTTCTAAGACATATTCAGTTATTAAAAAATCTCTCCACCCCTAATGTCCTTAAAATACAACATTCATTCACATGAATAACAAGCCCGTTTGGAAACTTTTCCTTTGGCACTTTCTCTTGAAAATTGGCATTGGTTTTAAATTTGCCCTGTTGGCATATAAACACAGAACTACAGTGGAATGGTTCTTTTCATTTCCAGTTGTCATGATGGGGACAATTCTGTCACTAGTGATATGTGCAGTCCTAGAACAAAGAATACTGGGGTCTCCTCCCTGAGATCATAGTCATTGGCTTTCCTCAAGTTCATAATGTGTTGAAACTGAGTGATTTCATTGAGTTGTACTGGTAGCTCTTCTTTTTTTTTTTTTTTAAAGTGCACTCATAAAGATAAGCCATGAAGTTTGATTACGATTCAGAACTTTTGAAGTATACCCCAAACTTCCTTCTACTGTAATAGAAATGTGGAAAATGATTACACCTCTTGGTGTTAATTTATTATCCAATAGCATCACTCGTCAAATGAAGTCACAGTTGAAAGTACAAATACATCAATTGTAATAGGCAAGTGTGAATTCACTCACAACCACTGATATCATCTCTCAGTGGAACATTTGTCCATTACAAAGTGTATTGGCCTTTCTTTGTGAGTGATTTCACTCCAAGTCAAGGTGTTAATTTTAGGCTACTTTTTGGGTACCCCCCCCAACTACTTGTATTCAAACATCTACGGCACTCATAAATTTGTCAAGTATTGAATGACCATTACACAAGGGCTAATGTGTAACTAGATGCATGTATTACTCCAAAATTCTAAATTTATGCTTCTCATGTTTCTCAAATAATGGAAACTGAAGATTGGATTATTTTCAATGAAAAAAAATGTCTGCTAAACTCTCTTTTAAACATTAAAATATCAAATTGTCTAACAATTGGTAATGCTTCATTTTTCAAATCTGGATTGTGATACATTCACACCTCTCTCTCTCTCTCTGCTTAAGTGTCATTGAAATTAGTCAAACATTTTAAAAATATATCTATTTTTAAGATTTATATACGTGCATTCAGTTTTAGTACATTCAGAATATCAAAACACTAAATCTAATGTCTAAAGTTTAAGAGCACTTGGTTGGTCATTTAAAAAAGAATTCCATGTACAGTAAGTTGGCAAAAAAAGGCCATTAAGTTGGGAGTAAATTCAACCTTCTCGATAAGAAATTTCTAGTAGTCAGGTTGATACATGGCTTTTTCGATAAAGAGAAGCGGATTACAACCGCTAAAAAATCCTTTTGAAGATATACTGCTAATTATGAATAAAATGTTTTTATGATAAATCTGTGAGCATTTCTACTATAATTACCAACTAAGAAAAAAATATAATAGTATTGTCATGATAGGCCAAGATTCTTCAGTCTGGTCAAAACTTGTCTTCCTGAATTTCGGTATTATCATGTGTTAAAATCCAAAATAGATCTATTTTGCACCTTAAGGAAGTATCTATTCTAATCATGAGTACTGTGATTTTCTTGGTTTGCAAGTGATGGTGGGGGGATAAAATTTTGATGAAAGAAATACCTGCAGGTTCAAACATCCACTCTTTCTGGGAAATAAATTCAGTACTTTTTTTTCTAAAGAAAAGAAAAATACAACAAAAAACTCCCCAAATATATTTGAATTTTTTTCCAATAGGATGTTTTGATCATCTGAAAAGAAAAATGGATCAGGGCACTCACATCATACAGGGATGATCAACAAGCAAAACCTACTTGCTATTATTAATGGGTTCAATCCTTATTGAATCTCCCACTATTGATGGTCTGATACAAAACTGCCATAAATGATTTGAAAAAAATGCTTTGGGATACATGTTGTAAAGCAATGATCATCAAACCAATCTTTCCAGACTTTGTTACTGGATTCAATCTTCATTGGATCTCCTATTGTTGGTCTGATTTAAAACCTTGCTAAATAATTTGAAATGAAAGATCAGGATGCACATTGTGTAGTCATGATCAGCAAGCTAATCTTGCTGGCTGTTGATAGTTGATTCAATCCAGTTTCAATCCCCCATTATTGATGGTCTGATGCCAAACTGCTATGTTTATAAATAATATTAAATAAATAAGTAAAAACTAATCAGGACACACCTCATATAGCAATGATCAGCAAGCTAATCTTGTAGGTGATTGTTAGTGGGTTCAATCTACATTAGATCTCCTAGTATAGCTGGTCTGATACCAACTCAGGCTACGTTGATTTAGTATATAAAATGAACAGTGTGCTTTTTTGTTTTTCGGTCCGTGATATAGGACTCTTCCACTAGGGAGAGGAACTTCGCTGATAAAAATCTCCTACCCTTCATTTGAAACTATAGACCTTACCTTGGGACGATTGATTGATTTAAAAAAATGAAATAAAATGACGTCAGTTAACTGTGGACAGACTAAGTTACATGTAGAGATGTTGGACACCTCTAGAAATAATGGATGGTTGATGGCAGATGCTGTAAATGGCTTTATCCAGTTCTCAAAAAATCTAGCCTTTCCAAAAAAAAGTTTTATGGAAATTGAAAAAAAAACAAAACTCAACGCTGTCTGACCTGTATAAATGTCAATATGCAAATTATTTTACTTATGTTTTCTCAAGGGTTTTCTTTTGTGGGGAGAGGATAATTGTGGTTACTTCTTTTAATACTGTTTTGTTAATTCTTTGTTCTGCTTTCTCTTCCCTTTTGGCTAGGCATGAAATTTTATTGTAATTGCTGTCTTTTTCCAGTACTCTCTGCGTTTTGGTTGATCAGATTGGTTAATTTATTGCGTTTTCGTTGTCTTTGTTTCGCTGTCTCTCTCTTTGTGTCTAGCTTTACTGGTCACACTTTGTGAACATACAACACACTGGGGTACAAAGACTGACTGTGCTCTTACCTTACCAGGTGCAATTCTATTCACCCCACCCACTACTACAGCAGCTGAAGAGGTGGCAAGCTAGCTAGACTACCCTATCAGTAGTGCTTGTCTACCCTCATACAATAAATATTTCAATGGCCCTGCTCTTGCTTATATTCAACACTTTTTGTGGTTTGTTGTTGCTGGTCTCTTATAAAAGTAATAGACTAACTTTTCACAACCTTCTTTCACCCCGTTCCACCTCACCTTCGCGAGCACTCGCGCCTCAACTCGGCCTTCGTCAGATCCTGGTTATTTGAATACAAGTACCAACAGGGTGTGGGGATGACAAAAAAAAAAGGTTGGAAGAAAAACAGTTGACATATGGCAGCCTGGAACCTCATAAATTTTTAACTTTTTTTTCTCTTATTTTTATTTAATTTATTTACTGAAACTCTTTGTCATCAACTGGGTATATACCTTTACCTGGGCAGGGGTTGGTGGGTAGATGAATAAGGTGAGAGCCTAGAAGAGAACATTTCCCATATCAGTTTCTGCCTTGAGTAATAACAATTTCTACTTGAGTTTCAACTTTCTCTGATCTTTGAGTTTCTCCACGTTATTACCTTCAATATTTTCCCTCGTTTCAAGGATTAGTACGCTTTCTTTCTTTCTTTTCCTAAAGGGACGTTAAAGCACGAATATATCGGGTCCTTAGTTACCTTTTTGCTTCTACTGGCGTCCTCGCTTCTTTATAAGACTCATCTCCCTCCGTCAGTTGGTCTGTCTCTATATTGTTTTTTGGCTGTTTTGAATGATTCATTCGAAACTAGAAAAAGGTATCTCTTTAATGAGCTGCTTATTTATTGAAAAAAAAAACAAACTTCCACCCAGGGTCACGTGATCTGGCAATAATAGCGTTTAGACTTAATAGTGGACGCCTCATTGAACTTCCGGTTCTTGTTTTTTAAATTTTAACAAATTATGAGAATCTAAAATGTCCTTTGCCAGGATCAAATGTTTTTGACTTCTTGAATTGAATATTTTTTTCCTCTAACTATATGCTTAAAATTTTCATTAGGTTTCCTGCAAAATTTGGTCATCTGGCAATTCAACAGAATCACCATACAAGCAGTGACCTATAGTAAAATTAGTGACCCCTTTTTCAAGTGTTAAAATTCCATGATACTTTTACTGTTGAAAATTCATAAAATTCAAAAAAAAAATCTTACTTTATAGCAGAAATAGAATTTACTTTAGCCAGTTATTTTCTGAAAGTGGCCAGACTTTCACATGAGACAAGCACCAATTGTACTGAGTACCATAGAATTATCAATTCATTTGATACAAATTTGTTGACTATTAGTGTCAACTATTTTTTTCTAAAATTCGAATTGACTGTATTGTTCCAAGTTTGTATGCATAAATTTTATTCTGTTGTGGCTATTTTGTTAGTGCTATTTCAGTGTGGGACAAATAGTTGTTTGGAGTCTTAATACAGAAAAATTAAAACAGTTTTCTACTATATATTCAATACAATTCAAGATGAACACATTCAGTTTTAAATGTCTGCATTTGATATAAACTACAATGTCCTTAATTTGTGTGAAAATATGGCACACAACCTTATGCATAAAATACCACTAGTCCCACCTTGCACGGAAGGGTTTTGTGTAATTCTCACAAAGGGTCTCCCTGGTATTCTGTTCTGAAATGAGAATAAATTGGTTACCTTGAAGTGCTCTAGCAACAGGCCTCACCTTTTGTATAATGTATGCTTTATTTTTCTTTGACTAGTCTGCGCCCTCTTCAGAGATCGGTGGTGGGGGTGTCCATTTGATTCTTTTGATGCCCACCCTCCCTTATCCAGGGAGCCAAACAATTTCCTACAGTCCCTTTCTCCTTTTCCTCTCATCTTCATTGTAGGGGTAATCAAGCTCACTCAACTTACAGTTGATTTGGACATTTCACTAGTTCACCACACCCCTCCCCCTACTCGAGACAGCTCTATAATTACAGCAAAATCCCAATCCCAGTTTACAATGAAGATAATTATAGGATGAATTCATATTGTGGATATTGGTATCAAGTAACCCACAGAGATGTTTGATGCTTTTAAAGGCTTTCCTTGGTGAATATTTTGGAAGCCTCTGCTCACTTTGCCTCTCCTTTCACAGTTCTTCCCTTTTGGTGGTCATGTTTGGGAGGGGGGATAGAATGGAGTTCTAGTATTGTCTAGTGGATGAAGTTAAATAAACAGCTGATAAACGGCTTCAACAGAATTTGATACACTGATTTACTCAATGCTAAACCATTGTTACAGTCGCTGGTGAATTCGAATCTCATTGGATTTCTTTCATACTATATGAATGTACACTTTAAAATAGTTGAATTATTTGGTAGAATCTCAGAAATTCCCAATATCTAAATTCATTTACTTCTCACACTTGCTCTCTAAAATTATTCAAAGTACTGACTGGTAGATTTTTATTTATCCGATTTTCATTCTTAATGACCAACCTTTGGAATTTGTGGAGAGAAAATCATAGGTGTATGGTGAGGCTAGTCCAGCAGAAATACAGAAATAAAAATAGAAAAATTCAAAAGTCCAGATTTTGACTCTAGACTTTTCAGAGTTTCTAAAATGTGGCAGCTTTGAGATGCTTCATCCCTGAAACCTGACCAGGACCCAGTGTAGCCAATTTAGCCCTTTTCTTGTCTTGGCAGTGCAAAAATCCAACAAGCAGTGCCATTTTAAAAACATTTTAGTGCCATTTCTTTAGCAATCTTTCCCAATTTTCAGCAATTTTAAGCCATTTTTAAAGACCAATCTATCCATTTGAGCAGTCAAAAAATGGCTATTATGTTTTTAGTGCACTTCGGTATTTTTAATCCTTTTTCAGGGTTTTGATTTAGCACAAAAAACTTATGATTTGGCAATGCTATCTGGACTGTGCCTCCCCCGCCATTTTTGATCTGGCTCTACTGTTGGACTAATGGGTTTACATTTTGATTGTATGTTTACCTGTACTTGGATTTACCTTTCAACATGTTTTTTGGTCGACACTATTCTCATCCAAGTATTAAACAGTCTTATACTTTATATTGAGCATCTTTTCTTCCATTATCAAGCTCCCCCCCTTCGTTCTCTTCCCCAAAAACCTTACTTATAATTTCACTAGTCGCTGTTATTTTCCAAGTTTCTTTACACTGTATATTATTGGAGTTTTTTTTTCTTCTCCTTGGCAACTGACTGTAACAAAATCTTTGAATACTTTAATCCAAATATGTGCACTAATGAAAGTTTTAATTATTTTAAAAAAAATGATGGAAAAAAAACTTTTGGTTTCAATACTTTTTAATCTGTGTGAAAATGTTCTGTTTGTTGAAATATATGATTTTATCTGACAGATTGTGGCCAAAATTTCAACTAGAAATAACACTTTAAACTTATTGTACCTCATATATATCTAATCTTGACAGGGAAAATTACATCATTTTTCGAACAAAAAGGATATTATTTTAATCAAAATGTTTACAATTATCATAAAGAATCCATTTTCGTAAGATATTCAAAAAATAAGTCACCATTGTTTCAAGTTAGCTGTGTTTAGCACATCTCAGAACATCAGTAGCTGATTCATTTGTCAATTCATGTAGAATCCATTAATTTAGCTTGTTTTTGCTTTCCTTTCTGATCAAAGCTAAATGACATTCATAGGATAAAGTTCAAGGTTTGCTGAAAGATCTTGAATTATTCTTTGTTTATATGCATCCTATTCCTTAGATTTAACATCATTAAGAAATCTAAAAACTACATTCAATACTAATAAGGCAGATATAAAAAGATGTTTTGGCCAAATCATGAATGGCACTGTCAGAGGTAGGTAGACTCTTAAGAATAAGTGATGCTTGTTCAAATCTTGCTAGATCAGTGGTTTTGAAATTTTGAAAACTCTAGAACCCCTTCTTTAATTAATGAACTACAATATCCAATGTATGGTACAGGCCTGCGTACAATTGGTTTTTTTTCTTGTGCAATGGATACTCTTCTTTTTTTTTTTCTTCCTCAAGATTCAGGTTTAGAAGGAACACTGCTGCAAACCTCCAATCATTATTTTGAAACCACTGCACTAGATGCATATTTATTTCCAATCTATGCTGTTTGCATAAGTCATAGAATATTGGCCTGAGAATTGTGATCAAAAGCAACAGAAATAAGATAAAGAAAAACTAGTCAAACATTTATAATAGGGTTTTAGTGTTATCTTTCACAATTTTTCTGTCTATCATGGTTCTTTTTCTTGTATTTTGGAAATTTCTGAAACCACTGTTGTATTGTTCACTTTTTAGCAGTTCCTTCTCCAAATGCCAAATTGTTTCTATTTCAGATGCATTTTCCCAAATGAAATTAATAGAAAAATAGTAGTTTTGCTCGCTTGACATATTTCCGAGGTTAAAAAACAGCTTATGTTGAACAGTCCATCTAAAAAGTGAGGTACAAGAGTGAAATAGTCAAACTTAGAATAGCAATCAACACAATACACACATGCATACATACATCTTGATATCACCAAATCTTGTTTTTGTATCGAGGATTGTTATTGAGATACAAAAGACTCAGGAGAAAGGATCAAAATTTAACATACCAATATCACCAATTGAAAATGGATGTTTTTCAAATCATTTTAAATGTCACATGTTTCTAACTTTTACCATATCAATATCAGCATCAACACACTGTTTTGATATCAACACATTATTTTAACATGTATTTACTGGTCTAGTTCTGTGGCAAAGATAACTCCCTTTTTACTAACCCTTTGATGGAACAAGTGGCTGAAAGTTTTCGCTTAGCGGGGATCAAAAAGTTTTTTTAAAATTCTGCTAACAAGATACCATATAGTGAAATTTTACAATACAGGAATATTTGAGTGTTATATTTTTACCAGAAATAGTAAGACAAGGATTGATACTAGAACAAAGGTTTTACCTCGATTGTTCTTTCCCTTATCTGATAATATATTTTTGATGCTTATAGCAAGATCTCTGCTGCTTGCAAAATATAGTGATTGATTCACAAGGGTTTATCAAATTTAGCTAAACATTCACTTGGCACTAAATAGATTTTCTAATTCTTTTCTATTACTATATGAGAATCTCAGATAATTGCATCATTTTATTACTTCTGACAAGTTTTCATTTTATTTTATTTTTTTCACTTTTAGTGAAAACAAAACTACACTTGAAGCAAAAAAAAAAGCAAATGTAGGTCAAAAGGTATCAGTCAAAATGGCAACACCGTGGAACAAAAATTTATCCGAATTCATAAGTGATTTGATAAAATCATAACTTCAATCTATTTAAGTTTACAAAAAAAAATTACTGAATTAAATGACTTAATTAGTACTAGTTCAGTAAAAATATTCATACTACAATGTTGTTCTTCTGATGAGATTGTAACTTGTTGTAGTCTGTACTACACTGTTGTTTTTTTCACCGATGCTTTTATCTTTTTGCCAAAAAACTCCCCCAAAAATGGGGTTGTCCTATAAGCTACGTACAAAAATATTGACTAAACAGAGATGGTAAAGCCATAAAATTCAGACTGAAATAGGGGTCTTGTCTTATCTAGAGGTTGCCTCATCCACTGGCTGTTATATGGTACATTCCTCATCATAAAAATTGGAACTCAATCACAGTCTTTATGTATTTGTTTATGCTTATTTAAAACCAAGAATATGCACATTTTTTGTATGTTTTACAATCACTAAATTGTGACAGTGTGTATTGGGGCAGACAAATTTAATAAAATGTTCTGCTTGGCTAATTTCATGACTTGAGCCTCAGCCAATCACATTACTAATATCATCATAAGCAATAGATTCGTATATAGAAAATATTCACGCTAGTCATTTTATTAATAACCAGCTGAACTCTGGATATAATTTTGAGAATGGAGCCCCTAACTTGTAATTTTCATTAATCACTATTACCCTCAACAGACTGGTTTAATCACTGTTGCAGTGTCTAGGTTATTCATGTCTTCAGACATTTATTTGTATCTTTCCAGGCTTTGCTCAGTCCTTACAGTTCATTGTAAAAATTTAGTTTGGCACACACGCTCCAGTCAATGAGTATGGGGAAATTTTTCTTTTAATTTCCCTCTAAAATAGATTTTTAGTGGGGTTTCTATATGCTGTATAAGTTTATGGACTTTTTTTAGTGATCACAGCCAAACGAAAGGTGAGCAAAGTGAGTATTCATTGATCACCCCTTTTCCCAACTTTTTAATTGATAACCTACAGTATAGTATATATGGGTAGTGTTGATGATTTGTAATTTCCCTTGGAATACTAGTTTTGTATACTTTCATGAAAAGGTTAATTTTTAGGGAAGTTGCAGAAATTTTCTTATCATAGACTGGAATGCCAAAAAATTATAGACAGCAGTACACTGGATGGTTCTGCCATCCCTAACTTGTTGAAGTGCTCTCAGGCAGATAATATATGTGTGACATAATAGGTAAAGAAGTAGTGTGGCTGTGGTAGCGATGGTATATGGCAGGATTTTAAATCGTTTGGCGGCTGAATGATTGTTAGGGCCAGAAAGATAGGGTACTTTATCGCTGAGGAGGCAACTGCTGTAGGTTTTTTCTTGGGTACTATCTGTAAGGATACACCAGGAATCTGTGAATTCCAGACAGACATTAGAGGCTTGTGAAAATTGTCGATAATCACGGATGATGCAAGAATGGAAATGGCGGTAAATGATATGGATGGTAACCATTCTAGGAAGACGAACATTTGCATCAAATCTCATCTCAATTTAACCCTGGTGTCACCTAACCTATCCACATATGCACTTTTGCATACCCTGCATTTCATAGAATTTCATAGCCAACCAACAAGGGTAACATTATTGACCACAGAATTGGTTATTGTGCCTCATCTGGGTCAGAGAACACTGCTATTTGACCATGGAAGACAGGAACCATGTTGCCTGCTAAGATGTGTCATGTTTCCAGCTCTAATGGGCTGACAGCCAACTTCATATGTGAAGGAGATCACATGAGGCTATGGATCCAGCCTGTCTTTAATGTGTGTAGAATTTGTGCTGTCTCTGTAATGTTGTTGTCTGTTTTGTTGTAGTTCACAAGGACCACTTATGAAACATAGATCTACAGATCTTGTTGTAGACCCTTTGTACCCCTTTCATGCTCACCAGGTTTTCTGGTTGTGATGCTTCATTCCAGTAAGATAATGCATCCTGTGCATGAGTGACACAAAACTGGTCCCCTTTACTCAATTGGCCCCGTGCTCACCTGAATTAAATCCCATATATGGGACATGTTGCAGACCCCAGTAAATTCCTTGCAGTCACACCCAACTAAAACAAATGGGTTACGACACCCCTGGAAGATGCCTGGATACATATACTTACACAACAATTCCTGCATCTCGTAGACACTATGCTTGCTTTCCTATTTAAATCCTCAGCAAAGTTGAGAGAAAAGACATTTTTAGGCAATCTATTCTTCAGCCAAATAATCAAATCCAGAGAATTCAGAAGAAAGGATTAGCTTCAGACTTGAGTTTTGGCCTTCACCACGAGATTTTGCCATGTCTTGTGCCTTACCATTTTGAACACAGAAGCCATTATGATATATCATCTTTTAGCCGTTGTTTTTCAATCTGACTTCATTTCAATCTGTAATGTTGATAACCTAGGAATAGGTATGCTTAAATCAAAAGTCCTTTTTTCAGAGCAGTGTGCAGCTCTAAGCTGCACCACTTTTTCAAGATATCTAATGTCCAAATTATAAGGATATATTCTTTGAGTAAAATTTGATTTGTTTTCAAATTTTGAGCTTAACAGATTTTACAAGTATGAGTGAAGTTTTGATTCTTTAAAAAAAATAGTTTCCCTTCTTTAAGGTGCCTGTAGTCCTGACTGACCCATCTAGTACCAAGGATGAAACCTCACACCTTTCTGTTAGGGCTATCCAATAAATGTAATTTTGCATGATCGTATTACAAAATAAAGATTTTGATCACTAGAACAAATTGTTTTCTCTAATCCTTCTGATGGCTTTTCAACTTTTCTTTCTCTCTCTCTCTCTTTGGAAGTTTTCTAAGATTTGATCCAGCTTTACATTGGCTTAATATTGGTGATATGTTAAGAAAAGCTTCAGATACGTGGCTATTTGAATTTCATCCCAAACTTCTATCTATTGTACATTGTCTACTGTTATCAGCTGGAAAATGTTGAATTTGAAGTGATAGATGCCTGACTCTTCTACTTTTTTATAGTTATTTACTCAGCTTCTCTTAATCTGGTAAGAGGCCACTGTAAGTAAGCACTTAGTGAGGATTGAACTCATTACATAAATGAATTAGCATTTGAAAATAGGTTGCACACTATCATGTAACTGCGTGTGCATCTTAGTGACTTTGAGATTGCGTAAGAAGCATTAATTTGGTATGACTATAGACCAGATGTAGTTGGTTGTGATGTTGACTTCATAGTAAAAAAAATCTGAATCTACTGTTCATAAAAATAGTTACCACAAATAATCAATAGTCAGGATTTTTTAATTTTCATGAAATTCTTGGAAAATCATTACAGAAAAAAAAATTTTTTTCTTTTTAAATGCGTTTAGTTTTGACCCTAGCAATGTGAGTCATGAAATGTTCTTAAAAATTGTGTGAAGATGAATCTAAAAAATTCTTTTCACAAAATGGTGACGAACTCTCCCACTCCTCCCAAACTGCATTACAGATATTCTGTTAATCGTTTTCTCTAAAGACTTCTTTTTTGTGTTATATCATCCTTTCTCATGATTTAAAAAAACTAATTGCTTGTAACAGACTACAAGAATCTAAGAAAATTAAAAAAGAAATCAAGAAATGTTATCAAAAACATAACATGGAAATAGTTCAAAAATAGCAATCCTCTTTTCACAAAATCTCTCCTGCAGAACTTAGGGAAAATAGCCAATTTTTTTCACTGTTGTTTTCTCGTATTTTAATGAGAAACACAAAATGAGAGACTGAAATTTACTGAGGATATACAGAGGAAATGAAACTCTAGATGATTTGAGGAGAAATCTTTGTTTCTTTACCATGCTCGCTGGTCTTTCAGTGTAATGGGCCCAATATCCTGAGATTATATTTAGTAGGCTTTTGCCATTTGCGGTTTGAATAACATATTTTTCTCTCTTGCTTTTTAATCCATTTTTCCTGGCAAACCTAAAGTGTATTTGGTTTTCTGACCTTTTCATTACAGGAAGTAGGTTAGGTGGATGTATCCGACAGAAAAGTGATTTTAATATACTATTTTCTGGACAGTGGGAGAACCAGGATGTTTTGAATGTATAATAGATATAATTTTGAGTCTGGAGAGTTAACCTCCCTACTCTAAGCCTACAGATGATAATATGTTGTCAAAATAACTTCAATGACCTGCTGATCATTTTGACTGTTCATCATATTTTTATGTATCATAAACTAATGATAATTATGTTCTTCCTTTCACTTAGTGTGTGTGCACGTACACATGCACTTTGCAGACCTGCCTACTCACAACTCTAATAATAAATTATCAAGATTCTAACGTTTATTGCAGATTTTCAAGAACAACCATTTCAAACAACTTTTGATCAGTTCTTTTGAAATCTGTTTAAAGTTACAGAGATGATTTCGGTCTTCCTACTCACCAATTTTGAAGAGCAGAGACTGTTTAGTATTGTTTGCAAAAATAAAATTGGCAATTGCTCGTCAATGACATTTAGATGGCACTTTATTAAGTATCTTAGCTGTGAAGTCAAGATTTAAGGAGTGTGAGATCCCATGTCACTAATGGCAACTAGGTGATAAACTTATGGAAAAAACCAAGAATCCAACACTCAATTATAAAAATGTTCATAAGAATTGATATTTTGATTCAAGAATTGACATTTATGGAAGAAATAAATCATGTTTTACTTAGATTTACTTTTTAGCATCACCTCAAATTTCCAGATCTTTTTTTTTGTTTTAATATTGAGATTTTTGCACTCCAGAGGTTGGCAGGGCTGACTTTGGATAGTATGTGATTGTCAAGATGCCAGATTCTCTTGCTGTAGAATTTGTGATGAGTTGTTAAAAGATTTTTTTCATAACATTTTGCATGAATCTTCTATGTTTTTGTGAAATTTAGTTCAGTACCAACAATTAGCTCTTCAAAGATGTTAGTGGATTGTGTGAATTACTCAAGACATTAAAGTGTTCATACTTCTTATCTTCCTAAGCTTATACTCTTGAAAGTAGCATCAAAATATCGATATTTCATTTCCTTATAAAACTTTGATTACTTGCAAACAAAGGACGTTTTTATGTGTATAAGTGTACATGTGGGTGTGTTCTTTGCCAAGTATTTATGGACATACTCCAATGGTAAAGAAGACCTAATACTAATGAGGTTTGAACTTTAAACCTGAGTACCATTAGGATTGACCAAAAATAGAGCAAAAGGCCTTTCATCCCAGTGATAAATGTTGTGTAAGTAACCCGTAGCAATTAACTTCCCAGTAAAAACCTACCTGGTTTTTATTGTCAAACTCCTACGATTGAGTTTTGACTTTATTTTTGTTTGTAACAACAATGATGGATGACAATGACCAGGCCCAAAAACTTTTTCGATGTAATAAAGCAAGGGAGTTTGACCCTAGTGCAACCAAGGTTGATTTGAAGTAGTTTCTATCTCTTTTAGTATTATTTGGTTAATGAGCCAGCTGTATCTAGTTCCAAAAATTATACTAGGTTACTTGACTTCAAATGTGACAACTGAGTTATCACTCAGATTTGCTTTTAGATTTTGTGAATATTTTTTTAATCATCATTTACAATAATGAAGATTAACATTTTGGCATCATTTTGGATTTGAATAAGCACATTGTATTTATTCTGTGAAAAAAAAAGACATTTGGAAAATCACAGACTTTTACAATCAAAAAATAAAAAATAAAAAAGGCTTTGATATCGTATGATTCAAAGAGGAGTCAAGGCTGGTATCCAATGCATTCAACTCATTCTCACTACAGTAAGAACTTGGTTGTCTGTAAGACTATACTTGCATCAGAAATGGTGAAAGATGAAGTTCCAATCAAAAATTGATGATGATATGAATGTATCAATCACTGTATTTTTGCTTATTCTCTCATCTGTACAAAAGTATTGTTGAAAATGTCAAAAGAAGGCTGCAGATACCCCAATGAGTAACAATGATTTGGAGGAAAAAAAAAGATTCATATTTATTTATAGCACAGAAAGTCAAGCTATTTGAGAAACCGAACAGAGGTGTAAGTGCATTCCAAAATCTGAAGCACTTCTAGTCCCAGGCATTTTGGATAAAGGGTATTCATCAACCTGTGTCACTGATTTTTAACTATTCCAGATCACATTATACTAGAGTAAATATGGTATACATATACTGATACATCATCATCATCAGTCTTTTAACGTACATCGTTGGATAGATACCTTCCCTGGGATTCACCACAATTCTCTATCATGAGCGTTGAGGAGCCAGTATTTTCTAAATTTGTCTAGTTCATCTCTCCATCTTATATTCTGCCAGCCTTTGTTTCAGATGTGATCTCTAGGGATCCATGTTGTGAGTAGTGATGTCCATCAGTTGTCTGCCATTTAAGTTTTCTAATGGTTTCTACGATGTCTTGGACTCCCGTTCTCTTCCTTATATACTGTCTCTCTCTACTGGTTAGGTTTCATGTTTCAGCTCCATAAGTGACTATAGGGAGAATTCATTGGTTGTATACACTTTTTTTTAGGATTATTGGGATCATCTTGTTTTTGAAAGTTGAGCTTACTCTGCTAAAGGCTTGCCATCCTAGGGTGATTCTTCACTTAATTTCTTTTTCCTTTGTGGGTTTCATAGAGATTTGTTGTCGTAGGTAGATTTAGTGGTCTACTTTCCCCAGTTTTGCATCTTCGATTTTGACAGGTATGTCTTTATTCTCAAAGTGATTGTTGCACATAACTTTCATTCATGTGTCAGCCAACTTTTTTGCTTTCTTAGTTTACTTCATCTAGCATTAGTTGGAGGTTGTGTAGGTCCTCTGCGAAAAGGATGATGTCATATGCAAACTTTAGGTTGTTTAGATATTTGCCGTCTATTTTGATTCCTCTATTCTCCCAGTCCAGGTTTTGGATGATCATCTTGAGGCAGGCTGTGAAGAGTTTGGGTGAGCTGGTATCACCTTGTCTTACTCCTTTTCGGAGCTGGAAGGGTTCAGAGTCTCTATGTAGACTGATAAAGGAGTTGCTGTGATTGTATATATGTTGTAGTACTTTAACGTATATGGGGTCTACACCTTGTAGAGTGATGGCCATCATGACCATAGGAATTTCTACACAATTGAATACCTTTTTGAAGTCCATAAATGCTACAGTGAGTGGCATTTTGTATTCTGCTTTCTGCTTGAGCTGATTTATTGAATGGAGATGGTCCGTGGTCGAGTAGCTTCTTCTAAATCCAGCCTGTTCCCGTGGTTGGTCTTCATCTAGTGTTTTAGTAATCCGATATATATATTCTAAAATCGAGTCAAGACTCCAGTCTACATGTCTAAAACTTTTACTGTTTTTATGTGAGTGTCCTAGTACATATCTGCGTAAATTCTTTTTACATAAAGAATACATAAGTGCTTGTTATAAGTTTGGTAAAACCAGGTTGCATTACTAACTTTTTAAGGACATATTTACAGGTACAATACTTCATATTCCAGCAGCTGATGACCAAAAGCCTCTTTTATTCCGAACAAAATTACAAAGGAATTTTAATATTACTTCAATGATTGAAATGTCATTTGTTATCCATCGGATAATTTTAAAAAAAAATTATCATTCATTTTTAGTTTATTTTACTTTCATTTAATCCAAGTAATATCTTCCAAGAGTGATGTAAGGTGTAAACATTAGCCTATGTCAATCTGAAAGGAGGTTGAACCATAAGGAAAAGAATTCTGAACATGATCAGTGACGATGGCATTGTGGGTCAGATGTCTTATTAAATTAGTATTGACCTTAGTTTTGTAAAATTGTTAGTCTGGCAAGGCTTTGGGACCATGGAAACACAAAAATAGATAGATTTGACTCACATCATTATACTATAATGTATATTGGAAAAAAATTTATGATTTTGTGAAATAAAGTTAAAATTGAGTAAATATTTTCTGGGGATGTCCTTATACCAATTATAAATTCCTGTATCTTGCAGGTATTATGAATTCTGAGATAGACAAGGTATTGATTTTCTAGTGTTTTATGATTTCCTGAGAATCTGCCAAGTCTCAAGAGAAAAAAAAAATGTTGCACTTGTATCCAGTTAAGTTGATATAAACTGTCTGCTCAAGATGCCCTCCTCAAGCTCAAACTTATCCCATGTTTATATTGAGGAAAAATGTCTTCATAGTTATGTTTGCATGTAAATTTTCCTATTACCAATTATTTTGTTGTTTTCTGAAATCAAGAAAAAGTTGAATGTTCCGATGGTAGAGCATTAGTATATTGGCTGAGAGTCTTTAGGTTTGAACCTTGCTGCCAAATATGTAGAATTTAAATCAGTAAATAATCAATGATTTAAAAAAAACATGATTAAAAGTTCTTATTCTTGTGATGAGATTTTCAGATATAAGCATTATCAATTAAGCAGCAAATCGACTCATCAAATGTGAAGCCCATCAAGTTTATTCATTCAAAAAAAATAATCTTTTTAAAAGAAGTCACTAACTCTAAAGTCTTGTACGTGGGAATTTTATTTTTTTCGATTAATTTTAACATTGATTTATTGGATTTTGAATTAATTACCCACTTCGAACCTAAAATAGATATTTACAAAGTTTAGCTTATGTTGACACAAATAGTATGTAAAATGAGTTTGTTAGTGTCCATTATTGGACAGAGACCTTCTCCAAGATTCGCCTGACCTCTCTATCATGGGAATTACAGAGCCAATACTTTCTAAATTTATCTAGCTTGTCACGCCATCTCAGTTTCTATTGGCCACACACTTGTACCTAATCTCTGGGGATCCACATTGTGAGTTGTGATGTCCAGCATTTATCTGCCATTCTTGCAACATGCCCAGCCCATTGCTATTTGAGTTTTCTAACAGTTTCTATAATGTCTCGGACTCCTGCCCTCTCTCTGATATACTGTGCTCACTCCATGTGAGGTTGAGCATGATCCTTTCATGTGCACATTGCATGGTTCTCAGTTTGAGGGTTAATCTTTTGGTTAGGTTCCATGTTTCAGCTCCATATATGACCACAGGTAAGATACGTTGGTTGTATACCCTTCTTTTTTAGGACTAGTTGGATTTTCTTGGTCTTAAAAGTTGAGCTTGTTCTACTGAAAACTTGCCAACCTTATGTGATTCTTCGCTTGATCTCTTCTTTTGAAAATTGGCTTTTGAAGTTTTGGTTTTAACCTGGCTGCAAACACAAACCACTGGTGCTGGTGGAAAATACACAACTGTCTCACCCACCAAGCAGATTCCTGAAATTATATATTTTGTAATAAATAAGAAATATATTCCTTACTTTCTCGTTACCTGTCTTTTTAGCCAGTAATTTTCTGCAGGCACTCTATTTACTCTGAATTCCATTGTTATAGAAATTTCCACTGAAAAATCATTACCATTTTTGGACAATTTAATTCTAGCTTCAGGGAATATAGTCGGCAAAAGACCCATACAGTATGCTATATATAAAGCCTGTGAATGTCCCTGCTTGTTCATTTATCAGTGTAGGTTGCCCTCGGCTATTTCTGTCTAATCTATAACTGATCCAATTTTTCAATCATCTTTGAGACTTCAACTGTAATTGGGTTTCTGTTTGCTGTAAATTTGCTTCTAATTTTGACCATGTCTGCAACTTCTTTTTCAATATCCCCCCTCCCTCCTACAGCTTGTTTTTCACATTCTTCCTTGCATTCTTTTGATTCACTGCTCTATTCAGTGTGTAGCAAACATGGATTGGTTTTAAAACTCATTCCCCACCCATGCTATTTTTGTTTTGAATTATAAATTATTAATTAGAAGATACCAAAAAACAATAAAGCAGAACATTTCAGCTTCAGTTTGAAAGCCAGGCATCCATTCTGTTATAACAATGAAGTTATATTTTAATTTACATTTTATTTTTAAAACTATTATGTTTAGATTTAGTATTCCCAGAAGTGTGTCAATGGTGTCATAAGCAATATAACAAATTCATTAGTTCTTATAATTTCTAATCTTTCCAATTTTTTTCTCTTCAAACTCTAAGAAAATGAAGATTTGAGCAAGAATACATTATGCTATTCATAGTGTTGATGAATAATTATCTCAAATCAATTATATCTTTATTCCAGATAAAATGAAGACTTTGAATGTTTATACACGCACCTCTTTCCTTGAGACAGGCAGGCCATTCCCACTTGGCAAAATACAATCTTCCTATTTCTCTGTACTTGACTTTGTGTCAGATAAAGCTAAGCTTATTAGATATCTGTACTGTTGCTCTTCTATATTAACTACTTCAGTGGCACTATGGTTTCCTCTTTGTTTTTCAAACCTTTTACCATCTTTGAGTTGGTATTTATCCACCTCCCTACAGTTGTGAAAAATGACCCAAGGTTGGTTTACCGGGGACAGGGGGGGGGGCACAAGTGTATATGTGGATGCCCAGTCTCCATGAACAGTGATACAAAGCTCTCCCTTTAAGTGCAATGGGGGAGGTGCTGACCCCCCCCCTCCAAAAACTGGACATACTATCCATAAATCCAGTTTTGGTAATTTGATTTGTCTCTCCTATGATTGTTATTAATGTTATTCTTACTTTTGTTTTGATCAACAAAACTATTTTGTCTTTGCATATTAAACTATTGCTGCATAGTATTCAATACTTCTCTTATTTCAGGGATGATATTACTTATATCTTTAACAAGATAAGAGACATTTCAATATATTACGTACACCTGGAAACTACTGGCTTGGAAGTGAGTTAATTGCTTATTGGTTGACATGTTTTTCTACATATGCTTCTGCTATAATAGTATGTTGTTTTTTTGTTGTTGCTAAGCCAGTGTTCAAAAAGAAACCAGGAAGGTTATTGTTTTAAAGACCTCCCTACACCTGTCAGGATCCTAGCTTCACTGGCTGGGATAAACGGTTTCACATGAGAGCCTCTTGTTTTAAGGTCCAATGGAAAGGTGAAGTTAACAGGAGTCATAAACACACCCTTAGCACCTGTCTTTGTTATCTGGTTCTATCTATCTTTATGTAGCAAATCATAGAAGAACGTAAATACTAGAGGCATTGTCTGTTTCTCCCTTTCAATATTTTTTCCTCTTAACAAAAGAGATGTAGCTTTGTATCTCTTGCTTCTTATATAATGTGATCTCACACACCTTCTTGATCTCTTACTGAAATACTTAGATTAAGCCTATATATTTAATTATTTTCATATACCCTCGGAAAAGTATATTTATCTTTTCAAGAAAATCTAATTGTATATTGTACAATCATGAATATATGCATATATGACCAAATTTTCTCACCTGCTCCTCAATAACCACACATTATATTCTTAAAAACAGAAGTGCACAACCATACCTAATCAAATAATTATACATTTTATTTTCTATAAGCCATGTGTCCCTCTTGTGTTAGGATTTAGACCAGCTGTGTGTGTGTGTGAGTGATTGACATCAATTTTATATTATCCATTTAAACAAAACCTTCTACCTGATCAACTCATTCACATAATGATAGCTTACAAGTGATTATTTACATCTACAATGCTTTTAATTGTTTTTTCTTTCAAATCATCTGCTGCAGGTGTTGACTTATTGCCAGTCTTCCAAAATGGTTGGCTTCACTCTAAATTCTTTTTTAGTGTACCTTTATTATTCAAAGAATTTTCAGTCTTTCCGAATGTTTCATTCTGCTATTGCTAAGTTTACCTGTAAGTAGGATGGTTTTTATATGACAATATACAATTCTTTTTCTTTTCTAGACATGATTGTCATCAGCAACAGATGTAGAACAATTGAAATATTTTTCAATTACAATAGTCAACTTTTTGTTTTTCTGTTGTTGCTTTTGATATATCTACCATCAAGTTGCTATTATGATCTGTCAGGAGAAGGGGGAAAAATCTCTGCTCATATTACCTGATGATTATCTTCAGGTGACACTGAAAGCTGAAACAACCAAGATGTCGATGATAATCTAAATATCTTTTTGAAAGGTTTATTTTATTGTAGTCAGATTCCCTCTATAAAGGCTTTAGGATTCATTTAAGAAAAGGAGGATGTAAAAATAGATTTTTACCATTTATGTAACTGTTGTGGTCATTCTATTCTTACACTGGAAATGCAACATAAAATTTCATCCTTGTAACTCCTAAAGGAACTATTTCAAAGACTTGATATATGCTGCCTGACTTCTATGGATGGTCACCAGGGTTCTGTAGAATAAATTATACAATCTTAAGAGCTTAAAACTGGTATTCAAATTCAGTTTTATGACAATTTTTCATTTTGGCCTGGTCTCTTTGTACAAGTATTTTCATACATCCACTAAGAACATATACTTTTTCCTTACAATATATACACACACACATGCATATATATATACAATGTTCTTCTATAGGAATAGAGCACTCTGGTGGATGGGGAATCTATGCGTAAATAAATATATCATTTAAAATTCAGCCTTACTGACTGTCCAGTTCCGTAGCTCAGAGGTAGGATATCGGCCTCAGGGTCTGAAGCGAAGGTTTCAATCCTGCCTCGTGGTACTGGATGGGATAATGGAAAGTCTATAGCCACACTGAAGAGATGTAATACATTGAAACAGCTGTCTGTGGAGACGCAATAATTATATATATATATATATATATATATATATATATATATATATATATAGTGTGTGTGTCTGAGTCAAATAAAAAAAATAAGGAAAGAATTATTACCACTTTGAATATGTTAGATTCAAGTGTCTTTCTCTCTAAGTTGCTTTCAGTTTGCAATAATTCAAATAAAGCTAATTTTTTATGATCTCTGAGTCATCAAATTCTCTTAGCACAGTGGGAAGTTAAGTATACTATAACTATCCAAACTGCTATTCCCAAACCTCAAACTTTATTTTAAATGTTTGTATTGGTTAATTTGTTGATATAAGTAAGTCTGCTGAACATGTATATTTACATGTCCCTGCTGCTTACTCATTTTTCTATTTCCAATCCTTAATCCAACAACAAGATGTAAAAATCATGTAGATTTTAGGAATGGTCCAAATCAAAATGTTCTGTTCATCTCCTAATAATTCTGTCAAGAACTAAGTTTGTGACTACCTCTACACCCCTCAAATTATTAATGGGAGTTATTGTCATGGTGATGGAAGAAGCAGAAGAGTAAAAGAGAGGGGAGAGAATGGTGAAAATAATAAGCAATTCTATCTTTGTGGCAATTAAAGTCACAGACGCTATTAAGAAAGCGTGAAAGAAAGAAAGAAAGAAAGAAAAAAGGGGAGAAAGTAAAACAGCAGAGAGAAAGTAAGAAAGCAGGGAGGAAGACAGATAGAAAGGACATTTCATTTTCATTTTAAGTTTATTTTGATAAGAAATTCTTTTGGTGGGCTTGGTTTTTGAAACGGCGTTTTAAATTTACAAAAAAAACAAAACTTAATCCTTTTTCGAACAATGATTTAAATTTAAATACGTTACGCTTTTAACAAAGAAAGAAAGGGCAGTCAAAAAAGAAAGGTAGTTTAATAACAGGGTAGAAAGTTTGAGAGAGAGAGAGAAAGGAAGTGATTCATATCAATGACAGGCCTTGATAATCATGAAACTGAACGCTCGAGAGAAAGGTGAGGTAACAGGCCAGGAAGCGAAGAAAACAAAAGTAGTTTAATAAGTTAGTTGGCTGCTTGTGTGAAACAAAATGATTTGCTAAGTGAAAGTTTTGGTAGTTTAACAAGAGAGAGATGCGAGTCACTTGTATGCAAAGAGAAGAGAAAAGAGAGGATTTATTTATTCTTCAGTCAATTGTCTCCCGGATATGGACATCATACAATATGCATTACTAACTGGAAACCGTCCTATTGGGCGAGTATCCGCTAGTTGAATAGCCATAGCCACCAAAGGTGGTGAACAGTTCTATCCTTTTCTGTGTATGTTTTTCTGTTCCACTGGTCCTTGCCATACTGTTTTGTCTGCTGACTTGAAAATTAGCACCAATACTCTACTAGAATCCTTCTAAAAATGCTTTTTGACCTTTTTGGAGACCCTACTTTGACGGGTATATTGATAATATCTTGGTTCTCCAAAATCTAGATGTTTCTTACTTTATTTTAGGTGTTTTCCAGTGATGTCATGAATAGAATTTATTCTGACCATATTTATTCTTCAATGTTTGTTTGTTTTTTACATGACTCCAAATTTTGATGCTTCAGTTGTTTGATTATTGACTATGATGGTGAGTTTCTATTGTGGTAAGCTTTTACTGGCCTTTCTATTACTCTTCATAGTAGGATCACTACTCTTGCAGTTGTATTTTCCTTATTCTGCATCATCAACTATTTCTTTTTTTCTAAATCTTATAAAAATAATTAAGTAGTTCAACTTTTTCGTGGTGTTTTATCTGTATTCTATAAAAATGGTTCTTTCTAAATATGTTCCTTTGATATTAGAATTTCGTTCTAGTTGATACGTTCAGAACAAAGGATGTTTATTAAAGTTTTGTTGCTTTACTTTCAAGTGCCAAACAATGTTTATTGCATAATATCCCCCTTTTTGAAAACGTACCATGTCTTCATTTTGTCCTCTGCACACTGCTGCGACTTATACCTGCTTTCCATCAATGCTATTTAAACTCTGGGGATTCCCCATTATTCTATTCTTGGCCTACGCATCATCGAAAAAAAATGTAGGTGCTGAAGGTGTTAATAAGAGATATTTCCCTTCAGCATTCCTGTCCACCATAGTGCTGATAATTATTTCTGTCTACAAAGATGGCTGTTAGCTTCAAAAGACAACAATATTTAGATTGGAGTACACGAATTTTGGAATGGGAGGGTTTGAGAACATGAAGAGTAGAAGGAGAAAAGTGATCACAAATGCTTTTGGCATGAATTTCCATTACTGTAAGTGGTTTATTGTGCCAAAAGTATTAATGGAATCATCTTGCAGCATTTCTTTCTCTTTTTTTTTTTCTATTGTTTTGTAACTTTTTTCTGACACCTTTGCCCAATTTTACAATCCAGTTCATTTTAATATCTTTGTTTACTTCCTCCTCTTTACTTCAATCATCTTCCTCTTGTTGTAAATTTAGAAATCTTTTTCTTTCTTTTTTTTTTTCACTATAATTTCATTTCCATATTTTGCTCTTGTTTACTGCTTGGACCATCAAAGAATCTCTGTATGCCATCAACTTATCCTCTTTTCTCTTTCTCTTTACCCATCCCCTACTATCTGTCATACTGTTTATATTCCTCTTTGTTTCCATCTTTTATTCTGCTTCCGACATCTGCCCCTCCTTCCTCCTATATTAAACACCCTTCAAATATACCTACTTCTCGTATGCTTTGCAATATTACTCGTAGAATGCAGATAATAAACCATTCCTTTTAACCATTATAGATTTGGGTACATATTTTCCTGTCGACAGTTCAACTATTTACTACTATTTTTTTTCTGTAAGCAGATTCTATATTTGTGTTGTTTTTTTTAAAAAGGTTTGTAACAATGAACTTTCCTTCAGGGGAAATCTTTTAAGCTTTCCATATCATCTCAACATGCCAACTTTTTCCATCTTATCCGCAATTTTACTAATGTGAGATTGCATATTTCTTAAGCTTCAGCTTTTCTCAAAGGAGAACCATAGATTATTTGAATTCTTGCTAAATGTCATATATCCTCTAGTGTAATTTTCAATTTTTTACTTTGAAATGCGTGAGAAAAATATCTCTTGGCTGATTCAGTTTGATCTCAGATTTTTGAATTGCCAATAGCATTTTGCTTACACAAGTGAAATTATATCAAAAAGCACTATAGCTTAATGTTTACTTTCCTTGCTGTGATTTGGTAACCTCAGTTGGCAACTCCTTCCTCACATTAAGGTAGTTATACTTCTATGATATCTTTATTTATTTCTAAGTAAAATATAACAATGAGAGGAATACATTAATTTATTTGTAATTTTGTGAGGATCACTGTCACTTTTTTATATTTTTGATTTGCTGCTGAATTTTTGGCTTCTAAAAAATATTCAATTTCTCTTTTCTTTTTTTTTTTTCTTAAAAACAGTGATATGAAATTGTGAAACGGGTTTTGACTACAGATAGATGTATAGCATTTGACTTCAAGAAGGACTTTGACTCAGTCTCGATGACTTTTGGAATTTCCACTGTTATGCAACAAGGCAAAGATCCAGTATATGTCAAGGTTCTGCCAGATATATACTAATACAAATGTCTCTTTATCAGGCTATATGAATACTCTGAGCCCTTTTAACATGAAAAAGGGATAAAACAAGATGATACCAGCTTGCCCAAACTCTTTAGAGCCTGCCTCAAGATGATCTCCTGAAAGTCAGACTTGGCTGATGAAGGAATCAGAACAAATGGCAAATACCTGAATGACCTCGGATTTGCTGACAGTAGCCCTTTTTGCTGAGAACCTTCATGATCTCCAAATAATGCTAGACAAACTGAATTAAGAAAGCAAGAAAGTTGGTCTTTATATGAACTTTAGGAAAACCAATGTCATGTGCAACAAACCTGGCCAAAACAATAAAAATTTTGGGCCATTTTTGATGGTTTGTGTACCAATCATTAATTAAAGACATTCTTCTATTTAATAAGCCTTAATACTATTTTTGTGAAGCTTATAAAACTCCAAGCTTTCAAATCAATGATTTGAATAATGCAAATTAATATGAACATAGTTAGGAAACTGAAACAGAACACTACTGTATTATGGTAAAAGAATTTATGGAAATTTTCTCCTTTGATTTGATAAAAACTGTCTGAAATTCTAAGCTGGGTCATTACTATTGTTATAAGAGTGATTTGAACTAATATTCTCCTCCTTAAAACATAATGAAAGATGAAATATCAGTTCGAACAATTATTGAAATGATGTACAATATTCATCGTTCATGTGAAAATGTACAGTCTGTAGTATTATTCCAATTTATCTAAAATCAGACTGATTCAAATATCAATCATTTAAAAGATGAAATTGGTTCATTGTGTAGATATATAGAAGCTGTTATTATGTTATTGTAGCTATGTGGAAAGTCCTTTGCAAAAAATGAGTTTTCATATTGGCTTAAATAGAAGAAATGAGTGTTACAAATGACTAATACATCTTCCACCATGTAGTACAAGAGATGCTGGTTCATACAATAGAAAATTAACTGCAACTCAGGTATATTTACAGGGTTGGGTAATCAGCTATTTGTTGAGTCAGCATTATTTACATCTTCTACAATCCTGTTTGAGATAGTCATAGAAAAAAATGTTACTCGGGTAAAGTCATCCACATTCTGACTTGTGTTGTTGGCATGAAGTGCAGGCAGCAAGAATATCCAATTGTGTGCCTCTGTCCTATTACAGAATAAGTTGATAAAGTGCCTTACAAAGAACTTAGCTTTTGGAACCATATCTCCAATGAATCATTTATTGGGCCTAACACTATATACTACAATATAATGGAGCATAAAATCAGATGCAGAACTCCGTTTGATGATTTTGAAGAAATACTAACAAAATTGCATTATTAATTCTTTATTCATATTTTTAATACTAGCTGAATATACGCCCTGACAGTTGGGGTAAATTGGTGCAAAAAAAGCCCTCATGAAATAAATCGTGTGTTCTATCTATCTATCAATGTTTCTTTTAAGTTGTTCTCAAAAGTGATATTTGTGACTTTTAGAGTGTATTTTTTTGATGATCTCAGAAAAATGTAGAAGGTACAGACAGATGGACTAACAGACTTTTTGTGAATTATAATAATCTTATTTTATGATACAAAACTGAATTGAATTTCCAATCCAATCTGTCAATTCTGAAGAATTGAAAAAAAATTTTCAATATAATTGTTTTTTAGCTCTACTCTACTGCAGTAGTCCAATGATTTGCAAGCTAATATTTCAACCCAATTCGCTTATGATTTCAGCCCTCTTTGTGTACCCCATCCTTCTGTAGTTTTGGGCCAGACTAAGCTAAGCTTAGTAACTAAACCTCATTTTCTTAATTGCTAAGTATAAAATAATAGTTCCTCTCTCCACCTCCACTATCATCTAGCTTTAAAGAGAAATGTCGGGTCATCTTTTCCTGAAATTTTTAAAACAAGGTTGTAATGATTAAGTTCTGGTGTGAATTTGATGTGGTGTGATAGAAGGGGCTGTCAGATCGCAATTTGTTAAACTCACTGATGCTGATGAGCCTTTTGGCATCCGTTTAAAAGATGTAATGGAGCCGTCTGAAAGAAGTCTAGTCATTTAAGAGTCAAAGTATATTTAACAAGTCTAAAATGATTGCACCACATTTATAGTAGTAAAACTTTCATTTTCTTGAGAGCACTTCCGTTCTGTATATTACGAATGTGTTGTAGCTATTAAATACTGAGTCATTCAAAGTAATTTACTTATCTTTTTCTCTCAACAAAGACAAGGCAGTAGTAGCCAAAATGTTATGGTGAAAACAACCAAGGTGACGAAATTAGTTCAATAGAACCAATATCAGGAATAGTCGGAGGGTTTAGTTGTTCGACCATGAAGTGACCGCGGCCTGAAAGGAAGTGGGTTTATACATTTTTCAATATAACCATATAACAGATTAACTGACTCTCCAACTATGAAATAAAATTAATGTCTTTATTCAATACATGACCAATTGTAAATGAAATTTCTGTATTGTCAAACTCCTAGTCAACTTTATTGCAATTAATCAGACGTGGAAGAGTGAGGTAAAATGATGGATTCCATGACATCATGCTATGTCAACTCATATTTCCGAGTGTGTTTTTGTAAACATTAAATGTCTTTTCTGAAAAATATTAGGTTTTGGGATCAAATCAAACTGGGAGCAAAACATTTTTTTTCTCTTTCTTGCTTTCAATTTCACTGAAAGATCAACCTTAAGGCTGAGTAGGTCTTTCCTTCCTTTCTTGCTTGCTTTCAACCCTGGTGGCAGATTAATCATTAGGCTGAGTAGGTTTTTTTATCTATTTCATTTGACTAAATCTTACTATTGGATTTTGACTTTATTTTTGTTTGTGACAATTACAATGCAAGAATAACTGTAACATATGCAAAAACTGAAGAATTCAACTTGGATAGAATTGTTCTGCGAAAGTTAGCAAATCCGTTTTGCAAGAACTACTAATAAAGGAGTTGAACTGAGACATATATTTTAGGAATAATATTGAATAGAGAAATTAATTCTGTTTTGTAAACTTTGTGGATTTTGATTAAGCAAGGGGTTTGACCTTAGAGCAGCCAAGCTTGTTAACATTTGTCATGTTTCCTCCATTCTCTCTAACTGCCTCTCTTGTTCAGACTCTTCTTAATAGTAGTGAAATGAGCTATTTACAAGAAAAAAAACTGCATCTTTTCCAATAAATCTGGTCTACTTTGATATATATGTACATATATATATATATATATGTGTGTGTGTATATATTTAAAAATATTTTCTAGAGCCCATTCTTCACACACCACAAAAAATTACTTTCTTCTGAAAATTGTCTATTCGATTTGTTGATCAGCCTTCATAATGTAAAAGTAAATAGCAATTTTTTCTGTTTTCGAATTGATTTAAGTAATAAATAAAATCCTTTTGAGATGAAAACTCTTCATACTTAGCTTCAATCAGTTGATTAACTACTGTGTTTAGAGAGTAGTAATTTGAATAGAGATGTATCTATGACTAACTTTCATAAATGTAGGATTGGTAATGTGGTTCCATTTTTATCAGAAATACTAGCAGAAAATCACACCTACAGGCGAGATCTTTCAACTAGTCCCTGCAGAAGGCCCTAATGTAGCCTTTGGTTACAGTAAGAGATCAAAACTATTCATTAGATCATAAAATTACTATCAGGGACAGTGTGAAGGTAGACCCCACACTAATATTTTTTTAAATTTTCATAAATTGATATGCAAAAAACATGCTCCGGGGTCCAATCAGTACACACAGATGATGTGGTGGCTATAGCTGTAGCCATCCTTATGTTATGCTAACACAGACGGATTTATGGATATTTTGTAAATTGGAGTAATAGTAAATATTTAGGTAAACAAAAAGTTTATTTTAATACCAACAATAGAAACCAATTTGCTCCTCAAATTCTTTACATGAACATATTTACTTAGATGTGAAATCAAATGAAATTTAGATAATAAAATTGGACTCACTTGGAGAAGGGCGTCCCTTAACCAATGTTATTTGCAACAAATACAGAAATGCGGACAAAGATAACGATCACAATTATAAACACGCAGCTAAAGAAAATAGACCCCTATATCTACCTGGGGGAATGAATCTTCACAAAATCCTCTTAAGAAGATATCAAAGAAAGATTTCCCTGGGTTGGTAAGCTTTGGGCAAAGCAAGGTCCACAATCAAGAACAAGAATATCCAATTAGATTTTAAAAAAGTCTACGACCAATGTATCCTCTAGATAGTCACCTATTGAGTTGAAACATGGAACCTGACCAAAAGATTGGCTCTCAAACTGACAACCATGCAATATGCATAAGAGGGAACACAATATGGCAGTATATTAAAGAAAGAACTGTAGTCAGAGATATCATAAAGTCCATTACCCAATAGCAAAGGATGGGCCATGTTGCAAGAATGTCAGATAATTACAGGACATCACAACTCACAGCTCAGTGACACCCACAATCAAGGGGTCCAGCAATTCTTAGGGAAGATCTGATGGACAATAAAAGTTGATCCTCAGGATTTAGGTAAATGTAAACACAAGTGGGTTCAAGATAAGGGGCCAATTTAGTATAATACTTGTATCGTAAATTGAACTCCCATTACAAATTTTTTCAAAAAACTAACTTGCTACCAACATACCCCAGGACTCTCATTAGTACATCAAAACATTTCATCAAGATGTGTTGTGTGGTTCTTGAGTTACACGGTCACATACCAACTGGCAAACATTTGGTGAATTATAGTATAACTATTTATACAGTCATCTAACTTGCACATTTCTTATGAATGTTTGTTTTTTGTTTTTTTGCTCGTTGTTGAAAACCATGCTTCTTACACTATATTTGTATGCATTTTCTCACTTGCATTCATATTCATCATGAAATTTTTTCTCATCCTTCCGAAAAAAAGCTAATTTCTGATTTGGTGTTATTCATTTTTCAGATGAACCACACCATGTTACAAGAGGGATTATTCTACACAGTACCAGAAAATTATACATCCCAAATTTTTGGCATGAAAGGCCTGAGTACTGATTTTATGAAACAGGTAAAATTATGTTTGCTTATACATGAATTTAAAATGTAGTCATGTGGACATGGGAATAAAACTCTCAATAGATTCTACTTTCCATAATTTAAAAAAGAAGCATGATTAAAAGCAATTTTTTGTTTTATCTATTTTATGTATATATATATAATTAATGATTGTGTCATCCACAGACAGCTGTTCTATTGTATTACAACTCTTCAGTGTGGTTATAAACTCAATATCCCTTCCAGTATTGCTAGGTGGTATGGAAACCTTCACTTTGGACCCAGAGGTAGATGCTCTACCCCTGCCCTAGGCAGAACTGGACAGTCAGTCGGACTGAATTAAGCGATATATTTACTTACATATAAATCCCCGTCTACCAGTGTGCTCAATTCCAGATTCAGAAGAGTATTGCATAATTGCTTATAGCAGATGGGTGCCCTTCCTAAGAATACTCAACCATATATATATATATATATATATATATATATATATATATATATATATATATATATATATAATCTCTTCTTCCAGATCATGATTGGCTTTTTTTACTTCAAAGTCTGCCATTTTTAAAGATTATTCTGAATCGATACTAAATTGTCTTAAGTATTTCTGTGTTGTACATTTTTATGCAGTTGTATTGTTACTAAACCAATTATGCAAATTCTTGAACATTATATCTAACGCCATAATGGAACAATGTTTTTCACAAAATCTTCCATTTTGGGTCATTTTTATTTTTCCAATACATGCACATGGGTGAAAATGCTCCTGGGTTTGGGATGTGTGTGTATGGTGGGGGGCTGCTATTCAAAAATAGATTTTTCTCATGCTCTTAAAAAGTGTTGAATGCAAAAATGAAATATCCTGGATAATCCTCTCAGAAACGGATTTCTTCTTCATGCTAGCATTAATATGCAACATACTGAAAAAGTGCAGAAATGAATATACCTTTTAATTCAACGGGTTAAAATGTCTGTTTATGTGACCAAAACCAAGCAAGGTCATTTTTGTTTTTTGGTATTAAGTTTAGCATAGTCTGGCACTAGGCCCAATAGGAGTTGGAAGATTGTGCTGTGCCAGTCTTCCAAATCGGGGGTGGAAAAAAGCTTGCTTCTTTAAAAATCCACATTTAAAATCTTAGCTTTTATCCGCACTCAAATATTAATTGCTAGCACTGGTAGAAAATAAAAAAAACTATTTGATTCCCCCCAGCAGGCCCTCTTGTGTGTTATGTAGTGAGTAAAAGAAATCAGATCAAACCTTTTATGAGAAAGCCCTCCATCTTTCCTTCCCACCTCTACTCAAAATGCCAGTATAAACATTTAGTTACTAATTACTATATGAGCTTTACAAAGGATCTGCTTTTGTACATTGACCAAGCGTATCAACAATTGCTGTTCATATGCCTTCTGCTTGCTCTGACTCTCTCTCTCTCTCTCCCTTGCCATTGTGCCAGTGCCAATGTTGACAAAACAAAAATCACTTAATGAAAAGTAACCAGTTTATCCTCTGATTCAGCGGAGTGAACCATAAAAATGTCCTAATTAAATCTCATTGCTTACCACTATTTGCTTCTGTACTTAATTTATGTTTTCTATTTTTTCTCATTGGCTGGTGCATTTTTTTTCTCTTCTGTTCTAAGATTCATACTGTTTGGATTGAGAAATTTTTGAATTTAAAATTAATCTATTAGACCACAGCACATGAGTATCATAGATTTTACAAATGAAAAACATGACTTTTGAATTTTTTTTCTTCCTTTAAAAAAAAAAAAAAATGATTTTTGGTGTAATGGGCATTATTGACCCTTCATGGACTAAAGACTCAAATCTTGTTTTTAGAGGCACTCTCACCTCACTATAAGAAGCCCTGTTCACCCATCTATCCACAAAATTTACTTAAAACTTGGTAGAAAAGTGTCCTTTGATAAAAATGCTTCTTACCTAAAATTGACTTCCACTCAGGGTCATGTGATCTGGCAATAATGGCTTTTAAACTTTATAGATGACTCCTCATTGAATTTTCTGTTCTTGTTATAAAATAAAAATAAAAATGTTTTTCTTTCAGATTTTTTCATTATTTAGCTCAAATCAAATTGTGGTGATTAGATTAGCTATGACGCCAATTTTGAAATATTTTATGTGAAAATTTAAGGCAATAAACAAGCTACCTCAGTCTAGCTGCAACTACTTGTTCTGAATCTAAACCGGCTTATTAGGATAGATCTTCATTCAAATACCAAAGAGTGCCTCATGTGGAACAATAGTTAGCTAATTTCACAGGTCATCTCTGGTCATTTCTAGCCAATGTTACAAATTTTTGGCCACAATCTTGAACATGATACTGAAATTTGGCACAAGGATAGATTTTTCCATGGCAAAGGTCATAGACAATGTGATGTTGACTTTGAAGGTGATTCTAGATTAACAGAGATCATTTTTGGTCAATTTTTCATGTTTTGGACCACAATTTTGCACATACAAACAAAAGCCATCCTTATTTCATTTTATGAAATTTTTATGAAATATGTGGTTTCTTTGGATTGTTTTTTTTTTTTTTTGCAGGGCATGGGGAGGCCATTGCTGGGTACTCCTGCTAGTTTGGGTGCAGCTTTGTAACTTTAAACTGCAATATTTAGAATTTTGTCACCCCCATAGGTGTACATTGATTCTGCAAAGTATGTTTCAAATGTAGTTAACTGTATAAAGTGATTTTATACGATGTGTGATCAAAAATTTTCAAAACTTGTGCCATCTCCTTTGAAATAGTCACTTTGTGCAATTATACACTGTTCCCAGCACTTCTGCCATGTTTAAAATGCTCTTTTTCAAGTCCAGCTCTCCAAACGTGTAAAGCACCATCAGCAATTTTCTCTGGATTTCCACCATTGCAAAACGGTGACCTTTCAGCTTGAACTTTATCTTGAAAAAGAGGAATAAATTGCAAGGACCTAAATCGTGTGTGGAACGATGATCGTGTTCATAAAAATACAAAAACTTGCCTGTTTTCAACGCCCTGTGGATAGGCATGTTTTCAATTGGAGCACCTAAATCCCATCATCCCACTAATCGGGTCATTTGCCCTGATCATTCCTTCTTAGATGCCTCAGAATGGTACAGCAGAACTTGGCATTGACAGTTTGACACTGAGGGGCAAATCTGTAGTCCACAACTCTGTGAATGTCAGAAAAACAAACCTTAACCAGCATGCTTTTGGTTGCATCTTGACCCTCTTTACTTTTTTTGTTTTTGGAAATGGTTGACTCTTCCACTGCAAGGACTACTGTTTGGTCGGTGGGTCACAGCAGTAGACCCAAGTTCCATCACTGGTGATCATCCTTGACATAAAGGTCAGTTCGACTCGAGTCTGTTGAAGGAGATCCATACTGACTTTGACATAGTACTGCTTCAGTTGGGGGGGGGGGAGCTTTGGTACAAACTTGCCTGCAATGCAATGCATGTTCAAAATGGACAAGAGGATTGCCTGAAGTGATCCAAATGATACAATGATATCAGCAACTCTTTTGATGGTGATCCAACGATTCTGATGCACAATTCATCCAATTTCAAGAAGTAGTGCTTACTGAGGGTTGCTCTGACCTCTCATCATCCTTCAGTGATGGTCTACCACCCTTAAAGCATGAGTGCCACTCAAAACACTTGACTCTGCTCATTGCCTTATTGCTGTAGGTCTGCTTCAACATTTTCATGGTCGCTTATTCTGACACAGAATTCGATGTTTGCTCTCTGCTCAAATTCAAGGCCCTTCCTGAAATTCCAAATGAGCCCATGAACATAGTCACAAAAATGAGTGTAACACCTGTCCGAATGTTCACGGCATGGCGCCAATTGGCATACTGACTCCTGACGATTACGGCTCACTTTTTGCTACGTGTACATGACTGTCTTCAAATTAAACCCAGGACCTTATACATGTGTGGCAGATGTGCTAACCATAATACTGTCTTAGCAGATATTAAAGACCAAGTCATATATTTAAATGAAGTTGCTTGATATGTGCAGTGGGAAGAAATCTGGTGAGGAATGAGTTAACAACTTATAGTGGAATATCATGACCAAAAATTGGTCTCAAGTCGAAACTCTCATCAGCAAATTCTATTACTTATTGTTCTAAGTACAGGTTGCCTCTTAACAAATTTGGGATGTTACTCTATTTCATACTCCTATTTCATTTTTATTTATTTTAGTAGATGAAGGATTATAAATCATTATTATTAGTTTTTGTTACTATTTACCTTCATCTCAATGGTGTTGCTTTTCATCACAACTTAACTTGGCTGGGTACACCTCAGCAGTAAGTAAATGAATTAACAGTGCAGGTCAGAATAAAGATTAAGTTCCAGGTGAGAATTGAATTCACAGCCATCTATTCTGGAGGGCACTCACTCAACTCGTAACACTTCTTACCATCAAACTACTGGAAAACTGTGGCAAGTATTGTTCATGATCAGACCCTTAAACTCACTCCCTATCAACGATCTGTGCAATGTTTGTTAATAACTGGTAGTTTAGTTCAATCCAATATTATTTTCATTTATATTCATAGATGATGTATCATGAAGAGTACCCAGCCTGAGTTTAGTTGCAATAAAAAGCATCAATTAAGAAGAATGTTAATAGTAGCAAAAATTAATATTGTAGTACGCCTATTTATCAATTTAAAAAAAAAAAAAAGTCTAAGCCTCTAACATCTCTACTAGAGTTGTTACAATATTCTTCAATGAAACTCTATGAAAAGGTTTGTTCAGAATCACATTACAAACCTAAGCTGGGTATAATTATAAACAGTTTAAATAAGCAAAGCATATCATGGCAAATTTTTTCAATTATAAGTTAAATGTAGGAAAACTTTGGTAAATGGAAGAAAAAAAAAAAAATTGGCTGACTGATAAGAAAGCTAACAATTTTAGCTGTTCCTTACACATAACAGTATATAGAGCTGGGTTAAATGAGTTCTGTGAGCAAGAATCAAAAAGTAACAGTTGAATTTATAGTAATCTGTATGCCAAATGTTTTCATATATTCTAAGTTGATTATAGACTTGTCAGTTGTGAAGCCTTATGGATTTCATTTTGAAATCCAATTATTTGATTTGAAATTTTTCAGTCAGATATCATTTCATATTTGTCCATCTGAGAAAGCCTTCAAAAGAATTTGTTTCACTTAACGGTGGAGATTAGCTGGAAAGTGTTACTTCAGCAAATGAGAATGCCTAGATCTGTTTGCGAAAGAGGTGGTTTTTCGGAAAGGGTCTGCGTTGGGCTTTTCAATATAAAGAGAGAGACACACAATTTTTAGTAGCCAATGAGAGAAAAGATCTCAACATGAGTGAATGAGACAGACAAGGTTTGCAACACTGGAATCATGGCACAGGAGTGAAAAACTACACAAGTGTTGCTACCCAGACAATATATCCTGCAAACAAAAGGGTACAAATGCGCATAGTATTCCGGATCAGGGATGGAGAACCTTTGGCTTTGGGCCCACATGCAGCCTGTTCTTGTCAGAAAAATTCTAAAATTTTTAATGAAAATTATTAATTCACCTCATGAATTATAAACGAAATATAGTCAACAATTTAATATTTTACATATAAATTTACTTTGGAATGAAATTTTGTATGACATGAAATCATCATCATCATCGTCATTATTATTAGTTATTACCAAATCTTCTTACAGGTGCATCACATATTTGTATTTCTATCAATTGGTGTTTACTATTTGATTTATTTTTTCTATTTCCCTCTCCATCATCATCAGAAGGACACTGAAAGAAGAAAGTCAAGATTTTGTATTTTCCTATCCATCATCATCTGAAAAAGGACACTGAAGGAAGAAAGTGTAGATTTAGTATTTTCTTCTCCTTCATCATCTGAGAAGGACACTGAAAGAAGAAAGTGTAGATTTTGTATTTTCCTTTCCATCATCATCTGAAAAGGACACTGAAGGAAGAAAGTGTAGATTTTGTATTTTCTTTTCCATCATCATCAGAGAAGGACACTGAAGGAAGAAAGTCTAGATTTTGTATTTTCCCCTCTATCATCATCAGAGAAGGACACTGAAGGAAGAAAGTCTAGAGTTTGTATTTTCCTCTCCATCATCATCTGAAAAGGACACAGAAGGAAGAATGTCAAGATTTTGTATTTTCTTCTCCTTCATCATCTGAGAAGGACACTGAAAGAAGAAAGTCAAGATGTTGTATTTTCCTCTCCATCATCATCTGAAAAGGACACTGAAGGAAGAATGTAAAGATTTTGTATTTTCCTCTCCATCATTATCTGAAAAGGACACTGAAGGAAGAAAGTCTAGATTTTGTATTTTCTTTTCCATCATCAGAGAAGGACACTGAAGGAAGAAAGTCAAGATTTTGTATTTTCCTCTCTATCATCATCTGAAAAGGACACTGAAGGAAGAAAGTGTAGATTTTGTATTTTCTTTTCCATCATCATCAGAGAAGAACACTGAAGGAAGAAAGTCAAGATTTTGTATTTTCCTCTCCATCATCATCTGAAAAGGACACTGAAGGAAGAATGTGAAGATTTTGTATTTTCCCCTCTATCATCATCTGAAAAGGACACTGAAGGAAGAAAGTGTAGATTTTGTATTTTCCCCTCTATCATCATCAGAGAAGGACACCAAAAGATGAAAGTCAAGATTTTGTATTTTCCTCTCCATCATCATCAGAGAAGGACACAGAAGGAAGAATGTCAAGATTTTGTATTTTCCTCTCCATCATCATCAGAGAAGGACACAGAAGGAAGAATGTCAAGATTTTGTATTTTCCTCTCTATCATCATCTGAAAAGGACACTGAAGGAAGAAAGTGTAGATTTTGTATTTTCTTTTCCACCATCAAGCGAATTATCACATACTTATTGTCAAACTCCAAGTCAGAGGCTAGAGTTGAATTTGCATTTCTCTGTAACAAGAACAGGAATCCTCACCAAAACCAAGGCATGAAACAGATATATAAAATTAACAGCAATATACTGTGGTTTGAACCACAGAACTACCGACGGGTAGTCAAGCACTGTACCTACTGAGCTATCAATATCAAAGCTCTCATTGTTTGCATGCCTAAAAATAAAGTCTTGTTTTACCTCATTATTAAATAATTTCCTTTCGTTATTTTCAACATGTTGCTTGTGGGGGCTTGATTTTTAAACATACTTTTAATAATGAAAATATTCTAAAATGTTCATAACTTTGTATTTGCAAGTTTATTGAATCATAATGAATAACCATCTTCAGTTAGAATAGAAGTTGGAGTGGAGTTTGTCCCTGCAGCTGACAGGCTTGTCAGATTTTCTTTTCAAGCAACCAAAACAGCTACCATAAATCCCTCCCTTCTCAGCTACACATATTGGGATACCAGGTTCTGAAGTAGAGGTGTGCAATTTTATTTATTGATTAGAAAATATTTAAAATGGTGGACATGATTAATTTACATAGGGGGGAAAACTGGGGGCCTGTACAGTTTTTTAGCCAGAAAATTTTGGTAGTTTTTTTTTTTCCTGATCTTTGACTGTTATAGAAAATAAAAATGAATTTAGGTTCTGGTACCTTGGGGCAATTAGCTGACATAGAGGGTAAAATCAAGGGGTTTACCTACTGTGGCAACAGACCTGGTGTTAGGGCTGGAAAATTTTGGTCAGTTCTGTTTTTTCCTGATCTTTCACTGTTGCAGAGAATAAAAAAGAATTTTGGTTCTGGATCCCTGTGAGTGTTAATTAGCTCTCAAAGGTTTTTTCAGGTGGTATGACCTGGATTTAGGTTTAGAAAAATTTGGTCAGTCCATTAAATTTGGCATAAGTAAACCTTAGACAAGTTTTTGGCCTGGTATCTTATGAAGGGTAATCTAGACTCACAGGGTCTTGTTAAATTTGCAAATCACCCAGATTTGTTTCAATCTTGGAGTTAGCACTACACCTTCGAAATGCTCTAACAAAACTCTACATTGTGCTGTATTTGCTGTGATAATACAGTAACAAACATTCACACACACACACACACATACCAACTGAAATCCAATTGTTATGATATAGATGGTGTAACCCTCACTTGTATATATTAGTATATAGTCTGTTTCTGTTGGCAACAAAACATAACGTTCATTCACCTCTGCCAATGAAATTTTTGGTCATGGGGTGAAGAAGTGATTGAATTTTGGGGTGGATCCAGGAATTTTTTCATCACTGAGTTATATATGGTGTTGTCAGAGGTATACACTATCTAAGTGCTTTCTAAGTACAGAATAATTCTTGTCAATTATTTTTCTTGACAAATCATGTATGTCTATGGAAGGAAAATGAAGAAACTGGATTTCTTATTTCTTTTTACCGACATTTTATAAAAATTACAAATTGGATTTAGTTATCTCCCTCTAATCAACAACCTGATTGTTTTTCATTCTTTCCTTACCTCCTCTGTTCAAATGAACAAGAATACTTCAGTTAAGAGATAAAATATTTTCTTCTAACATATTTTCTTCTAACATGTTCAACACCTGAGGACATTAATTAACGTTTTCACTACTTTACCTGTTAAATGCCAAAATATGGATTTTTTTTTTCAAAAGAGTTGAAGCTAAAGGTGTTGAGAATCTATATCAAAAGCTTAATCTTTGTCAGTTTCAAAATTTCTTGCAAAAATGCTTTCCTTCTAAACTTGAACTCTAGTCTGCTTGAAAATGTTTTTAAGCTATATTTTCAATACCATGTACAGACTTGAATGCCTTTCTCTTGCTTAATTTGATGTTTCAAATTACTGCAATTCAAATAAAGTTTTCCAGGGAAATGATCTGGCCTTCTGTTGAATAAAATATAAAGGTATTAGCGTTTGCTTGTATTTAGGAATGTCAGATTTTGAGCACAAATATAGCACTTGTTGGATCTCTTGAATAAGTATCCAAAATTGCATTGTGAAATTAACAATGCTGCTCAGTTAACTGAAGCCTTTAGGTTATGTTCCTTTCACATCATTTATTACTTGATCCTGAATGAGGAAAAGCAGATGAATGCTTGATTTTTGTTACTTCTTTTTTCCTCAACCAGATAAAAATACCTAAACTGTTGTCAGAAATAAGAAAATCAGGCATTTGTTGTGGCTTGATTTTCTGGCTCTGTCCTTTTGGTCAGCTGCCATTTGGCCTGTTTGTAGGTGGGGTAAGTTACCTGTTTTAGCCTGCCTTTATATCAGCTGTTTGGGGTGCAGGTCACTAAAGGTCAGTGTGGCTGGAATACCAAAGGCAAAATTTTCGCATAAATATTCAACAGAAGTGAATGTGCAAGTCTCTGTCTCAAGAGTATGAGAGATCCTTTTAGCCTAAAATTGAAGTCTTGTTATTCAGATATGAGAGGAAACATTAATTTGTGTGTGAATATGTCCAACAAAAGCTAACAGGCAAGAATTTTCAGTAAGTTTGCACGCACATATATATATATCTACATTATAATAGATTGCATTGTTTTCATATTTCGAATAAATGAAATGATAAAGCAAATATACCTCATGAAATTGTCAAATGTATTTTGATGTAGAAAGGAAGGTGACTCTTTGATATTAAATTTAGTTTCATATGTGACAATGATCCATTGAATTGATATTTTTGTTTGAAAGATTTATGCATTGGGTGGAAAGATAAACCATATTCTCTATGCTCTAGTCTTTTCTGCTTTTACTAAAAAGGAATAATTCAATTTATTTTGCTTACAGCCATTTTAAAATTAGACCTACTTTCCATATGATTCTTTTTCATAGATTAATGATGCCAGTTATAGAATTTTCTTTCTAATTCAAGTGCTGACTGTTTCAAAACGGTCTATTTCACTAAATGAACAACACACACACACACACACACACACACAATTTTTATTTGAAATTATTCATTAACATTTCAATTATTTCCTATATGTATGACATTTTTTTATATTTCCTTTTTTTTTTTAAATTATTTTAGAAAATATTTTTTTAATTTTTTTTTTTCTACATTACTATGGAGATTTTTTTTTTTTTTTTTGTATTAAATTTCCTGTATATTTTATTTTTCTCACTTTGACATTGTTTTCATTAAAGATTGGTAGTATAAGATATGAGTTGTGATCAAGAAGTTCCAAGGCTGCCCCTGTTGTGAACAGACCAAGTGCAGGGCAGTCATGACGGGCAGCAGGAAATGAGAAGTAATCGTCACAAGTCAGCATGTAGTGGTGTCATGCCGTGAACATTTGGACTTGTTACACATGTTTTTGTGACCACATTCACTTGCTGATTTCCAATTTTAGGATGGAGCTCAGACCTGAGATATGAGAAACTGGCGACAGAGACCCTTGAAATGTTGAAACGGGCCTACAGCAATGAAGCAATGAGCCGAGTAAGGTGTTTTGTATGGCGCTCGGGCTTCAAAAAGCGGTAGAACATCACTGGAGGATAACGAAAGGTCGGAGTAACCGTCAATGAGTACTATCCTTCAAAATGTTGAAGAAAGTGGATGAATCGCATGTCAGAATCATTGGATCACCATCTATGAAGTTGCTCACATTGTCATTTGGATCAGATCTAAGAGAGAACAATCGATGCAAATGACTTGAACTGTGGATGGGAATTGGGTGTTCCATCATGACAATATACCTGCTCACAGTACGTTGTTTTTATACCACACCAGCACGATGTCGATCCCTCCCCCCCCAATACTTACTAGATTTGGCTCCTGGTGACTTCTTCCTCTTCAAATTAAAGTTCAAGCTGAAAGGTCGCCGTTTGGCACCATGGGGAAGATCAAATGGGAATTGCAGATGGTGCTTTACATTCTTAAAGACTGAGACTTTCGAGGAGCATTCCAAGTACGACAGAAGCGCTTTGAGCTGTTTATCACTGCACTTAGTAACTACATTTGAAAAAAAAGTATGAATAAAACTTTTCATAGAAGTTCTTGAAAGTTTTTGATTGCACCTTGTATAATCAATCATTTTGTATTTACTCATTGGATCACTTGTTAGAATCATAGTGTTAGTGGAACATTTTCATTTTTAACTAACTGAAATCCTTTATATATTCCATAGATTCTACATTTTTTAATCTTAAACATTAAATCTTCTATGATCGTGTGATTAACTTCTCAATGTTTAATCATTCGTTTTTCACTCCTAAACAAAACTATTCAATTATTATTTTGGATTGCATGCCATCCGTTTTATTGGAAAAGGTTAATATTGTTTATCTTTGCTTTCAATGTGACCCATATCTTCAAATTATGCTTCCAGTTATTGACGTCTGAATTATCTTCCATCTTTTCCGGAAGAATAATGTACTTATCACTTTCTGACTACCAGGTGTCCTACAGCTCAAAACCAATTTTAGCAAAGCAGTAAGCAATATATATATATATATATATATATATATAGGTATGTTTGCATTTATCAAATCATCTGAAAATATCAATTATGGCTGCCATCATACAAAGGCAATAATTTGTAACTTCACGTGAAATGGGATAACTAAATACTTGAGACAAATACAGAATTTAATGATTAGTCTGGTTCCGTTTTGAAAACAATCAAAAATTTATTCATTATTGTTTTCTTTTTCCTTTCTGTCTTTTTGTCCGACTTCTGTTGTTTTGGGAGTTACCTTTATATTAAAATTTGTTGTTGAATTGTCCACCTTCATGGCATTTATACATTACAGTGTAATTCAATCTCTTACAGCCAGAACTTGAGTCTTTGTCTTACAGTCACATCAATGAACAAAATCAATTTCTTTTCATAGTATTTTTGCCACAGCAATGAAGTTGGACATGTATTGTACTTCTCCAAGGAATGATCTGACTAGTTGGTCTTCATTCTAGTTTTCAAAACATTACCACTTATTAGAGTGCTATGAACCTTAGGCAATATTTGAACTTGTTCTGATGAATTCAATCTTTTTATAGTAAATATTAGCTGAAAACCTGCCCAATTTCCAAATAGTTCTTGCAGAGGGGATAAAATAGGAATTATATCACTTTCTATATTTTTATTTTCTTGCTATTGTAATTAATGCTTTCCAAACATCATTTTTTTGCGGACCAAAAAAGGTTCATAGAACTCTCTGGAAATTTTTTTAAAACCCTACCCCAGTGAAATATCATTTTCTTGAGGTAAAATGCAATTTTCAGGAGAAAAATTGCCTCATCTACTTAAGGCAAATTTTTATTACGATAAGATTTTATACTGACTTTGGAGAAATAAGGTGGAATGTTTTTTGTGGTTGTGATGAGCAAAATTGTATCTGAATTTTTGTATTGCAGTTTTGATAGTTGCAATGTTTGCAAAAATATTTGGACAATTTTACTATAATGAAATGTCTTCAAAACTATCATCCTAATTTAACAATTTCAAATCTTGCATAGTTATTTGCTAAACATATATCAACATTTATGGTATTGATATTTACCTATAGTGAGTATACCCTTTTTTTACTTGCCTCCAAAACAATGATTCTCTCATAAATGGCCTTACTAATCATTGATCCACTAATGATTCTATTAAGATGGAAAAATAATCCGTACCATTTGATGACAATAAGGTCATAGGCAAAATCTTTTGACAAAGTTCGAATAGAATTTAGTCACTGACTACTTTGTTTTTTTGTTTTTTTTTTCCCCTGCAGTCAGGGTATTGCATAAAGTTTAGTAAAGAACTAAAAAGTAGATGATATATTCACATAAGTGGTATTTTGAAATTTAAGAAAGATTAAAGCTTATAGTGTGCATGTTTATTATATAGATTTATTAAATCACTATCTAAAAATTATTATTTAAAAAACTATCATCCATCATCACATTCAATAATTGAACAACTGTAGAGTCAAAATTTGAAGTTAAGTGAAAAAATTACATCAAAGAATAAATATGATATGAGTGAATTCTATTTGTGACATCACTGGAATCTTCTACTAGGAAACATCTAAAATAGAGAAAAATAACATCTAGAAAATATCTATATTCCAGAGAATATAGAACAGGACCCCACAAAAATCAAAAGGAGTCCTGGAACACTCTTGCATGCACATATACAAAAGGATAGAACCCTTCACCATCTTCGATAGCTATGATGGTTCAGTTTTGTATCATTATTAAAACGATATTTTTAAACAAAAATGTTTGTTTTTTTTTTTTTTGTTTTTTTTTGTAAAATTGACAGTATGCTGACATTGATTTAATATACTTTTTATTTTATAAAATAATCAATTTTAAGTTAAGAAAAAAAAAAAAATTCCACTTACTACAGTTGGTGAACTTTCTAAAAAAAATATCACTGTTTACCATATTCAATATGTATCACATCATCTACAAATTGTTTTTGGCTGAAAATTCTGAAAACTTTTTTTCTCTGGATATTTAGAAATTTTAACATTGTTTACATTGATATAAAGAGAGATTTTTAATTGTATTTTATTTGATATTTTTTGGGACGATAGATCTTTTTGTTTTTTAATCTTTTAATAGTCTTGCCGTCACATCTATCTTTTTTTCTTTTTTTTTTTTCTAGAGCAAAGTTTTTCAAGAGACCTGTATTATGGTCCGAAAACCCGCCCTGGAAGTCTTGGACTATATCAAGAATGCCAATTATGAACATCCTGTCCTAAGAATTATTTTATGTATCCTTTATTTTTCATATGAATGTGTCTTTTTTTTTTTTTTTCTTTTTCCAGCAAAGGTAAGATTGTAATGAGAGTATTTTTTTATCCACCTCATATCTTCTACTCTAGATATTGCTTTCATTACTTGTGAGTATTTCAATTGGACAGGTTTTGAATGACCACTGGATAGAGCTATTCTTTGCTCATGTTTGATATCAGTTTTCCTTCTCTTAGATAATATGGTAATAAGTTATGACTGTAGGGATTTCTTCAGTTTGAGGCATTCATCTCTGAACTATGCTCATTGATACAAAGTTGGTCATCAAAATTAATCTAGTAACAAACTAATTTTGATTCTTCAATAATTGTTATTGTCTGCTTTTGAGCATTAGTAGTCCAGACTTTTGCCAAATGGTATCTAAGAATGTCTTTATCTGTTCACGTACCACACTGATATTGTAGATATTTAGTTACCACCTTCTAATGTAAATTTAGTGGTGATTTATGTTTACTTTGATTGAGCTGTTGAGTACCATCTGCATTCAATATACACTAGAACCTGATCTGCCATTAAATTAGTTATGTGGTTAGTTATGTCTTTGGTGTTTCTTGAACTTGATTCTAACCTGAAGATGCTATTTCTCATTCTATTAGTTCAAATTTTGCATTGGCAAAGAACTAAAATATATCCGCACCTCACATAAACTAATCACAATCTCTTATGTGTATACCAAAATTAATTATCTGAAAAATCATTTAAAACAATAGATCTCTTGTCTAAAATGATCTGAATACCAGCACAAGATTTGGGTATTGTTGGTCCCTAAAATGACCATAGACACCCCCCCCCCAATGTTTTTAGATGGTACCTAGTGCTGTACTCATAGATGCAGACACTCAAAGAGAGAGGAATGTGTAGCCCATTCTGCTGGTTATGGTGATTTGATATCTTTTGAAACACCAGAAAACTGTCCACATTAGTTAACCCCTGCTCTTAATTATCAAAGATATTTAAATTTTATTTTTTAACTTGATTGTAACTGTGAGAATCAATATGTTTATTTATATTTTTGTAAAACAGCAAGAATTTTCCAAGAAATTTTGAAAAATAACGTTTTTAGTTTGAAAGAAATTTATGAATAGCTAAATTCTTCTCTTATGGTAAATTAAATTGTTTGTAAAGTATTGTTGAACTATTTATTTTTTACTAGTTTTCTTTTTCTGCATTACTTTTTATCAACATTCTGGGTCAGATAACTCTGGATATAAGTTAGAATTAAGGAGATTCAATACAAAATACCACCTCTCAAGAAGTGAATAGAACCTGTTAAAATTTACAAATAACTGTAACATTTAATATTAGAATTGTAAACCCCAAGTTTGTATTTTTTCCTCGTGTCAAAGAGTACAGAGAGCACACTGACTGCATCAATGGGAAACTGAGCAAAACTCCTTCATGCTGAAAATAAAAGGAAACCTGGAAGACCTCAACAACTACAGACCTATAAGCCCACTTGACTGTATATACAAACTTTTCACAAAAATCATCACCAACCGGATTACTAAAACTCTAGATGAAAACCAACCATGAGGACAGGTTGGATTTAGAAGTTACTTGACCATGGACCATCTTCATTCAATAAATCAACTGAAAGAAAAAGCAGCAGAATACAAAATGCCACTCGCTGTAGCATTTATAGATTTCAAGAAGGCATTTAACTCAGTAGAAATTCCCATGGTCATGAAGGTCATCACCCTATAAGGTGTAGATCCTATATACGTCAAAATACTGCAACATATATATAAGCACAGCAACATAAGGACTATAAGGTCATACCAGTTCACCCAAACTCTTTACAGCCTGTTTAGAGATGATCTTCAGAAACCTAGACTGGGAGAATAGAGGAATCAAAATAGACAATGAATGTCTGAGCAACCTCAGATTTGCAGACGACATTGTCCTTTTTGCAGAGAACCTACACAACCTCCAATTAATGCTAGATGAACTAAATGGAGAAAGCAAAAAAGTCGGCCTACACATTAACTTCAATAAAATGAAAATCATGTGCAACAATCAAATTGAGAATAAGAACATAATTGTCAAGATCAAAGATGCAAAACTGGGGAAGGTAGACCACTATATCTACCTAGGATAACGAATCTCCATGAGATCCTCAAAAGAGGAAATCAAGCAAAAAATCACTCTAGGATGGCAAGCCTTCGGTAGAATAAGTTCAACTTTCAAAAACCAGTTGATCCCAGTAATCCTAAAAAGAAGAGTATATAACCAATGCATTTTCCCGATAGTCACTTATGGAGCTCAAAACATGGAACTTAATCAAAAGATAGATTCGCAAACTGAGAAGCATGCAATGTGTGTATGAGAGAATCACACTCAATCTTACATGAAGAGAATCTTACAAGTCACAAGACATCACAGTATATTAGGAAGAAAATGGGAGTCTGATAGAAATTATTAAAAAAACTTAAATAACAATGGGCAGTCCATGTTGCAAGAATGGCAGACAACCAATCGACATCACGACTCCAGGGATCACATGCAAAATCGAGGCCGACAGAATACAAAATGGAGAGATGAATTAAACATTTTCAGAAAATACTGGCTACACGACACTCATGATAGAGAATTGTGGTGAATCCTGGGTAAGGTCTATGTCCAAAGACAGACGTTAAGACTGATGATGATGAAAGTAGACTTTGATTTTTACAGAATGAAAGTGAGTTAGCAAATGACTAGAACTATTTCACTATTATAGAAAAATGGACATTCCCTATAAGAGGATAGAACTAACCACGCTAATAAACAAATCTATGGTCGGTATTCATGAATGACGACTATTTGTAGTGGAGAGGAAGAAGTAGTGGATGAAAAATCTGATTTGAGCAATAGACCATTGCTAATTACGTAAAATGGTTATTATATGGTTGATTTGATGCGGAAGGAACTATGCAATCTTCAATTAAAATATGCAGTGCTATTAAGCTAAATCTGGTTGTACAAGAGGCAATATGGTTTAATGGTTAACAGTCCATCCTGCATAAAGGCACAGCTAGGTCTACTCAATCTCTAGATCAAGGGTCAGCAAACATTTTGGGTGTCAGACTGGATTAGAAATGTCTTTGTCTTGTAGGCCAAAGCAAATGAAACAATGATCATATGAGGCTATGAGAACAGCTTACAGAGTGTTGAAATATTTTTAGCTCTAAAACATTGATTCATTTGAGGCCAATGCAAAAATGTCTTTTGCTCTATTTTTCGATACTGAATTTTATTGTTCGCTGACGAAAGATAGATTAGGAAAACAAATAATTTTTGTATGCAACGTCATATATTCAATAAAGTCAGCAGGCTGGATGAAATGAGGCCACGGGCCAGATTTGGCTTAACCTTGCTTTTGATTCTAGTGCAGCTGTTATTTTTATTTCATTTATTTATTTTTGCTTCTTCCTCTCTGTTTATCTTGTATGGGAGTAAATATTGGTTTGAAAGTGTCTTTTTTTTCTTTTTATTTATTTTACACCATTGATTGCTTAAAAATAAGATGAATTCATCCAGCGATATCGAACGGGTGTCCCAGTGGTTTATGTGTGGGGATATTGAACAGATATCCTGGTGGGTAATGTGTTGAGATATCGAACGGGTGTCTCGGCGGCTGATGTGTTGAGATATCGAACAGGTGTCTCGGCGGCTGATGTGTTGAGATATCGAACAGGTGTCTCGGCGGCTGATGTGTTGGGATATCGAATGGGTGTCCTGGCGGCTGATGAGTGGGGATATCGAACGGGTGTCCCGGCGGCTGATGTGTGGGGATATCGAACGGGTGTCCCGGCGGCTGATGTGTTGGGATATCGAACGGGTGTCCCGGCGGCTGATGTGTTGGGATATCGAACGGGTGTCCCGGCGGCTGATGTGTTGGGATATCGAACGGGTGTCCCGGCGGCTGATGTGTTGGGATATCGAACGGGTGTCCCGGCGGCTGATGTGTTGGGATATCGAACGGGTGTCCCGGCGGCTGATGTGTTGGGATATCGAACGGGTGTCCCGGCGGCTGATGAGTGGGGATATCGAACGGGTGTCCCGGCGGCTGATGTGTGGGGATATCGAACGGGTGTCCCGGCGGCTGATGTGTGGGGATATCGAACGGGTGTCCCGGCGGCTGATGTGTGGGGATATCGAACGGGTGTCCCGGCGGCTGATGTGTGGGGATATCGAACGGGTGTCCCGGCGGCTGATGTGTGGGGATATCGAACGGGTGTCCCGGCGGCTGATGTGTGGGGATATTGAATGGGTGCCTGTTATTTGATAAAAAATAAAAGCACGCATGCCAATATTAGATCTAAAGGTAGCAATTTAGATTTTGAACAAGTTTTCCCCTATATTACACATTTTTCCTTTAAAATCATTGTATTTTACAGTGGATTGCAAATATAAACTACCAATTTTTTTTCTTTTGCTGGATTATATCAACTGGGTTAATGCCAAAATATTTTATCAATTGATAGTTCTTGAGTCAATTGGTAAAGTTCCAGATCTGGAATCTTTAAGGTATCAAAGACTCACAAAATGAACTCAGCCTTTCATCTTTCTGAGGTTAACAAAGCAAGTGATACCAATAATGGGGTTGGATAAATTGATTAGGAATATGACTGATGGCAACCCCTACTTCTGGATCTGATTCAATGAAAAAAGATTTTGTGTCATGTCTGCCTATGGCCAACTAATATCCATTAGTCAAATTTCTCACCCAAAGTGGAATAATGGCGTGACACTTGGCAACAACTCAGAGCTGGGCTGCTACACAATTGAGCAAAAAAATCTCTTGTATATCAAATATGAAACTCAAGAAAATGGTCACCTCTGCCCACTGCTGTTAATAGAGGTCAGAAAAACAAATATATTGGCTTAAGAAAACAAAAGCAAAAATTCTTGGCAGAGTTTAAACAAGCACAAGATGAACTACGTACATGTTAGATGCAGAGTAGTTCACAATTGACTTTATTACTGGAGAATTTTTTTTCCTTTGTATCAGGTACTCTTTGATAAAGTTGATACGAGACTTCAAGATGTAACTTCTTTTGGTTAAATCACACATTTGCTTAGTTGAATTGAATTAAATAATCTAGAAAGAGCCAGATGATGTAAACGAATTTTAGTTGTTGATCTTGATTGTGGAAAATATATCTGAAATTTTATATAGTCATTTTGATTATATTCATTTTTTTTTTTAATTCAGTTATTTGGGTATGAATATTGTTGCAAATGTGACTGAAAGACATAATTTTTTTTGAAAATTACAGTAAGAAACCTCACTTTATGATTCTAAAGCTTATAATATCTGTAATCACTAAAAAAAATCATATTGAAAATGGTACTATTTCTAGTAATTGCTAAGTTCTCACTAGGGTGAAAAATATAATGATAGCTTCTTGAACTAAAAATACATTAATTGTTGGTATGAACTAAATTTTTCCCTGGGAAATTGATACCCAGTTATAAAAATGAAATTGAGATTTTTAAAAGTTATTTTCTCATTTTTGATAAGGGAGAAAAAAGAAGAAAAAAGCCAAAATTAAACAAAAATAAAAACGATTAAAAAAAGTTATAACGTAGATTTGGACTGTAAATTGAAGCAGTTTCTGTTTGCGTTTTTGAAACTAAGAATTATTCTTGAACTCTATAGTTGTTTTTCTTACAACTTTAAGGAACTCAAGAAATATGGAGGTGATCTCTGTGTCTGTTATCCCCAGGAAGGACATGACAAATGTCAAAAACAATATACTTCATAGAAATGAAAACAACTAAAATGGGGATGAAAGTCTTTAAAGAATCAGTGTATAAATTACTGAAAGAATGAAATCGTAAAACACTTCAGTGCTTCAACTTGATTGAAATTCATAATCAGAGAAGCTTTTTAGATATTCACTAGCAATAAATTCTGATATTTTGACCATTTTGAATTGTAATTCGATTATTTCTCTGTTTGATCGTTCCTTAATGAAGTGCAATTCAGATGGAGAAATGGGAGTTGGCAAAACCCTGACCTTAGCTCATGTTATGCATGGATGTGTCGCACAAGGTTGGGTCTTGGTACATATCAGTTGGCGTAAGTATTTCTACTTTATTTTTCATTTATTTATTTTTTTTGTTGACATTTCTCAGTTTTTGTAATGACCTTATTTTCTTCTTTTTGTGTAATTTAGTTATTTTGATGTCATTTTTTTTTTTTTACTCACTGTTACTTTTTTGTTGAAATTCCCATGTCAATTTTTTGTGACCTCACATTAGCAACGGAGCAGCTGATAATTCTATTCATTATGGGTAGAGTACACTGATATGCATTTGTAGAAGAAAATTCTGTTTAAAAAAAACAAAAAAAACTGGAGTAGATATTTCCTATACCCAGCTTGGTCTGATGCAGAGCCATGGTAGAGAAGCACCTAGTGGGGATCAAACTCACTACATCAGTAATAGTGTGGGAGATTAGTTTACCAACCATTATTCTATGCTCCCAGATTTCTGCTAGATCTACTCTCAGTATTTTCTCCTCCCCATTCTGTGTACCCTCTCTTTTAAATTCTTTACCCTTGACTTTTCTTTTACCCTCTTTCCTTTAGATTGCCTCTCGCATTCTTCCCCAAACCCTGCTGCTGTCAATTGATATTTTTTAAGCACCACAAACTGTTTTTTCTCTATTCTTTTTCAACAGCGTTATGATACTGTTAGATGGACACCAGCATATTTAAGTGTGTCTCACAGATATGTAATAACTAAAGTCAATATTCACATGGTTTAGTTCAGCCAACCTTGTGCTTAGGCAAGAAATGTAATCCATTTTGTAACATTATCTTTCATGCAATTTACTTTCAAGTTCTGTTAACATATCTGAACAATACAAAACTGTGTGGTCCAAGCTATGCAGTCTGTTGAATAGCTTAGCGCAGATTGTTTTCAGAATGATGTTAATGTTGCATCACAAAATTACGAATTGTTATCCGTTCCACATATCAGATGACAAACTGCAAGTTGCGTCTTGTGAATATAAACCCTGTTCTGTGAGAATCTTTCTTACCAAGTTTTCATGAATTATAAGAAGTGTGAGGTTGAATGTGGGAACCTATTTAGGCTAGATTTATTGAGGAGAGGACAGTGTTTTGCATTCAAATTAGTGAATGAAAGTGCATTTTTATTCGAAAATTACTTTAGGTACCAATTATTATCGAATCGCCATGGCCCCACAAATGGTCCAATCCGACCGACCACCCAGGTTGGCTACAGATTCTTCCCTCTTGGAGTGTCTACATGGACGTCTGTGTGTTTGTGTCTCTGGATGCTCCTGGGTACATTTTTGGGGCCACAACCTTGAAAATTTGCATGAGTACACCATTAGGCATCACTTAAAAACATTTTTTTTTATCTCTATGATCATTTTTGGGCCAACAATGCCCAAATCTTATGCTATTTTTTTTTAAATATTTTTTTTTTAAAGATTAATTCTGGTACACGTGCTGGCTATGATGATTTATTTGTGTGTGATATGGATATTATCATTGTTATCATTACTCGTATAAAGGCCGCCTTTGCTAGCCTTTGAACTCAAAGTCAAGTTACATCCTTCATATAGAATTATTTTTGAATAAGGCAAACGACTGTGATTCTCCTGAAAGGAAAAAAGGTTCACCTCGCTTTTGGCCCTTTCAAAATAAGTTTTTCCTCATGTATGAAAGCCAAAAAGGAAATGGCTTATCTTCAATTTTGATACCTAGAAAGGAAAAAAAAGGTTTATCCTCATTTTTTACCCCAAGAAAAAAGAAAAATTGTTTTTTCGGTTTAGGTATCTAATAAGAAACATTTCCCCTCAATTTCGACCCTGTTAAAAAGGGGAAAAAAGTGTGATTAGGATATGAGGTAAGTTTGAAAAAAAGAATCCCCCCCCCCCCTCAAAAAAAAAACTGTTGCGGTGGTATCAGAATGAATGTTCTCTCATAAAGTCACATTTTATTTTTGACATCAGTCAGTGGACACAAAACTAGTATCTAGTTCAGTATTATAGTTCCATTGTTAATTTGAATATCTTATGGTAATATACATACATGGATAACAAAAAAGAAAAAGTATTAATATAATATTATCATCACTTGTTCAAAAGCTGCCTTCACTGGCCATTAAGCTTGATTTCAAGTCATTTCCTTTATATTGAATGATTATTATATTTATTTGCAAATAGATAGATGAATAGGAAAAACTCCTCTATTTGTAATATTTCCTCTTTTCTTTAGAACCCTGTAAGGGGAAAAAGTTTCTCCTCACTTTTGGACCCTTGAAAGTGAAAAAAGTTTCCTTCTTGATCTCTAGAAGGAAAAAAGTTCCCCTTTCACTTTCGTACCCCTGAAAAGGACAAAAAAATGTGATCAGAATATCAGATGAGGTAAAAAAAAAAATTACTCCCAGAAGAGTGTGATCAGTGTATTAGGTCATGTAAAAAAACAACTTCCAATAAGTGTTGTCAGAATGTAAGGTCATGTAAAAGTCAACTTTAAAAAAGTGTTATCAGAATAAATGTTCTCTTATGGAGTCACCATGTTTACACCATTTTATCACATCACATTCTGTGATCATAGAATAAATTTTTAGCTCCGCATTATAGCTATATCTTAAATTGAACTCCTTCCTAAAACATACTAGTTGAAAATCACCCGTCTTTGTTTTATTCTTCAAGTTCAAGCATTTGGAGAGTATGATGCTAGAAAAACTATCTACAATGTACTGTTTTGCTGTTATGGTAACATACAAACAGGAAAAATTATTATTATTATAAGAAAACACCCATTGCCTTGCTAATGGTGAACCTCAAGTTATGATCTTCTCAGTATGTTTACACAGTTATCAATTCAGTTACCAAAGAGTAAATTAAAGTTTTATCAAGTGAAATAAGTACACTGTAGATAAGTTTTAACACAGATTTGTTTATAATGGGGTTTGGCTCTCAAAATAATATTTGAATACAAAAATAAAAAGTTCTTCAATATAAATGTTCTTTTCTGGGCCAATCAAGGTTAAATTCAACCCTGTCAGTAACACAAGTATTGAAACCAGAGGGGCCAATCAGGACAGTTTTGCCAACTAAAGAAATAAAGAAACGCTGAATCAGATTACATAAACTGTAAAGAGGTAAATGAATTAGACAAAAACATTTCAATGGTCAATGAACAAAATTCATTGCCCCTTTTCCTTTTCATCCTCATCAACACTCACTACATATGTATCTAAGTTTTGCAAATGGTAAACCTAGAAGTGGAAATCTGAAGCAATGTATCTTAATAAAAACATGTTTAATAAAAAGAAAGACATACAGGTTATTTATTTGAAATAATTGAACTCTGCACCTTCTTGAAAATTAACAAAACATTTGAAAACAAAATAATAATGTAAGGAAGATCACTCTGAAAGCTATTTTACAAAGTAGCAGCTCTTGGTGTTACAGACAGACACACCACAAATTTTGATATGTCGGAGATTGACTAGAGAATGGAGTTTTTCCATCCCAGTAAGATTCAGACATTAATCAGTGTACGTAGTAAGGTGACATGTGAATCAGGCTGTAGAAAGTGTTCATTCCCATCCTTTATCGATATTGAATGGCACAAGTAGGTTTTTTTTTCCAATCCGAATCAGAAATCTGTCTGTGTATGGTTAGTTTCCCTTCACTTTTAGAGGGTGTAATGCTAAAAAAAAACCCTCTGCCTACCATAAAAACCGATTCTGTTAAAAAAGAACTATGCCATTCATTTGTCTACATTTATTTCTGTTATAAAACTGTTTCCAATTGAGTTTTCAAGCTAATCCCTGTTAGAATGTCTGAAACAAAAATAATGATTACATTGATAGTAAAACAATAAATATTGTCCAAAATACAATATAATTCATTAGCAAATGAAAATATTATACACATAGGGAGTGTATACATTAGTTATAAACTCTGTATAGTCTTTCTTTCTCTCTCTTTTCTTTCTTCTCTATTATTCGATTATACAGAGATCAACATTGATTTTGTTCTTTTTGACAATAAATCTTACTTAACATTGCTAATTTTTTTTTTTTGAATCTGAGAAAAATAGTACTTACAAAGGTTTTCTTTCTGTCAAGAACAAGAAAATTCCATTAGTCTTGAAAAGAAGGGTCTCCAACCAATGTGCCCTTGCGATAGTCACCTATGGAGCTGAAACCTGGTACGTAAACAAAAGATGACCCTCAGACTGAGAACTATACAACATGAACTAGACACGGACACAATCATGCTTAACATCACATGAAGAGATCACAAGACTGTATGATAGAGAAATAACAGAGAATCCATTAGAAAACTCAAATGGCAATGGGCTGGTCATATTGCAAGAACATAAGACACCCGCTGAACATCAGGACTCACAATGTGGATCCCCAGGGATCATATGAGGAACCGTGGATTGCTGAATATGAGAATGCAAGTTCAAAATGTATTGGCTCTGCAACACTCTTGATAGAGGTCTGGTGACTCTTGGGGGAAGGTCTATGTCTGACAATGGATGCTAAAAGGCTGCTGCTGATGATGATGAATGCTTGATAACTGTTTCCAGTAATCATTTTTAAAAAAAACGTAGTTCATAGTATAAAAAGTGTAGAATTGAGATAATAGTGGCAAGTCATGAACTACCGGATCTAGTTCATACTGAATTAGTAGTTGGAGATTCTTGATTGTTTTTTTTTTTTTTCATTGTTTTCTGGTTATTTTGACTACAATTTTGCATATTTTGTCAGCATAGGACATCTAGATTATACTTGATAAAAATTTGCATAACTTTTAGTGATTCTTATTGATTTTCATGTGTTTTTCAAATGAAGGACATTAAAAAGCTGATGATGATATCACACATAAACGGGATTGACAAATAATGTTCTTGAAAGAAATTCCCTTCAGACTTTGTCAGGATTAAGGAAATAGTTAAAACAACAACTGTATACTTATGCAAATATGCTGTCTTTCATTCATGTTTAGGCATTCATTCACAGGGTTTCTGCTTTCCAAATAAGTCAGAAAATGTTTCCCCCCACTAAAGCCACTTTACTTTCTTCTGATAGACATTTGTGACTGTCTGAAAAATTGATTTGTTCTCTGTAAATCTTCTAATCAATTGTTGCACATGTCTATCAAGAATATCGTAGACTTATACAAGGACTAAATCTATCTTACGTGCTTCTGCCCTTAGTCTCACTCTGTACTTAGAACTGACAGTCAGACAGACCAGTGGAGAACATTAATTCTTTATATTGTTTGTGTGTATAATGGAAAGGTTTCTTTTCTGGGCAACAATTACATTATTGATTATTTTTGTATTTCTCTCACCCTACCCTGAAAGAAGTTAGTGGTTTGATCCCTGGCACATATTTGATTAACATTAATCACATATTAGAACTCTTCAGACTACTAAGCATTATTTAGAGTGAATGAGCTCATTTACTTGAAATCACAGCCAAAAGGGCAAACAGCGGGAAAAGCTATTTCTGCTGAAGTCTGTCTGTCTGTCTCTCTCTCTTTAACTCTCTCTCTCTTTAACTCTCTCTCTCTTTAACTCTCTCTCTCTTTAACTCTCTCTCTCTTTAACTCTCTCTCTCTTTAACTCTCTCTCTCTTTAACTCTCTCTCTCTTTAACTCTCTCTCTCTTTAACTCTCTCTCTCTCTTTAACTCTCTCTCTCTCTTTAACTCTCTCTCTCTCTTTAACTCTCTCTCTCTCTTTAACTCTCTCTCTCTCTTTAACTCTCTCTCTCTTTAACTCTCTCTCTCTCTCTTTAACTCTCTCTCTCTCTTTAACTCTCTCTCTCTCTTTAACTCTCTCTCTCTCTTTAACTCTCTCTCTCTCTTTAACTCTCTCTCTCTCTTTAACTCTCTCTCTCTCTTTAACTCTCTCTCTCTCTTTAACTCTCTCTCTCTCTTTAACTCTCTCTCTCTCTTTAACTCTCTCTCTCTCTTTAACTCTCTCTCTCTCTTTAACTCTCTCTCTCTCTTTAACTCTCTCTCTCTTTAACTCTCTCTCTCTAACTCTCTCTCTCTCTTTAACTCTCTCTCTCTCTTTAACTCTCTCTCTCTTTAACTCTCTCTCTCTTTAACTCTCTCTCTCTTTAACTCTCTCTCTCTCTTTAACTCTCTCTCTCTCTTTAACTCTCTCTCTCTCTTTAACTCTCTCTCTCTCTCTTTAACTCTCTCTCTCTCTTTAACTCTCTCTCTCTCTTTAACTCTCTCTCTCTCTTTAACTCTCTCTCTCTCTTTAACTCTCTCTCTCTCTTTAACTCTCTCTCTCTCTTTAACTCTCTCTCTCTCTCTAACTCTCTCTCTCTCTCTAACTCTCTCTCTCTAACTCTCTCTCTCTCTCTAACTCTCTCTCTCTCTTTAACTCTCTCTCTCTCTTTAACTCTCTCTCTCTTTAACTCTCTCTCTCTCTAACTCTCTCTCTCTAACTCTCTCTCTCTCTTTAACTCTCTCTCTCTCTTTAACTCTCTCTCTCTCTCTAACTCTCTCTCTCTTTAACTCTCTCTCTCTTTAACTCTCTCTCTCTAACTCTCTCTCTCTCTCTTTAACTCTCTCTCTCTCTAACTCTCTCTCTCTCTCTTTAACTCTCTCTCTCTTTAACTCTCTCTCTCTTTAACTCTCTCTCTCTCTTTATCTCTTTAACTCTCTCTCTCTCTTTATCTCTTTAACTCTCTCTCTCTCTTTATCTCTTTAACTCTCTCTCTCTCTTTATCTCTTTCTTTAACTCTCTCTCTCTTTATCTCTTTCTTTAACTCTCTCTCTCTTTATCTCTTTCTTTAACTCTCTATCTCTTTATCTCTTTCTTTAACTCTCTATCTCTTTATCTCTTTCTTTAACTCTCTATCTCTCTCTCTTTCTTTAACTCTCTATCTCTCTCTCTTTCTTTAACTCTCTATCTCTCTCTCTTTCTTTAACTCTCTATCTCTCTCTCTTTCTTTAACTCTCTATCTCTCTCTCTTTCTTTAACTCTCTATCTCTCTCTCTTTCTTTAACTCTCTATCTCTCTCTCTTTCTTTAACTCTCTATCTCTCTCTCTTTCTTTAACTCTCTATCTCTCTCTCTTTCTTTAACTCTCTATCTCTCTCTCTTTCTTTAACTCTCTATCTCTCTCTCTTTCTTTAACTCTCTATCTCTCTCTCTTTCTTTAACTCTCTATCTCTCTCTCTTTCTTTAACTCTCTATCTCTCTCTCTTTCTTTAACTCTCTATCTCTCTCTCTTTCTTTAACTCTCTATCTCTCTCTCTTTCTTTAACTCTCTATCTCTCTCTCTTTCTTTAACTCTCTATCTCTCTCTCTTTCTTTAACTCTCTATCTCTCTCTCTTTCTTTAACTCTCTATCTCTCTCTCTTTCTTTAACTCTCTATCTCTCTCTCTTTCTTTAACTCTCTATCTCTCTCTCTTTCTTTAACTCTCTATCTCTCTCTCTTTCTTTAACTCTCTATCTCTCTCTCTTTCTTTAACTCTCTATCTCTCTCTCTTTCTTTAACTCTCTATCTCTCTCTCTTTCTTTAACTCTCTATCTCTCTCTCTTTCTTTAACTCTCTATCTCTCTCTCTTTCTTTAACTCTCTATCTCTCTCTCTTTCTTTAACTCTCCGTCTCAATCTCTCTATTTCTGTACATGTGTCTCTATTTACGATGTAATGATATATTGATGGAAAAGGGATGTTGTAAGACCTGGCTAATCCAGTCTGAAGTTAGTGATCTCAAAATATTTTGTCAAATTCGTTGAATATATCGGTAGAAAATAGACTCTCAGAATTTCATTTGTTTAACAAGTATTCTTGAAGATTATATCATTAGCTGGTTTTGCATTCATTCCAAGATTAGATTCAACATAACAGATATGATACTCACATGGGTAAACACTCAACAGGAGTGACACAAACAATGTGTCACATCTGGTGTTATGTTTACTGATCCCTCCTCTTCAAATCTGTTTTTTTTTGTTTTGTTTTTTTGTAAGGGGTAGGGAACCTACATAAGTAAATCCTTTGTATTAAAAAATCAAATGAGGTATAGTTTAAAATAACATCCATATACAATACATTATGATAATACCCTATGTAAAATAAAAGTACATGTATTATGACACAGCCCTAAAAATAAAATAAAGCTAAATATTTAAATGATAGATTAATGTGATGTTTGATCAATTGAGCCAAGTTAATAAAACTGCTTTGTTTTCGAATCTCCAAAATGGTTACATAACAAATAAATGAAATTCACGCATAGTTCCATAATATCTAGTTCTATATAAAACAACTTCCTACCATTACATGAAGAATGTGTCACTTGGTATAGAGTGCATAAAAAGAAAAAAACCAAAAAGGAATCGAACCTGCAACTATTTTAGCAAGATTTCGCTCTTACCATTGAGCAATTCCAGCTTATTTCTTTAATTGTTCATTCTTTTCATTCTGTCAAGGCCAAGTGACAATATCTCTATGTAATAATGGGAGGTCATTTCAGATAATATAATGTATTCATAATTATTCTGTTGGATAATATATCCATTTCTTAATAATAAATATGTGTGTATGTGGCTATAATCATATTATAGAAATGTCTTGCAAAACTCTTGACAGCGTTGATAACTTTTTGATGATTTTTCAAAAAATGATGTAATATGTGGAAAAATTCAAATTTTCAGATTGTAAAAAAAGCTGTTTATTATCAATTTCTGATATTGAGACTTTGATTTAAAGATTATGACAAATACTTTGAAACGCTGTTAAAAGTTCATGTTATTGAATTACTCTAGCCATGATCACTGACCCAAACAAATAAACAACTAAAATGTTGTTAGGTATTCTCTCCTTTTCACTCGTGTGGCTCTCATTGGCAATACTCCTGATTTACATTTTTTGGCATAGAGCCCTGAAAATTTACACATGTTCTTCTAAAAACGTCTTTCTTTTTTTTTTTTTTTTTTTTCTTTATTTTTCATTTTTTTAAGAATTCATCTTATTTCACTTTCGGTAGTGGGGTGGTGCTCAATTTACAATAATAATCCATTGTGAAATGGATACATTTTTTTCTTTTGCCATTGCTGTGACATAGCATTATGAAGTTGTAGGCATTTATGGAGGAACTTGATTGGAATTGGATAGTAAAAAAAAATAAAAATAACATCTCTTTTGGTCCTACTGGTTCTGTAACACCAGTTTCTGACTGAAACTGACAATGCCAGTTGTTTGCTTCTGTCACATGTTGGCTTTTTTGATCTCACCAAACTGATGTAGTCCTCTATGTAACCTGATGTTTTGAATTTTGTTGTTAGAAAAAAGGTTAGTAGATAAATAAGTTTGTTGTTGGGTGGTTGTATTTTACCTGGGTGTAAAGAAATTTTTTAAAAATTGATTTACTATGCAAGAATTTACATTCTAATATTTTTTTTTCTTTTTTTAAAATTTAGAACTGCTTTTTAACTTGATATATGCTCAACACAGGCTCTTATTAGCTTATAATATGCAACCAGTTTGATGGTGGTTATTATGACTTGGAAAAGGCCACCTATTTTAGCCTAAAAACACCTCTTCAAAGTTATAAGAATGTATAGTATTTACCTTATTAGTGCTTTCTAACACTGTGATCGTCTCTCATCATTAGAAGACCTGTGATATTTGCTACTGTCATGATCTGATCTGTGATGGCAACCAGGAGCAAATCATTGAACCATGATGATGATGGTAGTGCGTACTTGCTTAGTCATCTGCTTTTTGATGGAAAAACTAATGAAAATCATTAAAAGTTATCTATCTTTTATCAAGCATAAATTAAATCTCCTGTACTGAGAAACTGGGTAATTACGGTTGAGATAACAAAAAAAAAACCCAAAAAAAATCAAGCCAGATTCTCCCAGAACTAATTCAGTACGATCTGGATCCAAGCTGGATCATGACATTAGACTTTACCACTCAATTAGCCTTGAAACCAACCAACTTCCAATCAACATAAACACAAGTTTTGGTGACTTATGTACTAGCAGTATGATCATTTCACATTACATACTTGTGTTTGTATAAATTCCACCTGTTAATTCTTTATATCATAATAAATTCTTTGTAGAAAATAGCATTACTGCTTCAGACAGAATAATGCAGCCAAACTCATTTACTTCTTACAAAGTTTATATGAAGCTCTTCCACTATACGGTGATAATTGAAGAATAACTATTCATAGCCAATCATAACAATGATATATTTCAATGAAATCAGTGAAGTGGTTTTTTTTTTCTGTATTAGTTATCTATTTGGTTTCATGTTTACAGAACCCCAAATGTTGACTTTGAAGTGATTGGAATCTGGATTTTTCTTTGAAATTGTTTCTCTGAGCCAGAAAATAATTGGCTGTCCTCTTGTGAGTAGGAAGGCTGCTGCATCAGAAAGTGACAAAAGATTTAGTGATTGTGTCCATTTTCGCATCTCTTTTCTTCCATTCATTTCAACAAGCTGCCATTGTGAAATGAACCAGACAGAACTAATCACATAGAACATAGATTATTTCTCAGATTCAAACACTGCCATCATTTTTTTTGTTCTTGTCTATCTGTTATGCAAGGCAAAGTTTATTAGATGTCCTTTTTATTCTTCAAGAGAAAAAACACTGCCTCACTTCAAGGTTCCAATATTTTCAAAACAAAATTAAGCTAATTTATAGAAAAAAAAATCAATATTTGATTAACCAACAAAGATAGTGAATTTTAATAATTCAGTGAATTTTTTTCTCATAATGATAAGCAGAATTTTGCATCTGTTAATTCATGCCGTCTAAAAACATTAGAAGTAGTTGGAATCTTTAAACTGTTACTGCTTTTCCTCAAGAGAATTAGCAGACAACATATGTTTTCAATTGATTTTTTGCTGAAAAGAAAGACTTTCATCTTTATATATTCCCAATGGTAATAATGTTATCTTTCATAGCATATAAAATGTTTTTAACTTGATTTTTTTTTTGTATCATTCCTTAATCTTAGTGAATGCATGTGATGTATACATTGAAGCACTGAACAAAATATCCAAATAGATCAACCATAAGCTTTGGGTTAATGATATATAGCTTTTACAATCTTTAACTGAATATGTATGTTAGGCACTAATCAAAAGTTCAGGTAACTAAAGATCTGAAATGGTTTCTTCATAGAGAGAAAAATTGATTGTAAATGTGGTTCTTTATCTCCTGGTGGAATGCTTTTGAAAGATATGAGAAATTTCAGACAAGACATACAAAATGCTGAGTATCTTGATTAATCATTTCAGATTCCTCCAACTTTTGAGTAGCACCTTGTGTGTATGTGTGTATGTCTGTGTATATATATTCATTATTGTTGTTGTCGTTATCATCATTTTCATTGGCGTTTTTTTCATCATTTTCTTCCAATTTCCATATTGTTGTTAGATGAATAAAATGATTTTTCTTGTAACTTTCTGCCCACGTGTAAAGATGCTAAATTGTTCCCATTTTGAAACAAAAGGGGTTATGTATTTCATGGATTTACTTATGAATGAAAATACTGGATATTTTTTCTTGATTTTTAAACCTCTGTTTTCATTATTTCATTTTATTTTTCACCTCAAAAATCCAACAACTATCAAAGCTGAAAGGTGTACATTTTCCCCCTTTTTCTGCTTTAGATTTATTTTTGGAAAGCTAAGAAATGAGATGAAAACCAAAAGAAAGTTCCTTTTCTTTCTGCGTGTGTGGCTTCATAACTGATCCCTCAAAAGAGAAAATGCTATTCTTGTCTATGGTAGGCAGAACAAAGAATAAATGATTTTGTTTGAAGCTTTCGTGTTGAAGATCTGTGAATGTGAAACAAAAGTACATTGTTTCTTTCAAAAAATGCACATGCCTTTCATTGAATCTATGCAACAAAGACCATCCATAATAAATGAATATCATCAGAAGTTTGATGTACATACACCCACACACAATGATTGGCCTTGAAGAATTTGGGGTGAGTCAGACTTGGATCAAGGTTTGGAAAAATGGAATCATTACAACACAGTAAAAAATTATGGACCCTGATTTCCATGTTATAACAGGCCTACAGTGTACTTTGGAATTGAGTTTATATAGACTGAGTAAATTGGGAATTAAAAATTTACAAACACCTGGTTGTTAATTTCTAGTCAAAGTTCCTAATTTTAATTTACTGATGAAAGTGATATTGCGTGGATTTCTTATCATGAAGACTGGTCCAAATGTTACGGTGTAAAGCTGCAGTTATGCCTTTTCTTTGATTTTTGTTTGATTGACAGATTTTGGCTGGTTGAAATTCTACAAATGCTTTAAATCAATATCTTTTTACAAAGTTCAGAACTTTACTATCATGGCAAGAAAAGGTTCTTTTCCCAGAACAACACTGGATAATACATTTAATCAATAAGCCCAAATCTGAACATGCTATTTTGGGTTGGACAACTGTTTAAACAGTTGCTATATCAGTATAAGGATCTACAGGATGAAAATGTATATAAAGTTGAAACTTGATGCAACAAAAGGAACCAACAACTTATTTTCTCTTGAATTGCAACCAAGGCTCTTCTTTTTAAGGAGAGCCCTGATGTTAACTCATTTTCATCTAACATCTTTCAAACATTTTAGGCATGAAAAGCCTCCATTGCGTGAAATTTGTGTCTTGTATAAGTATCTTTAATGGCAATAAGTACGTTGGTGTCAGTGAGGTAAGCTTATGCTCAATATTATGCCAAATCTTAGAGGCAGATATTGTTTGCAACTGAACATAGAGACTATATAGATAGAATAACAAGGATGGTATTTTAAGTCTTTATTTTTTGCAATGTTACCAGCAAGACAATTGAAAGGAATGTATACATTCCTCTTGGTTTCTTTTGTGCAGAAAATATTTGATAAATTGAATTTCATGCAAGATCTGAATTGTTCACTTGAATCTTAATCTGTATCTTGGAGATTTTTATCTACCTTTTTTTTTTTCTTGAAAATCAATTTGGGACATCTTCTCCAAGCAACAACTCTTAATAGAAGGTGATAATCCCAACAAAGACTTATTTACTGATTAATCTGAAATACAACTCCCATCTTAAATTCACCGATCTAGCAAGATGATTCAATGTTACTGGGGACAATACTTCCCTCCAAATTCATCTAAACTTTTACATGAATTGTTTTCCCCTATTACAAATTATTTGTACATGTATCTCTGAATGTTTTCCAGAAAATAAAATGAGAGCAATGTCAACATAGAATCAAAAGAATTTTGTAAAAACACAAGCCTAATAACATGCATATAGAATACATTATTATCTGTACGTGCTGATTAGAGAATAGAAAGTATTTTAAGAGAATGAATTCTTTTGTCTCAATAAAATCAATTACCTGCTATCAATGACTACAGGTTTTTAGAAAAAAAAAAAGACTAAAAAATGCTTATAGTATGATACTAAATTCTTTATGGAGTGTTTCTTTACTGAGGATCAAAATGAAGTATGTTGCAATTAAAAGTATTTAATTTGAAAACTTCATAATATCCCAATTAGAATAAGATCCAGATACATATACTCAATTGTAGTTCATGTCGATGGACATCACGACTCACAACACGGATCCCCAGAGATCACATGTAAAACCAAAGACGACAGAATACTAGATAGAAAGATGAACCAGACAAATTTAGAAAATATTGGCTCCTCAACGCCCACGATAGAGAAGTGTGGCAAATCCTGGGGAAGGTCCATGTCCAACAACAGACTTTGAAAGACTGATGATGATGAACAACTGTAGCCACCAAAGGTGGCAAAGAGTTCTATCCTTTTTTTTTTTATGTGTATGTTCTACAGACTTGAAAATTGGCATCATTACTCCACTAGACCTCTTCAAAAAAGTGTTGTTTTTTCATTTTTGGAAAAGCTTTTTTGGGCCTTATATTGACGGGTTTATTGAAAGCATCTAGATTCTGAAAAATCTAAATGTTTCTACACCTTTATTTTTTTCTCTATCTTAGATATTTTCGGGTGGAAAATGCCAGCGATATCATGAATAGAATTTATTCTGGACATAATTATTCTTATAATGAATTCTTTTTACATAACTTCAAATTTTGATGCTCTGTTTGTTCAATTATTGACTGCGATGGCAATAGATACTTGTTAATCATATAGTTTTTCTTTATGCAAATTGCAGTGTTTGCTACCATGTTTTAAATTGATTTGCTTAATTAATGTTGAATACAATTTTACAGTTTTTGCCAAATAAAGAAATTGGACACATTTTCTTCTATAAGGATATTGTCCCTTTACTTAAATATCTTTTTTCTTTCTCTCATTTCAGCCTCCATTTGGAAGAAAACATGGAAGGAAATTTCTATGTCGTCCTACAAACCAGGCCGTATTGACTTTCCAATTATTTCTGTTGAGTGGTTAAAATTATTCCAAGCTCAAAATGAATCCTTCTTAAACGATTTGAAGGTACTGTTACCATTTTGTAATGTCCTCTTTCAGTTTAACATCAATGAGTTAACAGTCATTGCCAACAGTTTGTTACTTAGATTATATTGGAGCTTGAAATTTGTCCGATTTGTTTTATGATTGTATTTTAAGCAATTACCTAAGAATCGTTTAACAGATATGCAATACGAATAATTACATCAAATTGGGAACAATTTCAATGAAGATTTTTGCAGATAACTTTGTAAAAAAAAAAAAAAAAGAAAAAAAAAAAAATTCAAATGCATTTGCTTATTAATAAATATATGTAGGATGTGGCATAATTTTTTTATATTTTTTTTCCTCGATTTTCATGAAAATCTTGTTCAAAATTTTCCTAAGCTTTCTTTTCATATTGCCTAAATGTTACTAAAGTTCCATCTGTTGAACCTGTAAACTTTATTGCAACTGGATTTATTTTATTCCTTTTTTTTTTTTTTTTCTTTTTCAAATTTCAAACATCTTGACTGCATCCTTACAATTATAACTTACAGATCCAAGCAAAGCAAAACTGTCTTTACTTTAATTCAATTTAAATCCTCATCTATTTATCATTTATTAAATGATGCAAATCATTGATTATGACAGCTGCTGCTGCTGCTGATTGCTGGCTGAAAAAAAGTTTCACATTGAACAATCTGATACTAACGTCAACTTCAATCTGGTTCATTGTCCAGCCTTTCTGGTGAATGTGTCCAGTAGTGATTCCTGCTAGTTTTGTCTATAATTCTATCTAATATAAACACTAACAACAACTCTGTACTGGTCACGTTCACCCAGAAAGGGCTTAGCAATAGACCAGCTCAAACATTGTAGTGGATCAGAAAAAGAAATCTGATGAAAACCAAATACAAATGAATCTTTCATATAAGTTCCTTTCCTCACAAAGTTGAGAACTATTTGTTTCAATGTGTTTTTATTAGGAACGAGATGGAAACAGGTGTTGCTGAAAAGACTGCAGGATGAGTTATTGTAAGAAAAAATAAAATGGAGAACATTACTGGTGGGTGGGATGAGTGTGACAAGAGAGACTTGAAATAATGTAAAAAGAATGATGTTTTTTTTATTGAGTTTCATACATGTTGACCCGTGCCAAAACTTATCACATTGGATGAGGAGGTGGGGGGGTGGGGAATCTCAACTTCCACCCCCCACTCCCATCAGTGAATTGTTAGGAACAGATTCATCATTAATGATTGTGAGCAGGTGTTTGAGTGCTGGGTAGGACACACTTATCTAATATATTCCTAGAGATGATTTTCCAAAAGTTAATGTACTGAAAAGCTATTTTGATGACCAAAGAATGAATAGTGCAGAACAAACATAAATGAAAAGATTTTAGTTACTTAAATAAGTCTAAGATAGACCGTTAAAAACGGAATGCTGAATGGTGTAATGAAATCATCAAATTCAATCAATAATTGGAACAAAAATCTATCTTACTAGTCTGGCCACTGTGATAGACTCCCGCAGGAATTTTTGTGTTGACAAATGATAATTAGATAGGTAGTGAAAATTTTACCAAAATTCAATTAACAGTTAATGTTTCGTAATTTTAAAAAATCTAGCTGTGTTTGCATCGTTTGTTTTTGCAAATTTCAGAATGCAAAAATACTACAACAGATGCTTTGTTTGTTAATTCATGAAATTTTAGCCTTGGCATTTTTTTTTTAAAAATATCTTTGGTTCTACTATGTGTACACACAATTCTCTCTCGGATTTCCCTTCAATTTTTGTTCTTACCAATGAGATAATTGGTTTCATTAGTCAACTCAAAAATTGCTATTGGAGCTCTATTAAAGCATCAGGACTATACAGTTATTATCAACTCCGCTATAATCATCATGACAAAATAGACTGAAATATAAATTTGGGCTTTAGTTTGCAGAGAACACTAGTGGGAGGTTTACAACGTTACATTACATAATACAAATACCATATGACCCTATTATAACCCGATTGTTGAGTACATAAAATGTCATTGCAAAACAAGTGGAATTGAAGCTCTCTCTGATGCTTGAGATTACCTGTCTCATAAACACACTGTTACCTGCTAGAGCAGGTAATGAACTGCTGACTCGTCAAAACAGACAGCTATATGCCAGCGTAAATACTTTTATGCAAATTCTCTCTGCTTACATCCAGGTTAGTCACTCGAACACCATTATATATGAAAGAAAAAAACACTTAACACCTTCTCCCTCTTTTCTTTATTTTGAAATGCTGAATGAATTTCGCCCTCTGAAGAATCATTTAGTTTAACTTACATCTTTCCAAAATCCAAATAGAAAAACTTGAAGGTTAGGAATAGAGACAAATTTGTCACAAATCAAAATCCAAGCCAGAATTAGTGAGAAGTCTTTCAAATTATTTTCAAAGTTGTGAAAGAGACAATGTACTTTTCAAAAAGTCCATCTTATTATGCAAATTAGTAAACAGTTCTATAATTTGATTCCTGGAAAGATCATTTCTGTCACTTCAAACTGGAAACACTTGTTATTGTTAGACTTGAGTTGAAATAAACTGATCAAAAACATTTGCAATGCAAATCCATGAAATGAAATCTTTGACAACCAATCTTATTCACATATTTTAAACAAAGCATGTCCCCCTCTCAAATCAAAATTTGTAAAAAAAAAAAAATAATCTTTTACTTACAATCAATATTAAACTACTTCCATGCATGGTTTTATCAAAACAAAGTCTGAAAGAGAAATAAACCATGTTTTAATTTAGTGAAAGTCTACAAAGAAGACACTTAAATAAATCAAGTGTAGGATTAAGAATCCTATTTGTAAATTCATAATTCTTACAGCTCATATGCTAAAATATCTACAATTAATCCAGTTATAAGAAAAAAAAACTGTTGAATTAATTAGAAACTTTAGGCTTGCTATCGTAACTTTTAACTATGCTTTTTAAACTAATGTAATATACTAAATTTAGAATACATATTTTTCTTATTAGAGTTATTGAGTATAAAATTGAATTACATTTAACATGTGCTTTTTTCGTTTCAATTTTCAAATGCTCACTTTTTACGAAATCACAAGATTTAAAAAAAGTTTGTTTGAAAAAGCAAGAAATCCTCTGCAGAAGGAGAAAATTTATTAGTGCTTAGTGTTCAATACATTGTGTACAAGAATGATGGGAGGTTAGGACTTATTTTCATATTATATTTGTATTGTACACAGGACCCACCCCCTTAAACTTTGAAGAACAAATACCATGGGGAGCGAAGGGTCTTATGGATCAAAAACACAAATCAGTTGTGTTTTGACCATGTGGCCTGTCAGAAATGCTGATAAAATGAATATACCTGGTTCCTGTCGGTAAACTTGTAATTTTTCATCAAGTTTCATAAATCTTTTTGTAACTTGAATTAATGTATTAACTTTTTATTTAGCACATAGCTGAGTTCATATTTTGATGATTCTTGACTGAATTCAGTGATAAATCTCTCTAAGCAGCTTGAACAATGGGATGGACCTTCTTCCAGCTAGCTGTCTTTGTATTGCTTTCATGTCAAACTGCTTCTAGCCATCTGTTCTTGTTATGCTAACATGTTTGCTGAACATTTGTTTCTCGAATTGGTGTGAATTGTTGTGTTGAAAAATTTAATTTATGACAAAAAGTAGTTAATTCATTACATTTGCCTAAACAATAACTTCAGATTGATAACATTCAATTTAGTCACTCTTCATTTGAAGTTGTTTTTTTTACAAACCTGAAATAAACAATGGGGTTTTTAAATCCATTTTCGTGAAAATAATTTGTATGAGATTTTCGCAATACATATACTATTTAAATCTAGATCATTTTGCATTATTTACTGAAAAATGTTATTCAAACATTATTTGCACATTTAAAAACAACCCAAACGTAAAAGAAACGTTATTTACACGTTTGCAAATAACACAAATGTAATACAAATGGTTACAAACGTTTTTCACCTGTTTGTGCACATTCGATGAATAGTCAGCTGCTGATCCTGAACTGTGAGGTGAACTCTGAGTCTCTGTTGAGTAGCAATCTCACCAGGTATACCGAAAGCTTCCATAGTTGTAACAAGCTCTATTCATAATTTCTTTGTCACAGTGACAAGCAATATGACCAAGCTGATAGCATCTTTAGCAGCGTTTCATCACAGAACAATAACATGCTATGAGTCCAATTTTGTTACACTTGTAACAGTGGACATGTCTATAGTAGCAATGACGCACAAAGCAACGAGAATTGTCCCTCTGTCCAATGTTTTATGTGCTACCATTTACCCAACTTTTGTATTTAGTGGTCACATGACGTGATTTCTGCAACAGTTAGATTTTGAATTAAATGCCGCAGGTTTCGCAAACTTTGTACTTTTCCATAATTTCAGTGCATTTTTTTTAGGAAAATGCGATACTCTGTCAGGGTTTCTTTCATCTCCACTCATGTGAATTCTTACCAAACTAGATCTCATTTACTATTCAACACTTTTCCATTTGGCAAAATGTTTTTTGTTCTGTTGTCGATTTCATCTCCTGCCGAACTTCTGCATTTTTTTGCTTCCTTTACTTCTTACTTCAACTCCTTAATCTCGAATTCAAAGTATTCATCTCGTTACAACTTTGCTTGTTTTTAATTCAGTAAGCTCTTGACTTATCCATTTGGTAGCTTCTGAAATCTGTAGCATCCATTGCATGACTGGATCTCGTTTATCACCAAAATCCTTCAACTCCTTTTCCACATTCAGAATAACATTGTCTTGTTTCAATTCATTTAGATATTCTCCCAACTTCTGATGTTCATCTTTCAAAGTCTGTGTACGGGTTTCTAATTTCTTTATCTGACTTAGCTCATCCAGGTGTTCAGAAATGCACGACTCTTTCCTTCTCTGTGTGTAATCCATAACAGTTTTCTCAACTCTACCAATGAATTCAAGTAACATTCTTTCATCTGACTCCAAACTGCAAAACCTGTTTGGTTTCCCCTTCCAGACGTTGTATCACTTTTTAAAGCCTTTTCACAACCTTGGTATTTTTCACTAAGTGCAGAGTATTTGTTATTCAATAGAGAATCTTCTCTTGAAAGATCATGAATTTCTTTCTCTAATTTCAAGCATCTATTTTGTTGATCAGCATTTTCCTTATCTTTTTTTCTTTATTTCCATCTGTTGATTCAAATGTTCAGTTAATTGCTCGATTGTCAAGTCCTTCTTTTGAAGTTCTAATTCTTCTGAATTTTTGCAATATTTACTTCTCTTTTATTTGTTTTGTTATTCCTAATTCATCCTCAATATTCACAGCTTCTCTCCTGGTTTTCTTTTAGTTTTTCTTGAAGGCTGCTGTTGCATCATCACTCTCAATAACTACACTGGTATCATCAATGATTGCCTTTGCCCATCAAATCAGTCTCTCTACATCTTTCTCAATATTAGTTGTCAACTCTCCTAACTCTGTCTCCTATCACCAATTCTTATAATTTCCTTGTAACAACATTCGTATGTTTTTGTCCACCATTTTTGACACCAAATAAATCTCCACAAATCCAACACGAAGTAAAATTGTGTACTAGTTTCTACTAGATCCAAAGCAAAGTAAAACTGCATACCATTTATGCTCTGCTACCAGTGTTAGTTTCTCTCTCTTAAGCTTGAGACTATTTTACTTATAAACACATCATTACTAGCTGTGAGCAGGCAGTGAACTCCTGACTTATCAAAACAGACTGCTATTTGTAAATGTGTGTATGCAAGTTCTCTAGGCTTGCATCTAGTTTAGTTGATCTGACTTCATTATGTATGAGAGAAGGACATTAACTCCAAAACAATTAACATTGGGATAAAAAAAAAAATCAGTGTTCAAACTGAGCTAAAGCTCGCCTAGTATTCTAAAGCAGACCTTCACCTTACATGAAACTATCAACAGGTCAAATATTGTCAGAAATTTCATGTTGAGATTAGATTTGATCAAGTTAACAGCATTTGTAAGGAGTTGATTGGTTAGACAGCATTCCTAACAGAGAAAGAAAGCTTTCATCTCTATAAGAGGGTGGAATAATAAAAGTGAGAGGAAAAACAAATTATTTCTTTTTAACCTAACACTACATCATAATTTCCCTTTTCTAGAAATCAATTCTTGACATCATGATAAATATTCTTTCCAAAGAATTATACTGAATTTCGGACTATATTTTTCTTTCAATTCTGATGCAATGATAATTTTTGTTTCGGACGTTTTACATCGAGGTTCAACTGGAAAAATCAATTGTGAACAAATATTTTTTAGTATCATTAATATTTTTACTACAGAAACAAATGTTGACGAAAATTGTACTGTACAACATTGCAGGTTTTAAACCGTCTGTTCTTTTCTTGATTTTATACCTTTACCTTCTGGCAAGTGGATTTGCTTTGAGTTAAAGAATTTGGCTGAAAAGGTTGTTGGTATACATAGATTTTTCCAGACTGTTGTCTTCATCTTAGTTGTTCTTTTTTAGCCCATTTTATCCGTTGTACCCTACAGCCTTCTTCAGTTGGATGTCATGAATGAAGGTGGGGTTTGAATGTTGAGACAAAGGGCCAGAACGTGTGGGCAGAATGTCCTCATTTAGGTTTGAGGCTTTCTCTAGATCAGGGTGGGTTGTTGTTTTTTTTTTTTTTGTTTTTTTTTTTTGTGGGAGTTGGGGGAGGGGTAAAAGTGTTTTTCAGACCCCAAGGAGTCGTGAAGAATTTGCTGACTTCACCTGTCGCCATCTTGGAAATGTCAGAGACAGTTAACCTTTCTCTTTTGGTGTTGGTCTTGAGAAATAATAAATGGTAAAGGGCAGTTGACCTCTCTTTTCCGGTGGTCATAGACATTCCTTATTTATTTTTATTTTTTTATGGTGTAAGGGAGATAACTTCGCCAGGTTTTTTTTTGCGTTTTTTTATTTTCTTTTTTTTCTCGTGAACAAGTATATAAGAACAAATATGTACAGGAATACCTTGAATAGTGCGGTTTTGATGTAGTATGGTCACGGTCCGTACAAATTAATGCAACTAAGTCTGAGCTAGAAAAAGCCATGTCCAATTATAACAAGACCTTGAGAAGTGTAGAAAATTTGGAAACTAATTACACTATTTATGGTATACCTGTATAATACATTTGTATGCATGTATCCCCCCCCCTCATTATGTGTATGATATATATACACACACACACATATATATATATATATATATATATATATATATATATATATATTTATACATACATCCAGGTGTGTGTGTGTGTATATATATATATATATATATATATATATATATATATATATATATGTGTGTATGTGTTCACACATACAAGTTATGGTCTGATTCTATAGATTTGAACCTGAAGACCATTCAGGCATGATGTTCAACTCCATGCTAGGTCTTCTGAGGAGGTTATCTGATCCCAGTATGTGCACTGACTCTTTCCCCAACATGAAAATACTGTATATTGATGATCCCATATCCCAAATATTCAGACAGAAATAAAATCATCGTTGCAGTGGACATTTGAACAGAAATTAATTTTTAGTGAAGCTTTTCAATATACCAAGAACAACAAGTACTTCATATTTAAAACCACTTGTTTACATTCATGCAAGTTATAAACATTTTTTTGCTCATATTCTTCTTGGTTTAATGATAAAAAAAAAACCTTCAAGAAAGCAAGTACTGCATGTGTAAACCCTACTAACAACAGTGGTGTATGAGTAAATGTCGTTTTCTGTTTATTTCTCTAAAAAGTGGCTGATTGTCCCTTGTTTGAACATAGCATGTCACTGGCTGTGAATGAAATCCAAAATCCCTCTGAGTTGGAGGATTATTAGGGAGTCCACATCCTGGGTCTCCAGTCAGCAGAGGCCAGCAACAAGGTGGCAAACTTCCTTAACATTCAGGTCTTTCATGTAGGCTTAAAAATATGAGAGTACGAATGAAACTAAGAAATCTTTACCAACAAAAGCTTTTAATATGTAAGTAGAAAATAAGATAAAGGGGATCAATTAAATTTTTGGAAAATTTTGAAAAAAGATAATTTCAATCAAAATCATATAAGGGTTGCAAATTTGAAATTAACTCTGACCCGTCATGTTATATCCAGGTATACATTAAATCGGGGCATTTAAATCAGTTTTATAGAATCAAATACATAAAATTTGCTTGTGTTTGCAATACTCTGAAATCTGCCCAGTGATATCCTAACTTTTGCGTTGGAATCAGTTTCATTTAGGTTTCATTTAAATTACAAGAACAACAAAAGCAGCAGGGGAGATTTTGCTGTTATCAAAATCTTCCAGTTACCATTCTCTCTTCTCTGTTTAAAGTTGATTTGAGTGAGGGGGGGAGGTCACCCAGTACAGATAGAAACAATCAATGGCATTGATCTGTGGCAGTATTTATTTGCCTTGCTTGCAAACATTTTGGTATAAAATGAGAATTCCTCCAGAAAAAGTATACTTTTCAAAATTCAAGGTTTTGTGAGCATTATACATAAATTATCTTTACATATATCTACATTTTAAATTCCTTGAAACTAATTGGATTTTGAATAAAAATATGAATGTCCCATAAGCAGCTTGTTTGGTATTGAATTACCAAAGAAGGGATATGGCTTACTTAACATCCAAGTTTTACTTTGTTGCACTTGTGCTATACACCCCCCCCTTATCCAAGTTCAGAGAAGTTTGACTGAAAATGTTTCACCACCAATGTTTTTTTGTTGTTTTTTTTGTCCAACATAACTTGATGTTTTTGACACATTAATATAAATTATATGAGAAGCAATTTCTTTATTTTGCAATCATTTTTTTTTTTAATAATGTTCTCTTTGCTTAAAGCTGTGGAAGAATGAATTTCTTTTCATAGATTTGAGTGCATGTATTGTATAGTCATTAATCCTCTCTTGGAACATATCTAACAATAAGAATTATCGTTAAGACTTGGATTTGCACAACTCAGTCCAGTTAATCTTTTCATGCCAAGGTTGTATTGCTTTTTCTTTTTAAAACATTTGAAATTCATTTCTTGAAATCTTTGAGTATCTTGGTCTGCATTTGACCAAAATATCTTTCATGATGAGCATAACAATTTTATTTTTAATTTTTCTAACTTTTGCTAACAGTAACTATTATTAATACCAATATCATGCTTGGTACTTATTGACTTATAATATTGGTGAGGCCCTAAGCAGTGTAAATTGAATCTTGTTGCTGTTTTAGCATAAATGTTTCTAAATATTTTCAACGTGTACTACACAACCTTTCAATCTATTGGTCCACCTGTTAAAACTAAATTAATTCAATGTAATGTGACCAAAAAGAATCCAAATCTTCTCTGCATTTCCAAATAATGATATAATTAGCATTCAATTGTTATCTTCTTTGACAAATTATGATATTGATTGTGCATTTTGATTCAATACTTTTGGCTACTTATGTCACAAGCAGATCACCAAAATCAGACTCAGTTTTACTTGTGTTCCAAAAGAATAGATCTTTAACTGAAGAAATCATGTTTTGCCATAAAAGTATTTGGGATATAATCTTAACCAATAATCATATTGTGTATGGTGTCAATTACTGGTGTTTAGATTTTACTGCTTTTAGATTGTATGCTGTACTTGCAAGATTACTCTGTTACATGGAATTTAATAATAAACATGTTTATTGAAATGGCCAACAAAATATTTTGATGAGTTTTTCAGTAGAAAAATCAGTGAATTTAAGTATGTCACTATTAACTACTAGAAGAGCCAGAGGCTGAAGTTTTTTCAAAAAAGAATTATGAAACATCACGTAAGTTATACACTACAGTGACCCCAGTTAGTGTCTTAGAATACAAATCAACTAGAAAAACCTAAAATACATTTATGAAACATTAGACCTCTTTAGAAGTAAACCAAAATTAAATACCTGTACTTAATGAATTTTCATTTAATTTTTGATTCAGTGATGTATTTTGGCTTTGATTTTTCTTCATCCAGCCATCCTACTATCTATCAAGATAATTGCTATTACATTACTGTTGGGATAAAAAAAATATTATCTTGAGTCTTCAGATATTAAATGCTTATTTTAGTGTGTTTTTTCTTTTTTTCAGACAACATCTAAATATATCTGGAGCAAACGGGAATCAGCAGAAGAAGGCCTGACATTTTCAGAGCTAATTAAATTTGTGTGTATAATTTTGTTCTCATATTTCTCTCCCTTGGTAATAATTTTCTCATTTTAGTATAGATGGTTTTCTTCCTCTATAGTTGCAGCACCTCTAAGCTAACCATGGCTCTTATTTGATTGGGTACGCAGGGAAACAGGTGTTTTCAATAATAGATTCTGACTTCATTTCTTGATTAATTAATCTAATAAATTAATTTAATGGCTTAATCTAAAATATTTCCGCAGTCTGGTTGTTCACTTCCATTCGAAAATTTTGTATTCATAATTTTTTAAATCAGGCATGTCATATTTCAGTATTTTTAAGTAAGGATTACAAATGTGATTTCAACAAAATGATGAATGTAAAGTATACTTGTAAAAATATATATGCATATATATCTAGCACAATTTTTCAGTTTTTCTTTGGAAGTGTCTCAAGATGAAGAGTTCCTGAAGTTACTTGATCTAATCTCTTGGATCAAAACTTTTGATGAAACTTACTTCAACTCATAGTTTTATAAACCACATGATTCCACTTCTAATTGACCATGGAACTCTTCTGTGGCTGAAACAAAGATTTGTTGAAATTATGAAAGAATTAAAAAATAAATTTTAAAAAATAAACCAAAGGTAAAAAGAAGGTAACTTTGGTCAGTTATCCCCATTGTATTTGAATTTTCTTTTATGAATTTAAGAGTCAAATAGTTTGAAAGTCAAGTATTTGCTACATCATGAAAAAAATACTCAAAATTAGGTAAATTTGTCCATTTTGTATGTACATGTGGGTATGTGTGCACACGCGTATATGTTATAGACTAACTCATCTCTATATTTAATGTACAGTATCGTTTTTCATGTTGCATACTGTTTTTATCAGCAACAGGTGATTATTAAATAGCAGATGAACAACCATAGCCATCAAAGATGGTGGAGGGTTCTATCATTTACAAATGCATTTGTTTGTGTATTCCAGCCCTCCTGGTCATACAATTTTGTTTACAACCTTGAAAATTGGTATCAGTTCACCAATACTACCCTCTAAAAAAGTTTTTTTTATATATATTTATGGAAAAAACACTTTTGGGGGCTTTATTTTATTGGGTATATTAATAAAATCTAGATTGTAGAGAATCTAAATGTTTCTTCACTATATTTTAGATGTTTTCCAGTGGACTCTAAAAAATTTAGATGTTTCTAGACATTTTTATAATTTAGATGTCGTCCCAGTGATATCATGAATAGAATTTATCCTGACCATATCTAATCTTTATTAGAATTTTATTTCATGACTTCAAATTTTGACGTTGCAGTTGTTCAGTTATTGACTGTGATGGTGAGTTTTTAAAAAAAATTTAATTCAATCATTTGATGTGTGAGTAAAGAAAAAAAAATTTTTTTTTTTTTCCCTTCCAGGGTTTAACCAGACCCCGGTATGCAACAGATGTTATTGGTATCATCTTGAAGGAGCTGAAGAAAGCTGCAACAGAAAAGAAGTAAGTGTTAGAGACACAACATATTGGCCCCACAAATATAAGAACTTTTATCCCCTTTTTTAAAGAAATTCTTTGTTTGTTGTCCTTCATATGATGTACTGGAAATCTTTTCTGTATGATTTGATTATTTTATTCTGAATCTTATTTCTATGTTTTTGTTTTCATTGCTATATTCTGAACACTTTTATGGATAGCAGGTGCTTTCCTGGGCGAGGCCTAAATGAGACCTATGGCCCCAAATAAGAGGTCATGGATTTGAAGTATATGGTTATTAGATCATACCTTATTTGAAAATCATCCTCATGAACTGTTGGATCTAATTTAAATATCCACAGGGTATTGCACAAAAGAATTTAAATACTGCTCCCTGACTTATGACCAACAGGTTGTATCTGGAAATGATCGAAAGTTGAACAAATATTATTTTATCAATTATCACATATTTTTCTTTTCTAAAATACAATTATTTATTTTCTATTTCATTTTAAGATTGTAAGGGAATAAAAGGTGACAATTTTTCACAACTACATAAATCGGTACACTCTTTTTGAAAGTGTCCTCTATAATCTTATACACACATAACATTTATGCTTACATACCATGTTCCTTTCAATATACAAGTGTAATTTTTATACACTCCTGCACTCATAGAGATTTCATACACATGTATGAACAAGAAAATGTTTGTTTACTTGTATTTGTTCAAATTTCGAATCGTAACTTTTATATTTGCATGAATTTTTTCATATCCACATATTTCTGTTATATGTAGGGATGGTTGCAAGTTCAGTACTTCATAAATTGGGTTGGATGTGTACCCACATTTTATGGGGAAAATAAGTTTTTTTTTTTAAATTTTCTTAATCTAAAATATGGAAATCTCTATCTTCTTTTAAATCACTTGTTCAAATTCTCATCTCATCTCATATCCAGGAGAGATCTTTTGTTTATGAAGGCATCTTCAGCATAATAAAACATTATTGAATTTCCTGTGAAAAGTTATCCTCATGTCCGAAATGAAATGGCTTTCCACTTACGTTTATAACAGTCCAGTGTCTGGTGTGTATTTTTTTTACTTTCTGTATCTTGGGTCATCATCATCAGTCTTTCATCATCTGTCGTTGGACATAGACCTTCCCCAGGATTTGCCACGCTTCTCTATCATGGGGTTTACAGAACCAATACTCTCTGGATTTATCTAGCTCGTCTCTCCATCTAATAATCTGCCGGCCTCAGTTGTGCATGTGATCTCTGGGGATCCATGTCGTGAGTTGCAATGTCCATCGGTTATCTGCCATTCTTGCAACATGGCCAGCCCATTGCCATTTGAGATTTTAATGGATGCTATGATGTCCCTGACTCCTGTCTTCTTCCATATGTATTGGTACAAATTGGAAATTTTAAAAACTAATCTGCTAAAAACATGCTCTTGGGTCCCATTAGTAGCCAGAGAAAATTTAGTGTTCTTAGCTGTAGCTGTCCTTGAGATATGTGATGACAGACAGACAAGAAAAGACATTTGGTGAATTATAGTAAGGTTGTGTGTGTGTGTGTGTGTGTTTGAAAGCAAGGTTACTTTGCATTGCTTGCTTTGAAATGGTTTGTTGATTCATTTTTCCTTGAATAATTTTTTTAAAGTCTTTTTCTTCTTTAATAAATATTGAATGAAAGAATAGATGTAACAGAAAAACCTTAGGTACCTGTTTCGATAAGACCAAAGTTTATTTCATCTGGTTCAGTGATATCAATAATTACAATCAATTATGATGACCAATAACTCAAATGAGAAAGGGAAATGAACTTTCTTCTGCTAAAATATACTTCAACATAAAGCTACAATTTCATGAAAAAGGTTCTTTGTATAATTGAGACATATATGCAGAGAAAATGAGTTTAATTATAATTGTGTTCTAGCTGGACCAGTGGAAATTCCTCGAGGATTGATAACTAAGATCATCGCATGCCTTTTCTCTCCTCTCACCCTATTACTGTATATTCTCATTCTCTCACTTATCCATTCCAATCCTTTTTACGTTCGTTATTTTATCTAAATGTTACACAAATATGGATTAGTTTTATATGTAAAAAAACTTCCTACCCCCCACTAAACTACCTAATTGCCTTCTCCGTATGTCCCCTCTTATCAAACTACCTAACTACTTTCTCCCCATTTCTCTTTCTGTGCCTTCAGTAAACTTCCTAACTCCCTCTCAACCTCTCTCTCTTTCTTTCTTAATTAAATGAGAATATTTTAATTCGTATAATTCAAAGAAATAAATATTTTTATTATAATAAAAACTATTCTTATTTGAAGTAATATATTTTCATTAAAAAATGACTAGTTTGTCTAACTGAAATTTTTACACTAGACTTTTCACAAACTTTTGCTTTATTCAAATTTCTGCCTTCCAAAAGTCCCTCTCATGATTGGTCAGTCTTTGACAAATTGTCCAATCACAGCATAACGGACGGAGATTGTACACAAGCATATTAATAGTATAGATAATTTTTTATAACTTGAAAGTGGGTAGTGAGAATCATACAGCTTGAGGACTGGAAACTTTCATTAATCAATTGATTACCAATTCTCACTCTTTCTCAAGGCTTAAACTAGTTTTCATATTGATTTTTTTTAATGTTATACGTGTTTATTTTGAATATTAACCAGAAACAATATTGGTCACCTTTTAAATACATAAACTAATGTTTTCCTTTTGCTACAACTCTTGTGAATGATGCAATTATGCTGAATAAATCTAAAATTCAGACTTGACTATGATAATGAGATGTTACTTCACTTGAAAATTGTTGAGCTTCTAAAGTTATCAATCTTATTTCTTTTTTTGAGAGCCAAAACATGGACTAACCTTGTTATCAGTATTTTATTCTAGGCAAGGAAAAAAATTGATAAACCTGGTCTACTTTTGATATTAAGAGTAAAAGTGAGTATAATCACAATTCTGTGGTTCAGTTAGGAATACGGCTCGGCAAAGAGCAACATGTAGTATGTGTCCACAGCTAGGAGTGACATGTAGTATATGTCCTTATCAGCTGAATATCTGATTCTGGGACTTTGATATCAAACTGATTGGCACTACTATAACCTAGCCTAGTCCCTAATTTTGTGTATTGTTGGTTAGAAACTTATTAACAAATTAAAATCTACTTTCGTGCAGATTAGTGTTCTTAACCTTGAAATAAATGAAATTACATTGTTCCTCCTTAGATTGAAAATCAATCGTTTTTTCTATGCACAACAGCTGGTTTATTTCATTAAACATTTGGGATGTATCAGATATTAAGCTAAGAATATTTACTACACTTTGCTCCTAGCCAAAAGACTGAGAGACCACAATCCTGACTGGACCACAGAATTGTGATTGTGCAAAAGTGCAACTCGATGTATCAGAAAGTCAGAAAATCGATTCCTTCGGAGTTCAATATTTTTGTTCTATCAAGACGAACCAAATACAGTGGCAACGTCTATAAACTAGTTCGCTGAATCTGATTACAGGGCAGTATTTGAAATATTTTTACAACTTGTATCAAAATAATGTGTTGTAATGGTTAGAGCAAATCCACAGATGGAGAAGTCTCATCTCCTTTCTCAAAATCCCAGATTAACAATACTCATCTCTAAACACTCACTTTAAAGAGAAAGCCGTTTTGAATTGTTGGAATGTATTTTTGTTTTTGTTTTTTTTTTCTCTTTCGGTTAAATCTTACTTGTAAAATCTGAAATCTACAAGAAGGTAAGTGCAACAACCTGAAATGGTTGCTGTGCAAATAGAATCAATGAAGCCTGATAATCTGCAGCATCAGAGTAGCTTCACTTCTCCTATATTGAATATCAATAGTCAGCGAGAATCCTAAAGATTTAATCAGTGAGGGATAAATTGTTTAAGGAAATTTAAGTAGTTATGGATTCTCTGTCGCAAAAGAAAGATGCTCGAATAATTTCCATAGACCATTTACTCATAAAATATGAGAATATTCTGATATTGGGTTTTGGTATAGGAATTACTGAATAGAGAAGTTTGAAAAATTCATTTCACACAATTTTCTTAGTGCACATCAAACAGTAAACGGTGTCCATTATCATTACAAACTGTGATCAATAATAAATCTGCTAATTTATTTGATCCACTCTAATCAATTATAGGAAATACCCAGAAGTTTCTTGTTGAGACATTGTGAAATGAAGGAGCATTATGATGTAACCTGTAGCTTACTGTTACGATGTATATGTAATACGTTCAAAATCTGGTCAGGGTTGTTTATGAATCTATATCTTCTCTCACCTTCTATCCATCCCCAGCTATGGGTAAACTCCCAGTGAAGATTATGTTTTTTAGCTTTGGGAGGGTAAAAGTCTATGAGTATAGTCTCCTTAAGATGCTCTATTGCCCAATTTGATGACTAAGCCTGTGATACCAAATAGATGCATTTCACACATCCAAATAAACATTCTTTTTTTTTCGTCTGACAGAGGAGAAAACCAAAGCAAATAATAACACAACTTCCCTTGATAGTTCTATCTATTTTTTCAATAATTACAGGAGTTATTTACCTTTGTAGCACTCTTTTTCTTGTGAAAACAGACCTCTTATTTCATAAACTGTTGACATGATACATAGTAGGCACCACACACTTATGGAAACAAGCCAACATATTTATAAATAAAAAGTATGAATGTTGTGAAATATTGATATCACCAAAAAATGTAGCAAGAGAGAAAAAACATTTGAGAAAAACTTGAATCTGAAAATTTGTTCATATAAACTACATAAACAGTAATATATTGGTGTTTTAAAACTTTCCTCACATCAAAGAATATGATGAACTGTAAGCCATTGTACTAATCAGTTTTCCAGTTTAAATAAAATTTTAGGTTATATCACTAGTTCTGTACAGTTTATTCACATAAAGTTTATCATATATTTTTTGCCAATCCTTCCTCCAGCCAAGGATGCAAAATCCATCATGACAGCATTGGGAATTATGAGGATAAGAAAATCTAGCTGCAGTCTAAGGGTCAAGTATGAAAACTGTTAACTTTTAGACCATTTTGTTATTTGTGCATTTCAATTGAGACTAATTAGATTAGGGCAGAAATCTTCAGTGAATAATTAAAAATTTGTGAAATCTGAATTAAACATAAATCTGAAATAAGCCTGTTTTTTGAGAATGGAATTATAACAAAAGTTCCTTAGATTCAGGTGAGTAAAAAAATTTTGCCAGTTGGATTTATCTGTCTGAATAAGATATGAAATGTTCAGACTGTGATAACCGAAGATCGTAATTCAGTTATTGAAACTATGGTAAGAATTTTCCCAACTATACTTTCATCTCTAAGTAAATAAAGTTCCCAAAGACAATTAAAAAGCTAATAGAAATATCATCGATTTGAGAACCTTCCAAAACCCCATAGTATAAGTAATCCAAGTTAGTCTCGCATCATCAGTGACAGAAGATGGAGCCTCTCTAAGTTCTTGATGTCTTCTATTTGTCTCTTTGATATCAATCTTCTCTTTAATTTTCATTTCTTGTAGGCATATTATATCTAGTTAGTATTTTCTTTTGGTTAGTGTTTCTTATTCTGTTGATCTGGTTTTCAGACTTTTGGTAACTCATTAGACTGATAATCGATAATTAGTCAATTATTTGTTGGCCAATAAAGAGGACACTATCTTTCTCAAACAATTCGAAAATATAAGTGGAAAAAATTCTGACGATACAACCTTTTTTTTTTTTCCTTTTTTTTCCGTCCTGATTCTTTTTTCTTTCCCCCCAACCCCCAACTTCTACCAAGTACAATCTGGTAATTTTCACCCTATAATCTTCAAATTGATGATTTGAAAGAATTCAATACTTTTGACCTTGTAATATTCTGACATTTATTGCTTTGTAAGTCTTATTAGTGAGAATTTTGTTCTTTACTGAAAACAATTATGAAAAATTACAACTACTGTAGTTGGTCAATATGTTAACATTTGTTTTCACTGCAATTTAAAATCAGTGTAAGTGGACTAGGTTATATAATGTTTCTATAAATAATATTGTCTAATAGCTGTGTTTTAGCTTAAGTTTTAAATGGACTGAATGATCTTATTTCACCATAAGATCATGAAGTAGTGAATAGATTTTTTTTATCCGTGACTTGCATAGCTACTTTATAGGTTCTGTGCAAGTGCAGATGTAAAGCAGTTAAGACAATAACAACGAAATAATTCAATTTTGATTTATGAACATTTGGACTTTATGGTTTTGTGATAGTTTTATTCTGCAGTCTAAGAAGTGTAGTGCTGTCATAAATTTGAGTGCTTTTATGATGAAACAAACTAACAGTGACTCTCACATAGACTCAATCTACCAGGGTATTGATACTTTGTGTGTGTATTTCAATTGTCTGTAAAGAATCTGGCTGTAACTTTGGAGTGAAGAGGGGGCTGCTATAAAAAAAACTTGCCTTTCTGAATTAGCACTTCTGCCAAACTGGTCTAGAAAGAAAGAAGTTGAAGAATGTCCGGATCACTTAAATCCTTCTCCCATTGGTAGAGAAAACAACAGCATCCAATCCGTCTGCTCTATCTACCCCTAAAACCATTTAATTTTCAATGTCTCAAAGGTCATGCAAGCCATCATATGATCCTTGTACCTTCTAACCTGTCTGGAATTCTACTCCTCCTTACATGCCATCGCCAACTTGCGTTCCACAAGGTCCACTGATAAACAGCTTTTATAGCAGTCCCAAGCAGATCCTAGTAATGTCATAGGCATTAGCAAATCCTTCAGCATGGTGTCTGGTACAATTGTCATGTCACCAAGCCATCAGTGAACAGTAAATGCTAAAATATCAACTCCAGGATATCCTCCTTTCTCTGTGCAACCAATATTTAAATACAATTATTTTAAAACAAGCTGATGTTTTAATAAAAGTTCGTATGTAAATAAATGTCAAAGTTACTCAGGCTTGAATCCCCTAAACAGGCCACAAATGCAGAAGTGAGCTCAACTGGAGAGAGAAATTTCTAGATAGCTGAGTACTTCTGGGATGACGGCTCAAATAATTGAATCCAATTCATAAAAGTTTATGTTTGAATGGCAATTGCATACATTTCATTGATAGTTACTGAGGTTAGTTTAGTATGACAAAAGGCCACAAGTGTATGGCACCCCGTGAGGGTTGAACTCACCACAATGGGTTGTGAGACTAGTTTGCTAACCATAATATGATAGTGAGGCATGCAGTAGATAGGTTCCCCTAAAATTAAAGAAAAGAAAAAAAAAATTTGTGAGCCAGTGAGAATTTTAAGATGGAAGTGTTCATGCCTCACATGATAATGATCCCAACACAATTTTGTATTTATTTATCATTACATCTTTAATTCCAACGAGGCTTGTTTGGTCAGCATTTCTCATCTTTTTTATTTCTCAAGTATTATTAGAAATCATTGAACAACCATAACCACTTGTTTTTTTTTTTTTTTTTTTTTTTTTTTTTTTAATATGTGCATGTGTTTGAGTGTTCCAGCACTCCTGGCCATACTGTTTTATCTACAGATTAGAACATTGGCATTAGTACTCCATTAGACCCACTTCTAGAAATATTAATCTCTAGATTCTACTAACTGTTTTTTGTTTTTTTTTACTCTATTTTAGATGCTTACCAGAGGAAAACACCAGTGATGTCATAAATAGAATTTATTTTAACCATATTTATTCTTTGATGGAATTTTTTTTACATGACTTCAAAATTTGATGCTATGGTTGTTCAATCATTATCTGTGATGGCGCGTTCTTTTTTTCTCTTCATGCCAAAGTTGAAATTCAATTATATAAATGAATTTTGATGGATACAACTTGAGTAAATTTGTTATTTTAAAAGTTTTATGAGAGGCATCTATTTCAAGGACAGCATTGCAAAGCTAATGTCAGTCCTAGAGAGACTTCAAGGAATTATTTCTGGTTAGATGTATTATTTGAATCTTTTTTTAAGAGTTCTGCTTAGTTGAAATTTCAGTCCTGATGTTGGATGTTCCCAGGGAAAATGTCCAGTATTGTGGATTTTTTCGAAGTAGATCAGTACCTCCCCCTTCTATGTTAGTAGTTTTAGGGCCTTGTGGGCAAGTGACTGGTTAAATAACCTTCTCCCCTGAAAAGCTGTTCAATTGAGTAAGTCACAAGATCTTTAAAGGGTCTGAGTCACGCAAGAATTCTCAGTAATTCAAGATAATTCAGCACTTGAGTCATTTGCCAAAGGGGCGTCCAGTGAAAAGACTGTATCAAAGGCTTAATGTGCAGAACATGTCTCTGGTGAGTCTTTTAGTTCAGTAGGAGTGTAAGTTGTGGCACCAATTCAATATGAGTTGCAACCTGTCACTACAAAGAACAAGAGAGAAAGGCCTTGAATACAGCTGCTCTAAGTAAAGACTTTTTTCATTGCCAAATGGCTCAATTTGGATCCAGGTTGTTTGTAACTTGATCTGAGGACACAAGCCAAACACATGTTGTTGGAAATGTCACTTTAAATACCTCACAGTATAAGCTTTCATTACATTATTTCATTTCTTCTTTTTCTTTTTAATTGCTTTTTATCTATTTGTCACCATATTTCTTTTGGCTGTTGTGTTTATTGTCAAACCCCTACTACTGAGTTTTGACTTTATTTTTGTATGTAATAATCAGATCAAAAATCAATGACATCATGCACGAATAACAGTGACAGATGCAAAAATTAATGACAAATTCACTCTCACTTGTAAAGGAGTTGAAATGGGTCATGTAGTTTTGGAATAATATTGTTTGGAGAAACGAATTGTTTTGTTTACCTTTTAGATTTTAATGATCAAGGGAATTTGGCTCTAGAGCAGCCAAGCTTGTATTGTTTAGAAAGACAATTGTTATAAGTTGGCAGAAAGTTAAATCCTTAAACCTGAAATAAATGAAATTTTTTCTCCTGATTCCAAAACTTTACAGGATAAAATTCGGATGCAAAAAAGATTGGCTAGTTTCTGTTGTTTCAAAGTAGGAATACTTTAATCTTTGACTTGTTTTTTAATTGGTTGAGTTATTTAGGTCACCACCAGCTTTCTAGTGTCTGTTGTTAGACATAGACCTCTCTCAGGATTCAACCGACCTCTCTATCAAGGGCATCGCAAAGCCAATACTTTCTGAACTTGTCTAGTTCGTCATGCCATCTCATGTTTTGCTTGGCAGCATTTTCATATATGATCTCTGGAGACCCATGTTGAGAGTTATGATGTTCAGCGGTTATCTAACATTGCAACCTGATGAGCCCATTGCCATTTGAGTTTTCTAATGGTTTCCATGATATCTCTGACTCCTGTTTTTGCCTCTTATGTGCTATGCTGTCAGTTGAGCATGATTCTCCCTTGTGCACATTGCTTGGTTATTGGCTTGAGTGTTAATCTTTTGGTTAGGTTCCAGGTTTTAGCTTGATAGATGACTATCAGGATGTGTTGGTTTTATGCCCTTCTTTTTTAGTTGTAGTAGGATTTTCTTGTTCTTGAAGGTAGAGCTGGCCATTTTACAATGATTCATCACTTAATTTCTTCTTTTGTGAATATCATGGAGATTCTCTGTCCTAGATAGATGTAGTGGTCTACTTTCTTCAGTTTTGTGTTTTCTATTCTGATTTGGGTAAATGTCTTTATCTTTTATTTTCAAGTCAACTGGCTTGTTATCTGCTTTCATTTCTAGCGGGGGAGGGGGGCACTATAAATTCGTTATGTCCACTATCACTTCATTAACTAGAAGTAAACACTTTGTCAAACAATAGAACAATTTATTCAAAGTTCCTCTTGACATTCTAAACTATCAGCTTAATGCTGAAACAGATTTTCTATTCTTGTAGATTGAGAAAAATCAATGGAATAAATCTTCAAAAAGTTATCTTTGCCTTTAAGCATCCCAATCAACCCCAGAAACTTTTAATGATCTAAAAGTACAGTATTCTTATTCACTAGTTCTCTTAAATGAATAAGGGGGTGAGGGAAGGGGGGAGCGGACCTCCAGGTTTGTACTGATGACGAGGATGGGTTCTGTGAAATTCTTGTCTTGATGCTTTTTTTTTTTTTTTGTTTTATTCAAGTCTTTTTCATTGCATCAATTCTTTGCTTAGTGCCAAAAGGGAAATGGCACAAAGAATAGAAGTTCGGCTCCTTACCCCCTGCCCCCTCCGAGCTGTGGTAGACAAATATGCAGATCCACATTCCTTCACTTTTCTTCACCTTCTTTGTCCCATTAATAGCATCATGACAGACTTATATTGTCTTCACCTCCTTTTCTTCTCTCACACAATGTCTTCTACTTGTGTTCTTGCTTTGTTCTCCCCCGTCCCATTGTCATGGCAGTTGGGAGCCCTCGTCCGTTTTTTTCAGCTTCCCAGACATAGCAGTTCCTTCAATTATCTCTTCGTAGCAAAGTCATTGTCTTTCCCTTAGGATTTGCACAATTTTATGCTGATCTTTGCTCCCTCTTTCAATTTTGGTGATGTTATTGTAGTTGTAGCGATGGGATTGGGCAATAATTCTTTTAATGTATTTCTTATGATCTGGAAGAAACCTTCCTTTTTAGTTTTGGCATTTTTAGTGATTCAAAAATGAGTTTCATTATAGTTTTAATTGAATAAAATAAACCTGCAAGATGAGGTGTATATCTATGCAACCTTGTGCCTGACTAATCAAAACATAAACTGAAAGGTCCAATTACGCAAACATATCTTTTATGCTTGTTTTTATAGTTCAAAACTTACAAGGAGCTTCAATATGATCCGAGGCAGAAGAATGGATCCATACCAAAATAATCATAATGATTTTCTACGGGTACTATGCTAGTGCATTAATGTTACAGAAGTTTTGATTTCAGTCAAAACAACATGACAAAAATGTAAATAAATGCAGCCTTCATTCTTACAAATTAGTTTATAGCTCATTAGTGAACAGTTATTCTTTTGATATATTTTTCCATACTTAATTCATAACATTCTTTCAATAATCCCAGAGGCCTCTCTAACCCTATACTTGATCTGAAACCATAGATCTTATGGTTAATGATTTTACTGCTGTCTCTGAGGGCTTATGATGGTCCAGATCTTTGAATTATTTGTTGATCAAGTTAAATGCATGTCTACATACGGCAGTTTTTTCTTCTTTACAGGATTACAACAATAATTTATTTTGAATGAATAGATATTCATGCCTCACAAGTGTTGAGAATTTCAAAGAACCGTTCATTTTTAGGGAGAGATTTTTTTTATTAATCGTCAGATTTCCCACTGGATTTATTTCTTTGCTGCATATTTTTGGCATTCAGATTTTTGCTTTATCTTAGTTTTTCATTTAGATCTTTTGGACAACTGGTATAAATGCTGTTGATTAGCTTTAAGAATTGGCACACAGTGAGAAACACTGTGGCCTGCTTATATTACTGCACTTGAGAATGGAAAAACCAGCAAGACTAGTGGGAATGATATCTACTAATGACTGACTGCACCCCAAAGTTCACAAGTAATATAATATCCTGCTAAATGTATTCATACAAATAGACTGTTGCTGTGTAGTGTCATACGGTACAGTCAGGTCAAGGGAACACAGCTGTGTGTGTGTGTGTTATGGTGATTGTTACATCTTTTAAGAGTTTTATTTCTTCAGCCCTCTTCCTTCTCTTCGTGCTTCTCTGAAGTGCTGTCCAGCCATGTGTAGCCCCTGTTTTAGATCCTCTTTCTCTTTCTGCCCAGTACACACCATTCAGCTGGTCTTTCCATCAACTTATCTTAGATCAATTCACCATCGGGTTTGATGTTTTTCTCTTCTAGTCTTTGTAGCCATCCAAGAATGTCCCATGGGCTTTATTAGATGAACTAGAGGAGGGCAGTATTTTATTCATGATTTAATTTATTTTTTCAAGCCAGCTGATTTGCTCTATCTACATTGTTTGAGGTTTTGTTTTGTTGGGTTTTTTTTTTGTTTTTTAATGAAGTAAAAGAGTGTGAAATGAGAATAATTGTTTCAAGATTGATGACCGTCCAGAGAAATGAAAATTGTATATTTAATGTGCTGTAATGATTTTAGGGTCCTTACTTTATACTATTCATAGACATGTATTGAATGGATGTCTAAAGTTTAGAGGGATGCATTCAATACATCCCCTTTTTTTTTTTTTTTTTTTTTTTTTCTACGTCTCATGTAGGAAAGCACCAAATTTACAGAAATGAAATCATTGTCTGCTAAAATTTAATGTACCATATTTCCCGACGTTGAGGTCGCTCCGGCCAAAAGGACACACCCACAAATTGTGAAAGAAAAAACTAGAAAAATAAGCTCATGAAAAAATCAACCTACAGCCAGTAAATTTCAGAGACCCCCCCCCCACACACACCAATTTAGGATGAACTTACATTGCAGACTTTTTTTTTCCCTCCCTTTTAAGTGGGGTCGACTAAAAAAATAAAAAATTTGTTTTTCGTAATCCCGAGAAGAGTACGTGTGTTGAATTTCAAGTCTCTACAATGAATGATGTGTTCTATGCCAAGACCTAATGCATACAGAGGTGGATAGACACTACCTGCCCTCTCTCCTTGTGCCTCATCCCCTCCCCTGCGACAATCCCCAGATAATAGAAGATTGTGAAAATTGAAGGCTTCAATGAAAATAATAGTAACTACCACTCTACTTATTATTTGTATCACAGTAACATGCCCTCTGCCCCCTCCCATGCTCTTTGTCCAAATATATGGATTATTAGGCTTATAGGGAAAAGTCAGAATTTTCAAAAAAATAAGTGTGAATACCGTTGGACAGAAACTCAGGGATCAATTTAAGATAAACTTACATTGTAGATTGACACCCTTTCCCCTCTTACAAACAAAACAAAGAACAATTTTCAAGGGGTAATTAAGGGAAACCAAAAATCATTTTCCTTTGTCCACGGGAGGAGTATGTGTGCAAAATTTCATACCTCTACAATGAACAATGTGGTCAGGGCCAAGAGCTGATACATGGTATTGAATGAATATAAGAAACCCCTAAACCCAATGACATTGTTGGAACTTGTTTCTCTGGGATGGTGGTGATTAATATGTTCTTTTAGTGTATATTTTCTTATTCAACAAATGAAGAGAAAAAAACAATTATTTATACATGAAAAAGTAGCTGTTATGAAAAAATATACTGATGTGCAAAGTAAAACAAATGATGTTGTCAGTTAGTTTGACAGGTCATTTAGATGCACAACATTAATGCCTATCCAATTGGGTGCCAGTATGAAAAACGTTGTTTGGGAATCCAACCCCAGAATAATCAACAGAGAGCTTGCTATGAGAAAAGCATGGAGAAGTCGGGTTAAGGCCAGTGATCTTGAGAGAGTGTCCTTTTGACTTGTTTTTTTTGTTTAATTGGAGAAAGGCTAATCTAATATTGACCTGTGCTGGCCTTAGAGGTCAGCACCACATATCCTATCATCTTTTTCTGACCCCACATTTAAATTCACCTCCCTGAGTAGTTTAGCTGCAATATAGCTAAAAAAAGAAGCCATTTCATTCCAGAATTGATTTCTGCTGACCTCCAATGATCCTGAAGTCAGTACCACCTATCCTATCATTTTTTTTCTGGCTATGTCAACCCCATACATCAATTTTCCTCAAAGACTAATTGTTTATGGCTAAAAAAGTTATTTCAATCTTAAATTGACCTGGTAACCTTCAATGACTTGGGGGGTCAGCATCACATATCTAATTAAATTCAACCTTATCTACTCTACCATTTGTGGGGTCAAAAACATTTTCGTACTTCATAGCAAACTCAATATTATACAATAAGTTTCTTCACTTGTGTAGAAATGATCAGAAATTATTTCTGGCATCCTTGAATGACTTCCTAAATCAACCAAGGCCAGATTTCAGCAATTTAGGTAAAAAGGAAAACTCTTGGCAAAATATTTTCAGTTTGTGGGGAAAAAAACTACAGAATTGTCTAGAATCATCAAGATTTCTTTGATAATTATGTGTATGTATGTATGTATGTATGTATGTATGTATGTATGTATGTATGTATGTATGTATGTATGTATGTATGTATGTATGTATGTATGTATGTATGTATGTATGTATGTATGTATGTATGTATGTATGTATGTATGTATGTATGTATGTATGTATGTATGTATGTATGTATGTATGTATGTATGTATGTATGTATGTATGTATGTATGTATGTATGTATGTATGTATGTATGTATGTATGTATGTATGTATGTATGTATGTATGTATGTATGTATGTATGTATGTATGTATGTATGTATGTATGTATGTATGTATGTATGTATGTATGTATGTATGTATGTATGTATGTATGTATGTATGTATGTATGTATGTATGTATGTATGTATGTATGTATGTATGTATGTATGTATGTATGTATGTATGTATGTATGTATGTATGTATGTATGTATGTATGTATGTATGTATGTATGTATGTATGTATGTATGTATGTATGTATGTATGTATGTATGTATGTATGTATGTATGTATGTATGTATGTATGTATGTATGTATGTATGTATGTATGTATGTATGTATGTATGTATGTATGTATGTATGTATGTATGTATGTATGTATGTATGTATGTATGTATGTATGTATGTATGTATGTATGTATGTATGTATGTATGTATGTATGTATGTATGTATGTATGTATGTATGTATGTATGTATGTATGTATGTATGTATGTATGTATGTATGTATGTATGTATGTATGTATGTATGTATGTATGTATGTATGTATGTATGTATGTATGTATGTATGTATGTATGTATGTATGTATGTATGTATGTATGTATGTATGTATGTATGTATGTATGTATGTATGTATGTATGTATGTATGTATGTATGTATGTATGTATGTATGTATGTATGTATGTATGTATGTATGTATGTATGTATGTATGTATGTATGTATGTATGTATGTATGTATGTATGTATGTATGTATGTATGTATGTATGTATGTATGTATGTATGTATGTATGTATGTATGTATGTATGTATGTATGTATGTATGTATGTATGTATGTATGTATGTATGTATGTATGTATGTATGTATGTATGTATGTATGTATGTATGTATGTATGTATGTATGTATGTATGTATGTATGTATGTATGTATGTATGTATGTATGTATGTATGTATGTATGTATGTATGTATGTATGTATGTATGTATGTATGTATGTATGTATGTATGTATGTATGTATGTATGTATGTATGTATGTATGTATGTATGTATGTATGTATGTATGTATGTATGTATGTATGTATGTATGTATGTATGTATGTATGTATGTATGTATGTATGTATGTATGTATGTATGTATGTATGTATGTATGTATGTATGTATGTATGTATGTATGTATGTATGTATGTATGTATGTATGTATGTATGTATGTATGTATGTATGTATGTATGTATGTATGTATGTATGTATGTATGTATGTATGTATGTATGTATGTATGTATGTATGTATGTATGTATGTATGTATGTATGTATGTTTGTTTGTTTGTTTGTTTGTTTGTTTGTTTGTTTGTTTGTTTGTTTGTTTGTTTGGAAAGTAATAATTAGATTATTTAGAAAGTAATAATTAGATTATTTAGAAAGTAATAATTAGATTATTTAGAAAGTAATAATTAGATTATAAATTATGTATTTAGTGTTTAAGGCTGTAAAGCTTTATATATATAATGTGTGTGTGTATTTGTATTTAAATGGGAGCCAGTGGGTGCACTTTGACCTGGTGGTGTTGGTTGGGAAGGTTGATGGAAACTTTAATCAAGTCCTAACTCTATTGTTAGGTTAGTTGTTTTTTTTTTTGTTTTTGTTTTTTTTAAAAACTTTGGTTCTACTCTGACTTGAGCTCCAATCTGCCTGGGCTGGTCCATTGGGTTACTCTTCTGAGGGGTAGCAGACCTCTACAGTCAGCGCACATCTGCATCTGTCAGTGTCTGGGATTAAATTTGCTTAGATTGCCATACTTTTGTGATTCTCCAAAGAAATGGCAGAACTCTTTAGCCAGCTCGGGTAGCTATCAGTTATGATCTGTAGTTTAATAACTCAGTCAGCCATACTGCCAGAATACTCGCACAAAGGGGCAGTTTGCTCCATTATGTGCCTGGAGAAGGAAACTCTGCACTACGCACTCCACCTTAAAACTTGTATATGCTGGATGGCTATTCTGCAACACAGGCCTTGCTGTCCAAGGTCCTATTGTCATGAAAAATCTTCCAAAGATTTTTTTGCAGAACCACCATTCATATATATGTATATACATTTATACATGCACCCCCCCCCCCCATCCTCATCAGTCGGGCTAGCACACTCTCCCGGGCAGACCCACACAAGTCAGTGCACAACTTCAGGCAGGCCTGCATACCTCTCCTAAAATCTTGAAAATCAATTTTTCTCCAAACTGAGAATTCATGTACTCACTTTGGGCTTTAGTCTGCATCGATGTGTGAACTACTTTCGGGTTTGAATTGTGCTCGTGTTTCATTGTTGTATTATGTTTGGTCTTGATTAGGGTTTCAGCATACATCGTTCGACATAGACCTCCCCCAAGATTGGCCAGACCTCTCTATCATGGGCATTGTACAGTCTGTGTTTTCTGAATCTGCTCAGCTTGTCAGGCAATCTTACTTTCTTCTAGCCACAATTTTGCATATGATCTCTAGGGATCTATGTAGATAGTCATGATATCTGCTGTTCTTGCAACATGACCAGCCCATTGTCATTTGAGTTTTCTAATGGTTTTTATATCTTGGACTCCTGTTTTTTCTCTATTATAATGTGCTGTCTTATGATGCTGAACATGATTCTTTCATATGTGCATTGCATAATTCTCTTTTTAAGGGTCAGTTTCTTAGGTTAGGTTAAATGTTTCAGCTTAGGTGACTATCGGGAGGATACTTTGGTTGTATACCCTTCTTTTTGGGACTAGTGGGATTTTCTTGTTCCTGAAAGTTGAGCTTACACTACCGAAAGCTTGCCAACCTGATGTGATTCTTTGCATGAGTTCTTCTTCTTATGATGACTTCATGGAGATTCATTTTCTGAGGTAGATGTAGTGGTCTACTTTCTTCAGCTCTGCATTTCTGACTTTGATCATTGTCCTTGTCCTCATGTTTGTTGAGCATGACATTTATTTTCCTGAAATTCATGTGAAGACCAACTTTCTTACTTTCTTCATTTTGTTCCTCTAGCATTCTTTGGAGATTATGGAGGTTCTCAGCAAAAAAAGACAACAAATCTGATGTTACTTAGGTATTCGCCGTCTATATTGATACCTTAGTTTCCCTAGTTGAGTTGTCTTTTAGTTGGTTCACTGAATGAAGAGGGTCGATAGTTGAGTAATTTTTTCTGAAGCCAGCTTCTTCCCTGTGGTTATTTTTCATCTAGCATTATTTTTTTTTCTGTATGAAAAAATTTGACCTAAAAATGTATGCTGTAGGTAAATTGAGACCTGATTTCAAATAGACATTGTTTTTTTTATGTGATGTGTAGTTCTCAACTTATAAGAGTACTAACACATATACTTTAGTACTTAAGATTTAGATACAGCCAAAATTACATTACTACTGTGAGAAAAGGGAATTCATATTCGCAGATTTCTCATAAACAAATGGAAAATAAGGGTTGGTTTAGCATTATAGCTATATTGTTAATCAAACACGCCACTAAAACCTTGAAATTTTTTTTCATCAAAATTAATTTTCGGGAGGACTGAACTTTTTCTATGCTTCTAACCAATCAGCTTTTGAGCAAATAAGTTTTTGAAGCCAACAAATTAATGTCTGGAAAGAAATTAAAAGATAGCTTTGTGTGTTTGTTCAAATGAATAAAACTTCCCCAGATAATGCCCGAATTTTGAAGATCTTACCCTATTTTTTGAGGAAATCTTGGATTGAAGAAATGAAAGAAAAAAAACATTTGCTTTTTAGACAGTACAAAGGCAGACCCCATAGAAATCAACTTCTTTTTTTTTTTTTTTTTTCTTTCAAAATATAACCTAAATATGTGTGATGTTGGTAATTTGAGACCTGCTGATTTTAAATATACCTTTGCTTCTCCTCTATAATGTGTAGTTCTCAATTTCTCAGTGTACAAACATACATACATCAGTACTTCATAAGTGTATGTATGTATGTGTGTGTGTATATATATATATATATATATATATATATATATATATATATATATATATATATATATATATATATATATATATATATATAACCTGCAACTGATAGGGTAGCCACATCAATGTAGCATTGCTCTTACTATTGAGCTGAACTGTCTGCTTTATTTGTTCCTTTCAATGTGACAATTATGTCAAGAAATTATATAGTGTGTGTTAATTATTTCATCTGTTTTCTGTTTTCATGTTATGGATTGTTCTATTAATGTAAATTGTTTTACTGAAGTGCAATCAACAAAAGCAACCCACCAGTATTTTCTTTTTTTCCATTTTGTTTATTTTTCAAAATTTGTTCCTGCATAAGATTTTCTTAACATTGTATTTCTTGCAACTTGAGAATTAACATAAGCTCATATCTTCATTATCAATATTTTCCCTATCACGTTTTAAATATCCTGTTCTCTGGTCATTGTGACATGGTGTGAATTTCAAATAAGATTCTCTTGCCTCTAACAACATGACATTTACCATAGCACCTACCCAATCCTAGGATTCATCATCTACTTCAAATACCCAATATAATCAAGATGTACTTAGTGCTTTGCTTGGGTATCAAATGATTCTATGATGACTAAATTAACCTGTATGAAGCATTATTGGCTTGCTCATTAATCTCTGTCTTTATAACAAAAAAGAACTGCTATATGAAAGATAAAATAGATAGAAACTTAGAATTATTGCTAATACGCATATTATAATACATTTTTCTGACTTCTATGTACAGTTAGTAGTAACATTAAATGTATTCTTATAAAATCATTTTTCCTTGTGCACATGAGAAATGATGGATCTATTTTCTTTCATTAGAGAAAAATATTTTGATAGAGTATCTATAGCATGTTGGGAAAGTCATTTAATAAATATTTTCAATAATGGAGCAGTTTTTTCCCAAAATATCAGTATTGACCAGCATTCTAGAATCATATTTAAGAAAATCTTTTTTTTTTCTCTTTTTTTTTTTTAAAACTCTTCCTACTGAAGTATCCATTTTTGTTCTGCCAGGTCGTATAAGAAGCTACAAAAAAGATGGGCTTGTTCACTAAATATTATTTGCTACCTATTCCAATGTTACTAACCTAGTTTTCATTGTATCGAGGACAAGGAGGGGTCAGGTGATCCATAACTATGCCGCTAACACCAGATATTGTTTACGTTAATTATCTTTAAACCCTAAATTTTCTCTCCTTTTTATTTTTTCTGTAAGATAACTAAAAACCCTTCTTCAATTCATGACCCATATAAATGTTGATATCCCAAAGTCATATTTTTTCTCTGGAAGAGATCATTTTCAGTTTACCTTCGTTTTTTGGGTTTTTGTTTTTTTTTTGTCTGCGCTTCAATCTCCTACTGCACCGAGCATGCACCTGCTGCTACTATTTCTTTTCACCTGATTTCCACCATCCACTGCTGCTAGTGTTCCTAATAAGAATCACTTGCTTCAGCTCCTTTAAGCCAGTCTACCCTGAACAGTCTCTTCCCCCACCCAGTTCATGCTTCGAACCCAACACTCCTTGATTTTCGCCTTTGTGTCAAAGCTTACAAATATTTAGGATAATAACCTTTTCTCCGAGCTGTCTATGTGCTAACTGAAAATGACTAATAAGCAGTTAACCCCCACTCATTGGTATCATCTGGCCACTTGTTGCAGCTTGTATCCCCCTTACTCTAACTGGCACTCCTCTCTTTGCAACGACATTTATAAGGGAGTGAATGGCTCACAGCCTGTCGATACAATGTACACACGTGTATGCACACACTCATATTAACACTTACAGTTGTTGCTTTCAGCAGGATTCTTGCTGGGTACAAAATTATTATCTTATTTTTCAAATTGAATTTCTGTTTCCCTTTTAAGATCAGTGATTCTAAAATATTTCTGTCCAAGGGTTGGTCTCGGGTCCGGAATAGTTCAGATCGTTGCTAACTTTCTACCTTTGCCTTTGAAACTTTCTTTGATTTACAAAATTTTTCTTGACTTTCCTGAAAGAAGGATATCAACAAAGAATGTTTCAGTATCTGCTTTTTTCTAATCATGTCGTTATTTATTTGATCCCAAGTTGAACCACTGTAGCCACCAAAGATGGTGAAGAGTTCTACCCTTTTTTTTTTTTAATATACGCATGTGTTCATCTATTCCAGTGCTTGTGGCCATACCGTTTTGTCTATGGACCTGAAAATTGGCATCACTCCTCAACTAGACACCTTTTGACCTTTTTGGGTCCTATTTTGATTGATTTATTAATAACAACTAAATTCGTCCGTGATGTCACAAATAGAATTTATTCTGACCATATTTATTCTTTGATGGAATTATTTTTTACATGACTTCAAATTTTTATGCTACAGTTATTCAATTATTGACTGTGATGAGGAGTTGGATTTATCTTTTTACATTAAAATCTTTTATCTTCCCCACAATAAAATTTGTATAGATGATTCTGCAAGCGACCATTTTTTTTGTCTGCTGTATTATCTTTACAAACATGAAAGGCAACAATGTCAAAGGGCTAATGGGCTAGAAAACCACTTGTTCAAAAACAAACATCAAAAGTTCAATGAGAAGTCCATTAACAAAAATATTACTCAAGGTTAAGCTCCATGAAACCCACAAAAGAAGAAATCAGGCAAAGAATCACTCTAGGATGGCAAGCTTTCGGCAAAGCAAGCTCAACCATCAAAAACTAGAAGATCTTATTAACCTTTAAAAGAAGAGTATACAACCAATGCATCCTTCTCCTGATAATCACCTTGAATAGAGGAGGGCACAACTCCATTAGTGATTCATTCCAACATAATCGCACAGCTTAGGCTGTACTCAGTTAGCTGCTGAGTGCACAGGGAAATTTATCCTAATGAAGAGTTTTCCACTCTTTGCCTTTACCAGGAATCAAACTCCAATCCTTCTGCATGTGAGGCATGCAAACCATAACATCTTAGTGAACCAGAATCAGAACCTTAAACTTAATAAATTCCTTATTATGACTACATATTATTTGAAAACCTTTTCTTTTTTTTTTTTTTTGATTGAACTGCACTGATGAGTTTTCTTTCCAATGTTCTATTTGGAAGTTTTTCTTGATTTTCATAATTTCACACATTGCTTTAAAGAATGTTTGAAAGGTTGACAAAATTCAACATCAAAAACTCTGGAAAGTTGATCATTGTGAATTGTGTTAAGAAATAAATGTGTATGATCCAACATTGATGATTATGAATTGCATTATGTTATGTAGAAAATTGTTTGAGATGATCTTCCATCATTACATGGATAATGTATCGCTCTCTCCCTAGACAATGTAGATAGATTGAACAATTAAAGAAAATGAAGCAGCTACCTTATCAGTGGCAGAATCATTTCCTGTAGCAGCCCTATTTTCTTCAATTGTTTATTCTATTTATGTTGTTTTGGGCAAGTGATACATTAACTGTGAAATGACAGGAGATCATCTCAAATGAGTCTCAATATAAGAAAATTCATAATCATTGTTAGTTGATATGAAACTTGGACAAATCTGTGCTCAACTGTTTTTGTTGTAAAGAAAAACACTAATGAACTTGCTCTACTCAAAGAAAAAACTTTTGAAAACCCTAAATACCTTTGCATTTCAATCCAAGCTGCTTTTTAAAAAATTTATGCTTTTTAGAAAAGGGATTCTATTTTTCTGGCCTCCATGTATGAAATATTCCAGAAAAAGAATGCAAATATTTTGAATCATCCACCCACTATTCAGTCAAGTGGGAGGAAGTTAATAAAACTGGAGATGAATGAGCATATCCTGACAAACTTTGAGGGACATTTCGTTCACTACAGACACTGGAGTATTAAGTTTTACTTAGCCAGGATTGAAGAGAGATCTAGAAATAGAAAATCGGAAGTCGTTCAGAACTACTTTTAGAATGTAATTACTGTTGACTTGTATCAGCTGGTCTCCTCGTTTGAAACTATTTTGTCATTATACATGCAAATTCAGAAATTTCTCTCTCTTGTTTTGTAGGCATCGAGTTTTGGTTGCTGTGGATGGTCTAAATGGATTGTGGGGAGATACCAGTGTCAAGGACGAAAAAAAACAATATGTAAGCCAGCCAACATTTGATTTGATTGGTGACCAATTTAGATTTATTGCACCCAGTTGAACTCTAGATTATAATTGTGCTTGAAAGATGCCTTATCAAAAAAATATCATAATAGAGTTATCCCTTGCTATTTGCAGTTCCAATAATTCACAGTTCAGTCATGAATGATTGAATGGGAATACTTTAGAGAGTTTTGCAGTGTACTGCAAAAAACTTAGAAAATATACTGTACAGTATAAACAGAACATGGAAAGTTTAAGAAATTATGAATACATAATAATCTTTGTGTTATTAATAAGAAAGATTGTAGAAAATTATCAACTAAAAATTATTTATGTAGATAATATGAACTTGAATGAAAATTTATCATCGTTGAAAACTTGAACTTGTTTATACTTGTGAATTGGTTAGTCGATTGGTATTTGATACATTGAAGTTTTTTTTCTAATTCACTGCATTGTAAACAAATTCATTTATTTTCTAGTTTATGAAGAATTGTAAATCACCTTTTTTTCTTTCATTTTTATGCTATTATTAACCTTTATCTTAGCATTTTTTTAAATTTTTTATTGCCACATTTTACAGACTGGATGAAATTTAAAAAAAAAAACCAGCAAAAATATGAACGTAGTCGTAGTATAGAAAGAAAAAAACATTAATAATCACTTCACTGCAGTTTTATGCAATTTATGGTTCTTAATTTTTTTACTTTCACACTTGTTTTAAAATGTGTTGCAATAATTAAATATCTTTTGAAAGTTCAATTTTGGTTTTAGCTATAAAAAATTGCATAAAGTTGTATAAAAAGGAAAAAATACTTTTGTGTATTCACAGGATTTGTAAGCAAATCAATGCCACGTTTGCTTTTGGCATGGCAAAAAAAATTGATTCTGTCATAATTGACAAAAAAATGAAGTTGAATTTTAAAATTTCAAAGATTTTTTTTACTGTATTCTTTACTGAACTCGCTCATTTATCTATTTGTACAATTACAACTTGAGAATGGAAAAGTTTTTATTTATGAAAAGGGTTATGGTAAAGAATTTATAGGTTTTTGGGATCAAAATGATTGCTGGGTGGTCAACAAAAATCATCTTCAGATTTAGTGCATTCACATCCCCCTGGTGCCCCTAACCCCCCATGAATGGCAAGGGATAACTGCAATTGATTAAATCTAAACCCTGGAGCAGAGCTTTCCCAGCTTTTTGCAATGGTAACACACTTATCAAAATGAAAATCTTTGCAACACATTATTTAACTTTTGTTAATCAAGCCAAATGTATAATGTCTTTCCAGCTGTTCATCTGACTTGGTGAAAAGTATCTTCTGAAAAATAAACAAAATTTTATTCAAATTTTGTGACACATCTAAAGATTATCGGCGACACACTGTTTGGAAAACTCCAGAGAAATTTATTTCATTATTAATCTCTGTATACATTAAATATTTACTTTTGAGATCATACATTTTAATCATGGATATCCTTTCTGCCAATAAACATTTAAGGAATCCTGATTCCATCCAGTCTTTTTCAAATTGTTTCATTTTGGAAAAACCATAGCTTTTCATTTATAGAATTACTGTATTTCCGGGTGTCAAGGACAAACGAGCCTCAAAGACGCATCTCAATTTTGACTTGTGAAATTTTGAAAGAATGATAAAATGGGGATAGGTTAGACCTATGAAAAAGTAATTTCTGGTCTGTAGGACACAGGGTATATTTTTGACTTTATTTTAAGGGAAAAAATATTTTATTAAGCCAGAACTTTCCAAACTGTGTCACAACACTTTAGTATTTCACTGATAATCTCTGTGTCTGATTTTGAATAGCTTTCAATAAAAATTCTTTCCCTGATTCAGTTGAACTGGTTGAATGTATGAGATTTGTTTGGCTTGGTTATCAAAACTTGATGTTTTGCAAAAAATTTTATTTCCAAAATGTGCATTGCCTATAGAAAAAGTTTGGAAAGCTTTGTTTTAAGCATTTTAATATATTCTTCCACAAATTTTTGCAAATGTTGATTAGCTACATTCATTATATCTCAATTTGAACACTTTGATACCAATTGCCTGCTTCTTAGCTGAGATACTTATATACTTACTACCAGCCGTAATGGTCAGTGTTTGGGTCCAGGTTTATATATCAATGGTCAGTAAAGCTAAAAATTTTTCATTTTTTTCAATTCATACTTACTCAGACATAAATAGGATTCAACCTCTGTTCAATATAACTCATGTTCAACTTCTGGAATTTGATCTGAATATTAACTTGGCTTATTTTGAATTTGGTACTTTACAATTCAAAGTTTATTGCTTGACTAAAAAAAATCACCATATTTTTAGTAAACATTTTTTTCATTTTTAAATGTTCTTTTTAGAGTCTCTTCAATAATTGCTTTTCTAATTATTCAGTATTTCAAAAATTACCTGAATGTTTGTGTTTTTCTTTCATTTACAGTTATCGACAGACAAAATGACCCTATTCTATAATTTTAGAAAGCTCCTGCATAATGATTGGGTAAGTTGCTGTCTATTTCTCATGTCGCAAAGCTATCACTCCCTTATTGCTGATTAACTTTTCTTCTATAATTTTCAGTTTTAAAACCTAGAATTGGTTTAAACTTTCTTATACTGCAACTATCAGATTGCATTTACCTCACTTTTGAAATCTGCATGATATTAACTCTTAAATTCATTCTGATAAAAAAAGTAATTCTGATTGAAGTTATCTCTTGCACCTGAAATTTGAAAAAAATTCAATTCATAGAAGGTTTCCATTTTTTTTCAAATCACATTCATTGAAGTTAGAAGCAGAGTTGGAATGTTCCACTTTTAAATGGTTGATTTTTTTCTCTATTCTCAGAATAATGGAATGGTGATCGGCATTGTGGACAAAGTTGCCAACCCTTCACATTTACGAGAGAAGTGTACTCCTTTTTACCTGTTAGAGAAAAAGGTGTGTAATGATCTGCTTTTGCAATAATTCATTTTCTTTTCATTTCAAGATATTTTTATCTATAATTCATTTCTATTCCTTTTTTAAATCATAAAAATATTCATGGCGATATTATAGCTGAGCCAGAAGTTTTTGCAATTTTTCATTATTGTATGTACATAAAAATGTTGAATTTCACTGTGAGGACATTGGTTCAACTTTGGAACTGAAATTACATAATGTAGTTTTAGAGAAGTTAGATTGATGACTAAGGATTTGCTCTTTCCTTGAAAGTATCGGTAATGTTTCCCAGCAATGGTCTTCTACTAAATTATCTGCATGGTAGGTTAAAGCATTGTTTATAATTGGTGATCCCTATTATCCTGTGTTTATCTTGAAATAAACAACACTCTATCAGATCTGATGAATACCTTTCTTGCAGACGCCAGTTTTTATCGTATCAAAAAATTCTATTTTATGAATACCATATTATTTTTTCCCATGAAAACAAAATCATACTAAGTTAGAGAACAGACTTTGGTCTAGTTGTGAAAGTTAAAGATAATCTCTGTATATTATATGATTGGTTATTTGGCAGTGATTCTGATTGGAGTAAAATATTAGTATTTTGTGTGTATATGCGGAAAACAAAGCTCTGTTATCTAAGTACAATTAAAGAAATCTTTGTGTGTGTAGGCACCGTGGTTACTTAATCATTGTTTGCAGTTGATTTTCACCAGATATGATTGTTGAAACACCAGGCAGTGCAGTGTCAAGCTTTTTGATCAGCGGTTCTTGAGAAATCAAAGAAAAAAAGGATTATCTAAATTTATCTATAAAACATCTACATTGGCAAAACTGAAAAGTAATCAAAATATTTTTGATCTATAGTTTTGTACAATGAATGGAAATTCACTTTGTATGATAATTATGGCAAACTACTTTGAATACCATAAAATATAGCTCCTTCCAAACATGCACCGCCATAGTAGTATTAAATACTGTGACCATTGGGTATATATTTCTTCCGTCACTTAGATGTTTTTTTTGTTTTTTTAACTCTTTGAGATGTTTTCCTATGGAAAACGCAACTGATGTCCTAAATAGAATTAATTCTGACCATATTTATTTTTCAATGTCTAATTACCTTTTATAACATCTCTAATTTTTAGAAGTGGTAACTATCATGCATTACTGACTTATTTATTGATACTGTAAAGAGAAAATTCATTTCAAGTATTTTGAAACTTGATGAATATAGAGGAGTTTTCCAAGTCAGAAACTGAAGATGCCACTTGATTTGTTAAAACAACCTCACAGAAATCAAAAAAGTTAATTTTGTTCTGCATTGAAGAAAGGCAGGTTTATGAAAAATTATTTAGATTCTAGTTTCAAATGTTAAGTTGTGCCACAACGTCAGATTTTGGCAGGAAAAAGTAGAACTATTTCAATTAAAATGAACAAACTTCTTGTAATCATGATTTGATAAAGATTACTGCAAAATGATGCTTTATTCATCATGTGTAATATCTTGTTGCAGAAGCAGATTGTTGTAAGTATTGATGGATGAATGCCCTTCAAAATGCTGCAGTTTCTGGTTTTCGGTCAATTCATTTGGAATCCATTTGTACTATTTTCTTTTTCTTTTTTTTTTTTTATTGCAACCGAATGTCGCGAAACAGTCATTAGAGAAACTCCAGGGTTGGCTGAAAGAGCTCAAATAGTCGTTTTAGCATTATATTCCACACTTTTTCTCAGTTGATTATTGTTGATGACATTAGAGGGTCTTTCCTAAGGCTTTTTAAAGATATTTTCATTTTTGGAGCCTGATTTTTTATCTTTATTTTGGTTGCATTGTGCCCCAATGAGAATTCTTACTACATGACACACACTCTCAAACCTTTTTTGATAGCACCGAATTATGAATCCCAAGTTGAAGTACCTGTCTCTACCAGGTAAAATATCTAAGGAGTCCAAAAAAAAGACTCCAGCTTTAAGACATACAAAGAAAGTTTCCCTTTGTTTCTTAAGGGTGAAAAAAAAAAAATTTCCTTCATTTTTTATCCTTTTAAGGATGGGAGGGAAAAGTCTCCATTCACTTTTGATCCTTAACGGGGTAAGTTTCACAACACTTTTGACCCCTTGAGAGTGGAAAAGATCTCCCTTCATTTTTTTTACCCCTTGAAGGAGGGAAAAAGTCTTGTCTTCACTCTTAATCCCTTAAAGGGAACAAAAGTTTCCCTTCACTTTTGATCCCTTGAACATTTGAACATCTCTCTTCACTTTCAACCCCTCAAGGAATCATTTATAGATACACACACACACATATATATATAAGGTTCCACTTTGGCATTATAATTACATTGTGAATAGAACCTCTCCCTCTAAAATCCTCAATGTTTTTTCTCAAAACTTTTTATTTTAAAACCTTCCCCTAGAGTCCATTAAGTATGTGTGTCAAATTTGGTTTGGCTGTACCCATATTTAGTCATTTATTTCTTTTTATAGCATGACAGAGCCACAAACAATGTGATTCACTTATGTATATTTATATATTGGACTTCATTTTTTACTATTTGATTAAATGCTGAATCAATGTCACCTAAATTGTGTGGATATCATACTTGGATTTTTTGTTATTGTTTCACTAAATCAAGAAGTCACTTTGAGAGTCTCTTATCTTCCTTTTTCTTTTCCCTTCCTACCTCTAGGCATTTGAGATGATGGAGCCTTTTATTCCAGTTCATGTTCCTAAATACAATGATAAAGAGATTCACAGCTGCCTGGATTACTACATTGACAGACTGTGGCTACAACATCCATTAGGTATTTTTCTTCCACTTCCTCTTCTAAAAAAAAATTGCACCCTCGAGAAATGCTTTAATATTGTGAAGGATTTCATGTTTAAAGAGAACAGGGAGTGTTTAAAATCGGCAATGTATTCCAAAGTTTTGTAACAAATGGTCATAACCACTGACTTATAGACAATGTGTATTTCAAATTGAAACTCAGAATATTAGATTTTGTATACATCGAAAAAATTAAACTAAATTTTTCTTTTGATACAATGCTTATTTTGATATTAATTATTTTTTCTGAACTTTGAGAATGTAAAACTATATTCATGTTGAAGTGACTTTTTACAGCTGAGGTATGAATGCTGGAAAATGTGAAGAAATTTTCAATTTTGCACTAAATTATTCTCTTTTGAGGTGTTTTCAAAATTCCATACATAGAAACAGTAGACAAAGACTGGAAAGTCAAGCTGCCAAAAGTAAATGTTTAAACACTCTGAATCATGTGTTTCAATAGCCATCATTTTATAAGATATTTAATAGCCTTTTAGTCTGATGGCACTCCTATCATTTTCATTGCATTTGAATTTTTATGATTTTTTTTCTCTACAAAATTGACATTCCTGATAGTGATTCAATTTATTGAAAGAAAAACAAAAAAAAACTTGAAATTTAATCTGTTCTACGTGATTTTATGAATACTTACACAGCTAAGAATAACATCCTTTATGTACATTTCCCTTAGACAAAATATCAAAGCTATATCTTTTGGCTATGTATTACATTCTAAAGTACCGCTTTAATCTGATTAGTTTTATGTGAAATAAATTCAATTCCTGGTTAGTCTCTCTAAAATGGTCAATTTAATTGAATTGAAATCTCTTGCTGTTAAACTATTGTCATTCTTGTGAAAATCTTTTCTGAATTTCATGGAAGTTAGATTTGATGACACCAATCCACAAATGTGTAAGAACATCTGCTTCTTTTTAATATGATTTTAATTATATATTACTCTGTTGTCATATCGTTTAATTCTGTCTTTGTTCAACAATATTTTTTTTTTTGTTTTTTCAAATTTTATTCTTTGAAGTATTGCAGCATTATCATTAATTTAAATAGCTTTTATCTTCATCCTAACTTAAAACTAAAAGCAACTGAAAGTTAGAATATCAGTTGTAAAGAGTTAGGTTTAAGGTGTAAAATCAATTATTGCCAAATTATAAAGTCACTGGCTGAATGGTTAAAAGTGGCCAAGTGTATATTGGACCCTCTCTGGCTGGTGGGTGTAAGTTCGATTGTCACCATGGGCTTGCTCTTTATTTTCCGATTGCACTGTTTAATTGTTGCCTGAAAATTACTGTCTGATTCAAAGTTGTTATAACAAGAAACTGAAAGTAAGGATGACGGTAAAAACTAGTTGAAACTAATAATAATCAGTTTTTGTTGTTGTTTGATCATCTGTATTATCACCAACCGTAGAATGTTCAGAGTTCAAAGGCTTTTTGCACAAGTGATCAACTTGACATGTGCTCTGATCACTAGAATCAATAATGACAATATTTTTCTTGCAAGTATTCAAATTATTTCTCAGAAAAAATTACTATACGTCTGGTTGCATTTTCATTCTCATAGTTTTTAATTGTCTTTTTTTTTCTCAATTAGATTAAAATTTCATATTTTATATTGAATAATGCCTTTTATTTGAAGTTTACACTTCTATTTCAGTGGCAGTTGTGAAATTTCGCGTATGTGTTAATTAAACACAGAAACTTTTTTTCAATCATACTTGCTGCATTTAAGAGACATTCTTAGTATCCAGTACACATATACACACAGTGTGCATGAATATATACCCATATAAAGCACACTTTCCATATTCTTGTTCATACTTATAAACATGCCTCCCTCCTTTATAAATTTGAATTATGAACTATTATTAACTTCTTTTCCCTAGAACACTTCCTCCTATCAAAGAAAAATTCCATCAGATGAACGGTCACAGCTCATTCAACCTGACTGGTTATGTCATACTGAAAGATTTAAACTTCAATTTAATTTCATGATGGTTTTTTTTTCAATATCTTTATTGCTGGATACATTTTAAATCAAATGCTTTTCTCCTATTTCAGCCAAGACAGAAGAAGGCAAGAATGAATTCATATTCCTCAGTAATCATAACCCTTACGAACTGACACAAGTGTGTGCTCCTTGGTGAAAAAAAATAACAAACTTTGTAGCCATTGTATGTACACTTTAATAAAGAAAAAATGAAAGAATTTTTTTATATTTCCGTTTTTTTCATTTCTTTGTTATTTGGAAGCCACTTGGCTGACAAGTTGAGAATTTACAGCCAATAAGATCAAGTGACACCCAAAGTTATTGAAATGTTTACAATTTGAAGTTTTTCAGCAAACCACTGCACATATTAATAGCTCTATCCACTTATACTGGGTTTAATGATATTTCTACTGAACAATGTAGCTTTGAGTTTTGTATAAGTGAGTTGTGTATTGGATGTGTATTAATTACAGCAACAAGCAAATCACGGTCCAAATTGTAACTGTGTAAAGCAGACGAAAGAACAATATTTTGCTGCTTTTCACGTTGAAATAGATTTAAACTAAATTCCATTTTTTTCTTATGGACTTTTATTCAATATCAGAACGAAGCAAAGAACTATTCACAGAACACATTTTACAAGAGGGTCTGTGCCATTTGGATTTTTTTCCAATAAAGTTGCCTTGTAGATTGTTGGATTGAGCTGAAATTTGATATTGGACACTTTGGGATCAAGGCACAACTTTTGTATTTATCAGACTATGAAGAGCAGCTTTACACTGGCTATGACTTCAGCTGTACCTGCTTAGAAAACTGATCCCCTACCATTTTAAGTACAGAGACTCTAAAACAGTCTAAACTGGCTCTAGGTATGTTAAAATATTTGAATGTATTGAGATAATTAAAAGAAATATTCCCTTTAAAATTTATTATAGGGGCTAGAAATTGAATTTATGCAAATCGGTTGTCTCCGCCTCTTTGATATAAATGGAACTTTTACTTCATAATGAAGTGTTTGCTTAATTATGTTTTGAATAAGACCTGATGGAAGGAGAGTGTGTGGGGAAGCAAAGTGAAGATCCGCTACCTGATCCCATTTACAGTTTTTTCCAATGAAGTTGCCTTATGGAAAGCTGAATTGAGCTGAAATTAGGTACTCAAAACTTTTGGACCAAGATGCAACTTTTGTATGTCTTGAACTATAAAGAATTCCCTTACACTGGCTACAGCTTCAGCCATTCATCCTTAAGCTTCACACATCACATTACTACTTCCTCGGATCCTGTTTATGGTATGTGACTTGAGGAAGACAAGCACTCGAAGTGGCGTCACTCAATTCACCTGCTATATTACTTATAACTCCTGGCAGTAATGGATATTTCTTTCCCAGGGACATTGATTCAAAGTGAATACTAATTCTCACAATGGGAGTTTGAACTCTTTTTACATTGTCCATTCCCCCCTTGCACCTTGAATAATCAAGGTGAAAAAAAAGGGGTATGTAGGTGAGGTAACAATCACTGGCATAGAAAGTGAATCCTGTTTGTTATTACCTGAGCTCTGAATCGCTGCAATATAAACAAAACAAGGTGAAGTCAAAGTTATGGGCTTTGAACTCCAGTCCTGCGAAGAGGCCAAGATTAGAGGAGCCAGGCTTGCATGGCCAAAAATTTGAATGTAAAAGACCGTCTTCAAAAAGGTAATTCTATGTTATTCATTTCATGAGTGCAATTCTCATTCTCAAGTGCAGACAAAACCCTGTTTTTAGCAGCTGCAAAATGGTTCAAATCCCCTGATTTAATAAAATTTTGTTGCTGACCGATTTTCATTCCATTGAAGATTACGGCTTGCTTACTGTAGTTGAGCTGCGATATTATCACAACAAGGTGGAGCAAAAGTTGTGGGTACTTAGTGTATTTTTTCTTCTTCTCAGCTCATAGGGCCAACTCCTTAGAAAGGGTCTATATATCAATCTCTCTCTCTCTCTCTCTCTCTCTCTCTCTCTATATATATATATATATATATATATATATATATATATACACACACACATACATATTCTCTCAGTGCCAAGTCACTGATCAGTGGAACAATCTTTCAATTGAGGCATCAAGTCTGAATGCAAAAACTGCCCATACTGACTGGGAGAGAAAGGAAAATGATTACTACCCTGATGTAAATCTCTCTGCAATATCATCTTAACAACAGAACTAGATATGAAATGATCAACACATGTAAGAACCTGGTAAAAGAGGCCATCACTAAGGCCTTATCCCTGAATACTATTATTATTATTATTATTATAAGAATTAATAATTGGGTGCTACAATTTTATAGAAACCTTTTCCTTTCCTTTTTATTTTTGCTTCTATACTGAAATCTTTAAACTGTTTTTATTGCTTCTGTGTGGATTTTGAAGTGGTTTTGTGGAAATATATGGAAGTAATTAGGATTCCCCAATCCCAACCGTTGAAAATGTTTTTGACACATTGCCTATGTTGCTATTGAGCACAAAAATAAAAAGAATCCTGCACCACATGAAAGAATTTGTCAGTCCAGCTGCATTCACCAATTTTTTTTTTTCAAAAAAATATCTTTATATACAGTTGTTACACAAAATGTTTGATTTTTTCCTTTATAGTAAGGTGAAGGATGATATAAACAATGAAAAAGTGTAAATATTTAATTGAAATGTGACCTATTTGATGCCAAAACCTTTTTCTAATACACACATAGGGTACTACTCAAAAGTTTGTGGCATTTGAACAAATTAATCAATTCACCCATTATTTAAATAACAGAGAGTATCCCTGTGTCTTGCAGGACATTTCACACATCCTTCAGAATGACTCCAAGAAATTTAAAAAACCTCATTTTCTATCAATTCTTTTTTCTTTTGAGGAAACCATTTTAAGTTCTGAGACTTTTGTATAGCAGTTCATATTTTCAATTCATTTTTTTTTTTCTTTCTTAATAATTTTCCTTCATTTGAGAAGCTTTTTTTGTGATCAAAAGCAACTGAAAATCAAGATGAAGGTAAAAACTTGTCAAAATTAATAATAAAAGCAAAATGATTAATTGCTCATTATTCATGCAACTGATAGTCAATCCCTTGACATAATCCAACTAATATGCTAATCCAGCTTCTAAATTTTGAAAATAAAAAATTTAACCGACTTAAAATGATCAATTAATATAAACTTTTTGGATGTAATCTCATGTTATAAAATCTGGGAAGCTTAAGTCAGATTTGACATTTTGCCTTTCTTCTGAATTTTATTGATATTGTTATTGATTTTTTCATGTGCATAGCTTTACCAAATGGTCAATATGATTAAGAGATCTTTCATAAATTTGTTTTTCCTTAGCCTAAACAAACTCATTAGAATTATTAATGAAACTTTTACATGAACATTTTGATATGGTGATAATCGGGCAACAAACTTGCTTACCACTTCTTTCAATTCATAACACTTTCAAAGATTTGATTTCAGTTTTTGAAATCATTGAATGTTTTCTATCATATTGCAAAGCCCCAAACCATGGAAGAAATTGCTCAATATCTTTTCCCAAAATAGTACCATGGAAAACCAAATTTTGATAATGATAGATGTGCTCTTGCTTTGGCTCTTGTACTGAACATGATCCCCACTACCCACAACAGATCAGTTTAATCACTGTTGATGGGTTAAAGTTACTCATGTTTTTCTACTTTTATGCATATCTATCTGTTCGGACATTACCTAGACCTTACCATTCATAGTAGAAACTTGAAATTTTGCTCACGCATTCCTCTCAATGATGAGGGGGAAATGATTTTTCTGTTTATCCAAAATTCCCTACCAAAATAGTTTTTATTGAGGGGGGGGGGGTCAATATGCAATCTAAGTTTATGCTAAATTGCTCACTGGTTTGTGCCTACTTGTCTTCAAATCTTTTTCTTTGATCACCAACCATCAAAATCCAAGAATAGTAACTTGTTCATTGATCACTTTCCAACTTTTTAATTGATCACCCCTAATACAACTCATGTGGGTGATGGTGATTCATAATTCCTTTGGAATGCCAATTACATATTATTCTTATGTAGGGATTTGTGAAGTATTGAAACCTTCTGTGTAAATGTTGTTTTTTTTCTGACAATTGTAGGTTGAGAATAAAACAGTGGAGATTCATCATCATCATCAGTCTTTTATTGTCCGTCGTTGGATGTAGAACTTCCCCAGGATTTGCCACACACTTCCATCATGGGCCATGTGGAGTCAATATTTTCTGAACCTATCCAGTTCATCTCGCCATCTCATATTCTGCTGGCCTCGATTCTGCATTTGATCTTGGGATCCATATTGTGAGTCGTGATGTCCAGTGGTTGTCAGCCATTGCCATTTGAGTTTCCATGATGTTTCAGATTCCTATTTTCTCCCTGATATACTGTGCTGTCTTATGGTCTCTCCATGGGATATTGAGCATGATTCTTCCATGTGCACGTTGCATGGTTCTCGGTTTGCAGGTCAGTCTCTTGGTTAGGTTCCATGCTTCAGCTCCATAGGTGACTATTGGAAGGATGCGTTTGGTTGTATATCCCTCTCTTTCCAACTAATAAGATTCTCTTGTTCATGAAGGTTGAGCTTGCTCTACTGAAGGCTCGCCATTCCAGAGTGATTCTTTGCTTGATTTCTTCTTTTGAGTATTCCATGGAGATTCATTGTTCTCGGTAGATGTAGTGGTCTACTTTGTCAAGCTTTGCATTTTAGATTTCAATCATTGTGCATTTATTTCCAACATGTTTGTTATACATGACCTTTGTTTTGCTGAAGTTCATATGAAGGCTGACTTTCTTCATTTCTCCTTTCATCTAACATTAGTTGGAGGTTCTCTGCAAAAAGGACGATGTCTTCTTCAAATCTGAGTTTACCTAGGTATTAGCTTTCTATTCTACTTCCTTTGGTTTCCTAGTCTAGGTTTCTGAAGATCATTTCAAGGCAGGTAATATTGGGGTAAGCTGGTATTACCTTGTTTTACCTTTTTTTTTTTTAGCTAGAAGGGCTCCATGTCTTTATGTAGTCTGAGAAAGGAGCAACTGTGATTGAATATATGTTGCAGCACTCTGACGTATACAGGGTTTACACTCTTGTAAAGTGATAGCATCAATGACCTTGGGAATTTCTATTGAGTTGAAGACCTTCTTGAAGTCTATAAATGATATCGCGAGTGGCATTGTATATTCTGCTGCTTTCTCTCTTTGTTGATTTATTGAATGAAGATGGTCTATGGTTGAGTAGCTTCATCTGAAGCCAGTTTTGGTCCTGTGGTTAGTTTTCGTCTAGTGGTTGGTAGAACTTTGATGAAAAGTTTGTACCAACAGAAATCTGGTTTGCTGCTGAAAAGGTAAAGCAGTGAAAGTGTTGATTAACGTCCTCTGGCACTAAGATGTCAGCAGTAATTTTTTTTTTCCTCCTTGTGCTGATAAAAAAACATCAGCACTCTTCTTTTTGGCAGATCAACTCTGCCTGTGTTGTTAGACCTTATCCACCAAGGTATTGAGATTCTCCCTGCTTCTTAATTTCTTTATTTATATTTGCGTCTACTTGACCACCCCCCATGGGGAGAGCATTGAAAGGTAGCCAAGTCTTAAGTGAGCATCTCTTAACTGACTTGTCAGAGTGGCTGGAAAGTCAAATATGAGATCTGGGAACTGGACCCAAGCAAATCTGATATTTCAAACACATGTAACGAACACACTAGCAGTCCATCAATTCTCTAAAACATAGAAAGGGAGATTGCTGACATTCATCTAAACATCTTGGCACTGAAACACTATTTCTTTATTTTTTTATCTCATCTACCTGTTCATTTTTTTGTATTGATTCCAAATATACACATTTTCATTGGATTGTTCTTCCAAAATTGACATATCACTTTTTTCAGAAACTCTTTCTAGCTCTGTAGCTTGGTCATTTTCAATGCAAGCTGTATGGCACCCTTAGGGGCCTTGGCATATTTGAAGAAGTCATTGACTAAAATAGTAACTCATTCGTTTCTCTCTATCTGTTTGTTGTGTCTCTCTTTGATAAGAGACCCTGTAACTGAATAAGAGTTCTTAACCCTTTATGTTGTGAGTGACTATATATGATCACTTGAATTAGGTCTAAAACTAACATCATATTACCTCTACTAAAGTGCCAATTAACAACCAATCAGTATAAAGAAAAACATTCTTAGAAAACTTGCAACTAAAAATATCTTGTAACTAGTATAACAAACAAAAAGGTTATTTCAATATCTAAAATAATTTTAGGCTTGCCTCACAAAGGGTTAAGGGGACCATAACCCCCAAAAGGTTGAGAATGGCTGCTAGCCTCACATACGCACACTCGTATTATCAATGTAGGTTATTTTTCTAACAATCTATTAAATTCCCAAACTTTGTAGGACCCCTTTACACAAGCCTTTTATTGTTCGCCTCTTTTTTCTTCTCATACAGAGGGACTTTGTTAATGTGGAACAAAAAATAAAAACATTGTGTTAATGTTTTGTTTTTTTTTTCTCCCCCTGTAAAACTATTCTAAGTATTTGCCCAAGGTAAAATCTTTTTCTCCTTCCCAATTGAAAATCTAACTTGAAATTGTTTATGTATCAAGGAGTGGAATTATACCAGAATCTGATTGGCTAATTTGACAATAATTTGCCAACAACACCGTAACTAATTATGTTGTGTGAAATTGGCTAACTATCCATTTAACAACCATTCCTTAAACATGCAAATTTACAAACTAGCAATAATTGATTTTTTCCTCCCTAACAAAGAGCAAAGAAATTAAAAATCTTCAAAATAATGGACATTTTCCTGAAATTAATTTATTGAAATGCATCTCAAATTTGCACAGCTTGTCTATCAATTATTCAAAGACTCGTGTTGAATAATGGCAGCAGTATCTTCAAAGAAGAATGTACTGAGTGGCATAACAGTTACTGACATGGGAAATGGAACAGGTGGACCATGTTTGTGTTTCAGGGATGGGGGTACCAATGCCCTTGGGAAAGGCATGAATTCACTTCTCTCTCCTGCCCTGAGTTAATAACATGTCAGTTAAAGCCCTGTAGGGCAAAACATCTAAAGCAGTGGTTCTCAACTTGAGGAGAATTCCCCCCTTGGGCAGGGATTTCAAAATCCTAGAGGGTAGATTTTATTTCATTTCAAAGTATGTGTAAATGGGCCTTGGTTGCTTGTTTAAATTGTCACATCCCTGACTAACCTATTTTCCATAATGGAATTGGCCAAATGGAGTGCATTGATGATTGTTGAGCAGGAAAAGAGAGGAAAGTAATGAAAAATGAGATATTCCTATTATTCCTATGTCACTAGTATGAATCTTTGGTGTGTGTGTGGGGGGGGGGGGCACTACAACTTGGGCTTTAGCTGGTCTCAAGCTCAGATAAAGGAGGAAGGTAAATACTACCCTGGGTATATAAAAAACAAATATGATGTGTGTAGTCCAACCGAGCATGCACTGTGAGTAGTGATTCCACATTCTAAAACCAAAAACATCCGAAAGTCAGAGGGTACACAGCCAAAATGTTGTGAATAAATGAACTTATAGATAAGGAAAATCATTCAACCACATCATAATTAATACACCCAATCTGACAAAATTCAGGTAAGAATTACCACAATATGTTTCCCAAATTGGAACTTTTTCATTACATTTAGAGTCAAGTTCATTTTTTTCTTTGTTTAACATAGATGAAAGCCACACATTAAAAGCAACTAAGATTCAGAATGGAGTTGCAACATCCCACCCCATTTGGAAGGATAGGAGCAAACAAAAGTGGAACCTTCGGTTTGCCTTTGACGTCCAGCGCAGTACAAGTATCTGACTTAGACTGACATGTGTCGACTTGCATGCATGCTACATGACTGTTTCAAATGATTTTCAACACAATTTAGATATTTTGCATTTGTTGGTTATCTTCTGAGTAATGTAACATTGATTATTTTCAATGTCTTGATTTGATCACCATTAAACTCAACTGATCTAATTGACCATAGAATATCATTCAGCAAGAAATCTATAGCACAGAACTTTGCAAACCACTCATGACATGCGTTACATTTTTACCTTTTCTAAAATAAAAAAAGCATAGGATTCTGAAAATGTTGCTCATTTTCTTCCATCATCAATTTTTAGAATCAATAAACAAAAATACCCAAATTTTGACGATTCAAAAAAACAAAAAATATCATCGATGTCATACCAGTGTTTTGTTTAAATCATCAAAATTGGGATATTTTTGTTTATTGATTCTAAATATTGATGATGGAAGAAAATAAGCAACATTTTCAGAATCCTACGTTCTTGAATTTTAGGAAAGGTAAAAATGTGTATAATATACATAATCAAAATCTTTTTTTAATGAAGCTGTTGAAACTAAATACTCCTAATGACAAAATAGAACAAACTTTTTGGAAAACTTTTTTGGATTTCACAAGGCAGATTAGTAAAGGATGAGTCTTGATGGTGAGTAAAATGCCATGAATAGAATTGGTTAAACTAAAGATAAACAAATCTTGATGTGAAATAATCTTGAAAATTACATATATAAATCAATAGGATTTTGTCTGCTTCTAACTGTTTTATTGTTAGCAGAAAGACTTCATACCTCTGATTGCCGATTCATTTCTATTATCAACCTCTAAATGATATATTTATCTTATTTTGAAATCCTGGAGATTTCCCATCTGGGAAGAAGGATGCTTTGGAAGCTAGTTTCACTTTTCATAACTCAAAAGAAAAAAAGTCCATTTCATCTTGAAAACTAGAGTCTAGACACAGCAAAGATCAAAAGGAACAATAAACTAGGTGTGAATTGTTAGAGAGTTATAGAAGCAATGATTAAATTAAAATCAGTGACATACAAAATTAGAGTAACAATTTTATTTATATAGAGAGCAAATTCACTTTTATCCTTCTTTGAAAGGCCAAATCTGACAAAAACTTGATTGTTTGTTTCCAAGTTATTGCTCTCAGAATGCAGCCTGGTACCAGACTTGGATTAGTCCAAATAAATTTGAAATAGAAATTTGAGAGAAGGTTAAAATTAAGTAGATGAAGTCATAAGCTATCAATGTCAATAAAATTGAACCTTGTTATGCAAGGTGAGATAGTCATTTAAATTATATAGCAAATTTTTTGCAGATCAAATTATTTAACCTTTAATATTAGAACCTAAAGCTTTCTGAAAGTTATACCATATCACTTCAAAATTATAACATATATGGAATAAGATTAAATCCTTTCATCTTTCACATACTGTTGGATCATCTTTATTGCAATCTTAGCTGTTGGATTATACCCATCAAGTCTGGTAAATGGTGATATAGGAAGATTTTGTTGCACAAATCTTCCAAGTTAAATAGGCCTATCTGCCTTGAAAATCGGTTGATGATCTGGCATTTAATTGGGCTTGAACTGACTATTGGTACAACTACTACTGCCACCAAGCAGGCTCTATGAAGCTATTCTCAATAAAAGAGAAGACAGTAAGACAACAATTTGTCTTCTATAATTACCTGCCCACTTTGTCTAGGCTCTGAAATCATTGCCTAGACACCATATTTATTTGTTCCCTGAATGAGTTATCTCACCTTGGCATTCATTCTTTCTTCACAACGCAATGTTTCTTGATCCATTCATGAAGTCAGGTTGTCTAAGCATTGGTTCCACTAAGTTTCATCTATTTAGGTGTGCAGTGTTTATTTCTCCCTTTCATTTGACAAGGCACTGTTTCATCTCTCTCCCTCCTGTTTTATAGCAATCATTCAAACTACTAAAGAGCTAGCAAGCAGTGCAGTTTTATGGAAATGCAGTTAAAGAACATCTTTGCAGAGAGATTTCTTTTTAGTACAAAGAATAAACAGAAAATTACGAAAGTTTGTCCACTTCTCAAGATGTTTTAAAAGCATAAATTCATGATTTTCATAGGATATTATTTGATTCACATTGATATTGTATAAAAAAGTTGTTTTTTTTTTAAAAAAAAACACCTTAATGTAGAAGCCCTGGAATACTAAAGAAAATGTGCTTAATTATTGGAAGCCTATAGAATGCGGAACAATACACGTATTGTAGATACTGATGTTCATTGTTCAAAATGCCTTGATAAGAAAATGCTGACTTCATCTATCTACAGAACACAGGACAAAGCCATAAATTAGAAATTCAGATCTCTAAAATTTCTTATTGGCAAGAGTAGCAAACGTATGGAAAAGCCTTTGTGAAAAGATTGAAACATCCGAGAATATCAATATTTAAAAAAAAAAACAAACCTTTATTCAGATATCGGTCATACAAGATTTAACTACAGCTTTTCTTATTAGTTTAATTTTACCCCAACTAAACTGAAGCTGGCACAACTGACAAAAAAAAAAAACTTTCTCAAATACATTCAAGTACATTACCCAAAGACTGATATAATTAGTCTGTCTTTGATTTTTAACTTGATCTGTTGAAGAATGAAGTTCTGTACTGAAGTATTTAAATGTATTTCAGTTCGACCTACCAACCCAAGAACCAATTTTACTAAGAGGGCAGTTATGCAAATAACATTCACCTGATACTTGTAAGATCGAACAAAACAAACTATTCTTATACAAATATATTAAAAAAGGAACTGCATTTCATTTAGAATTCTGTATAAGTATTACATTACAAACCTTCACAGAAATATTATATACTGTATGTGTATTTTTGAATAATTAAATTGCTTAATTTTCTTTGTGTGAATTTACATAAGATTCAAAGATTCTTAAATGAAAGATCAGATGACCAAATAAAGAAAGAAATTCACAAAAAGAAAAAACTACACAGCTAGAAAATTTACATATAATTTCTTTAAAAGCTAAGTTTAATTGAAGAGATAAAATAAGATAAGATATGCATAAAATTTATATACATTTTTTTCTTAATTTTTTTCAAAAATTGTTTTTGTGTGTAATTATCATATCTTTTTTAAAGCTGTTCACTGTTTTCACTTCTATTATTTCTGGATTTTGATTCAATAATTTGTTCCAATTGTTGACAAGTCTTTTTTTTTTTTTTCTATTCATTATAAAAATTTTTAACTGTTGACAATGAAAGATGCTGCTACTTGTTCAAATCAAACCAAAGATGGATGACTTATTTCCTATTTTTTCTCTGTTATTTTTTTGTAAGGAAAAATATTAGATATGCTTATATTAGAATAATCTCTTTTAAATAAATGAATTACATTCTTTACTGAGATCAAAAAAACAAAAACAAACTTGTTACTCTCATCACAGTTGTAAGAAAAGGAAGGCCAGGTAAGAATATTTTAAATTTTTTTGAGTATATACGTAGCCTGTTAAACTCTAGTCCTGTCGTCTTTAATCATTTATTAATTTTTTAAAAATCAAATTACTCAGCTTGTCATCGTCTTTTTATCATCTTTTCCTAATTCCTACTATGTTAATTCCAGAGTAAAGTAATTGATTTCTTTTCTTTTTCTCACTATGAACAAAGTGTTTAGAAATGCTTCATCATCATCATCATCAGTCTCTCAACCCCTATCTTTGGACATAAACCTTCCCCTGGATTCACCACTCTTCTCTATTGTGAGCGTCATGGAGCCAGTACTTTTTGAATTTGTCTAGCTCATCTCTCCATCTAATATTCTGCTAGCCTCAATTGCACATGTGATCTCTGGGGATCCATACTGGGAGTTGTGATGTCCAGTGGTTGTCTGCCATTCTTGAAACATGGCCAGCCAATTGCCATTTTAGTTTTTAATGGATTCTATGATATCTCAGTCTCCTGTTTTCTCCTTGATATATTGTACTATCTTAAGGTCTCTCCATGTGAGGTTGAGAACTCTTTCATGTGCATGTTGTATGGTTCTCAGTTTGTGGGTCGGTCTCTTGGTTAGGTTCCATGTTTCAGCTCCGTAAGTGACTATCAGAGAGATGCATTGGTTGTATACCCTTCTTTTTAGGATTAAATGGGATCTTCTAGTTTTTGAAGGTTGAGCTTGCTCTTCTATAGGCTTGCCATCCTAGAGTGATTACTTGATTTCTTCCTCTTTTGAGGGTCTCATGGAGATTCGTTGTCCTGGGTTGATGTAGTGGTCTACTTTCTCCAGTTCTGCATCTTTGATTTTGATCTTTGTGTTCTTATTTACAACTTGATTGTTGCATATGATCTTCATCTTGCTGAAATTTATGTGAAGGCTGACTTTCTTGCTCTCTTCATTTAGTTCATCTAGCATTAGTTGGAGATGATGTTAGTTCTCTGAGAAAAGGGCAATGTTGTCTGCAAATCTGAGGTTGTTTAGATATTTGCCATCTATTTTGATTCCTTTATTCTCCTGGGCTAGGTTTCTGAAGATCATCTGGAGGCAAGCTGTGAAGAGTTTGGGTGAGCTGGTATCATCTGCTCTTACCCCTTTTAGAAGCGGGAAGAGCTCCAAGACTTTATGTAGCCTGATAAAAGAGCTACCATGACTGTATATGTGTTGCAGCACTAATGTATACAGGGTCTACACCTTGTAGGCTAATGGCATTCTTAACCATAGGGATTTTCACTGACTCAAAGGCCTTTTTGAAATCAATAAATGCTACAGCAAGTGGCATCTTGTTTTCTGGTGCTTTTTCTTTCCGCTGATTTATCAAAATGCAATAGGTCCATGGGCAAGTAGCTTCTTCTAAGCTTAATAGAAAATAAACTATAATAAAAATCAGATTAACTTCAAGTATATAGCTGGCCATCCCAAGTTGGAAAACCGTGGCAATAGAATCTTCCTATTCCATTTTTCCCTTTGGTCTTGGCCTAATTCAAACTAAGTGAATAAACATCTACAATGCGGCTGCCATTGATGACCTACCTTGTGGTGCATATTTCTGACTGGTATCAGTGGTTGGTATTCAAGCTTAGGTTTTATAAGAATGAAAACACCCCATCCCTTATATCCCTGCACACTTATCCTGAGAACCAAAACATCTCACCCCCTGCTGTGAAAAAAAAAGAACATCCCAAGGTTGACCTCTATCTCACTTGCAACACCAAAAGATTTCATCCTGTTCACTACTACACCACAAATGTGTAAACAGTTACTTTTTATTCGCTACTGTTCTCTGGCTTAATCCATTTCATTTGCAAAGCAATCTAGAGTGACAATAAAAAATTTTGAAAAGTAACATATTTGTTCTCAAATTTTTCACTTCCACATTGTTAAATTAATTTCACCATTTTGTCTGATTACCTCACATTCATTAAAGAATGATAATGATTCCATAAGATTTTTATTTTTGGTAATGCTTTAGCAAATTAATTTGACAGCTCAAACAAAATTTCAAATGAACAATCAAAACATCCATTCTTCAAAGAAAGTTCTAATATTCATACCTCATACAAGTGAATCACCATAGCCCAGGTGTGTACAAGAATTGAATATTGAAAAAAAATATCTAAAATTATCTTAAAAAAATATATCGTTTATCTAAAATTATCCTAATTTTAGGTAATGGATATATTTTTTTCAAGGTAATTTATGATAAAGGATGTATTTTTTTATCTTGAAAAAATATCTTTCATCTAAAATTATCTAAAAAAAAATGTATCCTTAATCTAGAATTATCTAAAAAATACCAACCCACTTGGCAGGTTGGTTAGGCTATGGTGATTCATAATATAATTTCTAACTTCCCATCATATGATGACTATGCTAAATCTTAATATATTAAGTCAGCAGTTATATCAGCTAAAAAATGAATAATTTCCCTGGTTAAAAATCACAGCTTTCCATCTTACTAGATTGTTTCAATATAAAACTCTTAATGTCATTAACCACTTGATACTGCTCCCGAATTTCTACTTTTGACACAATTCCAATCATTTTCATTCTTACTTCATCGATTTTTTTTTTTTTTTTTTTTGATTTTTGTTTTGTTTTTTTTTATTTAAAAAAAAAAATGTATTTTGATTTTTTTTCAAATTTCTTTCTCCTCCAAAAAAATCAGTTTTATGGAAGAATGAAGATTCTGAATTCGCCTTTTCTTGCAAATATTTCCTCCATTTAGAAGAAAAAAAAATCTATTCAATCTATTGTCAAATTAAACAGCTGGATACTAACTCAATTTAGAAGATGTGATGTATTAGATAAAAGTTTGATAAATATACTCTGAAAGGAAAATGGATTCCAAATCACCCAGTCCCTCTCTCTCTCTCTCTCTCTCTCTCCTTCATTCTCTTTGGTGTAGCTTCTCTGAAAAAAAACAACAACTTATGGCTTGGCTCTCTCAATAGCTCTTGGCTTATGGAGTCACTCCAAACTACTATGCTGTTCAGGAGGTATATTGTGTCAATTCTGTTGAATATAGCTGCAACTTTAAAAGTTTTTAAATCTCAAAGTGATCATAAGTTATAAACAAGTGTCATTTGCAATGGAGTTTATGCAATCAGTCATTGAAATGGTGAACACAAAGCAACATTGTTCAATCTCTGGTTTTGGCTGGATGAAATCAATCAACTATAGCTTTAAAAGAAACTATTTGGGGATAGCAAAAAAAATTACTGATCACAGATTGTGAAAATAGCCAATAGGGTCTACAAGTATATGATCCCATCTTCCAAAAATAAAATTAGACTTAAAAAAAAAAAAAATTGATGCTATTGTGGTGAACCTATTTTATTTCCAGTTAAAATCAAGTATAAAATCATACAAATTAGTACATAGCTGTAGATACAAAACGTAAGAACTAGCCAAATCTAATGACATCACCTCCTTTAGCTCCTGACTATGAAAACATAAACTTCTGTTAATCATCATTCACTTGCCCCCATCTTTCTGTTGGTCGATTATCTTCCCTTTCTCTCTATCTCACTAGACTGGCTACCTTATCTCTCCAGAACTGGTTATTTGACCTGGAGCAATCTTTTATCGTGACTTATCACCGCAGCAAACTTTATTGCTTTCATTTCACAGATGTTGAGATCGTACATCCAACTACTAATTGTCTGAGAAACACTCAGAGCGACAAAACTCTGAACCCCATTTCCGTAATTACTGTGGTCTTCGAAATAAACAAACATTGTGAATACAAAGCATTTGAGTATCTCTACCTCATAAATTCACAACAATGACTAGATATGTCACATCTCCTTTCTATTTGCCCAAACCACTAGCTTCATTCTATCATAGACCATTTCCTCTTTGTTAATCACTTGGCAATCAAGTCTGCTCTAACATTATTGTACATAAATGTTTACACGTTTTCCTCTTCAGCTCAACTGTTTAAAATATCTATTAATTGTACGTTTCAATGTTTGTTATAAAAACTCTGTTTTGTCATCATCTCAATTATGACCTTGCTGCTTAATCTGTGACCATATTCAAAAATGGCATGTAGAACTCTTCTTCCTAAGGAAGGCAACACAGATACTGGATGTTCACATCTGAATCTATCATGGCCGACTATCAACATCTATTTTCTTCTTTAGCACCTCTTTGTGACATCACACATGTGACAAAATTATGATATGTAATTAATTGAACATTTGAGTGTTTGTCAGGGAGAGTTGTCATGGAACTGCCTGTTTATTTATTTAAAAAAAAGGTAAGAATTGGGTTTCCCAGTCCAGGTTGTGTAAGAAGTCATTATAATAAAAATAGACATTTACAGAATCACTTGCTTGGAGGGAATATGATTTCCAAGTGATAATTTTTTTTTCTGTTCTTTTGTAATTAGTAGATTTTCTACAACTTCAAAAGATGAGTAAATTCACTAAAAATGTAGAAAACAGCTTTGTGCTATTTCTACTACAAACACAAATCTGTGAAAAAAGATCATTGCACAAGAAAATCTGAATTTCAATATTCATCTCTTCTAACCAAAGATAAATTAGAATACGACTAGCCAATCAGCAAACAGCCATATTAAACACCTTTTTGATTCAATCATTCCCTTTAAATACCTAGTTTTCATGCTGAAAACTCTAGTACTCAAATGACTGGGCCACAAATCCAATTACTCATCAACATTTCTACTTGTGTTGTTCTTATCTTCTTCCACGCTGAGGAATTCTAATCACATTTTGTACAAGAATCTTTCAGTACAGTTTATCTCTTTCCTAATCCCAAGAGATGTTTTCAATTCAATTTGCCATTACGAACCCAAGTCTGTGTGTGGAACTTTAACCAATAGTTTAATCCATTCACGGTTGGCTTTTTTCATTACTCCTTCTATCACCAAACACATACATATTTACACAATGACTTCCGACGTACTCACTTCTGCACTAATGTAACAAAGACAACTGACTTTCTCTCATAACTACAAAGACAATAAGAAGCTATTTACCTGTTAGTACTAACTCAAATACATACAGGTATCATTACAAACACAAAATGAGTAGAACATCTTGTTCTTTAACCCCATTTTGGAATTCTTTTCTTAATATCCCTATAATCAGCGATTACATATCAAACAGAATATAATACATACTTATAGTGTATAGGTATTTATGATACATATTAAACAAAATATTTCCTAAAAAGGTTTTTTTTTTTTCATATTACACTCTTCAGAGGATAAGATGTCAGGAAGTGATCAAAGACAGTGAATTGTAAGAACCTAGATTTAAAAAAAAATATCCATTAATTAGGGAGATTTTAAAATTCTGTAGCATCAAAAGACTCTCCATTTGTTAATATTGTGACACTAAGTCTCATTTTCTTTAATATGTATTTTGCCTATCAATTTTCCCTTCCTGAGCACAACAGACATCCAAGGCTGGGGGGGGGGGGGCACATAGCTGAAACGTGAAAATCACCAAACAATAAAGACAAAGAAACTAGTTGGAACCAACCATATACAATGATTAAAACACCTCATCTAGTAAAATTCAGAGGACAATTTGTATCTGTTCACAATATATAAGGTATGGAAAGTATTGCATTATACTCAGTCTACCTATTGTTATAACTAAAACCCCCAACCTTTAAAAATCATATTTCCAACAAGTCAACACAAACTAATGCATATTTCAGATCAGGTCTGCACCTATGAATAATTGCTTCTCTTAGTAGTGACTTACATAGGTGATCTTTTCTTTGGGGTCTACATATTCTCTTGTGAGTTTATTCGTACTTGTTATTCCCATAAAACAGTTCCTGACTCACACACATGTATATTTAATTACATATTATCAAGGCACCCATTTTCAACAATTTTACCATTTGCGCAATTTAGATAGACTAGTTGTCTACTGTAGATTTTACAATAAGAAAGAATCATGAAGTTATTTGTGAAACAAACAATAGCAAAATTTTACACCATGTTGATTATTTAATGTTGGAATCTCTACCCCCTCAGAGGATATAGGATGTTGTTCTTGGTAGTTTATTTAATGTGAGCTCTGCAAAAATTACCTAAGGTACCTCAATTAAGATGCAGACATCATGGAATGCCTTGAACCTATAAATGTAGGAGGAAAGTGATGTGGGGGAACAGATTTCTAGCACACAGGCCATTTGAGCTTTTAAGTTAATTTCTCATCCACTTAAAATTCATCCATCTTCTCTTCGGGGATACAGAGAAAGCTGATTATTATAATCATGGGTAATGTTATTAAATGGTTATCGTTATCAAAACCAGTCGTTCCTAAACACTTTATCTAAAATGAATTAAAAATTCATATCAATTTCTTATCAATTTCAAATTAATTTTTTTTTCAATATGAAAATACAAAGTTGTTTATAACAAAGAATTTCATATTACTACCTCTGCCTAAATATGAATCACCATGGCCTAGTTGCTTTATTTTTGTCACTCTGCCATCCTAAACTTTTTTAATCTATCTAACCTGACTCTTTCGACTGATACAAGGTTTCATAAGGCAATACATCAGATTGGCAAAATCAACCTTTTTTTGTAAAAGCAAAAAAGTGCTGTAAAGTGAACTCCTGATAGGTAATACTGTTTCATTTCAAGTTTTTTTCTTTTTCTTCAAAAAGCTAAGACTATTCTCTTAGAAAATAAAAATATAACTAGGAATGTAAGCAGACAATAGCAAGAGAAGAATGTCACGATTACCCCAGTAATTTATCTCCATCGATGCTCCATGGAATCCCTGAAAGAAGAAATCAAACAAATCACTCTAGGATGGCAAGCTTTCTAAGTCTTAAAAGAAAGGTATACATTCAATGTATCCTCGTGATAATCACCTATGAAGTGGAAACATGGAACCTAACCAAAAGATTAACCCTCAAACTGAGAACCATACAATGTGTACAGGAGAGAATCATGCTCAATCTCATATGAAGAGATCACGAGACAACAAGGTATATTAAAGAAAAAAACAGGAGTCAAGGATATTATAGCATCCATTAGAAACAAATGGCAATGAGCTGGTCATGTCACAAAAATGTCAGTCAATTGCTGGACATCACAACTCACAATGTGGTTCATAAGAGATTATATGCAAAAACTGTAGGTGGCAAAATATAAGATGACATCACAAACTAGACAAGTTCAGAAAGTATTGGCTCCTTGACACTCATGATAAAGGTTTGGCAAAGGTCTCTGCCCAACAATGGACACTAATAGGCTGCTGCTGCTGATGATGATGATGACGAATAAATGAATGGTTTGTAATTGGAGTACTTTAAAAATTAGACTTTTGTCTCTATTCATCAAAACAGGCATTAAAGGAAGTCAGAAATAGTTTTGCTTTCCTCATCTAAGCATAATGATTTGAGGGATGGATGACTTTGCAATATTTACAAATCATAGATAATTCATTTTAATTCCACTTTGAGATAGGTTTTGTAAATATGGAAGTTTTATGTAGGTGAGAAAATTATTTTCCTGCACAAAACAAACGAGAGAAATCCAATATTAAAAAATATTGTTAGTTATAAACATTTTTGTCACCTTATTTAATTCTGAAGTAATTGTAGCAGGAACAAATTTTCTTTTTACTTTAGTTTTGGTTTTAACTGACTTGATATTGTCCTTACATGCTATCAGTTGCAAAAGAAAAAAGAATTCTTTTCAGTGGTGAGCCTATGGTTGATGTTACTTGAACCAATGATGTCACACCCACTTCCTCCCTGAACTTGCTCTCTTCCCAGGATATCTAGAATTTTGGTGATCTTTCATGCTGATACTATTCATTATTCATCATGATTCTCCCATATTATTGAATGTGATGGCATAAGTCTGAAAATCCATGGAGAACTTTTCAAGATATTATGTGGACATACCCAAATGTATGAAAAGAGAAAATGGAAAAATATCTCACAATCGGAAAATATTCCTGGATCTGCTTCAAAATTTGACCAACTCTTAATTGCATCATTGCCCTACTTTAAAAAAATTCAATTGAAATTCATTCAGATTTGGAGATATTGTGTGGACAGACAGATATTTTATTAGAAAAAAGAATTATCAAGAAACGATATGGAAATTCTTTATGCATTCATCCAAGTGTGACCCCTCAAACAATGTCACCTGAGTGATCTGCCCCCTTTGCCCTGCCCCCATCCTAGTCCATCTCTAATCCTCTTACCAAATAAAGATATCTTCAACATAGACCAAACATTATACAATGAACATTTCAGATCAAAATCCAACTAATTACATGTCTTGCTGCAGACTCATTGATGCAGCCTCATGTTTGAAACATGCATAGAATAGTATGCCTATTAGTCAGGTATTACATAGTATAGTATTATGCCTTTCAGTCAGGTATTACATAGTATAGTATTATGCCTTTCAGTCAGGTATTACATAGTATAGTATTATGCCTTTCAGTCAGGTATTACATAGTATAATATTATGCCTTTCAGTCAGGTATTACATAGTATAGTATTATGCCTTTCAGTCAGGTATTACATAGTATAGTATTATGCCTTTCAGTCAGGTATTACATAGTATAATATTATGCCTTTCAGTCAGGTATTACATAGTATAGTATTATGCCTTTCAGTCAGGTATTACATAGTATAATATTATGCCTTTCAGTCAGGTATTACATAGTATAGTATTATGCCTTTCAGTCAGGTATTACATAGTATAATATTATGCCTTTCAGTCAGGTATTACATAGTATAGAATTATGCCTTTCAGTCGGGTATTGCATAGTATAGAATTATGCCTTTCAGTCGGGTATTGCATAGTATATCATTATAACTTTCAGTCAGGTATTAGAGATTTTTTAGTGAAATGCTTCACAGTAATCTATTGAACTTGAAGTCTGAGAATAGTATGATGCACATATCTGCTTTTGTATACATACATTTATATTTGTAAGCTATCGGTAGATTTTTCTATTATGTAAGAATGTAAGTTTCATTTTAATGCATATATGTATAATTTTTTGACATTGTATGATATAAGGAAGCAAACACACAGAGTTATTGTCTAAAATTTAATTATAGCTTAAGAATTCTAAAAACTTTGCTTACTCTATATCTATCTATATACACATGAGAAAGATACATATTTTTATTTCAATTTATGTATTCATTTGTGTCTTATATATATATATATATATATCATAAAGAAATGGATATATAATCCAACAGAATATTCATGTACACGTGTGTGTGTGTGTGTGCCATTGTGTTATGAGAATTGAGAAAAACTTTGAAAAACATCTGAATATTTTAGACAAACAAATTGTAGCTGCAGGGAAACCATGCCTTGCGGAAGATAAAAAGTAGTTTGATAACAAGGCAAGAATATCATGTGATGAGAATTAACATAAAGAAAATCGGCAAAGAGGAGGTAAATATTTAAAGAAAAAAAGAAAGGGGAGAGATTGAATTACATGGTCGTGAATCTTGGCAGTGAATAGAATCGAGAATAATGCAAAGTATTTGAAATATGGATCTCAGAAGGAGTGAATCGATAAAGAAAATTTGATGGGAATACAAAGAAAAGTTTTATGCAGAATAACGGAAAACTGATGATTAAACTAAAAAAAAAATATTGAAGTGGAGGGTTATTGAAAGCATACGATTTGATGAGGGCAATTGTATATCAGAAAGGTCTTAAAGGTGCACAATGGCTACAATTTTTATATCATAATGTAAATGCAGGGATATGGAATATGGATTCCACAACGATGAATTTATTTTTCATGCTTATGTTGTCTTTAATCAAACCCACAAGCTTATTGTTACTTGACCTAAAACATTAAAAAAATGAAAGAAGTCTTGCAAGCTTTCCAACCCATACAAAATAAAATATTTCAGTTTTTTTAGTTACAATAGAACCATGCATGTTACTCGCCCTAATATAAAATTATTCTTGCATTCATTATAGATGATTTAATGCTATCTCTTTCTGCTATCCAGCTTAAGGACCCCATTGACTTTGGTTTGGAAATTAGCATTCTTTGATGACCAAACTATCCCAAATAATTTTTTCAGTAATCTATATTTTAGGCATTGATAATGTCCATCTTATTCTTTAATTAAAAATAACTTTGCACCATAAAATTGGTGTTATTTAAATTTTGAAATTGCAAAAGCAATCCATTAAGTATACATCAGATTTTTTTCTTTCGTATTGCAGTAAAATATATGTAGGTTATTATTGATGAATCACATCTACATTATACATGAAAATGACCTGGTTCCAGTTTATTTTGAACCACTGATGAACTGTTGGAACTTTGGTGAATAGGTCAACAAGATCTAATGTGTCAAATAAATTAATAACTTCTCATGCAAAAATCTAAATCATCAACTATGACAACTGCAACTGATCTCAAGCTATAAAAGAGTATAATTTTCTATCATAGTCACGACGTTGTAGATGGGAGACATATTTTTGAGCTCATCTGTAGCAAAGTCAACTGTAGACCTGAGCTATCACTCAGAATTATCTCCCCAAAGTGAGCTGATTTCTTTACATAGGAGAGAGATTTGCCTGACAGTGAACTGATCCTATTTACCATGAATCTACTCAAAGAGTGGCATGCTGAGTCTCAGCTAATGACAATGGGTCTTAGTGGAATAACCGTCTTCATGGATTTTACATGCTACTGGTGATCTCTGTTCCTGGTCAAGATCTGCAACAGCTTCCTTTCCATTTGCAGAGTTGGACCCTTATTTTCTTTGCAGAATATATTTCCTACAATCAAGCTTGTCAGTTTATTTGAAATGGTCCACCTTGCAACTGTTGCATAACCTTTACCTACTTGTAACATTATTATAATGGTATCTCCCTGGAGATTCTTGATTTCATTCTTCCTTTTTTTATAATATTCAATTAGGGAAGTCTGGTTTTCTTTAGAGCTTGTCTCATTTTCCATCTTATATTGTCTGCTTGTGATTAGGATATCTTTATGGCATTTTCGTCAATTAGAGATATCCTGCCTGAGAAAAGTTAGTTTGATGGTAATCACTGAGTTCAGACTATTGTTCATCACTTATTCCCCCAAGGTACTCAATTGACATTTACTAGTGTTGACAACTATATCTAAGGGATTAATACAGAAATCAGCTATGTCCAACCTTTTGGTCTTGCAATATGTGGAGCTTCTGAATCTAGCATGCTTTCACACTTCTGCATTGCCGTTGGCCTGATTTCTCTAAAGCCTTCTGGATTTGAATTTGGTCCATATTGAGTGCTATTCACATCATGGATTATTCTTTCTGTTTTTTTACTCCAATTATGATGGAATCTCTCTGACTAGAGCCAGCCTTACTCTTGTCTGTACAACCAACTAAAACTAAATTGTGCAAAAATAGACTCTACAAGATTCCCTCCAAAAGTGTAACAGAAAAATATTGAAAAATTAAAATAAACAAAATATTCACAAATTAATGACCAATCACAGGCCAGCCATTCAGTATGCTAAATAAGCCTTTCAACCAAGAAACATCAAAGTCTCCACCAAAAAACATGAAAGGAAGCCGACTCACATCACATCAGTCATTCAGTTAACTTCAGTCAGACAGTCAGCAGCAATCGTTTGCAATCATTCATGATTCTCTGGAAATATTTTTATCTGTACATACATACTCACTGTTCATATATCTGTATATAACTTTCTCACTTCACTTAATCCTTGTCTGACCTTTTCACGCCTTTAAATATGTTGCAACTACTACGAGCATACATGCAATCTTACAACCCTAAAAAGTTCACATTCACACCTATATACACTTTACTTCCATAAACAATAAGATAACATAATATTAATTTTATCACAGATTCTTTTGAACACTGACATAATATGAAAACCCATGTATAAAGACAAACTCTACTTGTTATTTTGAATAAAGAATACATATTTATTATATTCACCACTTTGTCCAATGATTTGAATATGCTTTGAATTAATTGTGTTGTTGCACTTAACCTGAACTCATCAACCCACATCCGAAATGTTCCTGCCCTTTACGATTCACAGATGCTCTGATCTTCAAGTTGGATGGAATTAGCTTCACATCTTTACATCTACTGAGAAATGTTGAGTGGTTGGTTATCAAGATTACCTTAAAATAGAGTTTTTTTCCCAATTGTCTCACTGCAGGTAGTGTTTCAGATCCTCAATAATCTGAGTTTTCAAGATAAGGTGTTTTCATTACAATACTATGATTCTTTTATTTTACTAGTATCCTCATTTTTATATTGTCATCACATTTGTCATTTAGAGCATAATAATGAATATTAAATGAAACATAATTTATGTAAAATAGATAATACATACTTTGAAGTAAAGATATTTTAAATTTTAATTTTTTGCATTAAAAATTAACTGCTCTAAAAATGGGATTAATAATGAGTATTTTGAGGAAAAATTTGGCAGACCTAATAAAGATCAAGATTTAGTATTTATATATAATTCAGATCAACTAAAACCTGATATGAGGAAGAAATATTTTTGGCCACAGAAAAAACAGTGGATCAAATAAAAGGTTTTGTTGAAAATTCCCTGTGAAATTAGATTAACAAACATCTGAAAAAGGCTGAAGAGTACAACAGCCAAAACCTGATAATAACAAAAGTCCAAAAGGATAGAAGGTTTTAGGTTAGATTCTAGAGTTTCTTGCATCTAAGCAAAAGATATGCTTGAATCTAGGCAATCATCATCATCATCATCATCATCATCATCATCATCATCATCATCATCCTTGCCTGTCTTGGCTTTGTTGATGAAGATTTAGGGTATTTTCTACATCTGTTGCAAACCCTCCTGCAGCTGATAGGTGGAAATATGAGACTAACAACCTCCAGTCATCTGCAATGGCCTAACAGCTTGAACAAACATGGCATAAGCGTTCGAAAAGTGGGGGAAGGTCGGGACATTACAAACCACAATGCTACTATGGTATATGAGGACAAGAAGAGAAGGGCTAGAAACCTGAGGAGACTTACTTTCACTAAGCCTCCACTAAGCCTTGGTGAGAAAGTTCAAACCACAGCACTACTGTGGAATGCAGGAATGCTGAGAGGAGAGCTGGAGACTTGGGGAGATATGATGTTACTCAGTCACTAGTGTTATGTCATGGGGGTTGAAGATTTTAGGAGTAGACAATTCCATTTGTGAATGCACAGAACTTTGCCAAATCAGATGATCGGAGAATTCAGGAACAGAGGCAGTGTTTACAATAGATCAGCTGATCAAAGAATACAGAAGTCAATAAATATAAACAAATGAAATCATCTGGTTTTGTTAAGCTAAGGTATGTATCTAACATTCTAATTATAAACAATATTGAGAAGGAATTTTAAAGTTTGGGTATAAAAAATGTTGCTCGATTAAAAAGTTGGATGATGTCATCATGTGACTTACAGATGTTCCTCCAAACATGTCACTGAATACAGCTATAAATAGAAGTCCAAATGAGCAGATAATGGAGATTGCCACAGCACCCCAACGGTGGCTCTGGCTGGTCTATGGTGGCCAATGGAAAATTGATGCTTGTTTATTAATAGGGTCTACAAGGAAGTTTACTTTAAAGACAGCTGGTGTTTAATTGGTAGATATAAACAATAGCGTTACTGAGTGTCACTCAATCTTTGCACATCAGGTTTGTTACACAAGCGATGACCATCAGACATCTGATCTGAACATGAAGGTGCATGAAGAAGAAGAAGAAGACCACCACCACCAACAATACCAACATATATTCTCAAAAATAGAAACCTTTGACAGAACTGATGATTCTTAGTTCAGTCTAAGCCTGTCCATCAAAGAAATTTCATAATTATGTTGGTAATCAGAAAATACACATTCATTTAGGAGTGAAGTGTAAAAGAAAATGCTTGATTTCAATTGGAATCCTAAAGATCCACCCTCTTATCTTATCTGCTTAACTACAAAGGCAGTTCTTATATTGTGGCCATCTTTCTCTTCTCTCCTGAGACATGACTGAGATGCATCATTTCATGGCAGTTCTCAAATCAAATTCCCCAAGTTAAAGAAAAATCCTTTATAAACTCATGGGTTAGATAAAATTGGTTAACTTAGAAAAAGTGCTAAAATGACAACTGCCTTGAAGTCAGTTTACAAGTTGACTGGACTGACAAAGAAAACTATCTTGAATGATACATATCTATGTGTAATATATATATACACACACACACATATATATATATATATATATATATATAAATATATATATATATATATATATATATATATATATATATATATATATACAGTTGCTAGTGAGCAAAGATTATTCCTTTCAAATACAACATCCAGACTTTATATAGAACTGAGTTTGTACTATATCAAAGTTCAGAAATCTACTTGAGAGATTTTCTTTTGTCAAAAACTCCCATAAAGAATATTTGACAGAAAAGTTTAGTTTAGAGTTTAGAGCACTAGATTACCAATTAATGTCCTGTTTGGCAGCTCAGCAATTACATCTTCAACTAGCAACAATGATGAACTTTTTGCAAAGGACCACTCATTCTAATTCTGGTATCAACGGATACTGAGCTGGAGTAACAGTTGAAAGATCAGAACATTGATGCAGATATCATTTAATTCCTGATGAGTGCATCTTGTTAAAACAAGGAAAGTACTAACTTGAGATGAGAAAATAAATTGTGCTCAGGCAAGTGAGATGCCCATTTCTCAAAGGAAAACAGAAAGTAACAAATTAGAGTCATCTGAAATATAATACCTCCAGTCTTATGCAAATCAGAACAAATTAAGCATTTATGGTTTACTGGTTTGCAGAAAATAGAATTGAGATTAACACTTGTAACTAATGTGCTTTTCCGAGGAAAAGAAAATGGCGGAAACTGGAGCTGAGAGTGTTATCTCTGATGATTCAGATTGAACCTTATGAAATTCAAGTAAGACACTATATGAATTCTATGTAAAGGATTCTCTTAATTACAATGACATATTTCATGTATCCAAACAGTGAATACTTTGAGCATCCCTGTTATTAAGTACACTGAGTGCTCTTTTCTTTGAGTCACAGATATTGAATTATTCTTTTCTTATGCAGATGGAGATCAATAAATGCCATTCTCTGATGAAGCTATTGACTGAGGATCAATAGTTAGTGTCTTTAGAACTGGCAGCAGCAAGTAGATGTCCTCGGAAGTCTTACAATTCTCTCTTGACATTTTTATGGTTCATCTCTTATGAAGAAGTGAAAATCAATGTAAGTGCCATTGATGGGCAACCGAGTGAACATCGAGGACTTTCTATAGCCATGAGCATCAGCGAGGAGGGAAACAAGAAACCAATGTTTTTATGTTAGAAATTACTTAGCAGTTGCTTTAACAAAACAACTAATACTTCTTAGAACAGATATTTATTTCACTTGGATCGTTCAGATTTTGCAAATACAAATGATAGACTTTCTTCATTTAATTAGAAATTATTTTCCACCCAAAAGATAAATGTAACAAGTCCCACTGATCAAGCATTAGTAATTCAATCACAGAGAAAGTTCACCTTGTAGCTATTTACACAATTTTTGGAGTTCATTAAAGAAGTAACTGAGCACAGGGGAAGAATCTATAAATGTTAGTTTTTAAAATGAATTATCACTGAAGCCATATATGTTGCCAAATTGGCAACTTTTAAGCCTGATATCTTTATCAAATCATCTATACTACTATATCTTAATATTCTTCTTATTCAAAACCAATTGATACCAACTCTAATGAAATTTTTGATAGGATAAACCAATAATACTCTGAATGTTCATGAGAAAAATGCTATGAATAATGTGTATGTTAGAGTTCACAGGTTCTCTGGCTATTTCTTTTCATATTGCTGTGCTGATCTTTATTTTTCTTTCGTTGGCTCCAAAAGTAATTGCTTCGTTGAGTACCTTTATTACAGGTATTGTATTTTAAAACCTCTGTTCAGTTTGGTGATGAGACAAGAACTAACATATCTAATGGAATTTGGTCAGAAATAAATAAACTAATTTAAGCAAATATTTCCAGCATGTAATCTGTTGTTCTAGAAGTTATCAAACTTAATTCTTTTTTTCTTCCCTGAGAAAATTCAGCTGGGTTGATTGGATTCAAGGACTGGTTTTAATTTGATTCTTTTTATAGCTTAATCATCATCATCATCATCATCATCAGTCTTTCAACGTCCATCATTGGGCATAGACCTTCCCCAAGACTTGCCACACTTCTCTATCATGGACATCATGGAGCCAGTACTTTCTGAATTTATCAAGCTCATCCCTCCATCTAATATTCTGCTGGCCTTGGTTGCGCATGTGATCTCAGGGGACCTATGTCGTGAGTCACGTTGTCCATCAGTTGTCCATCATTCTTGCAACGTGGCCAGCCTATTGCCACTTGAGTTTTTTAATGGATTCTTTGATGTCTCTGACCCTTGTCTTTTCCCGGATTTACTGTGCTGTCTCGTGGTCTCTCTGAGTAAGGCCCATAATTCTTTCATGTACATGTAGCATGATTCTCAGTTTGCAGATCTGTCTCTTGGTCAGGTTCCATGTTTCAGCTCCATAAGTGACTATTGGGAGGATGCATTGGTTATATACCCTTCTTTTTAGGATTAATGGGATCTTCTTATTTTTGAAGGTTGAACTAACTCTGCCAAAGTCTTGCCATCCTAGTGTGATTCTTCGCTTGATTTCTTCTTTTGAGGGTCTCATGGAGATTTGTTGCCCTAGGTAGATGTAGTGATTAATAGTTTCTTGTAAATGCTACGGAATAGAAGCTAGAATAAAACTTGGTGCTCTGTATGTGTTTTACTCTCCATAAATAGTCTTCAAAGATGTCCAAGTATAATCATTATTTAAAGACCGTAAAAATGATAAAGTTTCGATGGGAAATGATGATAAATAGTGTAAGAAAACCTCAGATGACATAAGTTTTGGCAAATGAAAAAGTTTTGTTTTAGAAAAGCCATTTGTCCAAACAAAGCAATGTTTATATACACTTTTCTTTCCTTTTTAATTTTAAAATTGTTTATCTACTCATCTGTCAGCATATTTTTTCAGTGAGTATTGGACTGACAGCCACAAGATTTGTGTCTTCATGCTTTCAATAAAAAAAATTAACTCAAACATGAAATTCTTGTTGTCCAAACAATGAATTATTTGTAAAAGTTATGATGCCCAAGCAGTATAAATTTCAGTGTGTGTGTGTATGTTGATGAAGACAAAGGAAGTGAAATACTTTTCAACAATTTGGAACAAGTCACTGATGATTTTCTCCTGAGAATGCAGTCAGTAAACCAAGTGTAAAATTGATTGACAGGGAGAGAGAATAACCCACAGCAGAAAAAAATGATTATCATATGCTAAACATATTATTCAATGACTGATATGATATTTTTTCTATCAATTTTATGTCCAACTCTTGTACAAAATGCATCATACACAGTTTATCAAGAAAAGTGTAACACTCTCATTCAAAGCAATATAAATCTTTTGCCAGGATGCACATCAGACAATCAATTTGTATTCCTTTTATAAAGTACAGAGACAGAAGAAGGGTTGGAATATATAATTTTGAGGTAAATACTCCTATGAAAGCCACAAACAACTCATAAAATCATGGGGAAATTGTGCCTCTCGATAATAGGCTCCTTTTGCAACAACATTTAAGAAGGTTGATATTCTATCCACAATGCAGACATACCATGGCTAGCAAAAGTATTTGACACGCTTGGAATTTTTCCTATTTCATTGTATTAAAGCCTGTAAATTAAACGAACTTGAAAAAAAAATTTTGCCATGGACTTTCAAAAGATAGTTCAATTTGGTGAGACGAATTTTTGTTTTAAAATTTTTCAAAGAATAAATAAATGAAAATTGGTGCGTGCATTAATATTCAACCCCTTTGCTATAAAGGCCCTAAATAAGATCAGATGCAACAAATCACATCATAAAATTAGTTAAATGAAGTCCAACTGAGTAATATGAATATCACATGTTCTCAGGATACATACACCTGCTTTCAAAGGATCAAGAGCCTGTAACACTACTAAAAAATGGAGCAAGTGCTATCATGAAGATAAAGAAACTCTCCAAACATGTCAGGGACAAGGTTGCAGAGGAGCATAGATCAGGGTTAGGTCATTGTGAAAAAATCGCCAGCTTTGAACACCCGATGGAGCTTTATTAAATCCATTGTTACAAAATGGAGAGACTATAGTACCACAACAGACCTGCCAAGAAAGGGTCACTCACCAAAATGCACAGTCCCAGCAAGGGGGCATTAATCAAGGAGGCAAAAAAGATGACCCCAAAGGAATTGGAACGTCCCAGTGAGGAGATTGGTGTACCTGTCCATAGGATAACTTTTACGGTTAAACTACAGTTGCACACAAAAGTAATCAACCTCTTTTACCTTTTCTCTAATTTTGTTACTTTACAACCTGTAATAAAAAGGGATTTTTTAAAATAATTATGTTATATACCGACACAAAATAATCCAAATTGCCAGAGTGAATATAAAAAATAGAAACTCATTTCAAAAAATCTTTTTTCATCAAAAGTTGTAATGCGACAAAATAGGAAAAATGTCATGGGGATCAGATACTTTTGCTAGTCACAGTCAGAAAAGTCAAGTTGAAATTCTAAATCAAAGAAATATTACTGTAGAAAGATTAAAAACTGGTTCTTTTCATTTTTATTTTTTTACTACAACAAAGACCCCCCCCCCCATGCACAACAGAATGAGAAATCTAAACAGACTGGTCTAGATTAATTTCATTACATAAATGCTCATCAATCAACTTCAAAACTATAAAGACAATAAAATTCCTAAACATTGATAAATAATACAATCCTTGAATCTTTGTGAGCTGATAGAGTAAAAGGTAATAAGTAGCCAGCAGTATACTGATTAGATTTTATCATTCTATTTTATTGGTAGTTAGATATCAAGAGATTATGTTTAGGATATTCTGAATAAAATATCTAATCCTAATCCTCTGTATCACCCCTTGGGATTGTTTGTTGTAACTTTCCATCATTTATAACTGTCTTTTATTTTGACACATTTATGGTTGCATCAACCAGTCATTATAAACGTGCTAAGAATCAGGCTCCTGAGGACAAGTTGAAGTCGACTTGGAAAAAAATATAAATAATGAATATCAAAAAATAAACAGACATTTTTAACCAATCAGATCGCAGAATTATGCTTCTGAACAACTTCTGTGTTTGAGCTGACTTAAGGCTTCAAAAGGATATATAAAGCCAAAAATTATTCAGGCTTCATCAGTTACATGTAAATGTGGCACTAGACTGTCTCAACAAGTGGAAAATTATATCTATCAATTCCATGCAGAGACAATTTAACACAAAAACATCTTTACGAAGGGATTTCACTCAAATCCAGTTTATTACAAAAAGTTACCATAAACTAACATTTTATGTTGAATGAAATTTTTAGCGAAAATTGTGTTAGATTAGAAAATGACAGACACGACAGAATTGAAAATGATAGAACAACTCTTTATTCTGTTCAATATATTGGACACTTATATGAGTTTGTTTTCCCCAGGAAACAATTACCAGGAGTAAATAAAACAAATTTTCCGATGTAAGGAAAATGAGTTAACATTAAAAATGGGATTACTTATTTGATACTTCTCTCCCTCTTTTCTTTTCTTTACAGGCAGGTATAGTCTTTAAAATAAAAAAAACAAAAGTGTTTTCTGTCCCACAAAAGAAAATAAACATTTTTCTGTAGATTGTTCATTCAGTCCTTTGACATGATGTCTCTAACCTTTTTGCAAGCATAATCATAATCTTTTGGAACTTCCAACTGACTGGGTATTATGCTTTCTACGAAAAATGATTTCTTCTTGATCCAGGAATCAGTCATGAACACATTTTCTACCTATCTGTTGAAATCATACTTAGCTATATTGAACTCTTAGTTGATTTGTTTACTGACTTCTGGATTTTGTTCAAGTCGACATTCAAGTTCATGAATTTAGGTGAAAGTCTAACTTACATGAAATAAACAAGTATCTCTTTTTTAGCAATCGGAACTTTCACTCTGTGATAAATAACTTTGTGATTATCTTGACCACAAAGTCCAACAGTGATACTAGTTGTTCTCTGTACCTCGGTTCAGTTTCTGGCCGCCTCTAGACATTCATCTTCTCCTCATATTGGTACTCTCAACATAGATCCACACACTCTTGTCTGGCTCCTTCAGATCAATTGACACTGCCTTTAAGACAGTGTCTGGCATCTTCAAACATTCACTGTGTATTAATTTTTCTGATTCATTCAAGGGTTCTGCCCAGAACCTAGCATTACTTCATTTTGCAATTTTTGCTATTTTTGGCTGGCTTTACTTGAAAGAGACCAGAAGTACAATGGAATGTTTATCATGTTTGCATCAATCATTCTATCATTCAGAAGAATCTTCAATGTTGACCTTTATCAAAATCTAACCAGAATGCATCTCTGGCTTCTCTTTCATATGAATCTTTTCAGCTTTGAGGTTCCAAGTTTCTTTTTGTATTGTGTGATACTTTTTTTTCACCTTTTGTTACTTGGCATATTAAATAAAAGGATTGGAGTCCTCATTAAAATCCAATGCAGGATCTAGATCTTTTTGTGCCCTTTGGAGCCAATGACAGTGATATAACTCTCAGTGTATTGATGAACTTTTGCAGTTCAAGACACCCTTTTGAGGCTGAGAGAATTTTGAAAAGAAATTGTGTTTATATTGAAGCAGACATCATAAGTGATGATGTTGCTGATCCTATTCCTGTTGTAGACAGAGACAGAGGTGATACTCATAACATCCAATCGATTCAAAATCACATTGAAAGGTGGCTTATTTAACAAACATTATTCAAGAAATCAGTTTGACCTACGCCCTCATAGTCTCTAAGGTATAGAGGATGTTGGTGTGGACAAGTTTGTCTTGATGAAGCTCTGTCGAGCAAGTTTTCCTTCAGTGGTCAAGGCTTCATTAAATGCAACAGAAGTGGTAGAAAACATTGCAAAACAAATCGCTGCAAGTGATTCAAGACAAAGTTAAAGTCTAATTCAAGATGCCACCAAAGAGTCAAGTGTGGTAATGAATAGACACCACTGCTACAATGCAAAAATATTCCTATTCTAGATTTGATTTGGGTTGAATAAAGAAAAACAACAACTACTACTCCTACAACTACTATTATTATTATTATTATGATTAAATCACTGTAGCCTCACAAATGGCCCGCCTGACCAGCCAGCCAGCAAACTGGGCTACAGACTCTGCTTTCTTTAAGTGTCTGTATCTATGTGTTTATCTATGTGTATGTGTGTGTATGTGCCTCCGAGCGCTCCAGATCATATTTTCGGGGCTACAATTTTGAAAATTTGCATTAGTACATGTCTAGGTACCATTTGAAATTTTTTTTTTCACATAAAAGTGCTTTTTTAGGTCTCTATGGTTCAAATTTAGTGCTGGTATGTTTTTCTCTAGATGATATTGAAAGGTTCTATCTTTTTTAGACAATTCTAGACAATTTTTCAGATAACTAGTTCCAGCACACATGCAAGCTATGGTGATTCATTTACTTGAGGTATGGATATTATTATTATAATTATTCAAAATCGCACTTTTTAAGTTTTATTACATTTTAATGTGTTTTTTTCAAGCTTATCCTCAGTTGCATTAATTTTTACAGTAATACCTTAACTTACTACATCAAATACCACACTATTCCTGTGTATACATATATATATTAGAAAATGAATACATAATCTGACATATTTATGGATAACTTATATTATTTTAAACTTCATAAGAAATGACCTCCCATTATTACACAGAAAATGAGTCACTTGGCCTAAAAAGCATAAATTGAATAAACAATTGAAGAAAAATGGGGCTGCAGGAATTAAACCTGTGACCGATAAAGTAGATGCGCTAACATTTTCTTTAATTGTTTATTCTATTTACGCTGTCTAGGCCTAGTGACTCATTCTCTTTGTAAAAAGAGAGGTCATTTCAAACAATATAATGCATTCATATATATATATATATATATATATATATATATATATATATATATATATATGCATACATATGTATATCTACACCTACAGCTATGTAAAGTGGTAGAAAAATACAAATGTATATATTTGTAGGAAAGAACTGGAAGACAAAGGAAATAATTTCTTATCAAAATACAAACTGGAAATAGATTATTTTCATTCAGATTTCACTGTCTACAGATACAATAAGCCAAAAGCTTTGGAATATATGAGAAAAGATTTTTTTTTATTGTAAATTTGAATTTTCAACAAAAATGTCATTTGAAACCATTATGAGCAAAGTTCGTATTCAATTTATCTGTTCTTCTATATCTTGGCACCTTTCGAAGTAATGTACAAACACAAGATTTTGTGAGATTTCTGCCCAATGTATGTCTATATTGTGTCATTCATCAGGGTGATAGACTCAGAATTCTGCATTGTCTAAAGAAATAGACACATGATTATACTTACATTGAGAAGAAAATTTTCAACTGCATAAAAAAAGTCAGATGTCTATAATAGTAAGAAATACATTCTACAAAGGTTATTACAACAGGAATAGACAATCTATTAATTCAAGAAGCATATGAGGTGCGAGTCAAAATTTTTTGAATTTGAACAGATTGATCAAACTGATCATTTGTCAAGTTACCTAGCACTTCCCCATGTCTCACCAGATATTTCAAAGGTCTCTAGAAACTGCTCCACCAGAAAATAAAGATCTGTATTCTTAATCATTTCCCCTTTCTTTGAGAAAGCCATTTTGTGCCTGAAATTCCCTGAACTTGTACGTAAAAAATCACATTCCTGAAACTCAAAATGTAGCATAACATCAATTGAAATCGGGCAATTGGATATTAATTTTTAAGAAATACAAATCATTCAGAACATTGGGGAAAAGGAACATTATCAGATTATGAGGAGGATACACAGGAAAGATTTTTTTTGTTTAATGAAGAGTATTTAAATTCATTATTATCAAAACTAGATTATATCTGTCAAAAATGATGGTGTTATTCATGTATGGATTTGGCAGTAAAGAGCTGAAAGACATACTGATTTGCATGTATGCCTATTATATGATTAGATTATAGCATTATCATTGCAAATGTGCCAATTATAAAATTATAAAATGGTTAACATCTTTACAACTGATTAATGAATTGCAGGTATCAAGAAATATTACTGAATCTCAAGATCATGCATGGCAAATACTAGTTTGAGTGAGACTTCTTCATTAAAGGCTTCCGGACTCACTTAAACAATTAGAAATATATGAGAAATTGATTCAAATTTGTAGTGACGAGTTGGGATCCTCCTGCTACTAAAATGTTATTATTTAGGTTATAATACTTAAAATATAATTCACGATTTTCAGGCACTCAATTTTGTATAAGGTCAAAACTATAGATATTGCTCTCTGCTCAGCACAACAATTTGATAAGGTTTTACTCTGCTAGTAGGATGCAGGTACATTGATATCCATCAGTTAGCTGATGAAATAATGACAGAAATACAGAAACACAAGCCACAAAGCTTAGATTGATAGAGCAACTTATTGAATCACTATTTCTAAATAATACCCCAAGACAAAAAAAATATAGTTAAAAAAGAACAGAATAATAATAACCGAATGAATACATTAATTGGTAGTTTATATGTTTGCAGAGCAAATAAAACTGGTGACTCTAAAAGACGTCCAATCACTATTGGATCCTGTCTGGATAGACAATATTTGCAAACTTGTCCCAGGGTTACACAGGCATGTCCGCATCCTATATAAAAGATGCCCGATTATGTTCGAATGCACCCAATCTTATCCGAAATAAGTATGTGCCGACCAATCCAGGGGTTACATGGGCCTATCCTCACCCTGAAATATTCTAAATTCAACCACTGAAGTGCTGGAAGATGCAATATTACCTTGCCCAATCCCTGGAGGATGCTATATTCGCAGGGTAGAACACTTGAAGATAATAAATTTCTATTGCCGAATGCTGGCAATTGCTAAATTCTGACTAAATGGCTTGCTATGTCTGAATGTATCCTACATACAGGCTGCACAAATGGAGCTAGGCAAAAAGGGGCGATCAATGGATAAGTTACTTTTCCTACCTTTTGTTGGGCAGTGATCACTAAAAAAGTCAGTTTTCAAAAAACAAGCACAAATACTACTGGATACAAACTAAGCGATCAATTTAGCATGAACTAACATAGCATAGAACTTATTACAAACCCCCCTCATCTATTTGATTCATTTATGTTCCTATGTGCTGTGAATATTTTTTTCATATAATCATTAAAGAACACTTTTTGTCAGAAAATCACTTTTTTTCACACACCTCGATTTTCTTAGAAAATTCCCTCAAATCAAGTTATTATTTTCTTAATGTATTAAAAATCACTTGTTTTCAATTTTTTTAAACCCCCATCCACCTACTCTTATTAAGACCTCTCGCGCCATTGTTTATTTGGCACTGACGAGTACCTGAAGAGTACATATATACATAGCCAGCCAGATCAAGTTAAAAACAGAAGAAACCTCTGTTGACAGATTGGTGACAATTTTGGTTAACAGTTTCTAAAAAGAAAGAGGAAAATATAGAATAAAGCTTTTTTTGTATTGGTCATTTGATCAGATAATGCTCGTGACTCAGATAAGGTCAAATTCTTGGCTGTAAAAGTTGGCTGTTTAAAAGTAATTGAAAGAGAAGATTGTTTATTTTTGGTATCATTAAAGTAAAATTAAACAAATGATTCCTTGATAAGGAAATTGCCAAATTGATAATGTATACACACAGTCCGAAGGGAAATGAAGTTGTTACATAAAGAGAGACATATCAAAAAAATTAAAATAGTCAATGTAGGTGGAGTCTTTTAACGAGAAAAAATTTAGAATACATCAAAATGCCTCCTCAAACAGTATGATAATATGATACGTTATTTTCAATAGAAATCAGTTCAAATTAATAGTTTTAGTGAGAGATAAGGCACATTTAGACATCATTCGAAGGTTTAATTCTTATTTTAGATTTTTCACTCATTGTACAATGCATATGAATGCAAAATTTTGTTCATCAATTATCAAACTTCTCCAGATTGAAATTCATAAGTACTGTTCTGCAAAAAAGAAATTCCACTAGAACACATCATATCTTCATGTTATATAGGTTTCAAAGTCAATCATGTAGACACATCATATAATTATTACAGGGCATTAACTCAAATTTAAAAAAATACTTATTCAAAGGCAGCTACAATTCAGAACTTGTAGGTGGCCTAAAAGAGCAGACCATTCCATCTCACGGAGATTATTGATCAAAACATAGCATTCACTTATTTCAATTAAGGAAAAGAAAGTTCAAATAAAGAAATTAAAAAGGAATTTAGAATGATTTTTCTTCAAAACAAGTTTTACCAGGAAAATTCCTCCCATAATAGCCTATAACCAAAAGCTATTAAAAGAAGCATTTTAATCAGCAGCTCCAAATTCTATCAAATTTCAACTCAGAATAATGTAAGTAAGGGAAAAAATACTTGAAATGTTTTCCCAGCATCTCGTGAATAGCTGTACGTTTTATTTTTGTCAACACCAAAATATTTTCAATAAATCTTTACTTTCATTGTTTTGACTTGATTTTGATCAGACATTCAAACAAACAAATACCTCTGATAGTTGAAAAGCAGAATAGAACAGATGAACTCAAATGAATACTATCAGTAACAGGCCGTAAAAGTATACTACATACTCATTATACAATTGCAAAAATTTTATCAAATCCTTTTAACAATAAAAAAACACATTATCATTTACAAGAATATATTTTACAAAAAAGAAACTCAATCTTGTTCATCTTAATTAGAAATTTTCATCCAAAACTGCCAACCAAACTATCAACATAGATTTCTTCAGTTTTCAAGTTAGTCTCACTGGCTGGCTATGTATGTATGTATCATGTGTACATGGTGCACCAATGGAGCTAGTGGGTTGAAAATTCTAACATTTACACCTTATTACATCCAGAGAAAACGATTTTCTTTTTTGAAAATTCCCTCTCTGAATAGGATATTAGTGGAATTTAAGTTTATGCTGAATTGATCATTTAGTTTGTGTCCACCTGTTTTTGACATTTTTAGTGATCACTGCCCAACAAAAGGCAAGAGGATCAACTTATTAATTGATCATTGCTTTTTCCAATTTTCAATTAATCACCCCCAACACAGCATGCTGCAAAAAGACATTGGTGACATGATGGTTTTGACTGAGTGACAAACCAGACCTATCTTTCAATAAGACTCAAATAGACTTAAAAATTATTTTGAAAAATTAATTTATTGTATACCTGTTATCAAATATACAGTCATTTATCAGTTGAATACCATGATCACATAAAACTAAAACTAAAATGTCACGGGTGTACAGAAAGAACTTTTACAGCAAGGATTTCAAAGATGTACTTATTTAGAAAAGAGAATTTTATAATTGTGCCTCAGAGGAAATGAACTCAGGTCAAATAAGTCAGTCTCGCATAAAGTAAGGTTATCCAAGTTCAATTTGCAGCTGCTTTAATTATTCCCCGTGCTCTGAATAACCAGAATATTTATAACTGCCTTACCTGATATTGAGAATAATGCAATTCTTTAGTCTTATTAAGTTTCTGGGGCAGCTGACTGAAATGAGAGATTGGAATAGAAAGCTCAATTCTATATTGAACAAAAACTTGCAAAATCATCTAATATAGAAACTGTTTATCTATGTATGCTGCTTACTATCAAATGATATTCATCATTCCTTGGTTATATATCTATTGGCTGTTAGAAGAAAACAGATTATAGGAAAATGATAAGATTTCATATGAAAATGGAATCAAATCACCATAGCCCCACGAATGGCCCAACCAACCAGCCACCTGGGCTACAGATTCTTCTCTCTTAGCGTGTGTCTCTCTCTATGTGTGTGTGTGTGTGTGTATGGGTGTTCCTACTCAAATTTTGGGGGCTATCCACCTTGAAATTTTTCATGAGTACACTGCAAGGCACATCTAAAAACGTTCTTTTTTGTTTTTTCAAAAAAGTGCTTTTTGGGGTCTCTATTGTCATTCTAAAACATACCAAAATTTTGTGCTGGTATTTTTTTAGATAATTTCAGATAAAAGATATATTTTTTTAAACGTAATTTTAGATATAAGATGTATTTTTTTAGATAATTTTAAATCATTTTAGATAGTTCTGGTATATGTGTAGGCTATGGTGATTGATGTATGTGAGAAATGGATATTCATGATATTTTTAATAGTTAGGAATTTGATAAATTCTGAACTGAATCGGAGTCAATTTTTGGAAAGAATGAAAACTTGTTAAAAGGCAATTTAATTTGATAATCAATTCTCATAGGTACCAAAGCATCTGGCTACTGGGTCTGTGAGGATTATGTAGACAGATAAGGCTTCTAGTAGCAGGATGACATTTAGGAACAACACGCAAAAGCGGGAGGAGGCATTTTAGAAAAGTAGAACCACACTGAGGTAGGGAATACAAAGGGCTGGGGAACCTGGGGAAAGAACTATAGTTTCTATCCTCATTGACGAGCAACATCCAGGCCGATACCTTGATGCAGCAGCCAATCAGCGTGATTGGTTATTTCTTTCATGAGACGACAATGATGTAAGAACAGCATCAAAAGGAATCAATTTGGTGCATCAGTGTATCTGCCTCAGAATGTATTGTGAACCCAGAATAATTCTAAGTGATTGGCATCGGCAGCAGCAGCAGTGGTGGTGGTGGTGGTGGTGGTGGCAGCAGCAAGGGATGTAATACGAGAAAGAGAGAGGGAGCAATAAAGGATTGATTAGAAGGGTAGGGGTGTAAGAAGAAGAAGAAGAAGGTATGAAGCAATTCTTGTTAGCTTAGGGAATGCAAAGCTCCTGCTGAGAATGATCGACAGCTGGGAGTGAGGGTGATATGGGGAGGTGGAAAACTGGGTAAAGGAAGGTGTTAGAGCTAAGCCTGACTCAAAGAATTTTTCTGGCATATGTGACAAGATGGCCATCCCATTCCCCATTCGCATTAGGAAAGCACAAAAAGAAGAACAACAATGTCCTATGTAGAATCAGTGTGTTTTCTTTGCTGCTCACACATATTGGATATGAATGACAAGTAATGCAGGAAACATGTGAAAACCTACAGGCAGAATGCATCAGTAAGCAGACATGGAATTATTATGTATTCTATAAGAATTAGCCAGTCACGGAAAAGAAACAGAATATGATTTGGTGCATTCTTTGCCTGACAATGATGAGACGTTCTCACCTTATCTTCAATATAACCAGAAGCTAACATGCCAAAGTTCATTCAATGCTTTATTCTTTTCACAAATATAAAAACAATAAGTCACTAGGATATGAATACGTAGGGAATGAAAAATAGAGCAGCATGTCAAAATAATGGAAAGAGATGAGTTTTTAGAAAAGACAAATGGAGATGGGAAGGAAAAGAGAAAGGATTGGAGAAAAATGAAGGTAGGCAGTAGAGTGATAGAAACTAAATGAAGGCTGCTGTCTTGATGGCAGTGGCAACTTTAAGTAATCAGTTCATCTCTGTGTTGTCTTCTCTGACCTTGCCAGTGATGGACATTATCCCTGGAGGCGCTTATCTCAATCTCGCCACAATCACAGTGTCAGCAGGGTAAATGTCAATCTTATGAAACTACACAGACATTACTGGTTTACCAATGAGAACACTGAGAAATGATTATATTATCAATATTATGATTGTCTGTTGGAGACTTCAAGATAGTGTCTTAGCTGTAAGGTATGTTCTAGAGGACAAGAATAAGTTTGTGGTAAGGTTATTACTTACAAAATGGTGAATAATGAAAGAGTTCAATAGTTTAAGGTTTGGTAAATAGCAGAAAGGCAACCTCAAGTTCTAGAAATGGGATGATTAATGTGACGATTATGTCTTCAAGTGTTAATGCATTTCTCTAAGGCATATGACTTTGGAATCTTGTAACAGTATTAAATTTGTCTCCATTCGCAAATTTGCCTGTTTTAGCGATGTTAATGCAGAATATCTGTACCTTGCATAAATGAATCAACATAGCCCACACATGTACCAGAACTAATTACTTTAAAATATTAATTGTTTATCTAAAATTATCAAAAAAAAATACCAGCATAAGATTTTGGAATTGTTGGCTGATCCAAAATGGCCATAGAGACCTCAAAGAGCACTTTTCAAAAAAAAGACCCAAACATTTTTGATAGGCACCATAGTGGTGTACTCATGCAAATCTCCAAGGTTGTAGCCTCAAAAATGTGACCAAGAGTGCCCAGAGACGCTCACAGGCAGACACACAGTGACTCTAAGAGAGAAGATCTGTGACCCATTTAGCTGGTTGGTTAGACGGGCCATTTGGGGGAGTTACAGTGATTCGATACAATTTGTAAGAATGAATAATGCAAAGTATCAATAAAATTCAGTTTATAGTTTTACACTATTTATGATTTGGATAATGAGATGTTATCTGCCTCATAACTTTCCCCTAAACAATCTATCTAGACATTTGAGAAATAATCATTAGCAAACATAAATTTAAAGTAGTTCAAGCAAATTATTCTTTTTGTTAGAGAATATGGAGCATTACTGTTACTTTCATGTAATGATGATTAATACAAAATAAATTTCTAAATCAATTCTTAAAGCTAAAAAGAAATGCAGAATGAAATCCATTAAAGCGAATTATCTGCCAGAATGCACAGTATTCACTTTCTACAGAGCAGGATATTCAAATGATTTCATTGTAAAACGTGTTATAAGAAAATATTAAACACTATTAATTTGGGTTTCAAGTAATCTATTGGTAAGGTGATATTCCAAAAGCTTAGAAGACATCTGTGTCATTATGTATTACTACTCTAATATTTGTTTAAATTTGAAAGTGAGTCTCTCTATACCCATATTTGTACCTGTGGATTCTTCTTACAATTTCAAAAATATCTATTTCCTGTACTACATATAACCATTTGAAATCTGGAAGCACATTTTAAAATCAGAACATCATGATTAGATAGATTTTCCCATTCAGAGTCATTTATAAATTCAGGGCATTGGTAACAAGGAAGACTCACAATAAATCAAGTTAATAATTTTTTATCATATAGATAATTTTCAATTAGAAAATATGTCACTCTTTCTTTATAGTCACCTATGAAGTTGAAAGATTGAATCTAAGAAAAAGATTGACCTTCAAACTGAGAACCATGCAACATACATAGGAAAGAATTGTGCTCAACATCACATGGAAAGATCACAAGACAGCATAGTATATAAGAGAAAAATAAAGCCTGGGATATCATAGGAACCATTAGAAAACTAGAAAACTAAAATATCAGTGGGCTGGTAATGTTGCAAAAATACCAGAAAACTGCTGGACATCATGATTCACAACAAAGATCCCCAGAGATCATATGTGAAACTGTGGTCGGCAAAATATAAGATGGCATGTGATGAACTAGACAAGTTCAGAAAGTATTGGCTCTACAATGCTCATGATAGAGAGGTCTGGCAAATCCTAAGGAAGGTCTGCATCCAACTACAGATGCTAAAGGGATGATGTAATTGATACAAATATCGACTATAGATATCTCATATGAAATTTAACCAGTCTCATGTAAGAGAATAACTTTCTAACTGACTGAATGATATCTTATAAATATTTAATGTTTTCTATGAACTTCAACAGAATATCTCTAGTAATTGAACTTTCTTGTTTTCATATCTTGAATTACATTCAAAAGTAGCTGACAAGTGCAGTTTTGCAATTGTTTTGTACCAATATGTATGCATATTGATTTTCTAACATTGTTATTTTTATTCACATCACGATATATGAGTTTTTCTGAGTGTATGGATAAATTAGCAAGTATGTTTAGTAAAAGAATCACCATAAATCTTCTGAAAACTCATTTGATTATTAATCAATTACCTTCTAGCCACTCTGACCACTTGTTTTGATTTCAGCTGGCTCAAATGATAATGAATATTTCCATATTTCCTTTCTGCCCATTTCATGGTGCTTGCCCTTTGTTTCTTTCTTTTTCTAAAATGAATATTTTCAAAATGGCATTGGTTTATATTTTCATGTGAGTTGAAAAGTTTCAAAGATTTTTATAACCCAGCATTGGATTAGAAGACAAACACAATGAAAGTGACAAATATCAGAATGAATACATCAACAATCTGAAAAAGAAATTGATATTTACCTGTAATAAAATAATTAAAATTAAAGACTGTAGTGAGAATGATATCTCAAACCAAAAAATAGTTATCATCTTCATCTATGATGAATATATGTTCTTCAGAAGATGTACATGTAATTTATGGACATTAATGACCTTTTTAGCTCTATATTCCACCTTGACAGCTAAAAAGATTTGATGTGTCCATTACTATCTAAACATATGATGGACATATGTGCAAATATCTCCATTTTAGTTTTTTGTGCATTGATCTCATTGGCTAATTTACCTATATATTATAATTAGGATTACATCCTGGAAACTCTCAAGACATTATGTCCAATCACCTTTTAAAACAACTTGAGTTGAGTTGAGACTTTTAAAAAAATTCAAATTAAGATACTTGAATTATCAAAAATAAATTGCCTAATAAAATAACTTTAGTCTCACTAGTGCTGATCCATACATAAATAATACCATCATTTTTGACAGGAATATTCTATTGATAAAATGAATTTGGAGTTTTTAAGGCATAATGATATAATGTTTGTAGAAACTTACCAAAATTCAGAATTTGAAATTAGGAAGAAAAAAAAAACAAAAAGGAACATTTTTTATTCAAGCTCTGAATTTTTTCATTAGATATGACATACTATATTAGTATCACTTTAGATTTACAATATCATCTAAAAATATAAAAAATTTAATCTTTGTAAAAAAAATATTAACATATGAATTTTAGGGCACTTACTAAAATTTTTGTAATTTCTTTATTATGTCAAATTCAGTAACACTACCACAATTATTTCATCACTTTTGTATCTTATAAAGTTAACAAGTTGAGCATTAGTTTCTACAGAATCTAAAATTAGTAATTCATAATATTGTTCAATTGGGATTCAATAGAACAGTTTGATTAGGAATTAATCAGTTTAGCCACAACATCACTCAGTTTTGAGCCATGGAACATTTTTCTATGTATTTAAATTGCCCCCTTGTGGGGTGTAAACCACACTTTCAGAATCACTAGTCTAGGATAAGATTGAATTTCAAGATCATAAGAACACATGTTGTCAAAATGGGACTGATATTCAATAATGGCATTGTACATGGAAATTTATTTATCAACGATCATATGGCAAATCTGTTACCTATTCTAATTGGAACATTCAACTTTGGTTTTCCATAAGAATAAATCTTTCAGACATTTATCCAGGTACGATAAAGATTTAACTACCTCAGATAGTGATAAATAAAATCAATAGATATCAAAGTGTTACAAGATAAAGCATGAGATGGAATGATAATGATGTGGACTGTCTTCACGACATGGACTCTGATCAATGCGAGACCAAATTAAGACTAAGAGGAGGAAGAAAACGTGAATGCTCTTTATTGGGGCAGACGAGCCTAGAGGAGAAACGGAGAGGGACAGAGCCACATCCACCCGAGGCTAAGCTTATAATCAATGTATTATCTTATGGTTTGCTCCTATACTGTTTTGAGTCTTAAAAATAAGTGTCTCTCTCTCTCTCAGTCAACACAAATGATAAAAAAGAAATATTTTTCTGTATATTCTTTGTCTTGTTATTCCAGCAGGGGTATAAGATGGGTTACATCTGCATGTTCACAAGGTGTACTTTCATACATGGACCTTTTTCTAGAAGTTGCCTTCTGAAGACTTGCCCCATATGATCAGGCTAACACAAAAATACAGTAATGCAACAAAAATTGAAAATGTATTATTTAGGAATGAATTGGAAAATCAATTAAAGACATTGAGTCCAACAAACAGAATGTAAGAGGTCAACAATTTTTACAGTGCTATAAACAAGAGATTCATAATGTATTTTGAAAAATTAAACACACATATTCAATTGTCAGCACCTTGCTTAAATAATACAATATTCATACATCAGTCTGAATCAAAGATGAATACTTGTAAGATTTTTGTATAGTTTCTTGGTCATTCTTTTTCTAATGAAACGTCTGCTTCTCCACACAATATCTCCGGAAGTTCTCAATGAATTCCAATGAAATTTTGTGGAAAGGTGAGCAATGGAGTAAGGAAGAGTTGGTCGAATTCGAGGGGTGGATCTAGGAATATCTTTCAATTGAGAGATTTTTTTTTTTTTTCTTCATATGTTATGCTATATGTTCATGAATATCTAAACAATATCCCCAGAAGTTCTCCATGGAATTTCACACTTATGCCATCACATTCAATAATATGGGAGAATCATGATGAATAATGAATAGTATTAGTGCAAAAGGTCACCAAAATTCTAGATATCCTGGGAAGAGAGTTATTTCTAGAAAAAAGTGGGGAGACACCATGAGCTACTGCCCCGGATATCCCCACTGGACATAGTTTAATCTCCATTCTTAAATCAAATTACAGGGAGTCCCCAGACCCAACTTACAAACAAGTCATACTTATGAATGGACTGTTATGAATCATTTTTTTTTCCATTGAGTTACAGACAGCTTTTCATTATCAAAACATTACCAGTCTTCATTGGAAATATTCAAAAATGTCATGTTTAGGACTAATGTTTTCTAATGCAAATTTTCACAATACCGAGTTTATATTGTTCACACAAATGATTTCACTATGGAAATATATATATCTAAAACTTATGCCAGTGTTAGCTGAAAAATTCTCTCCTCTGCACCCATTCGTTACATGAAGAGGAATTATGGGAAAATTTTTTTTTTCCATCTGAATGAGGACAGTTCAAAATGTTTGACAGCCTGAAACAAATAATTAAGTAATATGCTGGGCTTTAAAATATTCATCTACTTCCTTTTCACTAATAAATGTGCAAGTATATTGATCAGAGAGAAACTACAGATTTACCCTGCTGTCCAAAAGTTCCTATGAAATCTCTCGTAAGCCAAAATGGCATAAAGCTAAGAAACAATTACCATTAATTTATATCTGAAATATTTTTGAGCATTCACAAAGCCCCATTTTAAACCTTTATGACTAGCAGTTTTACATTAAGCATAAAAACCCCTATGTGCTCTTTTAAGTTTTTCTGATTCCTTAGGACATATCTTGCTTACAGATGCACAATCTAAATCATGATAAAGCACAGATGCCCACGGGCACAGTTCAAAGCTATAGCAGCTTGAGGTCTTTCATGAGAAGTGTGGCATAAAGCAACCTTTCGAAAGTGAGGGATACAAATATTCAGTAGATACAGGATTACCAATTTAGATCAGATTTTTCAATTTTTTTATTCTGGAAGTCACTCTCAGTTTGAAAAATAGAAAAAAAGCATCTCAATTAGCAACACTTGACTTTAAACATGAACAAAAATTAAAAGAACATCTAAATATCGTCAAGACTTGACTCACATAATCAGAAAAAAACAAACAAACAAAAAAACATCTAAATTGGCAACTCTGATTAGATAGCATTTATTATTAGGATCAGCCACCCTTCATGGTACTGATGTGATTTTCTTTTATTACTCAGTGTATATATATACTTATAGCAGCTGAGCAGCTGTTGGATATTGTTGACAAAGCAAAATAGAACATTTGCTTTTGTGTGAAAAAAAGAACATAAACACTGCATCTCACATAAATAAATGACCACAGCCTGTGTGTATGCCAAAACTAATTATCTGAAAAATTATCCAAAGTTATCTAAAAAAAAAAGATCTTTTATGTAAAGCTATCTAAAGGAAAAAAAGATCTTTCATAAAAAAAAATGATATAAAAAAATACCCTCACAGGATTTGGGCATTAGCAACCCCAAAGAACAAAAATGTTTTACCATGGTGCTGAGTGGTGTACTCAAGCAAATTTCCAAGAGTGTAGCCCCCAGAATGTAACCAGGAGTGCCAGGAGACACACTCACATAAAGAGAGGAATCTGTAGCCCACCTGGCTGGTTGGTCAGGCCATTTGTGGGGCTATGGTGATTCAATTGAATATACAAGCACACATTACAACAATCAGAATTACACAATATGTAATAAACATAATATTGATTACAATAAATATCAGAAAAAGTATGGGCATTGGAATTGGCATGGGAATATATAAAGAACTAAATATAGATTGCATCAATTCATTTTCTTTTTTTAATTTTTAGCTTAGACAGTTAGAATGATAGATTTGGACTTATGATTAATTTCTTATGAACTTATAATCAACTTTTTATAGACTTATGATTAAATTACTTCTAAATAGTACTTCTTGATTACAATTAATTTCTTTATTGATACCACAATACTGTCACTGGATTTTCAAATAAATCTGGCCATCAGATTGTCTTGTTAATATCTGTAACACTTCCTTTGCAGATATTTATATCATTAGATATGTATATTTGTAATTATAACTTTCCCTCCCATAAAAATCATAACAGTTTAGTACCTGAATCAGTGTTGCCAATTTAGTGCTAAATTTAGCATGTCTCTAAATTGGCTAAAAATAGCATTAATTATTAAATTTTTAGCCAATTTTTAGCTCTGATTCATGGCAAATCTAGCCTATTTTCATCTATTCTCTAGCCATTTCAGAGAAATATAGCTATGATATGGCCAAGAAAAAGCTAATAGTGTTTTAGCCCCTTTTGGCATCTTTTAATTTTTTGAGGCTACAGCAGGTAAAACAAAAAATATTTTGAAATATTGTGATTTGTGATAAACTGTAAATCAAGATAAACAGATACTGATTGCAATGTAAGGATCTAACCTGAAAAAAGTGCCATATCTTTCATAAAGTTACTTATAAGACCTTTTCAAAACTACAATCACATTTCAAGGATTATGGTCAAGATAGTCTTTAACTAATGTGATATAAGTATAAAAGGTTGGGAGGGTAATTGAAAAAGCGGTTTTGTGAGGATTGCTGTTTTATTGTTATTCCACTTATTGGCTCTGTTGATCTATTTGCTTCTAGATCAAAAACTAATTTGATCAGATTTTCAGATTTCAGTATCGAATCACAATCATTGTAGCCTAATAGATGGCTAAACCAATCAGCCAACTGGGCTCTAAGGTGCGTGTGTGCGTGTGTGCGTGTGTTTTCTTGTTCTGGTACTCCTGGGGGCTATAACCCTGAAATTGTGCATTAGTACATCACTAGGCAATCTGAAAACAGTTTTTTTTCATCTTTTCAAAAAAAAGTCTTCATGGTCATTTTGGGACCAACAATGCCCAAATCTTGTACAGGCATTATTTTAGATAATTCTAGAAGGAAGATTTATCATTTAAAGATGATTTTAGATAGAAAAATCTATCATTTTTTTAGATGATAAAAAAATTTCTTGATAAATAGTACTGGTATACATGCAAACAGTGATGATTCACTTATGTGAAGTATGGATATATTGTGATATAGTTTTGGTCACTGGCTTTGTGATGAAGAAGATTGTTAACATCATTTAGCACTAGAGAGGTTGTGACCCACCTTTAGGATAGTGAGAGTAATTCATGCTTTTATTTTTTCAAAATGTGGCTCCTGAATTCCATATTTCACATTTTGCCAAGTGCAATGAGCATAAAGTTTGATGTTTGAATCTCTTGTAGTGTCAATAGATAACAGTGTCTGATTCATCATTTACTATGAACATACACATCCACATGAATTCACTCATACAGTCACTTTAAACCTGAAGCACATAATTGCTTAATGGTTTTTTTTTTGTATGTTTATCATTTGTCCCTTTCAGACTGTTGAGTATAACTGTTATGGTTATTGTGCTAGCCAGGGGATAATCACTTCAGCCTTTGCAATGTAAACAAATGGCCTTTGTCTGTTGGTAGTATAGTGTCATGTGAGAATAGAGAAGAGAGCCATAACAATAAAATAATAAATCAATATGTCCTAAGTGGTGGAGTAAGAGGAACCAGACAGTACATTTGAGAAACAGTAGATGGAGGAAAAAAAAGGATAAAAAGATAACCAGATGTACAAAAGATTTTTTTCTCATTTTAAGTAAATGTTAACAAGATTAAAAACAAAGTAATGATGATGCTGAAAATTCTGAGATCATTCTATCCACTACTGTCCTGATAAGAGGAAGAGCAGTTTGGAATACTTAGTTTGCCTGGAATACCGGGTTCAAGCCTGGTCATGAATACTTGAAGAAGGATAAAAATTTTTTAGAAAAAAGTCCAGAAATGACCAACTAGGTTAGTACCAGAATTAACTAGCATCGCAAGGGAAATTATGAATCACTGACACCCATATATGCTATTTATATTTTCATTGCAGAAATTTAGCATAAACTTATGTTGCAAATTCAGCCCTCCACTTTCTACTCTAAACAACTAGAGCTGGACAAAATCCAGATACACAGATAAATATATATATATATACATACACACACACACACATATATATATATATATATATATATATATATATATATATATATATATATATATATATATATGTATGTATATACATATATATATATATATATGTATGTATATATATATATATATATATATGTATGTATATATATATATATATATATGTGTGTGTGTGTGTGTGTGTGTGTGTGTGTGTGTGTGTGTGTGTGTGTATATATAATTGTCAGAACCCATGAATAACTTAAATCCAGTAAAAGAGTTTAAACCAGTTTGTTGTGGATAGTGGTGATCAACAAGAACAACAACAATAACAATTATATGCATGATAGATGGGATGTATGTGAGATGTCTTTTGGTAGTACATTGTGTTGGGCTGATCAGCTATAAAAATTGGAAAAAAAACTCATTATGACAGAAATTTAAAAAAAACAAAAAAATCTCTCCCATACTCATTGAAAGGAATGTGTGTGTACAAAATTCCAAGTTCCAGCTATAAATGGTTAGGACTGATGAATTCCGGACAGTAGATATATATTGTTATATTCATTATCAGCCTTTTAGCATCTGTCCCAGGATTTGCCAGAGATCTCTGTCATGGGTATCGCAGAGCCAATACTTTCTGAACTAGACTATTTTGTCACGACATGTTATATTTTGCCGGCCGCATTTTCACATATCTCTGGGGATCCATGTTGTAAGTTGTAATGTCTATTGCTTGTCTGCCATTTTTGCTACATAACCAGCCATTGCCATTTTAGTTTTCTAATGGATTCTATGATATCCCTGACTCCTGCTTTTTCTCTAATATACTGCGCTGTTTTGTGATCTCTCCATGTAATGTTGAGCATGATTCTCTCATGTATATGCTGCAAGTTTCTCAGTTTGAGGGGCAATCTTTTGGTTAGGTTCAATGTTTCAACTCATTAGGAGGATGCATTGATTAAGGACCCTTCTTTTGAAACTAATGGGATATTCTTATTTTTGAAAGTTGCGCTTGCTCGACCAAAACTTTGCCGTACTAAATTTGTGGGTAGAGGTGATTTAAAAGGATGAGTTATGAAGTTAGTTTAGAGGAGTTAGGGTTGTTAGGAAAAAGCAGAGAGCAGGGAAACTTGGTAGAATAATTCAAGATAATGCATGGTTTAGAACTTGTAGGTCCTAATGTATTTTTCATCAAAAGGAAAAGGGTGTACAAGGGACTGAGAGGCCTTGCATTTATGGTGGAAGTGAATAAGAGTAGATTGAATATCAGAAATTTTTTTTTAGCAGCAGAGTCATAGGATTATAGAATAGATTAACAAAACACGTTGTGCTATCAACAAATGTAAATCAGTTTTAAAAGAGTAATGGCATCTATTATACCCTGCTAACACTTATGTCTGCTACTGAGATATTGTGTAAATATGATATGTGCTTTTATATATGAATTCTATTCTTTTCTCTACATTGTAATAAATGTTTCAAATGTATTTTAGGAATTCACAGTTACAATTTGAGTACGTAAGCATTTTTGAGTAGATCATAGAAATTTATTTCATGAAATGATGAAAAAATCAAATCAGTTTTTTTTCATAACATACACGTATATGCACTTAATCCTTGATTGCTGAGTCATGTGAATAGCTATGATCACAATCAGTTTAACAATACAAGAAATCATTTAGAAGTTGAAGGTAACTGAATAGAAAATGGAAGTGTATTTTGAACAATGTGAAAATGTAAGATATATTGGTATCAAATCAATTGCTGAATTCAAATATGGAATTCAGTTGAAGAAGAATTAGAAAAAAACATATCTATCATTCAGTCTGTTACTACGCATGTATTAATGCATGAATGCATCCTACCAAAGCCTATTCACATTTATCTATTTCAGCTTATTTGTATCTACATATTTCAGTTAGTTTATATCTGAACCAGTTCAAATCTATTGATCTCAGCATCTGCATTCAGTAGAAATCTGAATGTTACAGTCCAACATGAAGTAACAAGGATCCTCTGTTATATAAAAGCATTAATAATTGGAAACTCCACAATGATGTTGTCCTGGTGCTTGGCATATTGTCAATTATGAGTTAATCAGTTTGAAGCCGTTGCTCTTAAGTGGGGAGAGAATAACTCCAGAGAAATCTCCATCAGCATTCATCTATCCAGCTCATCAGTTATTCAAGGCAAATTAACTTCTACTCTTCCCCCTTTAGTTCTGCTTTTCAGTGCTCAAAGGTGAAATCTATTTATACAGGAAATCCAGCTATAACTAGGAAAACATTGATTTCTCATAAAATAATGCAATTATTCACATTTTTTCATCATATTTTTGACATCATCATGAGATGATATTACTTGGAACTTCAAATTCCTATAGTCTCCATCAAGTTAGCCATACCAAATAATCCACATACATGAAATGTAATGTGTATCAATATATATATATATATATATATATATATATATATATATATATATATATATATATATATATATATTCGTGTATAACATTTTTCAATGAGTATATATATATAATACGCAAAACAAATATTAAATCAAAATGATCATAGTCATATTAACAGTCATGGAAGAAATAAAAATATTCTTGACGAGAAGGATAAGTGGCGCTGTAATAGAGCCCCATAGGAATTTTTGAGTAGACTAATGAAATCTATTGGACAAGCTAAAGGAATCTTCAGTGAGGAGGAACATCTTTGGTTGATATTCCAGATCAAGTGAAGAAAAATTTAGTTCCATATTTATTTCATAATGGCAGATTTTCACTGTGGTACTTTGGTCAGGATAACATTTTTCCATCAAATATGATCATATTGTATATCGTTTTGAAGAAAATTTCATGCTAAGTGAAGTTTACCAAAGAATCATGTATCTCAGAGCAGGTCATTTTGAGTTATTTACGATCAAAAGTTTTAAAATGAAACACCTGTTTGGATTGATAGCTAATATGGGAAGTAATTGTTGATAGATTCACTCTAAAATGAGATCACTTCTTCCGTAGCCCATTGACCACCTTTCCAAAACATTTCATATGAATTGAGAACTGTAGGAGATATTGTGTAGACAAACAGAGAAGCTACTGAGTAGTACAGACAGTTAGCCAGGATGTAGAGAGATAATTGTGCATGGATCCGTGACAAAATTTTCTGATTTCTCTAGTAATGCATTGCCCAACCTTCCACAAAATTTTATTGAAATTCATTTGAATCTTTTTGAAATACAGAACAGCCAGGACTAAACAAAACACTCAGATCCAAAATTTTGATACTGTGCTTTCTGTCTGTTTCTCCATCAACATGATATCTGCAAAAGTTCTCAGTTAATTCCAAGGAATAATCAAATTTTGGAGTAGATCCATACACAATCATCTCCCCTACATTGTAGGTGTGTGTGTGTGTGTGTGAGAGTGTGGAAGGTTCACAAATGTATAAACATTTCAGTTGGATAAACCAAAACATTATGACAAGTGACGTATGACAAGAATGACAGCTATTGTCTCATAACAACTGCATATGTCAGAGACAGAAGTATGTAAGTAAGCCTGTCTTAAGTACTTTATTTTGATGTGTTGAATGTCACAGTTATGGACAAGAAGAAAGATTTGATTGATTCTGATAAAGGCCAAAATGTTATGGCCAGAAGACTAGGTCAGTGTTTTTCTGAAATGGCACAGCTTGCGGGATGCTCAAATTTAGCCGTGGTGAGTACCTATCAACAGAGGTTCAAGGAGGGAAAAAAATGAACAGCTGACAAGGCATTGGGTGGCCAAAACATTGCTGTGAAACATGAACAGAGGCTTTGCTGCCAAGTATGAACCAAAAAGGGGCTACTATGGCACAAATTGTAATCAATGTGAAGGTAGGGATGTATCACAAGGCAAAGCATATCAATTTTTGTTGTGCATGGGGCTGAATAGCTGCAGGCCAGTCAGAATACCCATGCTAACCAATGTCCATTGCCAAAAGCGTCTTCAATGGGCACAAGAACATTGGAACTAGATCTTGAATTAATGGAAGAAGGTTGACTGGTCTGATGAGTTTCACTTTCTCCTGAATAAGATGGACAGCAGGATATGTGCACATCCTGTAATTCCCTGTGGGAAAGCAACAATTTGGTGGAGGCAGTAAGATGGTTTGATCTGTATTCCAATCATTCAAGTGGAAGGTATTTTGTTTGTCGAGTACCACCTACCTCAATATCATTGAAGACAGGTGCAATGGCAGTGGCATCTTTCAACAGGACATCCTGTTACACCGTTCAAGATGTATGTGAATGATTTCAAAAATATGAAGGAGAATTCACTGTGTTGCCCAGTCCATCAAGCTCCCCAATTCTCAATCCCACTGAGCACTAATAGTTTGTGTTGGACCAACAAGTTCACTCTGCAGAACCTCCATCACATAACTTGTAGCTGCTAAAGGACTAGTTATTAACATCCTGGCACCAGATTTTATAGGATGCCTTTAGAGGTTTTATGAGTCCATACCTGATTGGATAAGAGCTGTTTTGTGGACATATATGGAAGACTAACACCTTAATAGGCAAAAAAAGGTCAATTTAGGTGAACCAGATAAATAGCCTCAAGATGTGCTCTGAATTACAAAAGCAGAATAATTCATAATTTTAGATACACAAAAACTGAAATTTCATTGATCCTATTCAACTTATCTCTCTTGATTCTGATGAATTATTGTTCATCATATAAGATGAAACCCAAGTCACAAAAAAAGCTCTGTTATGTTTTTATAATTTCAAGCCGTATAACTTGATTATCAATAAAAAGGATTTTTTTCATAAATACTAATAAACTTAGAAGATAGATACTGAATGAAGTAAATCTGTGTGACTGTGCTTTATCATCACCATCCATGGAAGGATAAACACTTTATTTCTTTTTATATGCCAGATAATTGCAGTTGGGTTGTAGTAAATATTCAACATGTTTTCATATATTGTTATAATCAAAATTAACTGTCTCAGAATGAGAGAGAGCTAACAATAGAATTTTATCAATCCTATTTCATCTGTTAAATTAATTGATAGATCCTAATGAATTAATATTGCTGGATATTTACCTCAATTTTGTTGGATGTGGCAATGATTCTGAATAGATTTTTTGTTGACAATCTTCAGTGTTACTCTCTGAGTCTGTTATTCTTAACTCTTGAGCAGGCTGAACATACACAGAAACAGAGAATGATAAATACGTATGAAACATGAAATACTAAAGAAACAAGACTTAATTTCTGTAAAAAAAAGATTGAATCATAGTAACCTAAAAATTTTCATTGGAATATCATCTTACACTCAAAGAATGATCAACATTCATTATTATCTTTCATTAATTTTTTTCTAAATATACAGTATAAAAATGTATCTTTAATGTAAAGATGTCTTTGAAATAGCATGTGTTTTAGCAGGGGTCAAGCTGTCTAACCACCTTAAAAAAACATACTGATTCTTATTATTAGTTAAATCCTGAATGACCAAAATAACAACAATGAATTGAACAACCGTAACCACCAGAGGTGGCAAAGGGTTTTATCCTTTTTTATGCATGAGTATCATTATGTGTTTGTGTGTTTGCTTATGTCTTTGTTTGTATGTTTGTGTGTTCCAGCACTTCTGGCTATACATTTGGCCTGGCGCATCGTTTACAGATTTTAGAATTGGCTTCAAAACTCCCCTTGTAAAATTTTCATTTTTTTTTTTAGAAAAAAGCTTTTTTGACCTTTTTTAGGTATATTTTGATTGGTTTATTAATAACATCTAGATTCTCAAGAATCTATATGTTTTTTTTACTCTATTCTTTGATAGAGTTTTCTTTTTCACATGGCTTTCAAATTTTGACACTATGTTAATTCAATTATTGAATATGATGGCAAGTTTTGTTATGATTCTATGGTAATTTAAGTTTAAGATCTTGTTCAAGTTTTTTGCCAACATTGAATCTTTAAATTTTATATATTTTGATTTCTGATTCGTGAGTTAAAAAGCCTATTATTATTTCAATTTTTCGATTATTTCAATTCAAGTTATAACTTTTTATGAATTCACAATAAATATTTGTAGTAAGTTATAAATCTTATATTATTTTTATCTGTTGATGACCAAACTTTACATAAAATCATAAGAACTGAGTGCAAAATTTGCTTGATTTTTCATGGATAGGAAGTTTGTATCCATTTTTGTAAATTTGGTAAATTTTAAACTTGGAAAAATACATTGCCACCACTGCCTAAAAATGAATTACCATAGCCAAGTTGCTTTATTTTTCTCACAATAACCCCTTTGCAGTAAGTTCTCATCTCTATGTCATACAAGACTTTGCTAACCAACCAACCCTATCCTGACTCTTCGAACAATGATATAAAGTTACATAGAGCAATACATTACTTGAAGAGATCAAAGGCGCCAACTGACTGGAGTTGTCCGTTTCAAAGGAATAGGAGTAACAGAACCAGTAGGATGAAAATGAATGTAATTCTTATTGAAAAAAAACAAAAATCTAACCTTATACTCTCTCATACTCTCTGTATGTGTCTATCTATCTTTATCTTTTTCATATTAACCCAGATTTTCCACAAATGCCTAATTTTCATCAATGCTACATCACAGCTGTAGTGAAATAAAAGTGTCCATTTTACGATGGATTATTTTTGTAAATCTACGACCCCCAAAAATCGAGTGAAAAAAGATGATTTTCAAAAAAATGTAATGACCATTCTTAGAAAGTTGCTGCTGAACTACACGGAATTTTTCAAGGATCTATGACAAAAAATGTAACCAGGAGCACTGGAATGAATGGACTGGATAGATGAGTGAAAAGGGAAGAATACCTCTAGCTTATGTGTTTTGTTGTTAAGTCGGATTGGTGATTGTGACCATGTGATTCAATAGTAACTCAAGGTAAGTTCTGCAAAAGATATATCATGCAAGTATAATGCAGCAGCAGTTGTGCAGTATCCTCCATATTCACCTGACATTTCTACTAATGATCATTTTTCCCAAGTGTTTAGAAGTTCATATCCATAATAAAAGGTTCAATAATACAGAAGCCATTATTTGTGCCTATCTTGAATTTGTGACCACCAAACCTAAAGAATCTCATAGAGATGATCTATTATCATAAATCCAGAACTATTAGAACTAAAGAGCAAACATATTCACAATTATAGAAAAGGAAAAGCAAAACAAAGCAGAGTTGGCTTCCTTATTCATAAAAACTCAAAGACAGTATTGTAGGATTCAAAGGCAGACTGCATAGCCAGTGTCATCATTCAACTCTCAAAGAGGTAAAAACTGATCATCACTCAAGTCCAAGCTCCCACTTCACAGTCAGCCAAAGAGGAAATAGACAACTTGATTTGAACTCCATACTCCAAGATAACAAAACATACTTCAGTATCAAAACTTCAACACTCAGGTTGTACAAGGTAAAGAAAGTTGTGTTGGCAATTTTGAACACAAAATACGGAATAAAAGCAATGAAGATCTTATTAACTTTGCAAAAGTAAACTGGTTAAATATCATGAAGACCTTATTTAAGAATAAAAACAATAGAAAACGGAATTGGAGAAGCCCCAATTACAAAACCAAGAATGAAATCAACCAAGTCCTATCAGACAGAAGCAACACTGTTAAAGATATCCAGGTTCTAAATCAAGTCAATGTAGGAAGTAAGTACAGAATGGTGAGATGTAAAATTCAAATTAACATCAATGCAGAAAAATGTTCTGCACCAAACTGCAACTGCTTTGTGTATAAAACTAGAAAAGAGAACCAAAAAAGATCAACAACACCAATACCAAAAAGCTAAACGACTGATTAACAACCTCTCTAATTCAAGCTGCTAATATGTTTAAGCTAAAAAGTGAACAAATCATCAGTTATCCAAATATCTCATAGAAAAATTCAGAAATCTCAAATCACAAACAATAAGAGAAAAGATTGAAGCAATCAAACTAAACAAAACCATCTGAAAGAAATTTACAGAAGATAACAAGAGATACACAATGGCAGTCATTGAGGAAAATCTTGAAAACAGTAGGGGTTTAAAAATATCAGCAAAACAAGAAACAAGATATGTAAATAATGAGTCACTAATTCAGAGACTTCCTAAAAGTCAATCCATGGGAGGTGGAGCAGGCCATCAAACAATCAAAAAAGGAAAGGCAGGGGTACCAGATAACATCACCATCCACTCACTCAAAAAAAATGGCGAAGTAATCAATATGAAACCAGTTTGTCTATTCAACTTATGCCTCAAACAAGAAAGTCCCAGAAGATTAGGACACTGAAATTATGGTACTAATACATGGAAAGGAGACTCAAGTGATCTAAACAACTATAGGCCAATAAGTCTACTAAACAGCATCTACGAACTCTTCACTAAATGATCACCAACTGGATCATCAAACACTTGATGAAAACCTACCACAGGAACAAGCTGGCTTCAGAAGAAGCTAATCAACCATTAACCATCCCCATTTGGTAAATCAAATAAAAGAGAAAGCAGCAGAATACAAAATGCCACTAGCTGTAGCATTTGTTAACTTCAAGAAGGCAATCAACTCAGTGGAAATCCCCAAAGTCATTGATGCTGTCATGATATAAAGCATAGACCTTGTATTTGTCAGAGTTTTACAACATAGTTTTTCAAGTTTTGTTACAAGAGAAAAAGAAAATCTAAATAGATTGGCATATCATATGCCCTTAAAACTTTAGAATGAAATCTGGAGATTAGAGTTTTAATTATTTTTTTGGAACAACAAATGTTTCTAAATTGTACATACGTGCTACGCCGAATCAATGAAATTGTCTAATTGTCTAAGTTTTGACTTTTTTTACAAAAAATAATTACGTGGTTTCAATTTGATCAAAAGTGGATTTAATTAAAACAAGGATATAAGACAACTATTTTTTTAACAAAAAAAAACATTCAGGGTACAATGGATGAAACATTGAGTTCAAAAAATGAATGAAGATGAGGACAAAAGTCCACAAAAAAATTTACATAATGATTTTCACTCATCTAGAAAGACATAAATAGTTGTATAGTTTTAATTTGATTAAAAGTTTATTTGATCAAAACAAGAATATAAATAACTATTGAAGATGAATTGTAACTTTTTTACAAAAATAAATAAACTTTGCCAATTAAGCAATTTTGTTGATTTAGTGTAACATCTGAACACAGTCTGGTTTGGTTTTCCATCCTCAACTTCTATCAAAGTAGTCTTGTTCATTTTCAAAAATTGGAAAATATAAAATCATCATTGTGAAATTCTTCTGTAAATCTTGAGTCAACATTTACAAACATGAGATAGAAACATATTGGAATATACTGACCTGAGTATCAATTTGGTCCAAGTTGGAATCATATAATGTACTGAAAGAAAAATGTTAAATATTTTAGGTCAGAATTTTAACTGAAAAAATCAGAAGAAGCAACTAATTTAGAAAAACAGAGTGAAATAAGAGACTATCCACTGAGATTTCTGTTAATTTTCTATCAACTTTGTCTACATTTCATAAAATAAATCATTTTACTTTCATCATCAGTCCTTTAACGTCTGCCGTTGGACATAGACCTTCCCCAGGATTTGCCACACTTCCCTATCATGGGTGTCACGGAGCCAGTACTTCCTGATCTTGTCTAGCTCGTCTCTCCATCTAACATTTTGCCGGTCTCGGTTGCGCATGTGGTCTCGGGGGATCCATGTTGTGAGTCGCAATGTCCATCGATTGTCTGCCATTCTTGCAACATTGCCAGCCCACCGCCATTTGAGATTTTTAATGGATTTTATGATGTCCCTAATTCTTGTCTTTTCCCGGATGTACTGTGCTATCTTGTGGTCTCTCCATATGAGGCCCAGCATTATTCTTTCATGTACACGTTGCATGGTTCTCAATTTATGGGTCTGTCTCTTGGTTAGGTTCCATGTTTCAGCTCCATAAGTGACTATTGGGAGGATGCATTGGTTATACACCCTTCTCTTTAGGATTAATGGGATCTTATTACTTTTGAAGGTTGAGCTAGCTCTGCCAAAGGCTTGCCATCCTAGAGAGATTCTTCGCTTGATTTCTTCTTCTTTTGAGGGTCTCATTGAGATTCGTTGTCCTAGATAGATGTAGTGGTCTACTTCCTCCAGTTCTGTGTCCTCGATTTTGATCTTAGTGTTTTTATCCCTGATGTGGTTGTTGCACATGATCTTCGTCTTGCCGAAGTTCATGTGTAGGCCGACTTTCTTGCTCTATTCATTTAGTTCATCTATCATTAGTTGGAGGTCGTGTAGGTTCTCTGCGAAAAAGACTATGTCGTCTGCAAATCTAAGGTTGCTCAGATACTCGCCGTCCATCTTAATTCCTTTACTCTCCCAGTCTAGCCTTCTGAAGATCATCTCGAGGCAGGCTGTGAAGAGTTTAGGTGAGCTGGTATCACCTTGCCTTACTCCTTTCTGGAGCTGAAAGGGGTCCGAGTCTTTATGTAACCTGATAAAGGTGCTGCCGTGATTGTATATATGTTTCAACACTTCAACATATACTGGATCTACACCTTGACGACTGATGGCCTCCATGACCTTAGGGATTTCTACGGAGTCGAACGCCTTTTTGAAGTCGATAAATGCTATGGCAAGTGGTAGTTCATACTCAGCTGCTTTTTCTTTCAGCTGATTTATCGAGTGCAGGTGGTCCATGGTTGAAAAGCTTCTTCTAAAGCCAGCTTGTTCACGTGGCTGGTTTTCATCGAGTGTTTTTGTGATACGGTTGGTGATGATCTTTGAGAAAAGTTTGTATACACAGTTGTTGAGGTCTTTCGGGTATCATGAAATGTTATTGCAAATAAACTAGGATAATGGTTTCCTATGTGTGTAATTATGAGCGTAGGATAAAACCTGCAAAGACAAAATCCTGATGCTTGATGTGCAATGCAAGACAAAAAACCTGAAATTTCAATGATTAGTGACAGAATAATTTTTCAAAACCTGGTCTCATATTCTTGATATTTACTTCTAAAGCTTTTCATTTTCATTCATCCAAAAATTAAAAAATGATACCACGTACAATTTGTTCTTGTTTTTCCTTTTAAACAACATTGACTTTTATTCTTTGAATAACTCTTCTACCTTTTTTATTGGATGTGTCCTATATCTCACTTAGTCTGTCCTCTGGAGGACTGTATTAGTTTCGAGAATAAAAGCATTTTTTCAGTAGGTGAAAATAAACTGTTGAAAAACACATATGATTTTAGGAGCGAAAATGAACAATTTAACATCCAAAACAACAGTTGCAGCTCAATATTTCAAGTGATTAGTAGCAATGGAAAGAAAATAGTTGGTTTACCTCTCCTCAAAGAGTGACAGAGAGGTTTATAGTAGAACTTTCGGTTGGGGACTTGACTTGAATTTTGGATAGGTTGGGAATTTATGATTTTTGACTTGGCTGAAACAGCCGAATGACCCTCCACCTGTTACCTATTCTACACACATACTCTATTTGTAGGTATCTTCCTTGCTTACCCTAATCAACTTGGCATTTTTTCTTATAGATGGTTGGGAGGATAGGGTCTATTTTGTTTTGTTTTCCTTTCTTTTATCTTATTTATCTCCACCACCCCCACCCCCGTGGCATTGTTGGTCTTACAAAATTAATAAAGTGGAATTTTAAGGACTGTATTAGTCCGCAGAATAATCACTCATTTGAAATATTTTTTGGCATTCTATTTGCAGGGACATAAGTAGATATCGTTGTACGTCCCATGAGATCATTGGCATAAGAGGGTAACCAGTAACCAGTGTAACAATGGTTGTTGTTGAATAATGGAACCATTTCCAGATGTAAACAGCTGAAAGTGAGACATGAGGTAAAACCTGAGTATTGTCATTGCACAAAATCTATGCTATAATGAATTTCAAGCAAAACATTCAAGAATTACAAAACTTGCACATAAGTATATAAATACTGGCATGAATGAGAAGAGAATTTTTCAACTAAATCTAATTCTATAAAATATGAGAGAAACTCGCCATCACTGTCAATAATTGAACAACTGTAGCATCCAAATTTGAAATCATGTAAAAAAATTTTGTCAAAGAATAGATATGGTCAGAATAAATTCACATGTATCTTCCATCTAAAATAAAGAATCTAGTTATTGATAAACCTGTCAGAATGAGGCCTGAGAGGGATCAAGAAAGCAGTTTCCCCCAAAATTGAAAAAAAACTTTTAGGAAGGGTCTAGTGGAGTACTGATGCCAATTTTCAAGTCTATGGACAGAATGATATGGCCAGGAGCACTGGAATAAACAAACAAGCACAAACATTCAAACATATAAAAAGATAGAACCCTTCACCTTCTTTGATGGCTATGGTTGTTGAATGTGTTTGCATAACTTGAAATTCTTTTTAATTCCTTCTGATTAATTCTAAATTCTATACTTCCATGAGTTAAAGGAAATCGGAGCAAAGGATTATTTGCAGATCATAACAAAAGTGAGTCAAGATTTAAATATATTGTTTCTAGATAACATTTACAAAAATTAAATAATTCTTATCAGTCATTTTCATAGAAAAACCAAAACATGCATATAACTCATTTGGCTAAGGGTTCAAAGATTTAAAGGCCACTTTTTCCTCTTCAGTCTTCAGTTCAATTAGTAATAATATATATACCAGCATATATCCATAAAAAAACGGGGCTAATTATGTATGGATTTTTATTTTATTAGGTAATTTATTTTTAATAATTCAAGAATCCTAAGTTTTTTTTCCAAAATCTAAACTCAACTCTAGCTGTTTTAATGTATGATCAGGCATTAAGTCATTTGAGTTTCTATGATGTATTCTTCATTCTTATGTCATAATAAGAAGGTAGATTGACCAATGAGAAAAAATTAGCATGTATGCTTATCATATCTTTAGAAATATATCTATAAAAAAGTATATATATATATATATATATATATATATATATGTGTGTGTGTGTGTGCATGCATGTGTATGTGTATATATACATACATACATACATACATACACACATATATATATATTTTGATTGATGAATATGTTTACCCAAGTCAGCGGATTAAGTCAGAGAATGACCATGAAAGTTGAATAAAATGATGCATCACTTTTGCCTGGAAAGCATTTAGTACAAATATGATATATTGGTACCTTGCCAATGTGCTCAGTTATGACATACTGGTGCGGAACATGGAAATTACCAAAATAAACTGAGAGCCAATTTAGAATTGCACAGAGAATAATGGAAAGAGCAATGGTAGAGATAACTCTATGTAGAAAACGATCAACATGGATTCATGAGCAGACCAGGGTGAAAGATATAATAAAAATAATTAGGTGGCACAAAAGAGATGGGCTGTACAATTGGCAAGAAGAAATGACAATGAATGGAGCAAAAGCTTAATCAATTAGTGGCCATGGGACAGTAAATGCAGTGTGAAAAGACCAGACACAAGATGGAGGGACTGAGATAGAAAGGTTTCCAGTAAAACATGGCAGAGGTCAGCATAATTGTAGTTGTCATGAAAGCAGATGGGAAAGGCTTTGTCCAGCAGTGGACTTATAATGGCTGTCGCTGCTGCTGCTGCTATTGATATAATATCAAGAGATAGAATAGTCATCTTTATTCTTATATGACATATCTTCTAATTACTGAATTTATCTGTCTATCCTTAATTCACAAAGTCTCATACAGTTACTGTCTTTGTCCCTCTATGATTACCACTAATATAGTCTATATTGTAAGGAGCCCCTGGTTGCATATGTCTCTATTATATCTAATCTATTATCCAGGATTGTTTCCTGTCATTTGTACAAAATTAGATCACCAATTTTAAAATTGTACCTCCGATCTCAGTCTTTTTTCATGGATGCCATTGTAAAGCCGCTTCCAAAGTTTGTTTTCTCAATTGCAGCTAATCAATAAGTTTCTTTGACAAACACAAACTTTCCTGGGACTCTTATTTGGATTCCACAATAGCAAATAATAATATCCAACCAAAATTGCTGAAAAAAATGGCTCTTAATGTCATTCCCAGGTTTTTTTCTCTGTTACTCATTTTTCAAACTTGTAATTAAAGAATACACCACTATTTTTTCCCCGATAAGTTGAAGACATCTATTGGTTTATGCAAACTTTGTAGGCTCTTTTATAGGAATTGACTTGATCAATGGCCCCCACTACGATAAATTTATTTTCCTTAAGCAAGGAAATGCTCATCCTCTGGTAGAAGATGAAACAAAGCAAAAGATCCGAGAACCAGAGCGGAAACTTCTTCCACACATGGTGTATTCTCCAAACTTGTCATATTCAACCTATCGCTTGTTTTACTCCAAAACACTCATTGTCTAATCCAACCAATTCAAGATATTGGATCATCTCTCAAAGAATTCATCAAATCAAAACCAAATAATGATTTAATATACAATTTACTTAAGAGGTAGTTTAAAGCCATAGGAAGCAGGGAAAATACATTGATAACTAAATAATGAATAGCATTCCAAGGGAAATTATGATCCACCACAATCCATACATGCTGATTTTTTTATCTTGTAAATAAAGCAATGGTGGTCATAAAACTAATTTACTATCAGTATGGTTTAAATCATAAATTTGTGATTTAAAAAAATAACAGGTCTGGTGAGTCACTCAACAGGGCGATCAATTAAGTAAATTAGAAAAAAGTGTGATCAATGAATAAGTTATTTTCCCTGGCTTTTTAAGGCTGTGATCACTAAAAATTACAAATTTTCAAAATGTGAGCAGGATTGCTGCAGTACTTGAGGACCTTTTTGACATAAACTGTCAACGTAAATTTAGGAGGGGAATTTTCAAAATAGCAAACAAAATATTTTCCCTACTCATTGAGAGTGTGTTCAAAAGCTCCGGTTCCTATTATGAATGGTAAGGGCTGGGTGAAGTCTGGATAGATAGATACATAGTTGAAATGATAGTCTTGAACATAGAAAACAAAACAAGAATGTGAAATATAAATATAATATATATTATGTTTATTTACCGCTTCTACAGTAAGATAGATTATAGTGAAGCAGATTTTTAAAAAATGATGTATCACTTGCGAGAACATATGAATAACCTAAACCCAGCAACATTGATTAAACTGGTCTCTTATTAGTAGCAGTGATTAATTATCTGAATCAGAATTTATATGAATGAAAGATTTTGTCTTGAATGCTAGAAACTTTTGCATCAACCTAAGTCCCTACTGAATGACGCAGTAGAATTCATAAAGAATTGCGGGGTCAATTGACCATCTGGTAGTTGAAATGATAGTCTTGAACATAGAAAACAAAACAAGAATGTGAAATATAAATATGATTTATATAATGTTTATTTACCGCTTCCACAGTAAGAAAGATTATAGTGAGGCAGATTTAAAAAAATGATGTATCACTTGTGAGAAAGTAAGATTAAAGGGAAGTTCAACACATGTTAACTTATACTGGGTATGTTGGCACAAAGTGCATACAGAATCAAGTTCACACAATCTCTAGCTTTATGCAACCAGCTCAGGAGAGGTATCAACTTACATAGACTGTTGCTTGCTCCAATCACTGATAAATTGCACTTCATGTTATTTTAATGGCAATTAACTGAGTACTCATAAAGTACACCCAAAATCCTGTGTGACCCATCGGTCAAATACCATATTAATATTGCTGAGAATATCAAGAGTGGCCATCAAAAATTGAGTATTTGATATCTGGTTGAAGCATCAATACATAGTAAATTACAAATTAAACTTGATTTATATTTCTACTGTTTATCATCATGTGGAGTTGAACGAAGTATTTATTTCTCTTTGTCTTTAGTTTTACTGCAATCTTCAAAACCAGTATTGATGGGAAAAGAATGCCACAAATCATACATCACTACAGCATAAAAGAAAAACAGTCAGTTGATTTTAGTTCCTACTTTTTCAGGCAGATGAAAATGAATCAAAATAGATTCAGCATGGCCTATGGAATCAAAGAAAAGGTTTATAAATTCTAAAATTAATATTTTGGAACTCATAACTGAAAAAATGATTTGGATCTTTTTCGTTACCTTTAGTGTTTCTTAAAGAATGATAGAAACAGAATTTAAAACAACAGAAGATTACTTACAAACACTCAATTCTCTTTATTACTTGGCCTGGCATGGGCACCTTCTTTCATCCCATCAGACAAAATAACTGTCGTTCATTCAATGCCTAAACAATAGCCACCCTACTGGAAATCTATAAATGCTCTCCAACTGAGTGGGATAATTCAATACAAAAAATGAAAATATTTACTTAACATTAGATGTTAAGTTTAAGCAATGGTTAACAAGCTTAGCTAAGCAGGTCATTACTGCTATAGCAAGTTCGATCCTCATTGGGTGTCCTGTACTTGTGGTCTTGTACCAGACTAGGCTAAGCAAAATAGATACCTGAACTGAAACCACTAAAAATTGAATTGATTTGTTTTGTAACCATTGTCCACCATTTCTGAATGTTTCATGTCATCCCAAGCAATTATTTTCATCGAAACAGAGAACCAAAGCAAAAACAGATGATGTAGTATTTCCTTTTGAGTGGGTAGGGTAAATATTTTAGATCATATTATGTATTGTTTCAAAAGAAACCCTGAAATTTCTCATGAGTCAAATACTGATTAGTAATATATGACCTCTGTGTTTCCATCTATTTCCAGACTTATTATGTAAGTTATTTCTTCCTAAACCAATCAATTACAAAAATAGATTTTCAAAGGGAGTGACCCAGCATATCTAAAATTAGACTGATGTAGTGTACTTGAACTTGATTAATCATCACAAGCTTATCTAGGTAGGTGCATAACTTGACAAACAAATAAAAGAGACAATTATGAACAAAATATAGTATGATAGTACTGAAACTAAACCTAATTGCTGACATGTAATAGGTATCTATGCATGGGTGTCCACTGCCATTTTTCTAGGGAAAGGCAAAAGTAAATATATACACGAGGAGGAAGCAAAAAGATGTACTCAGATTTTGGTTGTCAGGTAAAGGACTAGAGAGTGCCTAATCTGTGACTCATCCTGAGCTGTCACTATTCATAGATCCCCAGCCTCTATAAGATTTGAACTTTTAACCTACCAGTGATAGAGCCTGACCCAAGGGAGGGCAAATGCCCCACTGGCACCCCCCCCAGTCGACCCCCATGTGTCTATGCTTGTTTTCATAGACTGTTTGTTTTGGTTCTAATTAACCCTTAGTAGTAGATATAGAAAAGGAGATATGCTTTGCTATGTTCATTTTAAATAATATAAAATTGAAATGTTTTATGAAAAATCCTGCATTAATATTTCAACGTAGTGCATATCCAGATAATTTTCACAAACATATGAAAGCATCAAACAATATATTGTATTAACATACATCGAATATGAGGAAATATTGGTGAGAAATATACAGGCATAACACAAAGATATGAAGAAAACTGTTTTATATATATTTGACTTACAAAATCTTGTATCTTTATTTTTTGTCATGAAAATAAAAAGAATAAAAGAGAAAGTCTTCACTGATAAAGAGTTTCAAATAATTCTATTTCTAAAGAAAATCTCAAAAACAAACTGAATTTCACCAAAGAACCATTGATAGTAGGAAATTCTGCACATGAAGTCAAAAGAAATAGAAACATAGAAATAGTACAATACAATCTTAACAATCGCTCACTTAGCAGATTGTCTAAAAAATAACATTAGAGAAGACAGAATATATATTTGAAGAATCAAGTCGAACTACAACAATTATGATTACAAAGACAAATACAAACATACTAAAATCAATAAATGACTATAAGGAGTAAATTGTGTCAATTAGTATTGAAACTTGGCTTATCATGCACAGTAGCTTATACAAAAAATGTCTTTAAAAGATGATCGAAGAAACAATCAATTGATGTCAAGAAATGTACACAGATCTTTAAAAATAATTGAAATCTTTTTGATTTTGTAGATATCATACAAATAGTCTGTTTTGTAATAAGAACCTTTTCTTTGAACAATGAAATCCACAAGTGAGTATGAATAAGCCAGAAAGTAAATCAATGACCAGTTCAGTGTCAATATTTGATAGTATATTTTTAGAATTTATCAGGCATTGTATAGAACATTATACTTCTCAGTCACAACTCAATAACTCATACCTTGATGAGCTTTATAAATTAAGCTTGAACCAGAGCTCGTCTGCTGTAATGCCAAGAAACCATATTCCATATCACTCAGTTTCCATTGTGTTTCAAAATTGCATGGTCTATGGCTTTATGAATCTTTTCATGGAATATATTTTCTTTGAAATCATAAGAGAATTTGTATCTGTTACATTTTGATAGCTAATCATTAAAAATGTATCTTATATTTTAAAAAAATATTATTAAGTTACATCGATCCTAAGTTATTAAAAATTAAAATTAAAATGTGTCAATTTTTGAAACATGACTGCATAAAAAAAGAAAATACCAGTGCAAGATCTGAGCATTATTGGTCTCAAAATGACCAAAGACACCCAAAAAAAGCACTTTTTTTTAAAAACAAAAAAACTTTTTAAAATAATGCTTAGTGGTGTACTCGTGCAAATTTCCAAGGTTGTGGTTTCAAAAATGGGACCAGGAGCACCCAGACACACATACACACACGTAGACATGAACACTCAGAGAAAGAAGACTCTGTAGCTTACTTGGCTGGTTAATCAGGCCATTTGTTGGGCTACAGTGATTTGATAATCTTATAAGATAAAGGCTGAATATTTAGATGAATTCTGTTACAAGTTTTCAGCTACAAACAGTGATTTAAAGTTAGAACTGACAAAATGTGTAATAGATTTGAAATTATATTAATATAACCTTCATTTGAATCTAATTTCATTTTAAAATCTGACTGAGGGTACAAAGCTTTTACTGGCAACTTACAGGATTCTGGTTTAACCAGTTCTCTGCTGAGTACATTTTTTAATGTTGTAACTTGTGTCCTGATTATTACTCACAAAAAATAGATGAAAATAGAAAGTCTTTGTCACTAGTTGTCATGTCACCAAAGTAAATATATAAATTGCCTTTGTTTGTGCAAGGAGATGTTACCATCTTGCAAAGGAATAACAATATTTTAAGATGAATTATCTCATCTATGGCACTGAATTGAATTACTCACTCTCATAAGATGAATTATCTTGTCCATTGCATTGGACTGACTAACTTCAAAGATGAATTATCTAGTCTGCAGCAGCATAAAGGTTAAATTTGTGTACATAAATATAAACATTTTTTTGTACCCATGTTACAAAGCAAAGAAATTCTCTCCCACAAATCATGAGTAACACAACAAAATGGCAATCATGCATATGGAATTTTACCAGAAAAAAAGTTAATGTTGAAGTATTTTTATTGAAATAATCTATTGGGAATTCTGTATCAACTGCTTAACGTTGTGAGCCTTCCAATTAGGTAAGATGGGTTAATATCCAAAAGTGTAAATGATAAAATTCCTATAAATTATTATTATTCATCTGTTTAAAACCCAATATCCATAATAATTTTCACCTCAATAAGGACAATATTAGATTAGTGAGATCAACCTATGGTATCCTACTTAAGTATGCTATTTAGTTTGAAATTCATACTCAAACATTTGGTGTCCGAGATCTTTTCTGAGGTTTGATTTTAATACGTTTATATCTGGAGAAGAGCCTGTTGATTCAGAATGCTTGTTCTAAGTAAGAATGGATCTGTCTGAGAAGTACTTTCTAATTCCGGTGGCTGTTTAGATTTATAGCGTCTTGCTGTGACTGCTTAGGGATGGTTGTAACATGATTTTTTTTGGCAAATGTCGCACATGCAGTCTTGGTCAATAGTGTGTAGACCTGAGGTTATCATGTATATTTCCAGTAGATCAGGATGGATTCTTCAGTAGGATAGCGTCTCCAAATCAAGCTTTTTTAGCCAATCTGAATATGTCAGGCATTTGATGCTGGAGACTTGCTAGGGCTCTTCTTTACACTCTTCCTATTGAGTCTTCATTAAATTCATGACGGGGTGATCAGATGCAGGAGCAGAAATCTAAATGCGCTCAAATGAGTGCTTTATACAGCATTTTAAATATCTCCATATCCATGTTCTTGAAGGTGCCAATTAGTCCATGGCTCAGCATCCGGCAAACAATTTTGAAATGGCAAAAACCCTATGAAATAGCAATAAAGTCTTTCTTCAGTCAGAATTCCTTAAGCAAAATCTGCACAAGAATGAAATGTAATCATATTTCTCTAACTTAAGGTTGATTTGGCAACTTTTGCGATTCAGAAAATCTACCGAACAAATATATCAAGAAGTAGCATTCCAACAGAAATTATGAATCACCAACACCCATATATGCTGTGTTGGAAGAGATCAATTAAAAAGTTGGAAAAAGAGGGATTAATGGAATAATTACTTCACTCAACTTTTGTTGGGCTGTGATCACTGAAAAAGATCTGAATTTTCATAAAACAAGTGGGCACTAAGTAGTGACTGATTTAGCATGAGCTTACATTGCATATTTAACCTTCCACTAAAAACCTATTTTTGAGGGGAGGTGTGTGTGTGCAAAATTTTAATTTTCTGCTATGAATGGTAAGGGCTGGCCAGAGTCTGAATAGATTAATAGATAGAAAGATTTATGGATATAAATGTCAGAAGACATGAATAACGTAAACCAAGCAACAGCGATTAAACCGGTCTGTTGTGGGTAGAGGTGATTAACATAGCAAATCCCATGTTTAGGATAGAGCAGCATAATTCATTACTGTGTCACATATTTGCACACACTGATGCACAGTAAGGTCACTTGTTCAGACTTTTGAATGGAAAGTGATACCTCTCATCTACAAGGCAAAAACAGCCCCAGCTTGTAGCAATGACATCATAGCTGTAGAATAGAAATCAACCTTAATGCCAGTCATAGAAATACTAATGGGGAAAAACTAATATTAGAAATAAGAAATATTTTCCCAATGAATACAATGTACGCCACAAGTCATATTCAAGATGAAAGATATCTTCTGACACATATTTTTTTAAGTATAAAAGCTTAGAAACCTAATTAGTTTACATCAGATATTTTATAGAGACTGAATTATTCTGTATCTTAATTTCATAACAAAGTTTTTGACATAACGAAGACTTGAAATAATCTAACTTTATCCATAAATATCCGTACCTTGCATAAATAAATCACTGTAGCCCATGCTCGTACCAGATCTAATTATCTAAAAATCATCTAAAGTTATCTGAAAAAATATCCTAAAAAATAGATCTTTTATCTAAAATTATCTTTAAGAAATATATCTTTTTATCAAAAACCATCAAAAAAAATACCAACACAAAATTTGAGTATTGTTGGTCCAACATGTATGTATCAAGTACCTAAATAATGGAAAAACTTCTGATTAAAATTTTTTTAATAAATTCAATATTCTTATCAGTTTAAAGAATAGAATTCATAACTAACATTGTGGATTACTGCATATAACAATTCAACTTAAAGATATATTTAGTTGTTGGGGAGACTGTGGATGGTTATAACACTTTTTGTATTTCTCTCAGTTATTCAAGGATTATTTGGCCAAGACCAACCAAATTTTTGTGAATTAAACTTACAACTGTCAGCTAAATATTCATACCATTTTGAGATTATTACATATGATATTCTTTTGAAGGGAAGAAGTCAGATGTTGCAACTGACCCCAACCCTGGGACAGTTGCAATACTAATTAAGTGCAGTTGCAACATGTTGAAAATGCATTAAATTTCACCAATTAATGTTTGCTTTTTGTCTCAATGAGCATAGTATTCTAAAAATATATATTGTTTTATAATGATATTATTGTATTATTCATTTATCAAATAACAGAGATTGGGTGTCATTTTGGTATGTCTTTGTTTTTAAAAATTAGTCTTTTTAAATTTGTTTCATTCAATGCATAAACAAATGCCAACCTTGTGTCAATGTACAAATGTTACAGATGCTATTCAGTCTCTCCATATTTCAGTTTTAGACAGTAAGAATGGAACAATTTGTAATGTTTATGAACTTTTATCAAACATGTATTCATTGTAGAAAACAGCAACTGTTTTAAAAACTAATTTTTGTAACTCTCCAGTGAGAGTGAACTACAACCTTGGGTTTCCTAGGAGGCTTTTTAAAACTTTTTGAAAAACTAATTTTCAAAATCTAAGACATACCAAAATGACACAGGTAATGAACTTTTTAAAACTTGAAAATAAAAACTGTGATTCAACAACTTGTTGCAACTGTCCCCAGCCCTATCAGCCATAACAGAACACCATGTGTGAGCTATACAAATCAACTTTGACACATGCTAACCATGTCACTTAGAAAACAACAAAGCAATGATTCCAGCTAAGTGAGTTTTGATTAATCAATGCAAATGATCAGGACAGTATAACAAGATAACGACTCATGAAAAAACATATTTTTTCAGTAAATGCAGCAACAGATGTTGAATGTGTGTTTCATCCTCCTGGTGAGTTTGTGTATGGGGTGGGGTGTCTAACAGTGCAAATCCAGTATGAGTGTCCTCACTCTAGCATGTATCTGATTGAAAGAATAAGACTACTTGTAATCGTTCCTTGTTGCAACTGTCCCTAGTCTCCCCTATTTAGTTCATTTTTAAAAAACTCTGAATATGATTGAATTGATAAAGTTGTCTTGAGAGATACATAACGCTGTTATGGTACATGGTAATCTTTATTCTCAACTGCAAATTAAACTTGAATGTGATAATACAAATTAATCAACCAGAAATGGAAATTTGGAAACAGTTTGCCAATAGTAAATCGAGTATATTTTCAATATTTCATGATACTTTTTTAGAAAGTAATATTGACAGTGAAAAAAAGACCTTCCTTAATTTGATAGGTTATGACGAATATAATGAAAAACTGCAAACCCAGTCATAATCATGAAAACTTATCAACTGGTTTTCATATTTATCAACAGCATTTGTATTTAATCTAAATCATTTTGACATCAATGAATACTACTTTAAACTATTGCATGTCAGATACATTGGTCAGTATTACACATGTTCTGGAATGTACCTGAAATCAGGTTTCTTGACAGCATTTATTGAATTTCAAAAAAAGTTGATATTCTTGGATATGACTGTCTTTCTTCTCAGGATGTTCCATATGTTTGCTACTCTTGCCAAGAAGAAATTTTTTTGAACACCAGTGGAGGTTTGAATTTATAATCTATGGCAGTGTCTTCTGGTTTTACTGAAGATACATGAAGTTGGCATTTTCTTATCAAGAAATTTTTAGCAATGGATGATTCTTCAAAGAAATCATTCAGCAAATTTTAAATCTTTACCAAATGGTAGTTTACTGCATACAAATAATGAGCAGTATCTGAATGATATAAAAAATATTTCCTTATATATATAGGTCTTATTGAAAATGCAAAGTTGAATGTGATCTTTTTATCTTCATTTCATAAAAACAAAAGATTATTTCCTCTACAAATGGTTAGGATTGCTTTTATTGGAAAGAACACAAAATGTAATAAGATTTTGATATTTTATGTAAATCTGTTTGTAATGTTTCTCTTTAAATGGTAAATGAATTCAACACAATGATTATATACTGACAGTAGTGTCCATAAAATATCACAAAATATTATTAGTAATCATAGTCTTCAATCATTTAGTATACACAGACGAAGCCACTTATTATCATTACAGAAAATATAATAAAAAGTAATAAAAATCAGTTAGTCTTATACACATTATTTAAAGTGATCCCATTAAGCAGTTTCTTCTATATATCCTTTGTTTAATGTTATCTAAAAGACCATGTCCTAAAGGGCATTCATAATGTGCCTTCTTCTGTATTAACTATGTTCCCTAAACATTAAATTGGAACACCTGTTTGTTTTTTCTCTTGTGTTCAATGACTGTATCAATGACAAGTATCAAACAATTCATTTTGTTTATTTAGCTTTTGCTAACTGGTTTTATTCATTACTAGAATATATCTGTCCAAAATGTCGGGATTATTTATGAATGGATCAGCACTCAGAAGCAAAAAGTTATTTTATTGGGTAATTAATTTTTATAATTCAAGTATCCAAATTTCAATTTTTTCAAAAGTCTCAACTCAACTCAAACTGTTTCAACATCTGATCAGACATGAAGTCTATGATGTAATATTTTATTGTTATGTCATAATATTAAGGTAAATCAACCAAGGAGATCATCCCAATTGAGGGCAAACAAGCAAACAAACAGAAAAATTTGCATATGACCTCGTAATATGGTTAGATGATCCATTATAAGCAAGCACTATTATTATCGAATCATTGTAGCTCCACAAATGGCCTGACTAACCCGCCAAGAGAGTTACAGATTTTTTTCTCTTTGAGTCTATCTATCTATCTATCTATCTATGTGCGTGTGTCTCTCTCAGGGTACATCTGATCAAATTTGGGAGGCTACAACCTTGGAAATTCACATGAATACACCACTAAGCAGCAACTAAAATTGTTTTTTTGCTTTTTCAAAAAAGTGCTTTTGGGGGTCTCTATGCTCATTTTGGGACCAACAATGCCTAAATCTTGAGCTGGTATTTTTTGGATAATTAGTTTTGGTTCACACGCTTGCCATAGTGATTCATTTATGTGAGGTACAGATATATTATATTCCTATTTTTAAACGGTGTTAACTGTTACTGATGGCATGAAAATAACAACTAAGCATCATATATAAGCAATTAACTTCTCACATAATCTTCAAAAGATGAGAGAATGAAATTGATATGTTAACATTGGGAAATCTTTCATCCAGAAAATTCTCTGATGTGTCTCAAATACTACTATAAGAAACAATAAACTTCAAAAAGTTTGCAAGCTTGCCAAGTTTCCAAATCAAGCTCTGACTATTGTGTAAATCAAAGCAAAAGGTGATCTGTAAATGATAACATAAAGGTATTGATATACTATTTGTCAAAAGACAATTTTGTATCAAACGGTTCTGTGTGAAACAATTCATCTTCCTAGTTATAGACAATAGGGAATGATTATGACCAAAACATTGTGCAGTAAACTTCAATGAAATGTTACATCAAAGAGCAATGCTATCAAGATATAGATATTTCTAAAAATGGAAATGTTTTTGATATTCCAGTATATTAGAAACCTCCAACCAAAACTGTCAACATAGGTTTCTTCAATATTTGAATTGGTCTGGCTGGCTGGCTGGTTGACAATGTATGTATGTATGTATGTATCATATGTGTAGATAGCACTGGTACGGCTAGAGAGTTGAAAATTTAAACATTCTCTCTTTATTAAGTTTAGATGAAATAGGTTTTTAGTGTGCCCCTCATACTAAAAATCTATTTTTGAGAGTTTCAATTTGCAATGTAAGATTATGCTAAATTGGTTTCTTAGGCTCCCAGCATTCACGTTGCTTTTTCAATAATTTGGACTCCTTTAATTATCACTGCCCAACAAAAGGTGAGAAAAGTAACTTATTCATTGATCATCCCTTTTTCCAGTTATTTAATTGATTACCCCCAACATAACATGTTGCCAAAAGACATCGGTCATACGACAATTTCTCTCGAGTGACCAAACAGATCTGTTTAGATGAATCTAATATATTATTTGAAGTTTTTATTATACAAGAGAATCTCAATCTTTGCAACAATGTTTTTATGAAAAAGTATCAATTGATTTATGATTGCTCCCATGTTCATTTAGAAATAAAGATCAAAATAGTAAAGTCAAACATTTTTCTGATAAAAGCCCAATACCTCCTAACCCATACCAAAAAAGAAATTGAAGATTCTATACTTTTTCATAAGCACATACCTTTGAAACCACATAAACAATAAAAACAATTTTTAAAATTATGAGCAAGCTCCCTAATGCTAATAACTGTAAGGTATGAAAAATATAATTTTTTGTATAAAATCTGAAATGATTATTTATCCAAAAGTCCACAGTTAATAATTCTTGAGAGAGAGTGGGGGGTGCATTGCATCAGGTCTTGGAGTGCCAAATAGAGCCCTAGAGAGTTTAAGGGGATCCAAGAGTTGAACTTCTATGTCCATCAATAAAATAGACTGACTTTATCGTTGATTGGCAGGGTAATATAGTATGGCGTGCTAAAAAGGTTATAGCAGATAAAATCAGAATGGCTAAAGGATGATGGTGTTTGTGTTATGTGTGAATAGGGGGGCAAGTGGAACAGCATTGTACTGCTTCATAAAATTCCTCTCTGAGGCTCTGAGGCTACTCATAAGTTTCTAAACAAAGAAAAGAGACTGAAATATAAACTGAAGGTAGACATTAGGAGTAGTCTTGATGATAATCGTAAGTGAATGAATCAAATTCCGACTTCAGAATGATTCTCTGTTAGAGCCTGTTTGTTATTTATGACAACCCAACAAAGAAAAGCAAAAATGAAATATAGCAAATTTGTAAAAGTTAAAGCCAGCAGGAAAATGAATAAAACTGATATAAACTGTCCAGAAAGATGAGAAGTTGAATGACGAATTAAAAAAACATAGATAAGAACAGCTTTGAAAGTCTCCATCTCTGTATCTAATTCCTTCTGTTTATCTTCTTGAAACAAAAACAACAAGGAACCACCCAGTGAGTGCATACCTCTGCCAATGTCAGGGACAGGTGAAGTAATAGCCCTTCCACAAAATTCATAGAAAAATTTCACAGATATTGTGTAAATAGAAATGAAATTTTGTCAGTATTATGTGGTGTAGACTTAAAACTAAACAATGGAGGAGGTAATCTAGCATGGATCCATCCTGTTATTCAATCACTTATTTCATAGCTTATCATCTACTCTTCCACAATATTTCATAGATATTCATTGAGAACTTTTGGAAATACCATATGGATAGACAAGAGCATATATAGAAATGTATGAAAAATAGAAAATGGAAAAATCTCTTCATCAGAAAAGAATTCCTGAGTCTGCACAATTTCAGGCACTTTTTAGGCATAACCCTATCGCCCAGCCTTCAACAAAATTTCATTGAAATCCATTCAGTACTTTTGGAGATATTGTGTGGGCAGAAAGACAGAGAAAATACGGAAAGATGCAACCTAGTGCACATACCTCTTCAACTTTGTTGGCAGAAGTAATTAAAAAGCACTCCAAGAGTGCATACCTCTACCAATGCGATTGTCAGGGGAGATAATTGTGCATAGATCCATCCAAAAATTTAATCCTTTCTTCCAAAGCCCATTCCCCGTCCTTCTGCAGAATTGATTTGCCAATGTTATAACTTGGTTGTGATGTAATTTGAACTTGGCACAGCATGTTCGAAGAAACTATTGAATGAAACATTCAATTTTTCATACCGCATGAATAATTATTGTCCTCATTATAAACGAAAGGAAAAGGAAACTGGAGAATATCTCTCAATCAAAAAAGAATTCCTGGATCCGTTCCAAAATTTAACCAGATCTCCCTTGCCCAAATGCCCACCCTTCCATGAAATCTCATTAGAATCCATTGAGTACTTTCAGAGATATTTTGTTGACATACAGACAGAAGGACGGAAAGACAGATGGCAAGATGGATAAATGTGACTGAATACATATACCTCTCTAACTCTGTTAACAAGTAGCACTGTTTAAAAAAAAAAAAATTTTTTTCCAATTTTTTTTAATGATAGTTTGTAATTTAAGCATTCAACTGCATATACTTTGGTGAGCATGTACGGAATCAGTGCAACTTGCTTCCCTATCTAGAAACCTAGTCACATTTCGCTGAGCACTGAGCCAGACACTTCCACAACTAAACATGCCCCTCTCACTCTGAAGAAGAAGAAAAAAAATGAAAACTAGGAATTTTGGATGGATAAAAAAAAATTCTCCAATGCTGAGCTTTGGCCCCTCTCACATGCAATTTTACAATTTTTTTAAACACAGTAACTGATATGCATAAATTGTTTTTTTAAGGACACTCACAGGAGTAGTCTGGTTATCTTTTTATTGATGGCACCAGGTGGTAAACAGTTACATAAACAGGGCAGTGCTGTGAGACAAACAGTTTAGCAACAAGATAAATGCTAGCAGATGTTAAACAGCCCTGAAAAGTGACAAAACAATTCATTGCTAAAGTCTGTTGTCTAACTCAGCAAATTGGCATGCAACATCAAAACTATGCCTTATCCAAGAATTTTTTTGTTACAAATACCATGTTAGAACTCCCAAAGATAAAAGCAGTAAGACCATCAAGCAAGGAATCTAAAAAGTAATTTTTTTAGAGCCATATTTTAACCAGATAGATTAGGAACAAGTTAGATTAATACATTTATGCATAGAATAGAATAATTCAATAAAGAAACAAGAGGAAAAACAGATTATGTTCAAAACCTGTGACATTGAAGATACAATTTTTGACAGCATTTGTCAACATTTGTTTCAGGGAAAAAAAATTGATAATATCAAAAAATATCTGTTTCCAATCAATTTTTCAACTTAATCCCATTAAAACGTCTGAAACCAAAAAAAAAATCAATGAATCAAAAATGAAGGAAAAATTATCAATATAATTCATTGGCAGAGGAAAAAGTTATAGATATATATATAAAATGTATACATCAGTTAAAAACACTGTTTACTAGGCTTTTCCTTTCTTTCTTTCTTGTATTCTGTTATTTTCATCTTGTAAATTGATTTTTAAAAAAAGAATATCATGACGTAGGGTGACATAAAGAAGGAAATAAGTTGTTTTCTTTTCGCTCACTTATTTACGACTGCTTATCAAAATAACAGTTTGTTTTCTTTGTTAGGAACACTGTCTATCTCTCTTTAACCGCTCTCTCTTCAAGTTACTTGATTCCTTACAAACGCTGTTAACCAATTCAAATCTGGTCTTAACACAAAATTTCAACTGTTCTCAGAATTGTCAACTTATGTCCCAGTTGAAAAAAACAATTCAAGAAATAACTTACATTATAAGTGAAAAAAAAATTCAATATCGGAAAACCAATAAATTGAAAGAAAAACCATCATTGAATCAGCTATTATTTTCCATGATGTTCATTATTAAGAGCTATATATTTGATGATCTTATTGTGTAATGGTCAAATCATGAAATTCAAATTAAAGCTAAATATTTGAATGTAATAAATCAAGGGGATTTAACTTGACATTTTACTTGTATCTATACTGAAAATTTTGCCAACTATTTCCCTTCACATAATTATAATTGCAATTGTTAAAGATATTTCAAATTAGCTTCAAATGAAGTACATACAATTTTCCAAGTGATTAGCAACATCAAAATTGAACTAAATTGAAATTATCATTCCCAGAGAAATCATGAATCACCACCACTAATATATGGTGTGTTGGAGGTGATCAATTAAAAAAGTTAGAAAAGGGGGTGATCAATGAATAAATTACTTCTCTCAATTTGGGGGGGGCTGTGATGTCTGAAGAAGATGTGAAACAAGCAGGTACAAACTAGAGACCAATTTAGCATAGACTTTCATTGCACCCCCAACAAAAAAATATTTTCACTACTCATTGAGAGGAGTCTGTGTGCAAAATTTCAAGTTTTTACTATGAATGGTTAGGACAGAGCAAAATCTGGATAGATGCATTGATGGATATAAATGTCAGAACACAGCAACAGTATTTAAACTGTTGGAGTAGCAGTAACTAATCAAAAAGATTTCTGTAGCAGTAAACTTAATTCAGCATGAGTTAGTAGCAAAACGATTTCATACATTACAGATAAAAGTATCTTTTTAATTTTTTGTAATATAAAAATTTGTCTTGAAGTGAACAAATTAATGTATGAAAATTGATATCCAAGATAATTCTAGTCATTCAAGTCATAAACAAAGAGAAAAGATGTTTTAATCAATCTAAACTATATTTTTTATTCCAAGCACTTACATACTGAATAAATATCTATAAATGTTGAGTCAAATAAAAGAATATAATTTTTTCTTGCACTTATCTGATATACAGTTCTGATCAAAGAGATATTTTATAATAATCCAGGACTACCTTCAGCAAATTCATTATGTAATAGACTTTTATAATGCATTGTACTCAATTTTTAAAGTATAAACATAATTGATAGAGGAAAGAATTATGATTACTTCCAAATGAACAGTTTATTAAAATACTATGTTTTCTGAAGGGAAGCAATTTTCTAGTTGAGTAACATTTAAACATAATATAGTTTAGTTGCTACTAGTCGGAAAAAACAGGCACTGAAGGGAAGGTTTAGCAACCTAGAGTGGAAAAGAGTTCTTTGTTCAAAGTTCAGTGCTATGCCATAAACTGGAAGTAATTATTAATTAACTTGTCTATCGTATATATGGTAGAAGTAACAACAATCAACAGGTCTGGTTGATACCTCATTAGAAACTGTCTTGTGACCAAATGTCTTTTGGCAGCATGGAAAAAAGGGGTGATCAATGAATAAGTTACTTCTCTTGCATTTTGTTGGATCCCTAAAAAGTCCAATTTGGGGAAAAAAACAAGCATGAATGCATTTAGCATAAAAATAGATTTGAAATTGAACTCACACTAAAAAACTTATTTTGGAGTAAAATTTTCAGAAAACAGAAGCGTTTTTTTCTAGACATGATAAGGAGTAAATGGAGCTCTATTGGTGTGGTCTGTGCACCTGATATGTACATACATACATGCCAGCCAGCCAGAATCTCTTAAAAACTGCAGAAACCTACATTGACAGTTTCTCATCATTATGAGTCTTTTATTGTCTTTCTCTGGATTCACAGAGCCAATAATTTCTGAACTTGTTTTGTTCATTTCTCCATCTTTTATTCTGACTGCTTATGTTTCATATGTGATCTCTGAGGACCCAAGTTGTGAGTTGTGATGTCCATCAATTGTCTGCCATTCTTGCAACACGACCAGCCTGTTGCCATCTAAGTTTTTTTATGGATTCTATGATGTCTCAGACTCCTATTTTTTCTCTAATATATTATGCTATCTTGTCATCTCTCCATGTGATGCTTCCACTGATTTTCTTGCAAATAAATTTTTAAATCAAAGCTAGCAAAATATGACGACTCTGGTTTATGCAGCGTTGTATAAAAAGGTGCCTCTTTGAGCAGTTTGGGACAATGCAGTAATTTGAACACTAAAAAAATCCCTGTGTCCAATTATCCATACAGACAAATCTTTAGACTACCAGGGTGCAGATATTTTGGATTCCATATGACATACATATGAAAACAAACATTTGTTCTCTTTATATAGCGTGTGAAAAATAATTATGCAAAAGGGTGATATGATGGTGGATTTAGTAAGAAGACTTATGACAAGCTATTGTGACAAAAGTGGGAACTAATACAGCTGAAGAATTTCAAAATTTAACAAAATTAATGTATGATCAACTAATATCTATGATTCAAGGGCAAAGGTCTTATATTTCAAACTAAAAGATTTGCATCTAAAGTTTTTGTTTCCAACATTGCATGCTGTTAATCTATAGGTTTCAGTATTTCATGTTTATGAGTTTTTATAACTTATTTAAACTTTAAACTGTGTGCCATTTGATGATTTAATCAAAATACAATTAGTGTCTTATTATTGTTTTTCTTTCCATGATTAATAATTTGGCATAATAAAAATTAAGGAAACGCAAAAAAATAACTTATATTCTTCACCACCAGTACATTCAAGTTCAGTATTTGCAGGCATTGCATAATAATTTTGTGTAAAAAAATATTAAAATTCTTCCACTAAAACAGAATGAAGAAGGAAAAAAAACATATTTGCATAATAATTTGGCATGCACTGCAGTATTAGATAGGCTTCAGAATTATGGCACTTAATAGAAATCTTATAATCTCAGGAAGGATTGCAAGAAAGTTATGACCAAACCCTTGAATGAGAGGAAAGAGATGCCAGATGTGACAGTTTATTCCTTATTTTTGTTTTGATTGAAATTAAATCTCAGCATAACCTAGCAGTGTTCAGTTTGTTGTACAAGAAAGCTACTGCAATGATTTATATTTTATGTATGGTGTGTTTTCATTTATTTCAATTTCTTTATTTTTAACTTGAAGAGAAAAGTAGGTTGACTTGTAGATGTATGCATTCATTTCATGAGCTGCAAGACCACTTGTTTTGCTCTGTTAAAACAATATTGTTAAAAAATTTAGGCCATACTAGATGTTAGACACTATTTTCATTGCAATAGCTAAAACAGTTCTACAACAGGTAAAAACAACAACATATCTGTGTATAGTACAATTTTTAAAATATAGATTTGAATAAATAAAGACAGTTTAAGAACTAAATTTTGCTCAAACTGAATTATTTTCGGTAGTGAGAGTAACAACGGCGATGATCAGAAAATAGAGAAATGAGCCCTGGCTGAGATTTTAACCCACACCCATTACCATGGTAGCATCTATGTAGCCTGGGTCTGTGCTAAATGATTGAGCCACTGGGACTCTGACGATAGACAGAGGTCAAAATAAAACCTCAACTCATTCCATCTCTTGTCTGATTGCTGGCCAGTTTTGTTTATGTGTTCTGTTAGTCTCAGAACTACGGGTACATAGGTATTTCATGCATGAGTCATTATTCCTTTGTCAACAGTATGATAAGTACAAGAACAATAATATGTACCCGGAAATATGTATATATTCATAGTTCTGAGACCAGCAGAACATATAAACACTCTTTTAGAATCGAAAAAAATATTTCTTAGATAAAGGTGATGTACTATTTCCCAATTGTTAAAAATATAAAATATATCATATTCATCAGCCATTTTTGGGCCACTCCTTGTATCTGGTCTTACCTGCAAACCTTTCTATCTCATCCAACCATATTATATCTGCATTTACTGTCCCAGAGGCACCAATTGATCAACTTTTTGCTCCATCTGTTGTCATTTCTTCTTACTATGTGTCCAGCCCATCTTTTTTGCTTTTGTTAATTAATTGTTTGTACAATATCCTTCACCCTAGTCTGCCTTGGGATCCATGTTGATCTTTTTCTATCTCTTGGAGTTATTCCCAACATTACTCTTTCCATGACACTCTATGAGATTCCAAGTTGGTAATCAGTTGGTTTCATTTCCATGTTTCGTATCTCGAGGGTAGCTGGTATTATGCATTTATTATATACTCTACGCTTTCAGCCAATTGTCAAGGTGCTTTTCAATATATCCAAATTTTTACTAAATGCTTTTCAGCCAGTCATTATGAAACATTTTATTTCCCTTTTTGTGGTCCTCTCTAAGTTTATTAGCTGACCGAGGTAAACATACTCATCAACCTCTTCTAAAACCTTGCCCTCCATTCTTAAGTATTTTGGTGGGACTTTATCATTGAACATTACTTTTATCTTTGTTCTGTTCACTTTTAACTCTCACTTTTTTTACTTTCCCCATTTAGATTAGTCAACATGATATATAATTCTTCTGATGTCATGGAAAGGTCATCAGTGAATATCAAGTGGTTCAAATATTATCTGTCTAAGTTTACTCCCATTCTCTCCAAGTCAGTTTCTTGAAAGATGTCTTCAAGGCTAATTTTGAATAATTTAGATCATATTGTATCCCCTTGTCTCACTTTTTTTTTCTTACTCTATCTTGCTCGTATCTTTATGTACTCTAATCATTGCAGTATCATTTTTGTACATGTTCTGAATGTTTTGCATATAATTCAAGTTAATATCTTGTTCTCACATGTGGGTTCTACTAAGTCAAATGATTTATTGTGCGTATGTGATCTATTATCAAATAGCCACTTTTGAAGCCTGTCTCTTTGAGTGGCTAATTTTAGTCTATAATGCCTGTTAGTATGTTTATATATATATATATATATATATATATATATATATATATATATATATATATATATATATATATATATATATAATATGTGTGTATAAATTCCCCCGGGTTGTAACCTGCATTGAGGGACTAATCTTCACAAGCTATTATACTGTCGGGTTACTCCTCTGAGAGGGTAGCAGCAGTGGCATACTGAGTGGCGGGGAGGGGGGCGCCTTCGGTGATACCATCTGACTGCGTAATTTGAAAAAAAATATACATTTAATTCAATAAATTGAAATTGTTTTGGCCTTGTTAACTCCAAAGTGATACACAACAATTTGCTTTTGACAATAAAATAAAATCTCTGAATTATTCAGGTTCTCTATATTTTATAGGGAGAAAAATTAAGAAAAAAGAAACTTTATCTCTTAAATCTGTAAACTTGCAAATTTCTGTTTTGTCAAATTCATTTCCACTAAAGATATAAAACAAATAAGCTGACATTATGTCTTTTGATCTTCAACTGGAGCCATAGAATATGACAATGTTTTTGCATGAAAAGTCACCCACTCTGTTGAAGACAAATTGGCAATTTTCCAGCTAGGTCTGACTGAATGTTCATCTATTCAATCCAATGAAAATCTACTATAGCCAAAAATCTGGTCATTTTGAGAATAATCAATAAGTTTAATAAAGTAAACATTTTATCCTCATTGATAATTTTTTCTGTAGTCTTAGGTATTTTAATTGGTAACTGGATTTGAAATAGCAATGAAATTAGCTGGAAATTAAAAGCTTTAGCCAATTTCAGCCTTTTTCAGAGACATTTGCACTTGTTGGAGCCTTCTTAAGCCCCGCTGCTTGGCTCAATATATCATTTTATCGATAAATCTTTGCTGCTATAGGCAGTTAATATTTTTTGAGAAACTGTTTTTTTGAGATGATAAAAAATTTCTTCAAATTAAGGCAACTATAAAAGGTACACATCTATTCTTTCTCATTTTATCCATCTCTATTTCTTAGCATCTACCATGCACTCCATTGAAATGATTGCCATAGCTAAATATTTTTTTGAAAGTTTCATTTTGGGGCACTATCCCAGTTTTGTGGTCCAGCCTTTTACAGCCAATAGTTCTAGATTAAAGAGTAGCATCTGTTTTACTCACTTTAATAGAACATGAAATTGATTCCTGTTTTCATAAAAGGTCTTAGAGTGTTTTTAATCGCTTTTTTCAGGTTGAATAAGTGCTGAAAAAGTTTTTTGAGTTGGCCACCCTGGGGATAACACACTCAGTTACCACCCAGGTGACACCAATCCTGGGAGCGCCACTGGGTAGTAGACAAATCAAGTCAGCACACATCTGCATTGATCAGAGTGCCTAAGATCTGTGCTTAAAGCTACAGACAGCCATACCATCCTGATTCTTCTTTAAAGGGATGGTAGAACTCTATAGCCAGCTGAGGCAGCTAAAAACAATGGAATGTTCAAGAACTCCTGACACACCTAAGGGCCTTGCTTCCATTCATATCACCTCGGTGGACCTTAGGATACAATCCCTTGGTTTAAAGGGCTTGTGCAAATTGCAAGTTGCATTGCATCTTAAAACTCCATTGCTTGTGCTGGAGGATTATTCTGCACACAGGGCTATATGATCTCACTGCTATGGAAGACTCTTTCAAAAATCTTTGTTTGCACAGCCACAGCTAGTATCATATATTCAGATGAGATTAAAGGGTTCTATGATAATATCAACAAGGAACAGTCAGGGAGAAGACAAATTGCATCATATTGATGAGTGACTAGAAGCAATGAATCTAGCATAGAAAAAATTAGGGTAGGAGAGACAATATGTCATAATAAATATAAAGAGAAAGAAAACCAAGTTTTTTTTCAAAATTGAGAAGGCTGTAAGTGGACTTGGAGTAGCCTAATTGGGATGAAAAAAAATTGAATTGATTTCATAATAGCTGATGAGGTTAATGACATTAAAGATGTTACTGTTATAAATAGAGTTGATCTAGAAAATGACCATAGAATGGTAGCTTGAAGAGCTGAATTCTACTCTAAAACTGAAAGAAACAAAATGATTCTAAATAAGGAAATATTTTCTAATAGGTCAGAGAGAATGTTACCAAATTTCAGGTAGCAGTAAAAGACAGATAGTCAGCAAAACAACGAAAGCAATAACATAGGGTAATACTCAAAGGTAACACTAGAAGCGATCAAGAAAAGGATAAATATGGAAATGAAAACTAAACTAAAACAGTAATATACTTTCAGGGCTTTTATCCTTTCTAGAGTTAATACTTATTTATTTTTATATTTAATTGTAACTAAAAATAAAATGGTTGCAACAAAGCATTTGACTCAATGGAACATATGGCAGTCTTTAATGCAATGTAAGAGCAAGGTATTTATGAAAATTATTTATAATTTGACTTCATAAAAATACAAATAAGATGAAGATTGGAAAAGGAGTGAGACAAGGGGTTACAATTTAGCCTAAACTATTTACAAGTCTTGAAAGCATCTATCAGGAAACTGACTAGGAAAATATGGGGGTAAAATTGCACAGAAAATATTGACACAATAACATCAAAAGCATCAGATGAGTTGCAAAACATGCCAAGTGATTCAAGTAGGGATACATATATATATATATATATATATATATATATATATATATATATATATAATGTGTACTTTAGAGAGTGAGACAGACTCGGGAGTGAAGTTTTTGGTGGTAAGGTTTATTAATCCTTATATGTCAATAGTCCATACATGTTTCGGGATTTCTCCCATCATCAGTGGTGCGTGTTGTGTGAGTGTGGATTAAAATGTACCATGTGGAACCAGAGTCCACTGCCAGGGACTATGCATTGTGGGTAAGTTTTGTTGTCAGGGCTACTTCACCTTAGCCTGTTATAACCCCTGTTCAACTTATATATATATATATATATATATATATATATATTAGGCTGAATTGATGAAATCGCCTAATTAGTAAAATTCACTCATTTTTTCTAAAAAAACTTTGATTTAACTTTGATCTTGTAAACTTTTGATTGTGAAAAAAATAGTAGTTACATATCCTTGTTTCAATTAAATAATCTTTTTTATTCATTTTTTGTAGAAATACTTGAAACAACATTTTCATTCTTTATAAAAAAAAGTTTGATATTCCATGCTTCTCATTGTGAAAAATAGTTGCTTTATATTCTTGTTTTAATCAAATGAACTTTTGATCAAAGTATGTATGCAATTTTTTGTAAAAAAGTCTAAATTCAACCAATTAGGTAATATCACCGATTCAAAATATATATATATAATCATTGATACCTTGCTCTTACATTGATAACAATAATTAATGCTCCTCTATTCAGGGTTGAGCACTCTTTAAGTGAGGTAACTCATCCACTGTAAGCTTATGTAATGCTCTTCTATAGGAATTGAGCACTCTGGTGGATGACGGATTTCTGTGTAATTTAGATATATGGCTTAAATTCAGCCTTACCGCTAGTCCAGTTCCATTGTCCAGAAGTAGGATATCGGCCAATAGGTCTGAAATAAAGGTTTCAATTCTGCTTGGTGGTACTGGATGGGATAATGGAAAGTCTATAGCCACACTGAAGAGATGTAATACATCGAAACAGCTGTCCGTGGATGACATAATAATACATATATATATATTTGAGAAATGGATGTATAATCCACCTGACCTCCTGTTGTTATACAGAGAATGAGTCACTCAGTCTAGACAACATTAATAAAGATAGAGAGGAATTCTAAGGTGGATCCAGGAAATTGTTTTTGATTGAAAGATATTTTTTCTCTTTTAATACTTCATTCATTTCTGCATTTGCCCTTCTTTGCCTACATGATATCTCCAACAGTTCTCAATGAATTTCAATGAAATTGTGGTAGGGTGAGCAACATTATAAGGAAGAAGTGATTAAACTTTGGCGTGGAATCAGGAATTCAATTATAATTGAGAGGTATTCTTGCGGTCTTTCTTCATAAATTTCTATACATGCTTCTGTCTGTTAACACAATATCTCCAAAGTTTCAAATGAATTTCAATGAAATTTTGTGGAAGGGTAGAGCACATTTGAAGAAAGCTTGGGATTTGGGACCAAATCTGAGAATCTAATCGAGAGATATTTTCCTGTTTTTTTCATACATTTCTGCATCCACTCCTGTCTGTCAACATGATATCTCCAGTCACGGATAAATTTCAATAAAATTCCCAGGAATTGTAGGGCACATGGGAAGGAAGATGTTATTAAATTTTGGGGTGGATCCAGAAATTCATCGGTTGTATGAAACATTTTTTTTCTTAGCTAAATGTTTTTTAGATCTGATTTAAAATTATTGCCAACATTCTATCCCCCAAAATGATGATCTCCACCATATTACTAATATAAGATTTCATGGGGGCCATTTTTATAGTGATGTCAAATAAGTGAAAAGCTGCAACACTAATAATGCTATTATGCTTTTTCCAGCTATACAGTAATAGACGTTCCAAAGAATCATTAGGAGAATTTTCCCCAAATTTGCTACTGAAATAATGTTCAGCTTATCCACTATTGAAAATAACCGCTGAAATCAAAGTTTGTTCAATATTATTTCTGAGTAACTATCCAAACTATAGCCTACAGGCATTCATCAATCAGAAAAAAACTATATGGTGAAGGATACAAGGCAGGGGGGGACATAGTAGACCCCCTTAGCTCCTCTCATAGTTGTGGAAGAAGAGGAGGAGGGAGTGGAAGATGAGGATGGCTCACCTAAAAGTCTGGACTGAGTTTCATTTCAATCCAATACGAGACGAGACGGGTAAGAAAATTGATATTTAACATTACTAGTTGAGGTGGTAGCAGGAGGAGGAGGAAGAGATAGGGAAGGGCGGCTGTGAAAGTCGATATTTAACATTACTATTTGTGGAGGTAGTAGCAGTCGGAGGGGAGAAGAAGGAAGAGGAGGATGAGGGTGTCTACCGGAAGGTCTGGACCAAGTTCCATATCAATCCAACAAGGGACAGCTGAGAAAATTGATATCCAACATATTATGGACCAACCGATCAATCAGCCAATAAGTGTCTTTTACAGATGTGTTTAATGCATCTAAAAAATCACTTGCAATAGCTGAAAAAATTGGAGAATATATCTTTCTTCTTTACAAACTAAAAAGTAAATTTTGAAAAAAAGGTTGCTTGTAACATAACAATCTGACAATTTACAATTCAGTCTGCCCTAAGAAAATGTTTGAAAATAGGTGGTCTATGCAATAATCTTCTAATTGATAGGGTCAGGACAACGCTTTTCTATTTTAACAAGTCCTACATAAACAACTGAAAGGTTATCTCCAGCTCCAACATATAAAAATCTTATGCTGGTGCATAGAAGAACAGACCTTTTATTTGGGATGTAGTGAATGAAATGAAGAAGATGTTTTGGCTGATGGAAGCATTAACAGTAAGTATGAGTGAACTTACTTTTGAGTGAAAGGTCATTTAGAAAGAAAGAAAGGAGATTAAGGAATGTTAAAAACACAATAGGATTAGTTATATATAGAGAGAGAGCAACTCAGTCATAAAGCTGTAAACCTCAAAATTCCTTGTAAGGGGCAAATAACATGGAACAAATTTTGGAAAATCCAATGCAATCTTCAACATTCAGGGGAATAACTTTAATTTTTATGGAGTTGGTACCTTTAAAAATGCTACTGCAGAATGGATAAGATTGGCAATCAGTTTTTTTACATAGACTATCCAATGAATAAAGGCCGACTAAAAGTATTCTGTGGCTTAAAATGGGTAAGAGCAACATTTTGTTAAAACAAAATAAAAACCAATTCAAATATGATTATATAAATTAAATATTTAAAAACATCACATTTCAATAGAATTGTACATTTACTTGAAATAAAGATGAATCAAATATCCATACCTCAAAAAGATGAATCACCATAGCCCTCACACGTACCAGAACTAATTATCTGAAATTATCTAGAATTATCTTTGAAAAGTAGATCTTTTACCTAAAATTATAAGAATACCAGCACCAGATTTAGACCTTGTTAGTCCAGAATGACCATAGAGGTTCAAAAGAGCACAACAAACAAACAAAACATTTTTTGATGGTGCTTAGTGGTGAACTCAGGCAGATTTTCATAGTCATAGCTCAAAAAAAGTAACTAGGAACACCCACAGAGAGAGAGAGAGACATACACACACACAGACATACACACATTGATAGAAAGACATTCAAGGAGAGAAGATTTGTGAGTTTAGTTGGGTCATTTGTGGGGCTATGGTGATTAAATAGAAGTAATAAGAGTAATACAAACTTCTTTCGAAGTATTTATATGAATTCTGTGTGGATAAGATTGAAATTTCAACATATCAAAAACTGTAGCATTTACATTTTGGTTTCAAAACCATAGCTGATTCAATAATACTGTAATTATCACCATATCTATATAAAGCAGGTGATATGGTATAATTCCTGGTCATTGCCAAGATTTGAGATTTTTTATAATCCAAAATTATCTTTCATTAAATGATAATCTTTGATTTTTGGATAGTATGTTTGAAAATCAAGAAAAAAGTCTACATTATGGTGACATTTTTCCTCCAATCCCTTTTTGCTGCCCTAATTCATCAATATTATCTTGAAACGAATTCAGACTGACACACTTTATTGGGATCATTTTAAAAGATAAATGAAGATATTTTATTATGAAGTGAAAATTTTTAAATATTTTAACTTATTTCAAGAAGTGGAAAAGTTATTTTGCAAATCCTATGAGTAAAATAAGCTTCAATGCAATTGGAGGTTTCAATTTTGCATCATCCACCAATATAACTGACAGAGATCTTATCTATGATGGATTTAAATATGAGTAGGAGGTAGATACAGATTACCTAGTCTGGTTTTCTTGTTAAATTATTCTGACACCTGGGTGATGACATCTAGAACAATGAACTTTCAGATGCAGAAGTTGACTTGAGGATAGCCCAGGCAGAAGGGAAATTTTATGATCTAGCCAAGAAAAAATCTTGCGAATGCTAGTCTACATCCTCAGTGCAATGGTCAGAGGTGGTTTGAGATCCTTGTGTCAAACAAGGAATCTTATAAAATACCAGAAAGAGCACCAACACTTTATGTACTCTGTGATGCTTCGTGAAATGGTCAGGGGAGGTTATCAACAGAAAAGTGAGAAGGGTTCTCAGCAATAATGATCTGCATTCAATCTGTAGCACAGAGGATGTTGACATCTTCGTTAAATGCCAGCAGACAAAGTACCTGCCACACTTCATACGTCAACCAAATCGCTATCACAAAACGTCTCCTTTTCAATGATAAAAAATAGACAAAACCAGGAAAGAAAACGACGCAGGTAGTTGTTGTTTTAGAAAATGAACAATGTACAGAAGATCAATTTCATAGATGAGCACTAAAACGAGAGAATTGATAACGGCTGATTCTTCTGAATTGAAGCAGCTCAATGTTAAGCTGAAAGGAATTGTGCAAGATGATGACAGCAAAGTATGACAGTGCTGCAATCATGGGCCTCTGCTTCCACTTTTCCAAAAGAATTTATATACTTAGGCAGGGGGCAGAAGAATATATCCAGAATATATCTTAGTGGCAACCCTCTTACATGATAGACATTCTAACAGTAAAGAAGGTGCTGCATTCACCACCAAATGTAATGTAAGTATGATCAGCTAAATGATCCAGATATCAGAGGGTACACTTGATCATTGACAGAGATGCATGACTTGACTTTGGAAAGACACAATGAAGTGAGCACCAATGAATAATACAATCTTTTTATATGTAAATATTACGTAGGGTTTACATAAAATAATTGTATTGAACCGTTATACTTAATCAACTATAAGGTTCCATCTTTTAAACCCTTTCACCCTAGGTGAAAAGGCCTGATTCAGCAGCGGGGGCTGTGGGGGTGGGGGTGGACTGCAACGATAATTGAACAATGGTATTTTAGTTGAGTCACAGAAAGTAATTATCTGTTTTCCACAAGGCAAGTAATGTGGAGGTGGCCATGTGATTGTTATCAGAGTTTTCTTGGGAAAACACTGTGACCATGGCTCCTGTTACAGGATGGAGCCAATGAATCTATTGTTAATATGCATATATATATATATATATATATATATATATATATATATATATATATATATATATATATATGTATGTATGTGTGTGTGTGTGTGTGTGTGTGTGTGTGTGTATGAAACAATGAATCAAATATAAGTTCAAAATGTCTATTATGGAGCTACATGGAACCTGTGAATTTTTAACAGCAAATACCAGATAAAAATGAGTTTACTTTCTACAACTAAAACTAACAGGTATGCAGTATTGCTTATTTTCAAAGTGTTATCAGCAGTCATTTAATAAGAAAAAAATCAACAATATTTTTATGTAAATAAAAGGAAAATTCTTTTGAAGAATCTTAAAATATTCATTGTTAGAATAGTTTGTTTTTTTCATGAACCTATTTATACTGAACTCAAAAAGTTTTGTCAGCAAGGAGTGATTTTCATGAAAATCTGAATGGATACTGCGATATTGTTTTAAAGATTATTGAACAACCAGAGCAATCAAAGATGGCAGAGTGTTTTTCCTTTTTTTATATGTACATATGTTTGTGTGTTTGTTTATACATTTGTGTATTCCAGGGCTCATGGCCATATCATTCGGTCAACTGACTTGAAAATTGGCATCAGTACTCCACCAGACCCCTTTGAAATTTAAAAAAAAATTTTGCAAAAAAAGCTTTTTTGACCCTTTTGGGTCTCATTTTGGTGAGTATAGTTTATCAATAAAATCAAGATTCTGGAGGATCTAGATGTTTTTTACTGTTTTAGATGTTTTTCAGTGGAGAACGTCAGTGACATCATAGATAAAATTTATTCTGACCACATTCCTTCTTTTATAGAATTTTTTTTCATGACTTCAAATTTTGATGCTGCAATTGTTCAATTATTGACAGTGATTGTGAGTATATTTTGTATTCATCTCATGATATGTCATAAATAAATGCATTTTTTCTTCCATCAAAAAATACATTCAAATGGATTTCTTGCAAAATACTGAAGTAAATACTCACAATGTAGGTATACTGAAGACCACCTTAATGCCATTCAATTTACTTTAATATTACTCACATGAAGATAGATATAAAATGTACATAAACAAGCTTCTTATGCATTACTTTAGATTAAAGTCTATAGACAAAGGGCACTAAATCTGATAGCAACATTTCTACCCTTTTGAGATTTACTTAAGCAGCTTTGGAGATTACGTTGCCAACAAAAATACAAAAAGTTTATGAACAAATTTTGCTATTAATGTATATCTGTATGCATATATACAGGCCAATCTGAATATGTTATATTCTTGCATGAGGGTATATATTATACAAATAAAGATGATAAAATCTGCTTTTAATACTTGGAAAATCTTGTATCAATTTTCAGTTAATCAACATCATAATTTCATCTAAACTGTCATCCGTTTTTAAAAAGCAGTATCCAATTTTACTTCACTAAAATATTCAGAAAGAAAACATTTTCTGCTTAAAACTCAATGAATATATGCTTAAAAACACACTGAGGAAAATCAAATAAAACGGAATACTTACCCTCTTATTTATGTAGAGCATATTTGTCTACAAACATATTATTGCCTTCAAGTCTGAACATATTTGGCTTGGCTGTTGTCTTTATTTTTCTTTTATGTTTAAAATATGTGTGTGTGTGTGTATGTGTGAGATGCATGTATTCATGTGTGCATATGTGCATCTCTGTGATCACAATGTAATTGTAGGAATTATTTCAGAAAGATTTCATTCTAAACCACTCAAAATAAATTATATATGTAGATAGTGATACATTCCAAATAAAAATGTTTCCCTAGACATGCTAAACATTTTCTTCATCAATAGATATAATTAATAATGATTTTTATAAATCTAACAAATGTTTCAAGAATATGCAGTCTAACAGGAGAGCACAGATGATTTTTCCTGATACATACAAATCAAAAGACATAATTAGATAGAGGTCTGGTTAGACACCCAATAGAAACAATCACAGGACCAATGTCATTTGGCAGCATGCTGTGTTAGGTGTGATCAATTGAAAAAATGGAAAAAGAGGTGATTAATGAATTGATTACTTTTCTTGCATTTTGTTAAGCTATGATCACTAAAAAAAAGTCAGAATAGAGAAAAAAGATGTTTGAATGAGACCAAGATATACTGTAAATTGAAACCCTGCTGAAAAAACTTGGGGGGGGGTGTGTAAAGACAAAAAAAAACTGTCTGTTTTGGGTAGCGATGATTAATAACCCTAACTAAGCAACAATGTTTAAACTGGTCTTTTGTGACTGGTAAAATCAGAAGTGCTGAGATGTACTTTAACAGGAATGGTCAATTTCAAATGGGAACGAGTGTTACAGAACCAGTAGCAGTGAAAGGATGTAAATTTTATTAAAAAAATAAAAAATAACAACATATACTTACCCAGTCTCACTCTCTCTCACTCTTCTTCTCTCTATATATCATTTCAACTAAGCTATTTCACAAACACCTAAATATTATATATGCAATGTCATGGCAGTGGCGAAATAAATGTGACCATTTTACAATGGATTATTATTGTGAATTGACCACCCTTGTCTTTAAACAAGTGAAAGAAGAAAAATTTCTTAAAAATGAAAAAACTGTTCCTAAAAGTTGGCCACTGTAGTACTCATATGAATTTTCAAGGCTCTGTGCCAAAAAATATGACCAGAAGCATTGAAACAGACAGATAGTTGTGTGAAAAGAGAAGAATATCAAGCCACCATGTTTCTTCATTGTTTGGTCAGGTCAGTGTCCATGGTTACAGTGATTCAATACCTAGCCACCATGTTTATTTGTGGTGTGGTCAGGTCAATGACCGTGGCTACAGCGATTCAATACTTATCCACCATGTCTTTTTGTAGTTTGGTTGGGTTGGTGACTGTGGCTATGGTGATTCAATACCTATCCACCATATTCTTTGTTTATTAGTTGGATCGGTGACCGTAGCTACAATAATTCAATTGGTTCTACCTTATCAAGCAGAACCGTGGCAGCAAGTGAGGCCCAAAAATCATTTAATAGAAGAAACTTAAAATAAAAATCAGAGCAGAGTTGCAGTCAACTCATTGATTTGTAATATTTACTTGGAAAATGATGATTCAATAATGTTTCCTACTGATGAAATACATTTTCTCAGGTTAATAAATCAATTCAATTTAATAGAGTCTGACTCCAGAATTTCAAGATTATATCAGGCATCAATTATTTTCAAAACCTCTCAAATTGTCAGCAAACTATGCAATTCCTATTGATCAGGTTATAATTCATGTTTTACTTTTAATTTATTTCTAATTCTATTCAATCCAGACTTTTCTAAAAAAAAGATACTCACGTTTCACCTTCACAAGCAAATGTTGACCAGAGATTCATGGTTTGATCACCAGGAACAACTGCTAAATCAACCTGTTGGTCAACCAATCTACCATCTTTCATGAAATATTCTGTGTCACGCCGTACAGTTGCTGACATTCTGAATATATAAGGAATACCGAACAAGTAAAATTATATACAGTCAACTCTTGATATAGAAAATTTTGGCTTTAACAAACTCATGGATTCATCTAAAGTGACTTCACGTTTATTTAACAAAGTTTCACAGATGTGACAAACGCGTGTACCGTAACAAAGCTTTGGTACAATAACATTTTGGGGACTAAATTTGTTTGATCCATCTGAAAGATTTGGGGTGGGGGTCTTCACTAGTTTTCGGTGTAGAAGTGTCTTTCGACAAGGTTTTATGTCTTTTTCTTTCACACAAAATAAATGATTACATAATTTTGATTCAGTCAAAAAGACAAGGATGCCATAATCAAAATTTGAAATAAGTAAATAAATTGCACTTTCTTTTTACAACAAATAGCTGATGATGAATATTGCAATTAATAAAGATTAATGAATTAAAAGAAAATAACTTTCAAAATAATGATTTAGTAGCCTGTAAAAGGGTATAATTTTGAAAGTTTTGAATGAGGCATCCTTGTTTCAATGTTTGTTTTGATTATGTTGGAATTTGACTGAAATAAAATTATGTATCTATTTATTTTGTCTAAAATAACACAAAAACTCTGTTGAATGATAAACAATATAGCATGTGAAACTTTTATGCTCACAATTGAAAAAAATACCCAAAATAATCTTTCAGATGAATCAAGTCTTCAAAAAGTTTCACAATTGTGTTCATCTTCTTTCTTAATGACTTTAGTGCTATTTTTTCTAGAGTTGAGTTGTAATGCACCATTGCTTACAACTGAGTGAATAAAGAGCATTAATTTTATTATTATTTCTTTCCTTTCTCCTATCACAGGTAATGTTATTGAAACTCATTGATTCAGCTTTAGGGAATGGATTGTTATGCCTTGCAGTGATCAAACTCTCAAAAATGGAACAAGGGGGAACCAAACTGCCTTTGGATTTATTGAATGATGTTCATTAAATGCAGCGAACAACCAAACTTACTCCTTATTTACTGAATAAGGGGCAACTATCAGGGATTACAAACTTTCAGCTTCAGTGGACCCCACCCCCAAATCTTAGTATACAACAATGAACATTCAGGAACAGTAGTATTTTTAAAGATTGTATAGAATATATGGGGATAGATCAATAAGTCTGTAGACTAACATGTAGTTATAAGCTGAATTTTAATCTGAAATTTTCTGTGTATAATGTTTGATCTGTGCAATTAATATTAACCACTGAATTAAGTGCATTAACAAAGAAGGAGATTCTTTAAAAATAAATATTTGCTGTGTATAATAATTGTTTTTTCTTTCATCCTCAGGCTGTGGTCTTATAGATTTATCTATGAATGTTGAAAAGGAAAAATTTTAATGCTATTATTCATGGACTATTTAACTTCTATATTATCAGACCAGAATATAGTATAGAAAAAAAAATTCAAAAAACAGTTATCTATATAATATTTACATAAGTAGCATATGCTAACAACTCAATTATAACTAATGATCTACAACACAACAAATGATAAATGTATCAGATTAATTGTAAGCATTGCATTTTATTCAATTTTCAGTAAAACAATCGAAAACTAATTGAGTATACACTTTAATGAAAGTAACCCAAATATTTTCAGAGAACTATACGAGCAAAATTAATTTGAAATGTATTTTATATATAAAAAAAATCAGTGGTATATGGTGCTTTGTATATTGGGTGCACTGTGAGCTACGGATGCAAATAAACGTAAAAATATTTCAGTATCTGCAAAAAGCAATGGAAGGTTGAAGCCTTTTTGGCCCAGTGTAGAGGAGGTGGTTCTGATAGTAGAGATAAGAGAATTGATAGAAAATATGGTTTGGATTAGACTCTACTATCATCTGGTAATAGAGTCCAATCCAAATTTTGTTTTTCTTTCATTTATTCTCTTATTTCTTTTTATTTGTTCATCATTTGTAACATCAAATGAGCCTGAGTGTGAAACTTTACAATTTAAAATTGGGACCACCTTCCCTACATTGCACCAAAAGGTGTTTTACTGTCTGTTGCTTTTATAGGCACTGAAATATTTTTACATTTTTGTGCATCCTCAGTAGTACACAATACATCCAAGATACAAAGCACCATATGCCACCGAAAAGAACATGACTTACTTTCCAAACGGAAGTGGATACGAATGAGGTTTGGGGTCAAGCTTTTCCTCCATTTCAAAACAGAAATACTCAATTTATTACAAGCTGAAATAAAAGAGAAAAGCATAAAAAATGTTACAAATTAAACAATATTTCTTTCATATGACCGAGAGAAAACAGATGATATCTCTTGGGTCATAAAAGGAAAATAAAATAATTGTCAACATATAACTTCAAAAATTCTGTTAAGCTATGCATGAAACAAATTGAATTCCCACAAAAATTGCGACTTAAATCAAAAAAGGAAAATATTAAAACTCTATCATCATTCTCTTATAAGCGATTAACAAATTTTTTTGTATTAAATAAATTGAAAATTTGGAAATGAATACCACATTTAAGCATATATAGATCAGCTCAAATCATATCTTTCATTTCAGTAAGATAAAAATACATTCCTAATAATATTCAAAACACAAAATGATTGCATCAGTCCTTATGAAAGTAAATTACAAATCCATTTTTACTTACAAAATTAGTATGGAAGAGGGTTTAAAATTGAAATAAGATTCTTCTTAGATCAATGCATTTCTTGAAAATGCTCATCACACTATTTCCTTTTTGAAGCTTACATTTCCTAATTTCAACTTGGGTGATCAATAGAAAGGTAAAAAAATCAATTTACTTTTATATTGAGAAATTTAAAAAGAAACAATTTGGAATTTCTTTGCTTTAAAATTTGTATAAGTTTTCTGTGTCAATGAGAAATGACTCTACAACAACTGACTGCTATTGAATGGAAACTTATTTACCTTATATGAAGAATTTCACATTGTTTAAGACTTAACTCCAGACCTATCATTATTTTTGACAGAACTGCTATTTAGAAAGAAAGAAAAAAAAATCATGTTTAAAATCGTAAACACCATTTCCAGGTTTCCTAAACAAATGCTAAACTTACAACAAATTTGCTATTAGATAAATGAGTGCTCTAATTTCTAACGTCTGTTCCAACATATTTAATTTCTAGTTGTCGAATAATCTTCCAAATTTGTCTTATTCTGAGGCAACTTCTATTCTTTCATTTCTCAGCCTTTTTTTCTTTTCTTTTAGCTTTTTGTGACGTTTTCCTTCATTCTTTTGTGATCAGAATTGACTCAATTTGACTTTCTTTTTAGCATTTTTGTTTCTGTCAAAATAGTAGTATCAAAATAGAAACTTAGTATTCACTTATTTCTAAACAAAATTAAAAGGTTTTAAAACTCAATCTTTCAAATATTACAGCATATTACATGATTTTACTTTGTATTTCTCAAAAAGTATTTTTTAAAAACTATGGAAATAAGGTGAAACAACACTGTATTGTTCACCCCTTCAGCAATAATTGGAATGCTTCAGGATAAACAGGCTATGTGGTCTTCTCTGTTCCAAAGGAATTGAAGTTAAAGAATAGAAATAATGACAAATGTGTAGCTCCTCACAGAGAAGTAACAAGATGAAAGGTCAAAATTTTCCAATTCAAATAACTGACAATCTTGAAAGAGAAATTGGTTAATAACTCTTTATACCAATTGACCAAAGGAAAAAATATTGTCACTTTTATCTTTTAAGATAAAGGGTAAATCAGATCATTCACAAAAGATCTGAATAGCTTTCCATTTCAAACAAATACAAACATAACAAAAGAACTGCACCCAACAGGTTCCCTTGAGTTTGTGAGATGTGTGGAAAATCTAATGGCTTATAATTTTAACTATTCATTATCGAGCATGTTTATGGAATTTGACAAAGAATAATGTTTGTTTTCTCTTTAAATGATTTCTGAGCTACTTTTTCCCATTGTAGAGCTGTAATGCACCATTGCTTACAGCTGAGTAAATAAAGAGCATTAACCTTTATATTATTTCTTTTCTTTCTCCTATCGCAGGTAATGCTATTGAAACTCATTGATTCAGCTTTACAGAATGGGACATTACACTTTGCAGTGATCAAAGGTTGACAAAAGTGAAATCAATACATTAATTCCGTACTTAAACTTCAACAAATTGAATCATTTGTAGCCCCACTAATGGCCCAACCAACCAGCTAAAAGGGCTACAGATTCTTCTGTCTTCAAGTGTCTGTGTCTGTCTATCTTGGTCATACTTTGAGAGCTACAACCTTGAAAGTTTGCATGAGTACACCACTTGGTCCCATCTAAACACATATTTTTGATTTTTCAAAAAAGGGTGCTTTTGGGGGCCTTTATGATCATTTTGGAACAACAATGCCCAAGTTTGGGGCTGGTAATTTTTAGATAATTTTAGATAAAAGATCTATTTTGAGATAATTAGGTCAAGGAACATACATGAGCTATTATGATTCATTTATGCAATATCTTCATTAATGTATACCAGATAAATTCCATTAAGTTATATCCAGATACTATCTACCATGTTATATAAATTTGTGAAGAAAACAGTTTTATAATTTCTTGATTAAATAAAAATACAAATTAAGCAAAAGAACAGTTGTAACTATTTCTAATATCTCATTTAATTCAGAATTTCCATATCCAAAACAGTCCTTTAAATATTAAGTCTACTTATTCAAAGTGAGATTCAATGGCTTTTTATTGAAAAATCAGAATTTTATAATTGGTGTTGTGAGAAATGTAATCATCAACAGATATTGACATTTGGGTTTGATGGTGCTTTAAACTCTAACATTTGTTAACAAGTTCCTTAATCTACAATTGGAAAATCGTGGAAGACATGGTTCCAGATTTTACAGTGAACCCAGTCAAAACTAGACGCAGTGATAAGCAAGGTATGAATTGTTATACCATCTCTAAAAAAAACGAAGATACACTTGTAAACTGACAAGTCTATAAGAAAATGGCCTTGCTATACGAGGCAAACTTTTTTATGGTTTAGTGCCGCATATCAAAAATTTAACTGATGTCAAAATAGATTCATTCAAACAAAAACTTGACAAGTTCTTACTCTTCACCCGATGAACCTGCAGTTCCAGCTTATGCGGCCAGGAGACAAACTGTCTCAAACAGCTTACTAGACATCTTTTTTAATCAAGTGGAGACGTGAATAACACGTCCATTGTTACATCTTTTAACAGAAGCATCATCATCATCATTATAGTAATAGTTATGATCAGTGGACTTACACTGAGTTAGACTTACTAATCATTGAAAATGACTTTCTTGGTTTTTGTTTGTGAATACAGATAATGATCTCATTAGAGAGTAGGTAAACATATAACTACTTGTTTCACAAGATATCAATGAAAACGACTTTTTGATAAGAAGTGCACAATATAACCATTCTCAATAAATAAATAAAAACGTAATATTTATAATTTGTGATTGATTTACGTAACTGACAATTGCAGTAATCATCTATATACATGTAAGTCTCTGGCCCAATCCAAATTGAGAAAAATGTGATGATGGCATCTATCTCTATCAAACTGTTATCCAACACTATATCTATTGATAAAGAAGTAACAATTGCGGAAAAAAAGACTAGCATTCCAAGGGAAATTGTGAATTGCCGCCTCCTACGTTCGCTTCTTTTTACCTCGTAAAATAAGCAGTGGTAAACGCAAACTAAGGGATCAATTCAAAATAAACTCACATCGCAAATTGATTGTCCCACTGAATATCTACTTAGGGGTGGATGAGAAATTTTCAAAAATCAAAAATATATTTCTTCCCACTCATTGTGGGGAGTGTGTGTGTAAAATTTCAAGTTTCTTGTGAATACATATAAATGTAAGGCCAGCGACAATATTTAAACCAGTCTGTTGTGGGCAGCAGTGATTGATAACAATTTATGTATCTATGTTTGTATAGTCATCCTATCAACCTTTCAAAGTCTAAGAACCAGCACTGTGACCTTCTGGCATCATAGTTAAAACCAGCAGGTGTTGAATAATTCCCAAAGTGACCCTAAACAGCAAACCGCAAATATTCATCAGTGGGAAATATTTAATTGATTACAGTAATAAGAAAAAGGACATTGTTTTAGGAAGTAGAGAAAATTATTATCTACAGATAAAAATTACAGAAAGTATTTTAAATGGTAATTAGTGTTATTGTGGTATCTTCAAATAATGAACAAAATCCTTGGTTGAACGAAAGAGATTTATTTATCATTAACTGCCATGGCAGGCGTACTTGATCAACATGCTGCTCAGTGTCACCCTATTATGTCTACCAAAATGCTAGGGCTTGATCCTTCATAATCGATAGAGCAGCCAACAGAAAGTCAATATGCCCTCTATAGGGTCTCTACACAGACAAGGGGAGATGATTCACTATCAATAATTATTTTCTCTCCTAAGCAAGAACTACTTTAAGCTGCATCTACTACTAACAATGCAAATGAGTGACACTTGCACCACAACAATAAACAAATTTACATTTTTTTCAGATCACACAAATTCAGAAGTACACACGTTTCAAAATAACAATCTGCATTGTAAATATCAATTCACACAGAATAAGTGCAAAATTAACTCAAATTGTTTACACAAAACCAATTATACATTTGTCCGCATAAGATATGAATAGTGATTGTCTATATAAAGTCAAGTTGGATTTTTTCATACAAGGTTCAGTCCTTCTACAAATTAAGCTTCTCTTGTTTTTCACACATATTGATCATCTTAAACTAGAAACTGGAGAATTTCTTGCCTCAGTCTCTTGGAATTCTGGGACTTTTTACTACTGTGAAAGAAACTGGCCCAGCAGCTGGAGGACAAACCTTAGATACAACAGACTCTTCTACGCAGGTAAATCCATGGCAAGTGGTTCTGGCAAATATTCACCAACCTTCACAGGAGGTGGGTTATACTTTTAGGCACACATAACAACCTGAGATCTGGATCTCACATGATCCACATAGCGTTTGAAAGTACATCATACAACTCTTTCACATAAGTCACAGGACCAACTTTGTCTTTCACTACTCCTGGCAACCACTGAGGGCTTTTCCCATACAATATCACAAACACATGATCTCCATCTCAGAACTCTCACTGATGGGCATATTGATCATGGCCTTGTTGCTGCTTTGATTGGTTTTCCCTCACTTTAAAAGTGGTATCTGAAAAGATACAATCCATGTACATAAGCGAGTACATAACTTCCGATTCATCAACATTTCCACTGGGAAATAAGCAATCGATGTTTGAGTTGTCTTGCAATATGCTAACAAGAATCAGGTCAATTGAGTATTAATGTTGCAATGAAGAACATTTTCATACCATTTTTGAAGAAAGCTCTTTCTGCTAGTGCACTACTTGACAGGTGGTATGAAGACTCACAAATATGTTAGATCTGGTCTTTCTTCAGAAACTCCTTGAGAAACTTCATTGACAAAACTATCACTCACTATTTCCTCTGAGACACGATAATTTGCAAACCACATGCACATCACTTGGTAAACATCCATCCATTTGGAATAAGCATCAACAATTCTGGATTCTTGAACATGGTTTACTAGGGTTTCATCAAGGGTGCAACAGTGCAACTGCAGGCATTTTTCTATCCGCCTGAAACACAGTACATTGGTGCACAAGAGCCTCAACATCCTAGTCCATATACGGCCACTAGATTCTTGATCTACCAGGATTCCCCACATGTAGTTACTGTAATATCTCAGTGGAGGTATGATTACATGATTATCCCCCAAGAGGCACCCATCCAGAACACCAAGTTCATGGTGCCTGTATTGATAAGGTGTTAGGTCACCATCCAGTGTAGCCTGGCACAGCCAACTGGATAACACATTTAAACATACAAGACAATGCTAGGTCATGGAGAGTCCACATTTTAGTATCTTGTAATGACACAAATTTTTTATCAAGAACTACCAACAAATGCACAAACTCAGACACCTTTCTGTTTTATTCAGTCTCGTGCTAGGATAGCCAGCTTAGGGCGTCAACTCAGTTTGTACTTAAGGTCATACTCATAGACTCATAGTGGACAAGGTGGAAGATCACTGAGTCTACAAAGGGATCAAAATTAACTTCTGCAGATTATACAGGATAGGAATTTTTAAAAATTATAAGCTTCAAATAAAATTTGATTTTAGAAGGAAACCGAAGTTTAGATTTCAAATAAAGGGTATATAATTGAGTTTCTTCAATATCATAATCATTACTTCAATAATATATACTAATATTTGAGCCTTTTGTTTGTTTGTTCATGCCTCTTCTCCTCTACAACCACAAACCTGATTGACCTAATAATCGGCAAGAGGGCTCAAATTGATTTTTATACTAGGACTTCCATCATTTATTGTTCTTATGAATGGCACACTTAGTTCTTACATGGAATCAATACTTAAATGAGTTTTGGTATTTTTGGTCAGATATTGCACTTTTGGCAATGAGAAAGTGATGGATCATGTTAATTTTACTGCCAATGAATGTTTTCATTTCTCCCTCTACGATGACTATTTTCTCAGTGACAAAAATTCAACGTAATTCAATGCATAGTGAAGAGAAGTTTGCCTCTACAATCTCTCTTTGCTCATTGACAAAAATCCAACATAATTCCATTCATAATGAAGGCAATATAGTGCAGGGGTGAATACAGGGACACATGACCTTGTGCTAAGATGAGGTTGAAAGTATTTATTCTGTTATTTTTTGAGGAGATTAAGTATTGTTAACTATCACCATTAATTTTTAACTACTATTTAGCTTCACCTTAATTTTTTGTTGATTTCTTTAATCACTACTTTAATTAAGCCATCAATCTACAGTCAGTGAACAGTGCCTATTGGAAGTGAAAATTATGTCTATGTGAATAATAGTTTTTTTTATTTGTTGTGTAGAGGGAATAAAAGAACCTATTTTTCAATTTATCTAATTTGAAGTTATGTTTTTCACAGGCAATACTGGGTACCCCTGCTAGTATTCAATAAAAACATGAAAGACTTCATGTTTTGAAGGAATATAATGGGATTAAATCAGACATTATTGATTATATAAGAAAAGGATTAAGGCATAGAATATGTACTTTTAAAGCTTTACTTCTTTTTTGCATATGAAGTTATACGTGGTTTCAGCATCAAATCAAATTATTTGAAACTTCTCGACTTATTTTGATCCAATTTACTGGAATATTATCTGGTCATTTCTAGCATTTTAGAGTGGTCAAAGTTCCTAAGTTTTCCAATTTAGTCATTATTGGTATCTGCATTCCAATCTGTGAGTCAACATTCAGTGAGCATGCCAGAGGGTAACAGTCTGTTAATCTGTTGTCATTGGTTGTAACTGCATCACTTTCATCTTTCTCTCTTGACATCTGACAGCTTGTTTTGGAATTGGATGGTCACATGCCTCCAGGTAGAGACATGAGTTGCTACAACTACTATTCTTGTTTTCTCTGGTTGTACTCGCCTCTCATTAACATTACTGTCCTGTTTATATGATGGCTCAGACTGGTGGACTTTTAAATAACAACAGATGAAATTGAAAACATTTGGATAGATTAATTTGTGCTGTAGAAAATAAACCTACATGGCAACAATATAGTTATCTGATCCTTTTAGTGGTGTGAAAAAACTTGAAATAAAGGTCAAATGTAACAGTGATCACATGACCCTATACTTAAATTCATGGACAACGATTAACTTGTTCTAAAGTTGGTGTTTTTTCTTTGTATTTTGTAGTCTCGAAAAATTCACAAAGCATAAATAGAAATGGATAAATTAAGCTCAGAGACAACATGTAAGACTTCCAGTAAGGAGAGAGCAGGAAAAAGTGGAGAAAATTTTTCAAATTAAGAAATATGAGAAACTTATATTTAAGTAGGTACAACCTACAGATTTCAAGAGGAAATGACTACTCATTAGTTTCTTTTGACAAACATTATATATAGAAGTGTAATAAAAAGAAATCATGCCTACATATGACCTATGATTAGAAACAGTTCCATCAGAATAACACAGGTAGTGGGAGAGAGGGCCTGTATATCAGTAGTTATTCCAAATTATAGTATTTTCAAAAAGACTGTTACTTTTGATGCTTAATCCAAAATCAAGTTTTCCTAAACCAATAAGAGTTACCCAGTTTTTCGATGTCACACATTAGATATCTACCAAACTTAATGTGCTTGGAGATTCTTTGAAAAATAATTGTTTCACCCCAATTCAAATTTTTGATGGATCCCAAAACACATTGTTATTTTTATTCAAAAAAAAGATATTTTAATCAGAAAAATTATAAAAATTGACAATTAATCAAAGGAAAGTGGTTGTAACAACAGTATTAGAATTGTTGTTTGTGAATGTTAGCATAGAAGCTACAATAATAGATTGAATATTATGATATTATACAGTACATGAGGCTTACTTGTCAATTAAAATCTTATTTCAAACTTCATTAATAACCAACAAACATCAGCATTTACTAGTAAAATGAGTGATATAAACATTAACATGGAAGATAACATCAGTCTGGAAAATCAAGATCCAACCCTAGATTAAGCAATATAGAGCTGGCCATTGGGAGAGCATGGAAAAGTGAGGTAAAGGCCAGCATTCTTGAAAGACTGACCTTGTGCCTTGTTCCAATTTCCAGAAATATCGTCAGGTGACCTCTAGTAACCTCAAAAATACACCTTACATTGCCTATAACTTTCATTGTGGGAAGATGTATCCCTATGCAAAATTTATGCATCCTAGTGCAGCATTATAGCCAACAACTTGCAAAATTTCCAAGAAATGAACAGAAATGACACATGGTAATCTTGAATGACCCTGATGTCAAAATCACATTTCTACATATGTTGGCCATGGAAGAATTTATCTCTATGCCAAATTTCATTTCATAAATGCAAGATAATAATTAACAACTTGAAAAATTGGCTACAAATGACAAAACATAACCTCAAAGTATCTCAAATGACTTCTGAAGTTAATACTGCATTGTCTATGACCTTTGTCTAGGAAATATTTAACCCTAAGCCAAATCTTAGTTATATTGGTGCAAAATTATTGCAAAAAACCTGGAAAATTGAGTAGAAATGACCTCTTGTGAACTTCAATGACTTCCAAGGTCAACCTAATTTAGCCTGTTATCTTAGATGTGAGGACATGTACCCATATGCTCAATTTCAGCATCCTTGGCGTAAAATTTTCGTCTACAATCTGAAAATTGGCTAGAAATTAGCATAAATAACCACTGCTGATCTCAAATGACCTCAGAGGTCAACTCCATGTTACATGACGCTTGTCAAGAAGAGATGTAACCCTATGCCTAATTTCAGTTTCATAGGTGCTAAATTATGGCCCCAAACTTAGAAAATCTTTTCCACATGAGTAGAAATGATCACTGTTGAACTTGAATGACCTAAGAAGTCAATGTCACAGAGATTGCTATGACAATGACCTCTGGTAACCTCACATAGCCTATGTGGTGAGTTGACCTCTCCTTGGTCCACTTGCAGAATTTTAGGTCAATAGGCCTTGAAGTTTTAGCAGAGGAGATACACAAATAAACAAACAAAAGGCTCAAATATTAGTATAGATTCAACTAAGATATTTTACATTCATCGTGTGAAGATTAGTATAAAGTTTGTACACTGTATAATACTGTGATTTAAGTTACAGGGTAAAAATGCATATTAATTGAATAAAGGAAATACTGTATATTGAATTTGCAATGTAAAGCTAAAATCAAAGTCTTATGAAATGGATAAGGTTGAGGAAAAGAGTTCTTGACATTGCCAAAATCATTGTATGTGAATTGGAATAACTATATTCTCATGGATTTAAGAAGTGTGGATTCTTCTGGAACCAAAAATGTAACTGAAGAATCACCGAGTTCACAGTCATTATATAGGTTCTACGTGGCTTAACTTGATGGTGATTTCAGATTTTCCAAGTGATCTCTGATTGGTCAGAAAATATTACTAATTTGATCACTCAATTCATACTTGAAATCATACTTTTGTTTTGGCAGAATTTCTGTGGTTATGAATTTTACATTTTTAGCAGGGAGTTGTTTTGATCCAGATCAGGTATTTAAATATTTGATAGTTCTATTTGTAAACACTTGGCTTTGAGCTGCAGTAGTAAGCACTTCTGTTTGCTCCCTTGCAACACTCAGAAGATGATGATGATATGAACAGACATTCAAATATTACCAAAATAGCTACACATCTTATTTGTTGATCAAATATCAGAGTATGTTTTTCAGAGTTACTTTAATTCCTTATGGGTAAATATAAATTTACATGATATTTTAAATTTATGTCAATGTCATCCTTGCTTAACCATTATGTCCTTTTTTAAGGGCTTGGTTCATGGCTAGTAATTGATGACAATGATCTTAACATAACATGAATGTGTATTTATGTACACATACACATCTATCAATGTATATATATATATATATATATATATATATATATATATATATATATATACATTAGTTAGGAAACTCTGAAAACGAAGGATAAGAGAAAGAAATGTACCATTCTGTTATGGCTGGTTGGGTCCGTTTTGTTAAAATAACAACATACGATACTTTAGTTACGCAGTAAGGTATTTTTGTCAAATTCAAGGGCATGTTGTGGGTAAAGAAAATATTTGTTTTGGGTAGTGTTATGAATGCTTGGCTAGAGAGAAGCGATAAGAATATAAAAGCGCATGTGTTAAAAAGTTTCAAATCCTGGAGAAACGAGACATCTCTCATGTATCCAAGTTCAAGAGAAACAAAGGAAAACAAAAACTTAAAGTCCGTTGCTAAAACAGAGAGAATCAATAATATTATTTTTCATCATTTTTTTTTTAAAAACTCAAGTTTAGAATAATAACAAAATAATGTGTTTGAAAAAGAAGAACCTTTGTTTTAATTTCTTATTGTATAATCTTTTCTTTTGGAAATCTATAGATAACTAATTTTTTCCCTTATGGTTGCTGGACAAATATTTTTGAAAATGCAAATAGAAATGATTGTCTTGAATTTTGAAACATAAAAATTCTGTAACATATTTTCTACATTTTTCGTGCTGCTCTTTGTCTGATTGTATTGTTAAGTCTTAGTTTTAGGTTTTAGTTTTCCCGACGAATACAAAAAAAAATCTGGTTCGTGATCAGGTTTTAAAAGAATCTAAGCTTTAAACCAAAATGATTTTTTGAATAAAAAAAAATCATAATTTTTAACAAACTTTCACGCAACAAAATTTAATTTCTAAAGCATCCAAAATACGAGGATGATATTTCAATGATAAATGTTTTTCGGGTTTTTTTTTTTCAAGATAATATTTCAATTTACATGATGAACAGAACAAAAGATCGTCAAAATAACTTATTTCAATCAAAATAATATCCAAAGTGAATTAGAATAATTGCCAAATTATACCATTAGGTTTCCCTTTTTACCAAACTTGAATAATCAACAAAATTGGTGAAACCGTTCAACCATTTTTTAAATTTTTTATCAACTTACAAAACACGAATAAAAAAAAAAGATGTTTCTAGATTCTAACAATGCCCCGAATTCAGGAAATATTAGCTTTCTATTATGGTTACATCTTTTGTAGTTGTTTGGCAAAAAACTCCTATCGATTAATATGTTTTGATCAGGAATGGATGATTGATATTTACCGGCAGTGTTGTCAACATACCTTTGTCGTCTGCTGTATTTGTTATCTTTTCAATCAATAAAATCTTGTTTTTAGTCTTCTTTTAAACAAAATATCGTTTTTCCTGAATCATTTTCGTGCCAAAATTTTCACTGACGACAGTGATTTTATTTACTTACAAATGTCAAAATTGTTATCTGTAAGATCAAAAATTGAAAATAAGTAAATAAATAACTTTAGTTCATCAGAGGAGAACTTGAACTGGGAGTGAAATCTCGAACAAAATCCTTCAAACCTGTTGTAGTCTACCCCCTTTTCGAAAGAAATTCGTATCTTACAGTGCGCACTCCTTTTCTCTCTCTCCTACACCCAACCTCCGACGACTCAGCCTAACATACCGTCATCACTATTTTGGCGGTCTGAGAACTATTTTAAAAAAAATTTCCATGCTGATTAATAATGATAATTACTTCTTTGCTGTATGCTATTTCGGCTTACAAAAGTTTCTTTTTTTAAAATAGCTCTACTTTCGGATAGCGGGAAACTCATGTTGCCAATTTTTTCTGTTCGTGAGTCCTCGGTCCCAAGGCTGAAAATGGTCAAACGAAGCAAGTATAGTTCATATTTTTCTTTAGTATTAACCAAAAAGAAAATTGTGATACATTGCAACAATCACAAAAATGAATACCACGAAAGCATCCAATACCTTTGTGTCTACCTACCTTCCTACGTACGTAAGGTGTGCGTCACGTTTTAGGAAAGGTTAGTCTGTATAATAAGAGAGTAGGAAGAGAGAGAGAGAGAGAGAAAAAGGAAAGAAAGTGCGTTTCATAGTCATGAAGAAACAAGCAAGTGTGTAAAACGGTAAACGCTCATTTCTAAAGTATTAATAAATTGAAGCGAAGTTCTTTGCGAAGTAGGGGAAGAGGGCAGAGAAAGAGAAGGTGAGGAGGAGAAAAGAGAGTGTGAAGGAAAGTTGAGAAAACAATTTACACAGAAAGCAAAGAAAAGGTAGTTTTTTTAAAAAAAGACGAAAGTAAAATAAAATTAAGAGCGAAGAAGAAGTATAATAGAGGAAAATGAAAGAAAAAGAGAAATGGATAGAATGAGAGGAAAATGAACGTCACAGAAAATAATGCAAGAAAGAGAGTAAAGACAAAAAAAAGAAAAACATAGAGAAAGAAGATTGAGCTACTGAAGTTCGAATAAAATTTTGTTATGAATGAACTTTACAACTATAATAACAAGAGGGCAAGGAAACCGGCTGAGCGAAGGTTATCAAGACCTGGTTATGGAAAAAGAGAGGAGATAAGTCATGGATGGAAAGACATAAAATTATTTTTTTTATGACGAAGTCTTTGTACCAAGGAAACTTTTTCTTTCCTCCTCCCACCCTTAGTAGAAGGAGAAAAAGAGAAAAGAGTGGGTGTGATGAGGAGGAAAGGGGAAAGAGTGGGTGGAATGAGGAGGGAAGAGGAAAGGGTGGGTGGGATGAGAAGGAAATTTTCTTGGTTTTTGTATCAAGGGCATATCAAATTCTATATTTATCTAGTTAAGAATTGAATTATCTTATTTTTTTTAACTGTGGAATTCTCACAGGTACTGCTAGTTTAAAATAATGACTTTAAAGTTCTTAATTTTCCAAAAAGTTGAATGTGCAGACTTCATTACACTTTTTTCAACCCTGTCTATTGAAACAATTTGAAAATAAAGCATAAGCTAGTTACAATGTCGTCTGACCTGAATTTGAGGCATTTAAGCAAAAAGAAATAATATATATTTGGGCTCTAACTTGGCAACTTTAACAATATTCTTTATTGAAGAGATTCTCTATTACTTGAAAGTTCCCACCCAGGCTAAATTGAGTTTTCAGTGTCATATATTCGACTTGACATGTACAAAAAACTAAGCTGAACAGGGCACTTGCACCCATCCCCGGATCACGCCTTCTTACCCAGAGTTAGAGTAAGGGGTATGAAAGTTGGAACCTTATAGTCAAGAAAGGATAATGGTGCTGCACAATTGTTCTATGTAATCCTAACTTAGTGTTCCCCAATAAAAAGATGGTATTATTATTCACTGGTAACAACTTTGGTGCTAATATGTATTCTGGATATACCCTTTTGCCCCCACCCCCCAGCCCGGAAAAGTGGCAGCAGTCACACACAAGACCTGGCAAACTTTTCTCAACTTGCAAACACACACATCCCCCTATATATACATATATGCATACATACAGAATAATATACTCATAGAGAGTAGGGTATGAATCTGGAAGATATTAATGTACACATAAGATGATATACATTTTGTAAATAATAATTTGTAAATAATTATACAAGTATTTGAGCAGTCTAATCAGATAATGTAAGGGTTAGCATGTCGACCTCACTGGGTTTGATTCCTGGTATGAGGGAAAAATGTGGAAAACTCTTCATAAGGACAAAATTCCCTGTGCACTCTGCAGCTAATCGAGTACACTCTAAGCAGTGCGATTAAAGTGGAGGTATCCCTTAGATGGACTTGCATCCTGCAAAGGGAGGTGATCATAAAAACTTGTAGTATAAAGTCCTGGTCTCGACCAGACTTGAGACTTGCAAGGATCACAAAGCTGATGCATGCAAGAGAAACTGGGACTTTGTCACCGGCTGACATACTCCAATGTGGGTTGTCTCTCGGGAGAAGTGATGCTTTTACTTCGGGGCATTTTCTCATATTACATAAATCGTTATTGTGGAATTTTTCTTAAATTCTTGAAAATTTCTTGACTTTAGCTTCAGTCAAACTAAATCTTTTATGAGACAGTGACATATCGTATTTGTGGAATTTTCCTCAAATTCTCTGAAATCCTCAAACTTTAGCTCCAGTCAAATTAAATCTTTTATGAGACGGTGTAAAATTTCTCAACTTCAGCTTCAGTCAAACTAAATCTTCTGAGAAAGAGACATATCGTTATTGTGGAATTTTCCTCAAAGTCTCTAAAATTTCTTAACTCCAAGTTCAGTCAAACTAAATCTTTTATGAAATAGTGCCATAAACCATATCAGCATTTGAAGGTGATCAATGCAATTCTGACTTGTTGTATACCAATTTCTTGTGTATGGCTACATTCACATTGATTGGAACTTGATGAAATAAGAAAAAACATCTAGAATATTCAAGAAGCTTATTACAAAGCATGGATAGAAAAATGACAGAGTTTGAGCAGTGGAATGAGGACCTAGAGGACCAGTGTACAATTCCATAGCGGAAGATTGGGTTAAAAGGAACCTCTTATAAGTTCGAACACCTCACTTTCAGCAGAAACAGAGAAGATGGTGAGGACTAAGCTTCCATCTTGTGAGAGCCTCTTATCATCAACCTTTTAGTGCCCGTCATTGGACATAGACCTTCCCTAAGATATACCAGACTATCTATCACGGGTGTCACGCAGCCAATACTTGAATTTGTCTAGTTTGTCTGCCACATTTTCACATGTGATCTGTGGGAATCCATGTTGTGAGTCATGATGTCCAGTGGATGTCTGTCATGACCAGCCCATTGCCATTTGAGTTTTCTAATGGATTTCATGATATCTAGGTTATTCATTAGTTCTGACATTTATATATATCTATGTTCTACCTGTACTTTACCCTGCCTTTACCGTTCATAGAAGAAACTTGAAAGTTGAGACTGGACTGGACTGGGCTGCAGTTCACTCAACCAATACGTAAATCCTGTACTAGTAGTGGTGATTCATGATTTCCCTTGGAATGCTAGTTTTTATTCTATTCCTTAAAATGAAAGTGTTAGCAACATGCTTCATATTTACAAAATTATGTCAATGTTTGGAACTTAAGAAATTTGTTAAAGACCATTTGTCACTATTCAATGAAAAGTATGACTGAATACAAAGGGTTTATAAGTTTTGTAGCCTCTTTAGATAAGAGACTGTTATTGAGAGATGGAAATGATGTGTGTGGGGGAGGGGGTGCAGAGATACTGTGTATACTAATTTTCTCAATATTCAGGTTTTTTTGTATGTTCAATGTCTCCTAATGGAAACATTACCTCGTACTTAGTTTTGAAAACCAAGCCTTACCATAAACCTAATTCCCCAAATCTATTTCCATCACTGCTAATACCCTCACCTCATGTAAGAGATGAACTACCACTCATATTTGACTCATTGATAATGAACAAATCATTGACCGACCTAAATACTCCTTTGTACCTGAAAAGATTATATTCTTCTGATAGATAAGAGATAACCTCATTTGAGTTTTTCAGTATGTCTCGGGTTCTTAATTGATCATCGCTACACACAACAGACTGGTTTAAATAGTGTAGCTGGGTTTGGGTTATTCATGTGTATTGACGTTTATATCTATCAATCTATGAGCGTTGTGAAGCCATTCTATTCGCTACCGAGTAACCTCGGTGACAAGCAAAATTTAGTTCCTACACTTTCATAATTATTACATGTTTCATATTTTGAAGATGGCTTCTTCGTTGAGGTTTCAATATGCAATGTAACTTTATGTTAAATTGGTCGTTAGTCTGTTTTTTTGAAAATTCAGACCTTTTTCAGTGATCACAGCCCAACAAAAAATGAGAGAGGTAACTTATCTATTGATCATCCCTTTTTCCGACTTTTTAATTGATCACCTCCAATGCAGCATATATGTGTGGTGGTGATACATAATTGCTGGGGTTGCCATATGTGAACATTTAAAAAAGAGGTTGTTCTCAGGTCACCATCATTTGAGAAAGAAGACCTTCTGGTCACCATCATAGTTCTCAATATGTGTAAATAATATAGAAACAGAGGCTTGTTGATTGTTGAAAATTGCTAAAATGCTTTAAATTCAGGGCAAGAAAAACAAAGGCTTACAGTGGTTTTTAACCTTTTTCAACGAATCCCCACCCTGATCAAAATTTTTAGCATCAACTCCCCCCCACTGAAGATTCATAGTAGCAACATAGCATGAAGAAAATTTTCTAAAAATCTATGATCTTTATGGCAACAGGAATATCCCATTTTTTCAATTACTCCACTCTCATTTCTGGCTTAAGTGTTATCAATGTATTCCATTCGGGTGATTCCATTATGAAAAATAGGTCAGTCAGAGATGTGACAATTTGAACAAACACCAAAGGTTCATTCATTCACACTTTGAAATACGATAAAATTCTGCACCCCTTGGGAATTACTCCAAACGCACCCTTGGTTGAGAACCACTAGGCTAAAGTGTAAAAAAGCCATTTGAAAAAATGGTGAATTTTCAATGTTTCATTTATGGCTGTAATAGCAATATGAAAAAAATGAATGCACATGGTTCACAAACAAGAAAAAAACAGTACATGGCACTACATGCTAACCCTATACTGCTATATATATATATATATATATATATATATATATATATATATATATATATATATATAGTCTAGAAAGCTTTACAGCTTTAAGTACCAAACAAAATTTTCAAAATCTCCAGTCACTTATTTCCCAATATCTGTCAATGCAATTTATGTAATTTTTTTCATTGTTTTTTCCCTTGTTGGGATCATCAGTTGTTTACCATGTTATGGTTTCAGAGTTTTTAAAAATAAAACACTTATATCAATATGGCACCTCAGCAGTGTTGATCAAACACCATCATCCTCTTCAGCTATGATTTTGTTATATAGCTCATGTTATATATATAGTTTGTTATTTTATATGGGGTATTATCATAATGTATTGTATATGAATTTTATCTTATACTATAAATCATTTAATTTTTTGAAACAGAGCTTACTCAAGTAGGTTACATCAAAAAACGCATTCAACAACGAGGGATCAGTAAGTATACATGTATATTGTCATGATAGTTTTATATATATATATATATATATATATATATATATTTTATATATATATATATATATATATATATATATATATTAGCGAAACTGATGGAAGCTGTAATTCTTGACTCATGAAGAATTAAAAAAATAACTATGGTTAATCACTCAACACAAATTATCTTTTGGCAGCATGTTGTGTTAGGGGTGTTCAATTAAAAAAGTTACTCCTCTTGCCTTATGGGCAGCGATCACTATAAAAATCTGAATTTTCAAAAAACATGCATGACATTGGCACAAAAAAAAAAAAAAAGAAAAGTTGTAGACATAATAAGGAGTAACTGTAGAAAAATCCAGCTCTCTAGCACCTTTGGTAATGTATGATATATATATAGCCAGCCAGCTGGACCAACTTGAAAACTGAAGAAACCTATGTTGAAAGTTCTGGTGACATTCCTATTTGATGGTTTTTAATCACTTTTGGAAGAAAATCTCCGGACATAAATAAAGGACATGTATGGGAAAATTTGATCATATGGCAACCCCACCATAAGTTATGTCTTGTAGTCATGGCGCTGACTCACTCTGTTCTGTACAGTACTTCATGCCCGACAAATTCCCCTGAAACAGGTTGGAGAATAAGGTAGTTAAAGTGTAAAATATCTGGAGAAAGACACCTTTTTTTTCTAGCATGTACACCTGAAGAAGGCTGTTGAATGGCTAGGCCAAAACATTGTGGTAACAACAAAGGCAACGATAAGAATGAGTTCAATCGTCTGAACAACAGTAGGAATCCCTCACATGTTCACATTGGATATTAAACTATAGATCTTGCAGTCAGCAACTGAATGCCCTTACCACTGAGTTATTGATTGATGACTTATTGTCTGAGGAGAATAATAAATAGAAATGTGCAAGGATTAATCAAAATAGGAAGAAAAAGGAAATCAAATGAAAGAATATGGTGTACCAGAAATTTGATTTAGGTTTTCCCCATTGTATAAGGCAACTACAATTTTGGTGATGCTTTATTTGCTAAACTTCTTTTCAAATAAGAAATTGATTACTTATATATTTAAGGAAGCACATAAACAAACAATAAGCTATTCCCGCTGCCATTGATAGCCCCAATAAAAGCATTAGGTGCAATGTTGTTTTTATGTCTTTGAAAAGAATTCCATTTCCATTCCAGTGTTCAAGAATTCTTTATGCAATGAAATTCAACAAAAGGTAATTATACCAGTTTTTTTTTTCTTACTTTTCAAATACCTTCTATTGATTTTGTTGATTTCATTTTGATAGTTTCATGGGGGAACTTTTTGCCATCAATTGCTATTGTTGATCAACTGTTTATGCACTCATCATATGAGGTCTGTTGAAAAGTACTCCATCATTCTATAATACCCCCCCAATAGCCTACCTAGTTCAATGGTGCCTTAATCAATTCCAAAGTACTCCCTTTGTGACTTCACACACCTATCCCAGCCACTTTCCTGTCAGCAAAGTCCCCTTTCAGGATTGCCATCAGCTGCCTTGTTGTGTTTTCCCAAATCTTGTCCATGGTCTAAAATCTCTCTGGGAAAAGTCAGATGTCACAGGGAGCCAAATATGCTCAACTATTGTGAATGCAGCAGTCAAACTATACACAAGCTCATCCAATGGTGTCTCATTACCGATTGAGTAACTCTTCCAAAGAGTGTTACTCATGAACAATAAGGTCCCTTCTGATTGTTTACCAAGTTACACAATGGCGGGATACTTTCCACAAAGACCTTGTATAAGCACCTTGCTATCCAAATTATTTTCTGGATTTAGGATGGGCATTTCTCCAAGAACTCTCAAGGGACCAAGCATTTCAAAAAGGCACATTCAAATACAGTCATTTATTAATAACTTCATGATACTTGAAGATTGAAGGGAAAACAATGTGGATACATATCTGAAGCCATCTATAAATTTTGTTTGTTTGCAACTCTGGTTGGAGGTAAAAAAAAGATCTTTAAAAAATCATTAATCTAGTTAAACAACAGCTCAAAACACTTTGAATAATTCATTGGTTCCAGGATATCAGAATTCTATGCTACCAGAATAATGGACTTGTTTCAAGCAAGCAAAAATGTGCTGATTCTGAAGGTTCTTATTTCAATTTATAACTTTCATTCCAAGCTGAAATATACTGCTTCAAAGTTGATGATGACAAACCATGATTATTTATGACATTTAAATCTAAAAATGGGTGATATAAGCAGGCTCTTTAAACTTGCTAAGGGTGTCATTAGCTCAGTTGGTAAGAGCAGAGCCATGCATAAGTTGCTTCCTGTATCTATGTATAGAAGAAACTTGAAATTCTTCACACACACTCTCTTAATAAGTAAGGAAGTATGATCAAGGCATTATACCAGCTATGACTTATAGATTTGAAACCAAGAAACTTACAAAACCCCTTAAAAAAAAAAGAGCAATGCTAGGAATAACTTTTAGTGATAGAAAAAGATCGACATTGATTTGAGAAAGGACAAGGGTGAAGAATATCATACAAGTAATGAAGCAAATCGGAGAGGACAGGACAACAGATAGAGCAAAAGGCTAATTGATTGGTTCCCATGGGATGCTAAATAAAGTAGGAAAAATACAGACAAAAGATAGAGGGAAGAGATAGAAAAGTTTGCTATAAGACATAACAGAGGTTAGCACAATCATGGTCATCATGGAAAGAGATGGGAAAGCTCTTTGTCCTGCGGTGGACTTGTGATGATGACACATGCAGGAATACCCTGACTATTGCAGTTTTGATTGGTGCTGGTTTTGATATAGTATGGTCAAGGTATTGCTGTACAAATTCATGTGACAAAGTATAAGCTGAAAAAAATCACATGAAATTTCTATAAGATCTTGAACAGAGTAGTTTTGAACGGTACAAAAATTTTCCGAACCAATTAACTACACCTGTATAGAATCACCATAGCCAAACAATTAGCCAAATAGGCAAACAATTAGTCTGACCAACCAGATTTACAGACTCTCCTATTTTTGAATGTCTACATATCTATGTTTGTGTGTGTGTGTGTGTGCGTGCATATGAGTGCATGCTCCTGGTCACATTTTTGGGACTACAACCTTGCAAATGTGCATGTGCATACTACTAAGCACCATCCAAGAACATTTTTATTTCTTTTTTTTCTAAAAAGTGCCTTTTTGGGTCACTATGGTCAAATCTTGTGCTGGTATTTCTTTGGATAATTTTAGATATGAGATTTAATTTACAAAGATAATTTTAGATAGAAGATCTATATTCTTAGATAATTTTAGATTAAAGATCTATATTTTAGATAATTTTTTAGATGATTAGTTCTGGTACAAGTGTGGGTTATGGAGATTCGTTTAAGTGAGCCTCATGAAAAATATCAATTTCATGAAAGGTGAGCTAAGCTTATCAATATTTTTTTAAAGAAATTAGCTTCCATTTTATATTTTTTTACATTAAATGTCTTTTGGGTCAGAGGGGGCTGAAAAAATAGAGTATATTAGAATGTCCACAAAATGAACAAATTCATAGTAAACTATCCTCTTGTACACTCTAGAATACTGATAATTACTTTTAAATTATAATACATATTGATTTTTAAGACACTGATGCATTTTTAGCTATGTAAATGATATTTTTATGCAGGAATTCCTTGAGATATAAGTTATTTCAATGGTTACTCCAATCTAGATGGTTTGAGAAAAACTGCTTTAAGACATTTTCAAAGATGAAAACTTTCATGATTGTGTGTTAGTTTTTTTGCAAGAGCTTCATCACAACATTTCAGCCGATATGCTCTCTGACATTCCTCAGGCATATGTTTGATCTGGTTAAATTCATAGTGTTTCAAATGGACTCCTTTATTTTGCTGTTAAGTTGAAAGTACAATTATTAATTTTGACTAACTTTTACTTTCATCCTAACTTTCAGTTGCTTTTTATCACAACTTTGAATCTGACTGTAATCCTACGGCAATGATTAAACAGCACAATCAGAAAATAAAATTGTGATAAAGAATTACTTAAAGTTAGGATGAGGCTAAAAGCCAGTCAAAATTGATAAGGTTGCAATACTTGAGCCAAGAATAAATCTGAAAAAAAATTTGAAATAAGGTTGAAAATAGTTTTGTCATGTTTATCTCTTGTTTTGTTACACCAAGTTCCCTTCTGAAGGACTGAAGTTGCAATTCCTCTTTGTAAAATCTTTCATTCAAAAACTCTTCTTATAGGATCCCACTGATCTCTCCAAGATGGTCTGTTCTCTATTTATCTCATTACACACTCAAACTGATGTACTTATGAGCTGCCAAACCCAGGATTGGATCCATATCTCTCAAAGTTGAAGAGGGCAAGAAATATACGAATATAAGTTTGAAAAGATTATTCAAATATCACAATGCTTCGTATTGGAATTTCAGTACTACAATCAGAATCCACACAACTATCAGGCTGTGATTAATGGCCATCACTTCAAAGTTGTCAAAGAAATTGTTTTTCCAAATCTATTCTCCTACCTGCAAGCATTTTCTTATGATCTTCTTTGCTAAAAGCTTCAGATTTCCAAGTGTGATTCATATTGTTTTTCTGACAAGTATAGTCGACAGATGTTGTATGCATGTGGGACTCTTGCTTTCATATTGACATTTACATTGTTATTGTTATGTTTCATTCTATCTTGTATTTAAAACATACTGAAATTTATTCATCATTTTTGTAATCTCAGAGTATTCTTCAAACACATGATTGTGTATATGACCTGAATGCTAAATTTATGAGATGTTCAATATTTTTGAACACTCATGCATTTAAACATGCATGTATATTCATTTATTTATTCATATGCTTATATCATGTTGCATCTTTTGAAACCTTTGTCATTGATATGAGGTCAGCAAAAACTTGCTTATGGTGTATTTGGTTTGAATCTCTATTTCTGTTTGTCCACCTCTCTCTTATGTATGTAAAGATATATATGAATACACCACTATGTCTATTTTCCACAACTCACTTACCAACTAAATAACACACCTGTTTTCTTGCAACTCCTTATTCTCTTAACTGAGCTCGATGTTAGTGAAACAATGAAATAAAGAATCATTTGTCTCAAAAAATCCTCCAATATTGTCATTTTACGCTCATAATGTTGGATTTATCACACACACACATACAAACACACACACACACATATATATATATATACATGCATATATATACCTTGCTGACCGTCCAGTAGAGGGAGGATACCAGCCTCTGGGTCTGAAGCTAAGATTTTGATCCTACCTCGAGGGGCTGGATGGGATAATGGATAGTCTATAGCCACACTGAAGAGTTGTAATACGACGAAACAGCTGTGTGCAGATGACACAATAATTAACGCTCCCTTATTCAGGGTTGAGCACTCTCTAAGTGAGGTAACTTGTTCATTATAAGCTTATGCAATGCTTTTCCAACATGGAATGGAGCACTCTGGTGGATAAGGAATATATACGATAAATGAATATATCGCCTAAATTCAACCTTGCAGACCATCCAGTTCCATGGAGTACAGGGAGGATACCAGCCTCCAGGTCTGAAGCTAAGGTTTCGATCCTACCTCGTGATGATGAAATAATGGATAGTCTATAGCCAAACTGAAGAGTTGTAATACAACAAAACAGCTGTCTGTAGATGACACAATAATATATATATATATATTGCATATATATATATATTGCATATATATATATTGCATATATATATATATATATATATTGCATATATATATATATATATATATATGTGTCATCCGCAGACAGCTGTTTCGATGTAATACATCTCTTCAGTGTGGCTATAGACTTTCCATTAACCCATCCAGAACTGCCAAGCAGAATTGAAACCTTCGCTTCAGATCCGGAGACCGATATCCTACCTCTGAGCTACGGAACTGGACAGTCAGTAAGGCTGAATTTAAGTGATACATTCATTTACACATAAATCCCCCATCCACCAGAGTGATATCCATGCTGGTTAGTAATCAATGTGTGGTTAACAGACTGAACACTGCACCATGCCTAGAATGGTATGATTATCAGAAAGTGTGCTTTTCAGATTTACTTTCAGCGTCTATGATTTGAAGTTGTCTGGTACATCCAGACATGCAGATATTTGGTGATCTTGAAACAATTTGTAATTTTGGTTTTCTGCATATTTTAAGAAGAGAAAAAAAAATCGATCAAAAATGGCACGTAAGCCTCAAAAGGCAGAAAAATATGATACAAAAATTCTTCTTCCCAGTTGCTATCTTTTCGTATCATTTGAAAAAAACATTAAAAAGGGAGGAATTTAGCATTTATCAATTTATTTACATCAAAAACTAAAAATTGCTTTACAATCAAATGAGGGGATAACTTTTTTTTAACTCTGACCAATTCTCTTTCGATACGTCCACACATTTCTATCAGACACTTTCTGGTTGATCTACCTGTTGTTCCCTAATATATTATATATCAACTTTCATGACTGTATCACGTTGGATTGATATAAAATTTGGACAAGTCTTTCAGGTAGATCGTCTTCCTTCTCCTCCTGTAACTACTACTACTACTACTACAAATTTATTTATAATCCCTTAGAAATTGGAAATCCTTTTTTATTGGGACACTCACACATGATTCCTCTCCTTCTTTACCTCTTACTTTGAAAGTCAGCCTCTTTTCTTCCTCCTCCTCTCCTCCTTCCTCTTTTTCTTTTCTCATGGAGAGAGACTGTTTCAAGATTGATTTGAAATCTAGATTAGACATTTGGGTCAATCGGGTGTACCATTCTCTTCCTCCTCCTCTTTGGTTGCTGAGGAAAGTTGATGGCCAAGGACATATTTCCTCCCTTTCTCTCTCTCTTTCTGTGGCTTCCTTGGTTGCTGAGGATAGTTGATGGCCTCAATCATGAAAATTTTCCTCCGCTTGATATCATTTTATTTATCCTTTCTTTTTTGTTTATCACCAATATTCAGGTTATATTTTGGTACAATTACAAATTTTCTCAATAAATGAATGAAAAACTTTCACACTCTCCATAAAAATATCCAAGAACATGTTTATTTTTGTCCTTTGTTTATATTTAGATACTTAGAAACTGAAGTCACATATTGTTATTTTTACAAATTACTGGATACCACTAATTATAGGTTGCTAGGGAAAAAAAAGTGTCCTAAACATCATAGAATCCATTAGAAAACTCAAATGGCAATGGGTTGGTCATGTTGCAAGAATGGCAGACAACCGATGGACATCATGACTCATAACATGGATCTCCAGAGATCACATGCAAACTAAGGCTGGCAGTGTACAAGATGGAGAGTTGAGTTAGACAAGTTCAGAAAGTAATGACTCCATGACGCCCATGATAGAGAGGTCTGGCAAATCCTGGGGAAGGTCTATGGACAATAAAAAACTGATGATAATTGAGGTAACCTGATGGACGTATATGGATGTAAAGATGGTGGACGCATCGTTGAATTCAAGGTTCTCGGTTTTTTTTTTTTGAATTTGTTTTTATGTATCTTACGATATTTGGTGTTGTCTCAAAAAATTATTCTTTCTTGATTATCAGATAAATATATCCATGGGTACATTCTATTAAGAATGTTTTTATTATTATTTGGCAACTGCTTTGCTATTTGTGTCTGACCACTCCCTTCTTGTTCAAAAGGGTGGGAAGATTTAGGAATGTTTGCACTGCCATATCTGTTGCTATAGTGATTACTGTCATGGCGGTCCACTTTTGTTTAAAATATCAAGTAAGAAGGGGATTAGAGTTCTTTATACATTTGCTAGGAGCATATGAAAAAAAATCAAATTTAAACAAAAAAAATTATCTTTGAAAAATACCCAGAAAGAGGATTATTCACATTAAAATCTTATCTTTTGGATACAAAACTACAATGTCTCTTATTCATGAAATAACATTGGCTAATTTTTGTTTTTAGTGTAATCTAATACACATCTTTGTAAATTTGGTAAACTAATATAAAAGGCTTTGTCTAAAATCTTTTAAACATTTGAATCAAACAGAAAGTAAATACATTCAATATCTTCAATTAGATTTTAACGTCAGCATTGCATTGGAGAAACGATATATGATCCACCAAACAATCTTGCCCAGGCAAGCAGGATGAGACTATACTGATACAATTATTTATAGTAAAACTTTGAGTTTCCCATATCCTTCCTTGAATTGTTTTGAGAGCATTGATTGATTTGAAGGAAATAATTTCTTCACTGAGAGCATTCCATTGTTTGGTCATTCCAGTGGAGAGAAAATTCCAAGCCCAGTGGATGTCCATACCTGGAGTTTTTGACTATGTCCTTGGGTTTTAGTAAATAATATCATAAATGAGCACTTGTTTGGAAACAGAGAGTAGTGACAATTTTGGTCTAAGGTATTGATGTTATTTTGAACACGGTAGACCTCCAACAGATCAGTATGGTTGCAGGGGAATAACAATGTGTCTGGATTGTGTTTACTCAGTCTCTTTCTATATGTCAAGTCTTTAATTTTGGTGACAATCTTGTTAGCTCTTCTTTGGACTCTATTGCATCAATGTTATACTCTAAGTGAGGCAACCAGATGCAGGATATGGACTTTAGATGTGGGCAGACAATAGCTTTGCAGAGGAGAAGGAAGTTTTCTTTGTCTATGTATTTAAAGGTATGCCGTATACAGCCAAGCATTCTGTTAGTGTTGTTAACCTTTTGTTGGATACGTGTAGGTAAAGTTGAGGCAATAGTTTACATGGACTCTTAGGTCTTGCTCCACTTTGGTCTGAACTGAAAGTTTTGCATCAAGAATCACCCAAGTGGAATTTATAAATCCTCTTTTGTGTATATTTTGTAGGTCAAAGTGTAGCTTAGCAACCAACCTTTTTTTTCAGTTTACCAAAGTAAACAAAGCATAATTTTGAATGTCTTGAAAGAAGTTAGAGGTTACTGCAGCACTCATGAATGTATTATATAATTCATAGATAATATGTATAATATATATATATATATATATATATATATATATATATATATCATATACATGATATATACATACATCATATACATAATATATACATACATCATATGCATAATATATATATATATATCATATACATAATATATATATCATATACATAATATATATATATATCATATACATAATACATATATATATATCATATACATAGTATATATATATCATATACATAATATATATGTATATCATATACATAATATATATATATATCATATACATAATACATATATATATCATATACATAGTATATATATATCATATACATAGTATATATATATGTATATCATATACATAATATATATATATATATCATATACATAATATATATAGATATATCATATACATAATATATATATACATCATATACATAATATATATATATCATGTACATAATATATATATATCATGTACATAATATATATATATATATCATATACATTATATATATATCATATACATAATATATACATATATCATATACATGATATATACATACATCATATACATGATATATACAAATATATATAGGTGTGTGTGTGTGATGTCATTGCATATAACTAATCTCTGTTTTTAGGTTTAAATCTTTCCTTGAAAATCACTCTTTTAATTATCATATACATGATATGTCATTACATTTGAGAACATTACAAGAACATAAATAATTTTTTTGCAGAGAAATTCAAAATTCGTTTGGAAGAGCAATGTCTCTTCTACATTAAGATATTTCAGCAAACTAAAAACAAAAAATTCTTGGAAACATTTAGTAAGATGATATGGTGCATTTCCATTACTGGTTTAATCATGCATACAACTCATCTTTGTCTTTAGGTCTATATCCATCCTCAGAAATCACTCTTTTAATTAAGGCACGAGCTGTTCCAATTGGACTGCATTGAGGGCAATTTGTGTGGTCGTCTTTCTGTGATATGACAAGAATTTGTTTGGAATCAAGATATTACTGCACACACATGGCATAATGAGATGACACCTTGTCAAGCCAGAATATTGCAGCATATTTAAAACCATTTTTTTCCATCCATGGAATCATTCAATGTTAAAGGCATTCCAATTTATAATATTTCTGATTGATTTCTAGACGTTACCGTAAGACGTAAGGTGAGACAGCATTGTCGGTAATGGCAAACAACATGCCAACTTTGACAGGAAATTTTGACACTATTAAAAATTTAAGAGAGTCTGGATTTTTATCAAAAGAATCTGTATAAAATCTTGCATTGGTAAATATTGCCGAATCATTAATTGTAATGTAAGTCTCATCCCCTTTTTCAATTAAACGACAAGAAGTTGGTCCTAAAAAATGCAGTTGATAAAATCGCACAAGCAGTGTCCTAATTTCCACCATTTTATCATCACTCTACATAGTATTCTTGTTTTTTCATTATAATCTATTCTGTAATCATCCTTCATTGCTTTGTTGACAGTATTATGACTCACCCCAGATTACTTGATCTTTTGAGCAGATGAGTCCGTTTGACGGTCGAGGTTTTTTTTAACACTTTCTTGTCTTCTAACATCAATTTACTAACCCAGGAGTTATGCTTTCTGCAATCTTCTAAATTTCCTCCATTCTTAAAACCTTTTTGTAGCTGATAAATTTATAAATTGAAGTGCATTTAAAACCCATGTTTTTAAAAACCTCTCTTGAAGGTCTCCAGTAGCGACTCTGGGATTACTTATCATAATTTGTTTTCTTCAAGTCAATTTACATTAATTGGTAACTTGAATTGCCAAAGTTGGTACAAAATTTGTACTATTTACTATCTGGTACTATGCCTTATATTTTAGTACGTTTTTGTGTCAATACTATTATAGTCCAGTCAACCTAGCTCAAAAAAGGACCTAAGCCAGGAGAAATTACAATAGTGATGTTTCATAGTTTTTATTGGTCCAGATACTCTCCTGCGTCATATATTAAAAGTCTCACTTCAGGAATTCAGCGGGACATACTTTTTTTTAAGGTCAAAGTTCAAAGTTTCAATGTTTTAGAATGATGTGGTTGGGGTAATGGTGTTGATATTGCAGAGTTTATGTACACCTATCTGACATTATTAGTGTGTTTTCCTACGTTCTCAGGGTTAATCTTTCCAATAAAACTTTTTTTCAGAGGATTTTCTAATGTTTTATACCAGTATTTGGGGTACTATTACCCAAACACCTATTTTTTTTTTCAAATTGTCCACTTAGTTTGTGCCACACAGGTTCTAAGGGTCTACCATATGATCCCCCCCCCAAAATGTCACTGTAAACAGAATTATCTAATTTCAATAAAATCAAATATATGCATAATGATGGAACAATAGCATTTGTCCCAGCCTCAATTAAGCACTTCTCCATGAAAGAAAATACTATGACCAACATGAGTTGTTAGTAAAGTCACAATGAACCGGAGCAAAGAAGACATTTTGAAATATTTATTTGATATCATTCACAAAAAAAGAATTATTGTCATCATGCTAAATATGAAAAAATATCAAAAAAAATATCAAGAGCAAACAGAATATGTTCTGGAAAAGTAAAAGTAGTCACCATTGGCCGGAGGGGCTAATTCCGGGACCAACCCGGACAGCATATTACAGGGATCGTAAAACCTAACCTAAAATCACGGACCTTTTAGACACCTTCCCTCTGGAGGAAAGTCCGTGGTTTTGTTAAGACTCACTGTGGCTGTTAGCATTGGCAAATATGCAAGGAACTAGACCACTGCGGGCACAACATTTGAGATCAACCACCCTACCCTTTAACAGAAAAATTACAATACTATCTTGATATATATTTGTGTGGTGTCATACCATCTCTCTCACTCTCTCTCTTTTTGTTTTTCTGTCAGACCATAAAAAGCATCTAAACATGGGTTCAGTCCAACCAAATTTGGCATGAACAGACAATGGACATAGGGAAACGTTTTAAATTTTAATGTTTTCTATGAGAAAAACCTCTTTTAGAAGACTTAGAGGAGGGGTCCAATCTACAATGTAATTAAACACGATTGGGCTATATTTATAAACTACAAAGCTAGTAAAATTAGGGCCCAGTTTTGTATCAGACGTTCATTCTAAATAGGACCCCAACTTTAAAGCTTATCCACTCCAACTTGCATACAAACATAAGAAAATGTTGACCCAATAAGCTATGGAGAGGTTATTTTTTTCAGCGAAAACTCTTTTTGAGAAAGTTTAAGACCTTAAGATACTTTTTGAATTAGTTTTAATCCATTTCACATGTTTTCTAAAAGTTTCATCCTTTCAGGTAAAGAATTTCAATTTTTTTGAGCCTTTTGTTGGAGGAGTTAGGCTTGAAAACATGATTCTTTAAAAATAGAAAAATATCTAATTTCATTCATATATTTTACTTACAAACAGAACATCAAGAAAGAATCTCAAATCACAGGAAAATTTGCTGATGTCATCAATAATTGTGATGCTGTAATGGAATTTGTTTTTGTCCTTTTTTCTGTTCATATGTTAATTAGGTAAAGGCATGCAAAGCTTTAGGTTTTTATCAATTTTGGTTAGTGGAATAGAAGGGGAGAAATTTTTTACCCTTCTCTGTAGCTTTTGGCACTCAAAATTGCCCACAGCTGATAGAGTTGAGATTTTGAAATTTCAAAATTAATGAAAGATAAGAGGAAAATTAAAGCTTCAGACACACATCGCAAATTGGGCCCCCACTTTAGAGCCAACCTACTCACTCACACTTGTATGGAAAAAAGAAGAAAAGGGGAAGCAAAAAAGAAAAAGAAGGAAGGAATGAAAATGCTGTCATGTTCTGATCAGGACTGCCCAAATTTATTTTGAAAGAGTACTAAACCTTGCATTGAAAGGTATCAAAAGACACTTAAATGTATGGAAATTTTAATTTCAACATAAAAACTTATGAAATATCTTATCTTAAACAGATGAAAGTCCATTTTGCCTTCGTTATATTTCATTAGCAAGGCCAGTCACGTGATGAATATTGTCAAAAAAACAAAAAAAGCATTACATGATTGCACAGTCTTCATTTCCCTCTTCAGACTTGATTCGCACAATAAATTTATAGATATTCATGAATTCAGATCAATTGTAAGAAATGTTAATGTTTTAAAAATAAGAGTGGAAGCTTTTGAGCCTTTTTCCACCTGAAAGGATGTAACTTCTAAAAAACATGTGAAACAGATTAAAACTAATTTAGAAAAGGTCTTAGGTTTTCTGGAGAAAAACATTTTCTTATTTTTGTGTGCAAGCAGAAGTGAGTGGGTTGGCTCTGAAATGGGGGTTCAATTTACAATGTGCGTCTGATGCAGAACTGGCCCCCTTCTTTACCTAGCTTTGTAATGTATGAAAATGACCTCATTGCATTTTATTCACATTGTAAATAGAACTCCCCCCGCCCCGCAAATCTCTGAAAAAAGCAATTTCTCAAAGAAAACTTTAAAATTCAAAACATTCCCCTATGTGCATACAAAATTTGGTTGAACTGCACCCATGTGTAGGGGCTCTTATAGTGTGACAGACAAACAGATACACACATATACACAAACACATACACAGATAGTGGAGTAATTCCTGTGTTAGAGGTAGGAGCTTGGAAGTCAAGGCATCTAATAACAATACTTTTAAAGACATAGTTTCATACAATGAACGGAAAGAGAGTGTCATGTTGAGTAGTACATATACATCGTAAATAGAACACCTCATCTAAAGTAAGACCAAAAGTAAGGGTCTAGTTACAAATTGTAATTGTATAATAAATTGAAACCTCTGACTAAAACATGATATACATTTTGAAACCATCATGATTTAGACCATTCAGAAGATGCAGTGCAAAAATGATTTTCCGTACAGTTTGAGGCTGGGGCGAATGCCAATGTTCCATCATTATATATATATATATATATATATATATATATATATATATATATATATATATATATATATAGAAAGAGAGAGAGATTGTGAAAGACAGAGAGAGAGGGAGAGTGAGAAGAGAGAAAAGAGGAGAGAGATAGTATAATTTTTTTTGCATACATACAAATAGATAAAAAAATTTTGCTTCCATTCATGGTATATTAAGAATGGGAATAAACATTGTTATATTAACCATATGGGACCAGGATATTTTTGTTTGATGGATTACCTTGAATCAATACCTGATTCACTGCCAGAGTTGAGAAGACCTACAAGAAAGAAATTTCTTGTGAGATACCTCATCAGCCACTCCAGGAACTAAAGAATTCTTTCAAGATATCTTGTCAGCTGCTTCAGGAACACAGACATTTCTCATAAAATATCTCATCAGTCACTTTAGGAATGAAGACATCTCTTGCAAAATATCTTATCAACCACTCCATGTACAAAGGAATTTCTCACTGGGTATCTTGTCAGTTGCTTCAAGACAAAGAAATTCCCCAGGAAAAATCCTGTCAGCTACTCCAGGAACGAGATCATTTCTTGAGATATATATCATTAGTTGTTTCAGGAACTAAGAAATCTCTTGCAAGATACTCCTCAGACAGCCAAAAGAGCAAGACTACCCATGACTCTTATTTGCTGAATGAATATTATGTAGAAACATGTTTTGAGAGTTACCTCTTCATGTCTTAAAATATACACATATGTATGTGCACATGTGCATGAATGTATATGTGAATATGAGGGTATATGCATACGTGTGTGCATGTGTATCTTCTGTGTGTAGAAAATAGAATACAGATTATCCACATATGTAAAATACAATGTGTATGTATATATATGTTTTTGTGCATGATACTTCTCAATGAGCACACAGATATTACTCTTTGATCTGTATTTACTCACTTCCCCACAAGAGGAAGATATGACACAAGGTCATTTTTGATGTTAGGTTCCAATTACAGGAGAACAGCAAAAATTGCTCGAGTCCCAGCAACTAGTGTTGCAAAGGTGTCAAGGCAAGCCCGACCCAACCCTTTTAGTGTGATGGGACGTGCTGCCCTGGGGTGTACTGTTCACCCTGAGACTGGGCCAAGTCATTCTTTGAGGCCACAGAATGAATCCTAGGCCTCTTGCACTTAGCAATACTGAACTTCAGTTAGCTACAATCTGCCAAGGTATTGCATCGGCGTAAAACCAAAGTGTGTACTGCAAACAGATACTACGATCTGATCTTAGACAGAAGTACCGGAGAGTGACACTTTGATGATAGGCAGAGAGCACATACTCTATATGCAAATAAAACTGTTATTTTCTTTATGGGTACTATGCTAGTAATGATATGTCAGCTTCTCTTTTGCATATATATGGTAGTGTGATTATAGTGATCTTGAATATCTTCAATATATAAATATAGTATGCTTATATCTGCATATCTATTCGTTCACAAATCAGTTATTGACTGACTGATGCCTTTTGTATACAAAGGCAGAAATCTTTTGTCTATACTGAGTGTTTTATATAAAGACCAGAATGTCCTGTCCATACAAACAATAATCCTCTGTGTAAATCAATATTAAATGCTGTTTACATAAAATGATTATTCTCTTGTTATTGTTGGAAAAGTCTGCGGGCCTTGAAATCTTTTGTCTGTTCATGCGAGTCATTTAATTCGATCTATAATTGTAACCTTTAAGTGCCTTTATTAATGATTAAAAATTTGCACTCAGTTGGTCTCTATTTGATGATAAATTCTCATAAATTTATGAAAGGTTTTTAGTTCAGGCTGGATGTCAATGTTCTTTACATTCAAGTAATTAAAATACCTCCTACAAATATGAAGTGTAGCAGCTTTTAGAATCCTATTATCATTCTGAAGTTTTCTAACACTTTGAATATCAAACTGACTTCAATAACGCACAATAAAAGAATTTAAAAAAAAAACGTTCATGTAGATATTGGGTCATTCGAAAAGATCAGTCTTTATTTGTTGTTAGATAACATTAGGGGTGTTTAGGTTTAAGCAATTTTGTTCAAAAAGGTTGCTTCTGACTGTTTGCAGTTTTTGAAAAAAAAAATTTGTAAAAATATTTTTGTTTTTTGATTCTCCTCTCTCTCTCCATATTTCTCTAATATTTCAGTGTCTATCTTCTTCTGTTAATTACATATTAATATTTATATATTCTGTCTTTTTCTGTCTCTCCATGTGTATATGACACTCAATAAACTAAGACTTGATAGATGGTTGGGTTATGCAGTTTCGTTATTATATATATATATATATATATATATATATATATATGTATGTATGTATGTATGATGACAACATAATCGTTGCAATAAAAACAACAAAAATGAGGATACTTGTTTGAATAATTTACAGATGAATTACTACATTTCATATGAGTTTTCCCCCATAAAAACAACAAGAACAATTCTCACTAAATTGGTGGGGGGATTAAACTCTTCAGTGTTTGTCCATCATGTTGTGTTAAACCACACCTAAACATAAAATTAACACTTGCTAATGTGATTTGAAATCACAGCCATGTAATTGAAAGGTGGCGGTCTTACTAATCAAGCTAAACTGACAAGTCTTACATAACTACAAATTTTATTAATCATACATACAGATCAAAAGTTGAAGTAATCATCTTCAGTTGGAATAGTTGTAGGAGCAGGGTTTGAACCTGTATGGAAGTTCAGGGTGGCATAACATTTAACAGCGCAGAAAACAGATCTGGGTGATAACAACTGATCCTATGATTGTGATTTTTATTGACAATTGTTGTGTTCTTTGTTTACCTAAATATCCCATAACTTACTGTGTCTTCACTCTTGAAATTATTCTGTATACTGAGTTTGTCTTTGCATATGTAAAGTTAGACATGATTTTACTGTATTGGTGAATCAGGGTAATTTCTGAAAGAAACCTTTTTTCCCCCTTCAGACATGCATCTTCAAATTGTGTGTATATATCCACTTATATAACTAATGCATAAATCAATTCTTTCATTTTGTTATCTCTTTGAATGTTTCGTATTGATCTTTATTCTGTTGCTCTGTGCCAAGACTCATTTAAAGATTAATGTTTCTGTTTTGAGCCATACTGACTTATATACTGTTTGAAAAGGATGGGCTTGGTTTAAGACTATTTATAAGTACAGAGCCAAAAAGACCTTCTATTACAAATTCTATTCCATAAGAATCAGAAAGATAAAGAATTTATAACTATTTTTATTGGTAAATCCTATTGGTATTGATATGATAGCAGTCTCAATACAGCGTGAGACTAAAAGCATGTTCATATAACTAGTGTTGGGCTCAGCTAACAAAAATGCCATACTGACAAATCACTAAAAAATTAGTGGAAGCAAGAATAACTTTTAACTTTTATTACATGAATTTAGCTTTGATTTGTCGGTTTTACTCTAGCAAACCCAACCTTCAAAAACAAGAAGATCTCATTAGTCCTAAAAAGAGAGGTATATAACCAATGCATCCTCCCAATAGTCACTTACGGAGCTGAGAACCATGCAACGTGTACATGAAAGAATCATGCTCAACCTCACATGGAGAGATCACAAGAAAGCACAATATATTAGGGAAAAAACAGGAGTCCGAGACGTCATAGAATCCATTAGAAAAGTCAAATGGCAATGGGCTGGTCATGTTGTAAGAATGGCAGACAACTGATGGACATCGCAATCCCCAGAGATCACATGCACAACCGAAGCCAATAGAATACAAGATAGAGAGACTAACAAGACAAATTCAGAAAGTATTGGCTCTGTGATGCTCACGATAGAGAGTTGTGGCAAATCTTGGGGAAGGTCTATGTCCAACGACGGACATTAAAAGACAGATGATGATGATGATGATGATGATGATGATGATGATGGTGAAAGCCCTTAAAAACAGACCTAGAGAGCCGATATATATTATAATCAGTTATTACTCAGATGACAGAGCTTTAAATAAACTGTTGGTTGAATATAAAATAATGTTTAATTTCATTTGTTCATTTGATGATTTATGTACATCTTAATCATCATCTGATATTGGCATGCAATGTAAATATTCAAAAAGATACAGATTCTTTTCAACTCTTACAAAACATTACAAGATTCTTTAACGGAAGTGATGTGAAGTAGTAACATCAAATGATTGGCGCACATATACTGTTCGAAGATATCATCAATGCAATCTCTACGTCTAATAAGATGCAGCTAGTGTATATACATCGGATGTCATGGCTTCATTGCCTAAAGATGCACAGAAGACACACAGGTAATTGATTGTTCTGACGAGAAGTAATAAACCTTTGAGATAAATAATCAATGCTGTATTGGCGACAAATTTCCTTAACTGGAGGCATTGGGATATTTAAAAATCGAACAATGATCAGAGCAAATAGTAGGAAAATAGATGGCAAGATATTAATTGTGTGCGGATTCAACAATCAATTGAAAATACCATTCATAAACCACATGAGATATTTGCATAATGTGAAAACACAAGATGTAAGTATTGGTTCACATTCAGCAACTTATATTTTTACTCAAGGACCATCTTCAATAACCCACAAATATGAGAATAATTCAGTGGCACTGTATAATCCAACAATTATAAATGGTAACCTGTTTATATCTGCATGCTTATGGCATAACTCCTACTGGAAATCTTTCAAGAGTGTCACACGTATGAAGTGCTACCCAAAAGTTCCAGGAATATCAACATTGCAGGAAAATAACTTACCCTAGTTCTTTGTTCCGACTGTTGCCTTCAAAATAGTCCCTTTGAGCATGTATGCAATGGTTCCAGTGTTTTTTGTCCAAAAATGTATTTCTGGAAGGCTTCCAGATGGTATTGAGAGCCATCTGCAATTCTTTCTGGATTTCCTCAATCAAGTAACAATGATGTCATTGCAGTCAGATTTTCAGCTTGAGAAACATGAAAAAGTCAAAGGGGGCAAGGTCAGGCAAATAGTGGTGGGTGGGGAATGACTACCATGTTATTGGAAGCCAGGAACTGCCAGACAACTTATCAGTCTTGGCACACGTTTTACAACAATGCGTCTCATGTCTGACACATCCAACAAAACGTGTTGAACCTTCCTGAAAGAGAATCCTATGGTATCACAAACATTGCAGTTAGTTTGTCTACAATTTGCAAGAAGAACATGGCTCTATTTTTCCAGATTTCTGACGTTGAGATTATTGGGGGTCATACAGAATGGTCATCTTCTGTGGAAAATATTCGTCCTTCTTTGAAACGTTTGTACCAGAAAAAAAGTTCAGCTTTTGGCCATGGCATTGTCACCAAAGGCTTCTTGAAGTGACCAATCAGTTTCTGCTGCCATCTTGTAGATCCTGAAGCAGAACTTGGTACTTTGCTCAGTGAAGGCGGCCATTGCAGAACCTTTAAACTACCTAAACAAGACATTACAAAAATGATATTAACTTAGCAACGCGTCCATTCATGCACACAAAAATGGTACTGCTGGCTCCATCTAGCTGGATCTTTTGGGTAGCACTTAATATAAATGTACTACATACCTTCCTTCGCAGTGTGTAGTACAGACATACGTACACCTACACAGAAGTCTATACATTCCCCTACACACATCTATATAGTGTGCAATATCAGAGTTCTGCTTTGTGAATTATTAATAGAATTTGTTGCTGTTATTCATTTTATTTTTTATTCATAATTTTTTTTATTGTTGATTTCAGACTTTAATACTTCAAATCCCATACCACCCTCAAAAATTTTGAAACAGTCGTAAAGTTGCTCACCGCCCATCCAAGAGTTGAAATTGCCTCCCAGTTGGTGATAACGCTCAGCTTGAGAAACCCTGTTGTAAATAATGGCTGATAAGCATTGATGATGGTGAACTGTCAAACGAATCAAATGATTGTAGTTATCTATATATACAAAAGACAGAGTCTATTGCTTTGTTGTAGACAAAACATGTCATACTATGTTTCTTTTCTTAATGTAGAGTGCAGACCAGATACACTTTTCATATTTTGCATATATAAGCTAAAAATGTGTCTTCTCGAAATGGCATAATGTATATATTGTTCATCTCAACTAGTAGGTATGAACAATATGGATGTAATCTCACTGGAAAATCAATACAAGAAATTTTAGAATCTGGCAAAAATCAGGATATTATTTGATTTTAATGAAATTTCTGATTCTTATTTACTAAAGGACAATCTCAGAGAAATTTTTAATTCCAAATATTGGAAAAAAAAAAGGTAAACATCATTAATATCTCAAGGGATTTATTTGTTGAATGTGTAAAAATCAATGAAAACATCAATGTACAAATAAAATGAATCATCATAATAATAAAGGTAGGGGTAGGAATCATATACAAGAAAAACTTCTTTTCTGATAATTGGAAGGAAAAATTATTTTCTTTTAAATTTGTCCTTTGATAGATAAGTATTGAAATTTTCAATAAAATCAGATATGTTGATTTTGCCGGATTTTTTGATTTCTCAGACGTCAATTTTCCTTCCAACCTTCCAACTAGGTATGTACCAAAAACATTACAAATTGTTGTAATTATTACGGATGTTTTTATGAAAATTTCAGAACCTAATGCAATAATTAAAATATCCACTTTGAAGATTCAATTACACAAAAATAGCATAAAATTTGACAGAGAAAATAAAAAATTATATACTTAAGGTAGGTTTTAGACTTTCTTTTAACATCTATTTTTATCATCCCAAGTTAACTTTGATTATACAATAATTGATGTCTGCTGACAAAAGAATTTGAACCGTGTAATCAAAAATCTTCCAAAAATGAAGTAATCATTATAGTACTATAGGATTAGACAAAATATTACTTACTTTTAACTTAAAATATAGTGAAAATATATTTGTTTGCGGCATGTGTTGATTACCTGTCAACACAGTTCAAAGGTCAAGTGAGTATTGAGTTGACTGTGATGAAAACTTGCTTAAATTTATAAGCATTTCATAGAACAGCTGAAGTTTCAATACAAGCACTGAAATTGTATGTCTGTACCTGCAGCACATCAGAAAAAGATGCATACGAACTTTGTAAATAAAACAAACAGAAAATCCATACAAACGTTTTGATTAACTAATATGAAAATGTTTTTCTATAGCAAAAGTTTACCAGAATATTCTACCAGGCATAGAGTAAAAAAATGGTCTTTTTGGGGTATCCTAGAATAGGGGAGACTATGAAGATTGCAGCGAGTCTTTTTCTTCCAATCAGAAACATTCTACAGTGATGACACTCATACCAGGCAAGCACAGTTAGGCCCTCCCCTAATAGGAGGGCAGAAGATGCATTCAACATTTGCGGTTGCATTCATTGAAAAAAATATGTTTTGGAAGTCTGAAAGTAATTTTTTTCATGATCTATATTTTTGTCATACTGTCCTGACCGTTTACATGAATTAATCAAAATTCACTTAGTTTTAATGGTCGGCATGTGTCAATGTCAGTGCGTCTTGCAAGTACATGGTGTTCTGTCATGACTGATAAGGTTGGGAATACATCAACTTGTTGCAACCCTCTCCAAATTTACAACCATATCAGACCACTGTACCCAAGCTAGACATATACCATATGCTAGCTAGACACAGACCATGCAATAGTATGTTTCAACATAAATAAGTCATTATGAGATAAATATAAATTGTCAGGGTAGCCCTTCCACAGGCAGCAACACTCTCAAATGTGCAGGCAGGATTTAGATGCAAAGGGATTTTGCTATTTATAAGGGAAATATTCCAAGATTGTGATCATCCTGGGCCACCTTCCACTGACCCTCTGCTGACAGGGCCACCTCCACCAACAGGGCCACCTCCTGTGGTGCCTCGTCTAAGAGGGCCACCTCTTCCAATATCCAACATCTGCTGCACCTTCTCCTGCAGGGCCATCTCTGACAGGGCCACAGTCAGTGCATCTCTATCAAGAAGAACAAATTCTGGAGCAGAAGGCTAACAAAAGAATCTGGGAAAAGAAAACCACCAAGTAAAGTGTGAATAATCCTGCTCTGAAGGGAAAGAAGAACAAAGCATTGTGTGCCAAGAGAGCTACTCAAAATCCAGGGAAGTGTGGCTGCAGTGCTGGATGTGCAAGTCTTGCTAACATAAAGATTGCACAGCTACAGTTGATTTTTACACATGCTACAACTGTGACTCTAAATGAATGGATTTCCTTTTTTTATGGAATGGCTTTCTGTGAGCCAGCGAAATTGTAAAAAAGGTTTTAAAAGTTTATTATCTGTGTCATTTTGGGAAGTTTGTCTTTGAAAATTAGTTATACTTCCAAGTTTTAAAGTTTATCAGCTGTCATTTTAGGATGGAGTTTTTAAAAAGGTTTTTAAAAGTTTATGAGCCGTATCATTTGGTATGTCAGTGCGCCTTTCAGGAAACTCAAGGTTGCAGTGACATAAATGAGTTTTTGACATATTTTTATCTTTAAAACAGTTGCTGTTTTGTACAATGTTTGATAAAAGTTCATTGCATTACATATTGTTCCATTCTTACTGTCTAAAACTGAAATATGGAGAGATTGAATAGCATCTGTAACATTTGCACATTGACTCAAGGTTGGCCTGTTCTATGCATGAACAAAACTCAATAACTGTTTTATTGCTAAATAAATGATACAATATCATTGTGTATAAATAATTAATATAGAACAATACATATTTTCAGAATATTATGCTCATTCAGCAAAAGATAATGTATTTTTGCTATGTTGCAACTGTTTCTGATTAGTGTTGCAAACATCTGACTTCTGACATTCAAATAAATATTGTGAGTGATATGTCATATTTGATAATCTTTAAATGGTTTGAGTAATTAGCAAACAAATATAAATTTAATAAATAAAAATTTGTTTGGTTTATTCCAAAAAGTCTTTGAGTAACTGAGAGAAATGCAAAAAGTAATACGACCATCCCCCAGTCTCTCCTATCCATGACATGTGACTAGAGCTTAAAAGATTTCTTGATTCATTCCTTAGAGCATACCGTAGAGAATATCTCATCCTTGAAAAAAAAGAAATATCTCGCTTGATATTTTTTCAACAGAATCACATTAACTTAGTTTTATGTTACAAAAGGTCTTAGATTGCTGTATGTAGAAGAAACTTTTTATCAGAATCAAAGGAAAAGGAATCATGTTAAAACAGTTCATGTATAAAGCCAAGTGCACATTGGAAAAATTTGTTCTTCAGAAAATCTAAAAGTAATTTTAATATTTAATTATCAAGTAAGTGTGTGAAACAAAGCGAAGCTTGGATATTGACATAGGCCTATTTCTTGGCATAAGAAAAACAGGTCCATTGCAAGTTGATGTGTGGCTCATACACCTATCTAGGAAAAACAGGATTCCTCTATTTTGTTAAAAAGAAAAATTCACTTAAAATCATAAAAAGTGAATTCATGAACTATTGCCAAAATGAACATTTGAAACGCATTTGATTTTTTGAAAAATAAAAATGAGCAAGACATTTGAAAAATACCATTATGGACATTTGAATAGTAAAATAGAATATATTTTATTTTACCTAACAAACAATAATAAATTAATCATACAATTTTTGATTATTGCAACAATTCTTGAGGAAGGTACAAATTAGCCTTAATGCCTCATAAAGCAGCAACCAATGTTATTTCTGTACAGTATAATTTTTTTTATTTTTCAATTTTACTATTCAAGTTTTAGTTTCAAACTAATATGATTAGGTTTTGGTATGAGCTGGTCATTTGTTACTTCATGAAATCCTTGTAACAGGATGAACCCAACAGTCTCAGCTTCAATGCCATCAGCGAGGGAGTTGTATCAAATGCTACAATAAAGGCATCTGTCAGGAAATATTTTGTAAATTAGCTGAGCAACACTTGGAGTATGCAGTTGTTCCACTGCATGTCCACTTAATTTGTACATAGTCAATTAGTTAGTTTTTAGTACAATTTTGAAATCTCGGTGTATTGACAATTTTCACAATTTCTCCGAAATCTGTGGACAAGCCTATTTTGAAAAAATTATTCAACACAATGCTTATGTAAGTGAAAATTGGACAAATCGTGACCCAAAAAACTTGAAGACATCAACTGCTCAATGGTCTACTAATACATACATACATAGATAGCCTGCACGACCCACCTATAAACTCAAGAAACCTATGTTGACAATTGGGGTGACAGCTTTGATTGATGATTTTTAATTAGGACAAAAAATATACCATTCAAATTTTTGTTTCAAAGAAGTGAGATTGAGTAATGATATGAGAATGTCATTTGCTACCTCATAAAATCTTTGTCAAAGGACAAACATAACAGTTCGAGCTTCAATGCAATCTGTGAGGGAGTTATATCAAATGTTAAAGAGGGGGGATCTGTCAGGAAATATTTTGTAAACTAGCTGAGCAACGCTTGGGATATGCATGTCTACATAAATACAGATTCTGTTATTAATTTCAACTAATTTCTTCATCTCGTTTTTTATTACAATAATTTCAGCAATTCCACTATGGCCATTAATTCTTCTATGTAATCTGTTTAAATAAAGTAAAATGAATTTTCTTCTCTCTCCTCTCTTTTTTTCTTTGACAATCTTATAATATAAAAGCCCATGCCACTCTTTTGTCTGTTTGTTTGTTTCTGACACGCTAAAGCAAGTAGAAAGAGAGGAAGAGGGTAAAGCAAAGTTCTACTGTGTCGGTTAAATCTCATATGTTAAAGCAAATAGCAAAAAGGGGAAGGAAATTAAGCAAGGCCTTACGATGTCTATGTGTTTGCATTTACATTCTTGAGATACTACGGGAGATGAGATTTCACGAGTAAATAAAGACCTGATTAGAAATTGTCTCAGTCTGTTGAGAGTAAGCAAATTGGGATCTAGCTAACTTGATTTAAATAACATAATTCAAAGACTTTCTAGAAAAGTGCTTATTGTTAAGATTTGTGACTGAAAACTAAATAGGGTCAGGGAAATATAAAAATAATTTGTGTAAATCTGTAAAGGTCCATTGGAAGAGATGAACAACCCTTGTTGTTGACCGAAGAGGAATAAAATACTTCTTGGATCTTGGCTCTAATAAAGTGATTAATACTACAATCTAATATATATTCACCAAAGTGAAAGTTGGCTCTTCCTACAGACCAAGATATTTGCCAATAAGGAATTTGAAAGGGTGATCTAGGTCTCTTCTGACCGAAGTTCTGATTTCTGCTTTAAAAAAGTGCTTTAAGAAAAGCAAACTTGGAATTGATATTTGGAAAATATAATTAATTGACCATACCCTAAATCTCAATTTTTTGTCCACGCCGTCTGAATTTAGGTGGATAGAAAAACCTTTACTGGGTAGTCACATGATATGACGTAAGGTGTGTGGTCAACCACTTATAGTGATGGTGTGAGGGCTAGATCCAATGGAATTATCAAATTTGGCTCGGAAAAGTAGATTTAGGAAAAAGGATACTAAATAGGTTTCCAAATTCCGGAAAAAAAAAGATCATCATGGAAAGTGATCAATTAGCTGATCTCGGCAATTAATTTTATTCCCGGTACCGTCTGCCCCTTTCTTAGATATTAGCAATTATCTTGTAAGCAGCTAGTTTTTCACTCTGAACAGATGTAGAGAGACGCCCAAAGTGTAAGTATCGTCCAAATGACCAACCAACTCATGGAGATCATTGCTTTTGTCAAAGTCTGGCAGTAGACCGGTAGAGAAGAACTTTAGTAACTAATCGTAGGTTTACCACATGAAATAGAGAATCTGAACTTGGAGGTGAAGGAAGAAGTTTGGGCTTGCCTTTGATCAACCCTATGTTGTTCTGCCTGGAGTCACTCGCTGCAATAAGATCTTCCAGGCTCTCCGAGTAAACCGACTCTTCGACCAACTAATATCAGATAAGGGTATCATGTTACCCCCTACAGGGAAGGGTTGATCACTGTAACTCTCAAAAAAATTAATCCAACACATTGATTTTTAACTAGAGTGGTCGTTTTTCTGTGAAGTTCTGTTCCTTTCATTTTTTTTTTGTAAGCCAAACTGCATCCATAGACATTTCAACCAGCATCTCGAGAAGTTCTTGATCTTTTGCACAACAAGGGGAGGATGACAGCAGATGTGAAGTGTCCCAATTGGATAGCTGGTGCAACAGTGGTGTTATATCACTAATACTTCCACTGATGATGAGGATGTAACATAAAAAAAATACAATACCACTAAATATAGGCATCTCTGATTTTTGATGAATAAAATTCATAAAATATTTTTCTAATATTGAAAAAAGAATTTGTTTTTTTACTAAATTGTGTTGCCTCATTGTTTTGAAATTATTCAAAAGCAGAAAATATGAAAAGTTGTAGAAAATAGACAGAAAAATAAATTCAGTCTATGTGATGAATGGAGATATGTTTGGTTAAGTACATTGACAAGGAAGGAGATTATGTTGTAAAATAAATGCATTTTTTTCATCCTTAGGGTATGGACTTATTGAAAAACCTAGGTGTAGTATGTATATCATACTATACTATGTATACATGGTGGCTGTCAACTCAGTAACGAGCAAGACCATACCTTGCATTCCATTCCTCTTTACCCCTTTGGTTTTGTTTCTTTTTTCATAAATTTTACTTTATAGATAAGGTTCCTCCCTATTGTAAGCTCTAAGATGGCTTTTAAGGCTTGCTCGCTAATGTGCAGATTTTATGGCAAATCACACACGTATTTGGCACTACTATAGCCTCTCCTTGATCTGCATTGTAACTGTATTAAATATGCCTGGTTACACCTGACTGCTACTGGCAAACTTTGTTACACACTGGGCATGACAAGAGGTCTGTGTTTCTTTTATGAGATTTCAAATGACTTTTCAAGCCAGCCTTAAAGAGCAGGACACGACTGCAATATGTGCATGTCAGCCCTCTCTCTGTTCTTGCACAAAAAAGAAGCAATTTCACATGACAGACGCTTTCAGCTCCTATTCAGCTACTCCATCAATGATCCACTTCCTCCACGCAGCAGGATCTTTTGCTAAGCCCACCCAATTTTCAATGTCAATCCTCATATCCCAAAGATCTTTTTCCAGATGGTCTTCATACTTTTCCTTGTGATTGTGTTGTGGTCATTTATGACCAACCAACTCTCCACAGAAAAGTTGTTTGGGGAGCTTGCAATCATCCAGCCATGACACATGATCCACCCATCTCAGTTTACTTTTGATGAAACGTGTCTAAATACTCAAACTCCAAGATCACTTGAGCACTTCCGTATCAGAAGTCATTCTCTACCCTGACACAACCAACAAGCATCTCAGATAATTCTGGTGGAAACGTGCTAGCAGTCTCATGTCTTTGATAGGTACTCCAGGCCCTAGAGACATAGAAAAGTGTTGTAAGGACAGAAACCTCATATACCTTCAACTTCGTGCTTAAATGAATATTCCTCTGCAACGAAACCCAAGCCTCAAGACTCCCAAGAGCCACACTAGCTCTGTCAATCCACCTTGTCCAATGTTCAAAATCAAGAAAGAGTACTACTAAGGTAAACAAACTTACCCATAACAGGTAGTTTTATCCTGGACATAAGAATAAACAGTCCATAATAGGGTCCCCAGGAGCAAAGGCAAACATTCATTTTAGATAAACTAGTTGGAAGACCCATTATAGTGCAAACCTCTGAGAATGTGTCCATGATTTCTTTAAGATCTACCTCCAACTAGCAACAAAGTCACAATCATAAGTATGTGATAAATCTTTGACCAGCACAAAAAAAGTTTTAGATTTCACTGTGAAGCATTGCAAATAAAAAAGTTGTTGGTAGTGCAGTAATGGAGACATACTCTAGTATTGCAATCCCAGAAAGCAATTGAGTGAGTCACAGCAAATTACATCAAGAGCAATAAGGGATGTTAGCGCACCATTGAAGTTGACCTTCGCTTTTGTTTCACCATGAAACTGTCCCAGAATGTCGACTAACCGGGGTGGGCAACCAACCTTCCTTAAGACAGTCCAGAGTGCTTTCCTGTTAACTGTGTCGAATGCCTTTGTCAAATCAATAAACATCTGACAATGGTTGACACAGTGCTCAATACACTTTTCTTGTATTTGCCTTGCAATTATTACCATATCTGTTGTTCCCCATACCCACTCTAAAACAACACTGGTTTTCTGGGAGGACTATCATCAAGAAATCTACTTAGAACTCTTGAAAACACCTATCCAACAGCTGGGAGGAGAGAAATACTGCATTTCTTTTTCTTGTCTTATTCCAAGATACTAGCAGCATGAAAGCATCTTTCTGATCCTGATGGACAGGCAACCCCTGTTAAACATCAGTGATGAGGTAATAGACAGCACTTGCAAGCTTCTAACAACCACACAGAAAAACTTCTGAAGGGAATTCCATCGATGCCAGGTGCCTTTCCACTTCTAATCTGACTAATTGCTTTAATTCTGCAACAATTTGAGTATTGTCTGTCTCTTGGATGATTTCAGATTGAGAAAATGCCTTGATGATGTCCTCATTCACAACTTATGGATTTCTAAAAATGGTCAGTGAAATATTCAATCCATCACTCCACAGAACTATTTGGGTCTTGAGTGGTCATTGATCTTTCCTTGTCCTCAATGGGCGTGTGAATTTTGTGGCCGATACGCCTGTTTCATCAACTCATACATACATCAAGCTTCCTTCCTATCCTGCTTGGATCACCACAGCTTTTTCTGCCCACCACTTATTTTTCATTGATCTAAGCTCACACAGCAACAAAATGCACCCTCAGCACATTTTTCTTCCTAACAGGGATATCTGGTTGGAGGAGCCTAGCAAGCACAGAGTTCTTTTCTTTGAGACATGTTTTTGCCCTAACGTCAAACCATTCTTGGCGTGCTCACTTCTTGTAACCCAACGTAACTGCAGCAGTCATATAGATCTTATCCAATGTATATACACATGAATATATACATCTATATATGAATATAGCGATATAGATTTGAAACTGTTTTTAGCGGATGTAATCAATTTGTTCATATATCCATCTAGGCTCAAAGAAAAAAAGGTTTTACCAGACCTAATCAAATTATTTATGATTGGTTTATTCATAAAGTCTAACTGGCATACAGCAGATTGGACTCTCTGGCCTTGGTTATCAACCAGTCTAGGAGATAGACAATTCTAAATCCAAACCAGGAGGTGAGCCCCTAGGGCAGACTGGTTTTAAACTCTACTTCCTTTCTAGTAAACCCTGCAGCCAACAAAGCCACCAGTTGTGACATCTCCTTGTATCACCGGAAAATGACTTAGGGAGGCCAGGAGAGTAGGATCATCCCTCTGCAATGATCCTTCCACTTTAAAAACATTCACCCACAGATTTCTGTGCAATTCTACAGCCATGGTGCTATAGACATCATTGGAGCAATGGACAAACAACCAACTAATAATGGCTAGATTTGAACAATTGCTCCTGGTTGGTTCCTATAGCCTAATTAGTCAAGCAGCTGCTATGGAGAGACAGTTGTTGGAAACTTCCATTTTCATCAATTTTGATATTTACCAGGCTTAGCTTAGTAAGGCATAAGGCTTCAAAAGTTGGGCACCTAGTGATGATTAAATTTGCTACAATAGTAATAATATGAGACTAGTTTGCTAATTATTGCTCCACAGTGAAACAACAAAACCTTCGGTAACATTACATTCTTTTAAATAGATTGAGATTATACAACCAATGCATCCTTCTGAAGTCACTTATAGAGCTGAAACATGGAGCCTAACGAAGAGACTGACCCGCAAACTGAGAACCCTACAACGTGTACAAGAATGATTCTCAACCTCACAGAGAGATCACAAAACAGCACAATATATCAAGGAAAAAACAGAAGTCCAAGACATCATAGAATCCACTAGAAAACTCAAATGGCAATGGGCTCGTCATGTTGCAAGAATTGCAGACAACTGATGGATATCATGACTCACAACATGGATCCCAAGAAATCATATGCATAACTAGGGCCGGCAGAATACAAGAGAGAGACGAACTAGACAAATTTTTAAAGTATTGGCTCCGTGACACCCATGATAGAGAGGGGTGGCAAATCCTGGGGAAGGTCTATGTCCAATATGATAAAAGACTGCTGTTGCTGCTGCTGCTGCTGATTTCCTCTCAAAGTTGTCTAAGAGGGCTTTTTGCTGCTACTGCTTGAGCAGGTAATGTATTTATGTTTCTTTGAAATACTCACACACCTGTTCTTTTCTCCATCAATCATTGTGGCATGCCAGTGATGAGATACTTCATAAAAATATCTAGTGATAAGCAGTGATTGGGGAGGGGGTATGCAGGTAGACAGTGCTCCTCTACTTTTTCAGGTTCAGTCCACCCACCTTCCTTCCAAACCTCAGTCTCATGTACCTTTATGTACTGTAGTTCCTAAAACTCATTTCTGTCACTGGTGATAAGACAGAAAACAACGAAAAATGGATTCATACCTTTCTCAAAAGCATAAGGGCTAAGCAAGCATAAGCAGCCTCAGCTAGGATTCAAACTCATTTATGCTGTCACCTCACACCTCTTTTCAAATAGATATTTACATACAAAGTAAATGTTCTTTGAAAACGTTGGCTGGTCCCCGTGGAAATGCATTGAACTATGCCTACGGAATGATAATAAAAAACTTTGTGATATAACACATATCTCTTGAATTTTTCTCTTCATCTTCCAATTGTTATTTCCATCTACATTCTGTTGAATCACTTCATAAAAGTAAAACATTTAAGAAAAAAAAGGTATTTCTTTGGCATTACTCTGTATATTATATATACTCAAGAACATCAATAAAAAAATCATTTATTTTACATAAATATCTATTTTTCAACATTATCTCCTTCCTGATCAATTCTCTTCCTCTCCAACGGTTTGACACCAGTTGGCTGAACAGGAGGGTCTTAGGAAGATAAAAGTCTTCCGTTGCTGCCACGTGGCCTGCCCAGTGCAGATGAGTCTTTACCAGAAGGGAAATCTATGAAAATGACCTATATCTACAATAAGATTATTTTTAGAAACTACCCGCCTGTAATAAAATTGATTAGAGGGTTTATTCAATTTTAAGAAACTGCGGGAGGTTCAGAGTCTTATTTACAGTGCCATAGTGAAACCAATTGATTTATATTAGTTCACACACAAGTTCTGCCTGCCATTGATATCATTCACAGATAACACGACTTCTGCTTGTAACGCCCAGGAATTTATCAAGTACAATCAGAAATCATAATAGGAGAATAATTTTGCAATAGCTCAGTTATTCAAATTAAAATCTTGAGCAGATTGAGGTCCATTTGTCAACTGACTTTACTATCAAGGAAAGAGATCTAGGAAGCACTCATTCACTGAAAGTTTCTCTTTTGTAGTGATGCTTTCATTTAATGTTGGAGCTCCAGCTCTAAAAAAGAATCTTTAACTCTTCTTTTACTCAATCAATAAATCGGATAAGATCTCTATTTACTCACTTCCCACAAGAGTAAGGTGTAACACAAGGTCATTTTTAATGTGGGGTTCCAATTACAGGAAAGTTGCGAAAATTGCTCCAGTCCCCACAACTAGTGTTGCGAAGGCGTCAAAGCAAGCCTGACCCATCCCTTTTCATGCAATGGGATGGTGCTGCCCTGGGTCATACTGCTCTCGCGAGACTGGGCTGAGTTATTTTCTTAGGCCATGATGAATCCTAGGCCTCTTGCACTTAGCAATACCAAGGTACAAAGTCACCAAAGAGTGTATTGCATGCAGATATTACACTTTGATGGGATGAGATCCAGAATTCTACTTTTTAATCACCAGTACTCACAACCAGTTTAATTACTGTTACTGGATTTAGGTAATTCATGTCTTCTGACATTTCTATACATCTATCTATGTATTCATCCAGACTTTGCCCAGTTCTAACTGTTCATTGAAGCAATTTGAAATTTTGCACACACACTCCTCACAATGAGTAGGGAAAAATGTTTTTTTTGTTTTTTGATAATTCCCCTTCAAAATAAGTTTTTATGGGAGTTGGGTGGGTTAAACAGGCAATATAAATTTATGCTAAATTAGTCTCTTATTTTTCATCCACTTGTTTTTTTATAAATTCAGACCTTTTTTTAGTGATTACCACTCAACAAAAGGCAAGAGACTGACTTATTCATTGATCAACCCTTCTTGATTGATCACCCCTAACACATATGGGTCATGGTGATTCATAATTTCCTTTGGGATACTAGTCTTTACTATGATTATTCTTGGAAAAACATTCAGCATAAAAAAGCATTTCTGAAGATTATTTTTTTAGATTTTTCAAGATTTTTTTGAGATTATTTTTCAGAATTTTCAGGGTTCTCCCGATATATTACGCCCCCAGAGCTCAAGCATCCCCACAGTTGCAGGGTATGCAGTTCCCCTGTGCTGCCTCTACCATTAAGTAAGCAGCATGGATTGGAAATGAAGAACCAGTCTCCAACACAATGAGAAAGGATGTACAAGTTTCCTCTGTTTTTTGGAAATTCACTTTATGCCAATTTTTGATGAAAGATGAAAATAGCATTCAGCTTTTGTTTTTTGGAGCAAGAGGTTAAACGAGCATTGTGTATTTGCATTCTCTTCCTCTCTCTCCAATACCTTAGTCTCCTGTTCCTCCCACCTCTCCAAACGCTTACTGATTCAGCCTAATATACCATCGTTGCTAGTTATTTGGGTTTAGGGATGTTCAAAGGTTTTTCCTAATCACTTCTTAGCCTTATGCCACTTTGGTTTACAAAAGGTTTTTATGGCATATCATTACTTTCAGATAATGAGGAAAACCTGTTGTTTTAAGACTAGATTCAACTTCAACTTTAATTTCTGGTCAGTCTTCGTGTCCAAATTGATAAGACGTCATTCATGTCAGATGAGCTCTCAAGGATATAGAATGCAAGTTTAAATCTTGTCAGAGGCTATTGTAGTGTTGCCACTGCATCTTAAGCATACAGCTTTAAAAGGCCATTGTGTTTCAGACAACATCTTAACCAGACCCAAACCAAACCTTTACATAAAAAGCAACAATAATATGACAAAAGATGAACTCCTCAAAATAAATAACTGTCATTGCCATTTCAACTTATGAGACTATATGGATCAATTCTTAGGGACTGGAATCTGTATAATTTGATATATCTATATGATTTAGAGACAGAAGTGGAAGAATTATATCTAAGCTTAAGAATCTATTGGCTACAATGTGATATATAGTGATGTGAACATAAGGCACCCAGAATGGTCAAAATGAGGAAGGTAGAAAAAAATCTGTATTAAGTAGAAGCAATATGAAATAGATGATTGTAATTGTAAAAGAATATATTGAATTTTCAACATAACCATTATCAGCCATTTTGAGTGAATCAACCTCTTCAACTTGGTCTCATATCTAGAAAGTTTTAATAGGTTTAAAGGATTATTTTACTTTTAGATTACCTTATGAAAAATGATTAAAAATATCCAATTAAGGTATTTAGTAGCAGCTATACTTTCAAATCAATGTACTGTTATTCCACTGCTGTTCGCTGGTTTTCCATTCACGATTTTAATAATATACATTTCAGTCTTGAATAATTTCATAGGAACATTTAAATCTTTGCGCTATTGATAAGAAGAAAGAATGAAGAGAGATATCAACTAAAATTATGTTTGTGGACAATATAATCCCGGTTGAAAACTTGTTAACATTTGTGAACCCATTTGTTGAATGGTATTTTAGACATTGAATTTTTTTCCAATTCGCTGTTCTGTATACAGATCAATTCATTCATTATTTAGTAGATGAAGTAATCATTATTAACATTTCTTCTCCCTTTTTATGAAATCTTCATCTTGATATTTTTGTTGTTTTTTATCGCAGCTTCTCTCAAATAGGATAAAATTTTCAAAAAACATTAAGATGAAGTTAGATAGAAGCAAAAAATGAAAAAAATTGTTAATAATCACAACACCATAGTTTTATTAATCAATTATAGTATTTTACTAACATCTACCGTGCACTTTTTTAATGCTCTTTTAAAAAGTATCACAATGATTAGATATTTCTTTGAAAGTTTTATTTTGGTTATAACTACAAGAAAAAAAGCATATAATTAGTCTTAAAAAAGAAAAAAATAATTTTGCATACTCACAGAGAATTCCAGAGCATATTAAAGCTGTATTCACATCTTTAACTAGAAAAATATCAATACCGCCATAATTAACAGATCAGTCATCAGAAAAAATGTAGTCGAGTTTTAGAATTTAAAATGTTTACCGTATGCTTTACTGTATTCATTTATTTATTCATTTGAACATATATATTTAGGGAATGGTAAGGTGTTTTTATCAAAAATTTTATGGTATGATTTTATTTATGATTTACAGGTTTGGGGGACTGAGAGTGTTGGCGGGGCAGGCTAAAATTATTAGCAGATTTAGTGCATTTGCGGTCCCTTGGTGCCCCTAACCCCCTTCTGAATGGCAAAAGGTAGAAATATCCAATTATGAAAATATAATAAGAGCACAATAACAGACACAAATTTAAAAAACAAAACAGAGATAACTCCAGGTTACACAAGCAGCCGAACCAATCAATTGCCTCTGGTGACGAGAAGCTAATAGTAAGAACAGTACTAGCTGCTGCTGCTGCTGCTTAACAATTTGAGCAGTTCTATAAAAGGCTCTTTCCTTTTTTTCACTTTTTTTATAAGAACCTTTTGACCTTGACAATTTCTGTCTGCTATCCTTTCATTTAATTTACAGCCATATCTGCTGATATTCATTGAGTTTTTATTCTTTTCTCGTTAGATAAGGAATTTCTTAAGCAGCAACCAAACTTCTTTATTCACACTATTTTTTTGTTTAATGGAAAAGTCCCAACAATATCTGTGATGATATATTAATAAACACTTGATGTTTTTTTACAAGTTTTTTGCTGCTGCAATCAATTTT